>OY294045.1:61113141-61248323 GCA_958510825.1 Brachypterus glaber | reverse complement strand
AAAAATGGACGTAAAATTAGAGATTATATAAAATTCATATGATTGAAACCGATTTTTTTATCTAACTAAATATTTTTTACCCTTTTATCTAACTAAATATTTTTTACCCATCAAATTCACGATAGCCGGGAATTAAATTACAGGAAATATTTTTTCCAGTGTAGTTAAGTGTTGATTGAGACACCTATGCAACCTTTATCAAGCGTCTTTAGCCGACAGCGCTAAACCGCGGCGTCGCGCCCCTAGAAGCGACTCTAATGAAACCTTATTAAATATTTCGAAATTATGTGTATTAAATTTAGGTTAATAACCTGTGATCTTTAGTCGGATACCAATTAGCAACAATTTAATATAATTTTAAAATTAATTCGAATAACGGTAAAACTAACTGCTAAAAATATTATAAATAATACTATATCATATTATGACATAGTAGGTATTATTAAGATATAATATATTATGTAACAAGCTGTGAGGATATGTAATGCTATGCATTACATTATACATTAAATACTATTCACACAAACAATAATAAGATTTTTTATTTTATTTTTACGAAAAACGAAAAATTTAAAATTATAGTTTTTTCATTTTTTTGTTTGGGGGGGATTACTTTTAAAAACAATAGGGATCTTCCCCTCATAGAACTTGATTATTCCTGAAAATTTTAAGTTGAACGGATTATTCGTTCTCGAATTATCGAGTTCACAAAAATTGTGACGTCGGACGTACGGACAAACGGACGGACAGACGGACGGACGGACAGACCGACAGACATTTAAAAAAAGTTGGTTATTTTTTTATGAACCAAATTTATATCCAAGAATTTTTTTTCTAGGACGATTGATTGAAAATTCGAAACTACCGTATTAGGCTTATACGGTAGTTTCGAATTTTCAATCAATCGTCTAGCGCAGACGATGTGAATAGTATAATAATAAAGAAATAAAAAAATTAAAATATTTAAAAAAGTGGTTCTGATAAGCAGTATTCGGCGTAAACTCAGTTATGACTCATCAACGTTAAAAATAAACACAGGAACATAGGCTTACGGAATAATTTTGCCGAATTATGAGGGAAATTTTTATAAATCGAAACATTTGACGACTAATTTGTTACCCACAACAATATTAACTGTACATATTAACTATACATACGTATACGTAAAAGTCCAAACTCGTACGTTGTACGAAGTCATCCTAAAAAAGTCTGCAATAGTAAAAAATAATGGCAAATAATAAATATGAACAGCAATTGTCATCCCTATATTAGCGACAAAAGGGACCCTATTTGCCCCTATTATCTCCGAAATAACGCCCTTGACAAAACCTTAAAAAAAAAAAAAAAATACTAACCAGACTTTATTTTTTTTAAGTAATTATTTATTATTATAATAATCTGTATTTAATCTAGTTCTCGTGGCAAAAATTGGACATTCGACTCGTTATGGTCTGTGGTTCTGTTAATATCATACTTTATTAAACAAGCCGTGAAGATATGTAATGCTTTTTATCCTGTAATCTACTTTTCCGATAAACTCTAAACACGATATGCTTCCCAAATAAAAATATGAAATTATTTAATATTTCATTGAAATTATATAATTTAATATCAAAATTTTATTTATTTCTTTTACACAGAATCGTATTTCGATATGTTCAAAGCCATATTCTCTTGTTTCAAGGCTACAATTTCCTTCAACCAAAATCAATGTGCTTGAATGGAGAGCACGGGTATTTGGGTATTCAGAGACATTGACTTTGGTTCAAAGAGATGCTAGCCTTGAAATAAGAGAATATGGATTTGAAAATATCGAAAGACACATGTACTTAGTTCAAGGAATCCTTTTTTTGTGTTGATACTCTTCTAGCTGTTTACATATGAAGAGTATACCTAATCATTATTATCAGTAGTTGGCGAATTTCCAGTACTCGCATAGGCGCCGCGTCAACTCTAGCGTTAGGGCGAGGTTTTAAATATTTACATTTTTATTTCTTTTTATCTTGATTTTTTTTAATGATTGTGGGTAACAAATTAGTCATCAAATGTTTCGATTTATAAAAATTTCCCTCATAATTCGGCAAAATTATTTCGTAAGCCTATGTTTCTGTGTTTATTTTCAATGAGTCATAACTGAGCTTACACCGAATACTGATTATTATACGTCTATATATTGAACAATCATTGTAGTTTAATAATATGCATGATTTCTATATAAAACGCCTTTATGATTTTCCTGCAGAAAAATCTGTGTGTATAATTTGCAACACTTCAAGATTATTATCAAAAGAAATACCATACTTTAAGTAGTTATTGCAGTTTAAATTACACATATTAAATCAACAAATAGAATCCTTATCACGTCAGTTTTCTACAGATCTATAGATAACTTGTTTGGTATATTAGCTACTTTCCATACACAGAAAAAAAGGTTATCTTGGAAGCAGATAATAAATTATCTTGGATTTATATTATCTTAAATCGAGGTAATAATCTTCTTTTAAGATCATGTATCCTCGATTTAAGATTATCTGTGACTTTGGTTTCCTTTAATTATTCTCTTGGTAAAAAAATCCTTGTGTCAAGGATTTTTTCCTTAAATGCATGACATTTAAAATAGTAACAGAAAATCAAGAGTTATTATCTTGACTCAAAGCTCCTGTTGTCTTACGGCAAAGAGTTTGCCGGCCTCACCCCACGTAGATATACAGTAGACTCGCCCGTTGTTATTGTTGGCTGGCAGAAAATTTGCGCAGTAGTTCAAGATATGCGCGGGAGAGAAGTTAGGTTTGTTTTTTTTACCGTCAGTTGTCTTTAAAGGTGTATTATTGTTTTTATCTGCTTTAAAATGGACGAATTTTTATCTGTTACCCTCAAACGATGGAGATTTTCAAATTTACTTACGAAATTCACGGGTAAGTAGCTTTAAATAATTTATACCTATTAAGATTAAATTTAAACCGAATTTTTTACTGTTCAATAGTAAATTTACCTGAATCTTTTTTACCCTTTAACTGTACGTATTACTTTAATATTAATATTAAAGTTTTATGCTAATATCAAGTTTTAAATTTACAATATTATTTTAAAATGGCGGTATAAAATTAGGCAAAGTTTACAAATTTTTTGATCAATAACTTTTAGCCGTCATGTAGAAGTTTTTCAATTTTGCGGAAAAAGAAAACGAGACAATCGCAGTCTTGCGAAAAGGTTGGGAAATCTCAATCTATACTATAGTTAGGAAATTTTTGTTTTTGCACCCCCCTACCAAAATTCTAGAGGCATCATTGGAGTCAAAAGGGAAAAAAACTTTATTTTCTAAAACAACTTTACAACATATTTTTTTTAAGGAAACTTTTTGAAAATGTATTTAAAAAATGAGTAATTTTAAGTAAATGGCAAATTTTTTCCTCAATACTGGTTTCGCCATTTTGATAATATTATTATTATTATTATTATTATACAATGTATAGGGCAGAGGAATAATCCTATTATGCCCAGATTTATAAAACAACAAAAATTATAGTAAAAAAAAAAAAAACTTAAAGAAATATAGTATCAAATAAAAGGTAGGTGAAAATGAACATAATAATTACAAAAAGTAGGAATCTAGATTGAAATAATTGTGTCATACTGGTTCTTGAAACTGTTTATGCTGGTGGCCTGAACCACTGATGCTGGCAAGCCATTCCATACGTTGAATATACGGTTGACTAAGAAAGACTGACGGGGTTTGGTTCGATAGTTTTGCTTCTTTAATTTTAAATTGTGTCCTCTGAGCCTGATATTCTCATTGAGAATAAACATATCCTTTATATTTACAGAGAAATGGTCATGAAGAACGTGATACGTAAATATTAAGTCTCCTCTAGTTTTTCTGTTAAGAAATGTAGGAATTCGGGCCATTTGGAGCCTTTCTTCATAGGAAGGTCTGTTTGGTCCAAATGTAATTCTACTAGCTCTTCTTTGGACAGATTCGAGGTTGTTAGAGTCTCGTATAAGTTCTGGATGCCAGATGGGACCTGCATACTCCAAAATCGGTCTAACATGCATTTTGTAAAGCTTCATAAAAGTTTGGAAACTAACATTTTTGAATGCTTTGGACAATATGTACAGTTTAGTATTGGCTTTTTTACAGGCGTTAGAAATGTGTTCCGACCATGTTAGATTTTCATTTATTGTTAGTCCTAAATCTTTTTGTGAGCGAACACTGCCTAATTGTATACCATTGATGTGATATTGCAGACGTGGGTTTGATTTTCCGATATGCAGGACAACACATTTTTGCAAGTTGAGAGGAAGCATCCATTCTTGGCTCCATGTGAATATGGTATTTAGATCTTCTTGAAGAGTGCCGTGTGACGTCAAAGGGTTTCCGTAAAACTTTGTATCGTCGGCAAAAGCAGAGGAGTCGGATATGATTAGGAAAAAAAAGGATAGCTGTGAAAACTAGGAAGAGAATAGGACCAAGAACAGAGCCTTGCGGGACACCACTAGTTACAATAAAGATTTCCGATAGAGATTTATTAATTCTAACTATAAACCGCCTATTAGTTAGAAAGCTAGTGATCCAAAGAAGCAATTTACCTCTAATTCCGAAATGCTCGAGTATCTTAATAAGCCTTTTTGTGGGAACGCGATCGAACGCTTTAGAGAAATCGAGATAGATAACATCAGTGGGTAGGTTTAAATCGGAAGATAACGTCCAATCGTTAATACATTTTAGTAAATTAGTTATAACAGAGCGACCACGGACGAAGCCGTGCTGTTGCTCTGGAATAACTTTTTCATGTAGAAAAAAACTGGACATTTCTTTGGCAATGATTGATTCCATAATTTTGGCGATAATAGGAACTAAACTTATTGGCCTATAATTATCTGGGTTGGCTTTATCCCCTTTCTTGAAAATACTTGTTATACATGCCAATTTCCAAGCTTCTGGAAGAACGTGATTGGAAAAGGAAAAATTCATAATTAAAGACAATGGTTTTGAAATAATACAGGAGCAATTCTTTAAAATAACAGAAGTTATGCCGTCAAGTCCTGGAGCAGACGTATTAGAAAGTTTATTTATTTCTAACTCTATAGCCTCGGGAGTAAAGTTTATATTGGAAAGAGAATTTACAATTCTTGGAGCGGGGATATGGGGGAGAGGAATGTTATCTGGCTCGATAGTGTATACTTTTGAAAAAGTCTCAGCTAATAGATTGGCAACTTCGTCGTCATTTCCGCAAACAGACCCATCTGGTCGTTTTAGCATTGGTACAGATACTTTTGTTTTCAATGTAGAGCGAACATATTTATGAAATGTTTTCATATTACCATCGTTAGCTATACCGTCCAGATAGGTGCGCCTTGCATTTTTAATAGTTTGGCTTAAGGAGTTTGAAAAACTTCTGTGGTAGTTGAAATCAGTAATATTTTCACTTGTACGATATTTGCGCCAAAGTTTTCTTTTATATCTAACCATGCTTAAGATTTCGTTATTAATCCAGGGCTTTAGTTTGTTAAAATGAATTTCTTTTTTTATTGTGTTACGATTCACGACATTTTTCAAGGTAGTAGAAAAAACGTCCCAATCATTATTGATATTTCCAGAGGACAGAAGCTCATTCCAGTTTATAGAATTAAGTTCTGATTTAACTGTTTCGTAATTAGTTATATTTAGTATTTTAATATTATTCTTAATAGGCCTGCTTGGTACAATAAATTGTATGTTTGTTGTTAAAACGACATGGTCTGATATGCTAATGGGGCTATGGAAAACAGGTTCAGTCAATAAATGTGTATCACTGGTAAGAATCAAATCAAGTAGTGAGGGATTTTGATTTCTTCTGAAACGAGTAGGACTGTTCACTAGTTGAGTAAGGTTAGAATTTAATAACAAATCACAAAAATGTGTTTCGGAATTATACGGTTCAGGAAAATTTGTAATGGGCCAGGATAGATTGGGAAAGTTAAAGTCCCCAATTATTACGGAATACTGATGAGAGTCAACGAGATCAGAGATTTTATTAAATAAGAGTTTGTCTTTTTCGAGACCTGCATCTCCTGGTCGATATACGCATATTATTAAAAAGTTAATTTGTAATGAGGTAGATGTAAAATGAAGAGCTAAAAAATCGTTTCCTTGACCATCAAATGGAACCTCTTTAATAGTAAAATTTAAAAACTTTGAGTTATCTATGTAAATACAGGCTCCTCCACCTCGTTGAACTGGCCTATCGGACCTAAATATGGAATAGCCATCGATATTAACAAGACTGTCTGGTATATGTGGTTTTAACCATGTTTCAGTAATCATAATAATTGCGGGTTTGTGTAATTGGACAGAACAAAGGAAAGGATCAAACTTGGCAATTAAGGAGTCTAAATTTGTATACATGATGGGCCATTCTAGCATTTTTTGCGAATTGACAGAGCTTAGTTTTTTTCAATAATGGTTGGGATGCCTTTAACGTACTTTATAGTAAGGTCTTCTCCAGCTTCGTTGCGATTGTTAAGCTCCGTGCGAAGATCAGCTAGAAACTGACGTTCGCGCGGGCTTTTGTCGCTAGACAAGGTGATATCTGCAAATTCTGATCTATTAAGTTTGCTTTTGTTGCGGAGAAGTTGCATTACTAAATAATCATTTTGCAATATTGCTTTTACAGGCCGCGGTTTATTGACAGTTGGTTTACCAAGCCGAATAACTGAGACTGGTGCATTAATTGCATTTTCAAAATTGCTATCGATAGTTTTAAGTACGTTAAGGACAACAGTTTTATCTTGTTCTATGCGCGCTGTTGGTTGGCCTAAATTATTAAATACCCCTGTATACAGTAAGAGAATACTTTCGCATTTTTGACATTCGAATATTCTAGAGTGCCCTAATGTGACATTTTCTGTGAAGAAAACGTCACATAAAAGCACTCTAGAATATTCGTCTGCTATATTGGATCCGACATTTTGATTATATTAAAATAGACACCAGATTTGTTATAAGCATCCTTGAAGACCCCTTTATTCTAAATTTGGTACATTTGGTACAGTTTGCCGTTATTATATTAAAAAAAAAATATATATAAAATCTTCCTAGACAAAAAATTCTTGGTTATAAATTTTTTTTCATGAAAAATAACTTTTTCAAATGTCCGTCCGTCCGTCTGATGTCACGATAACTCAAGAACGAATAATCCGATCGACTTTGAATTTTTAGGGAAAATCAAGTTCTACGTTTTTGAAAGTAATCCCTCCAGAAACAAAAAAGTTATGGGGGATTAAACTTTAAAAAAATCGAAAAAAGCTGAAAAAAAATCCGATTAACGTATTTTTTTTACGAAAAAATAATTTTTTTATAAGGAACAATTCTACAAAAAAAATATTGCAGTTTTGATTTTTTTTATCGTTTTTAGAAAAAAGTTAATAAAAAAACTTTGAAAAATTAAATAATTTTTCGTTTCCCAAAAAAAAATGTAATTTTTTTTGTTATTTTTTTTTTTGAAAAATGTTTTTTTTAAGTATTTGGGAATAATAATCTATCGGGGGAAACGTTTTTTAATCGCAAAAAAGGACTTGACCTCCGTAGCTTTTTATTAAATAGGTTAATTTGAAAAAGCATTACATTTTCTCGTTTAAGAACTGAAAATAAAAAAATAAAGTTAATCTTAAAATGCAAAAAAAAATTAAAAAAGAAATCGAAAAGTATGTATTTTTTAAATACTTTTAAGTAAACTTAAAAGTTTAAAAACTAAATAGTTTTTAAACTTTTTCGAAATTTATTTGTTTTTTAATTTTTATTTTTTATAATTGATTAAGTAGGACCATGTAACTTTTGTTTAAATGGACCTATTTATTCAAATGCAGGCCACGTGACCCTGTTTTGCGATTAAAAGCCGTTTGGCCCAAGAGATTATTTTTTTCACTTTATTTAGAACATACCATTATTTATCATGTTTTCAGACTGTGAAATCAATTTTCTTCACCTATAGCAATAATAATTTTTTCTCTCCCAGTTGCAGTAAATTTTATAAACAATTGATTTCTGCCACTTTAGATGTTTTAGTTCTTTGTGCAATTTTTACTAATTAAACCCAAGAAAATAGCTTTAAATAACTTTCTATTTATTAAATATAATTAATTATAATTATTACCAATTAATACAATCAATAATTAGCTATATATTATAAAAAAAAACTAATTTTTTAAACGTCAGTTCAAAGTATTTATTTGAGCAAATGTCATTGATGAAGGCTACTTGATTTTTATGAAAATTTCAAGAAATATTATTTCTGTTAATAATTTATTTTATATTTTATTAAAAAAAGTTAAATAGTGCTAGTAGTGAAAAAAAAACTATATAAACTACGCTAGAGAAGACTATTATAGCCTCGCACTCTTAAATTTAATGCGCTCGGCTATAAAAAATGTCTTCTCTAACTTGGTATATAATTACTATTATTTTTGGTTTTAAATCGATATTAATATTATAAGTTAACAAATTAAAAAAACAAACGAGACGAACTAAAAATAAATAAGGAACAAAGTTTCATCAAATTTGACTGATTGTGATGCTTTAAATTTCTTGATTGTTTCAGCTTATACTTATTGTATGCCTCATTATATTCAAAATTTATTGCACTTTAATAATATGTATAATTTCTAAACAATACGCCTTTGTTTGGAACAAAAAACTGATAAAAACCGCGACCGTGCATAGGAGACTTGAATGCGTGGTAAGACACGAACCAATCTAGTAAAAGGAGTGTTGGAGACATCAGAGAGCTTCGTCGTGACTCACCACGTCAAAGACTTAGGCAGAGACGGATTTAGGGGGGAATATAAGGACCAGGCGCAGTGGCGGATTCATACCCAGGTCGTGAGGGGGGGTCGATTCAAGTTCAATAAAATTTCATTGTTAACTATAGTTTTTTTTGCTCTCCCATTTTGAAAAATTTAAAAATTTCGGAAACCCTTGTATTCGTGCAAAAATTTTCAAATATTTTTTTTTTGCGTATTTTTGCGTTTTATGACTTTTTATGTCGATATTAATCAGTTTTAAGCAAAAAAAAAAATTATCGCTCGGTCGGTCGATCGGTCTGTCCGGGAAATCTTGTGGGCACGATAACTTAAGAACGCTTTAAGCTAGAGACTTTAAATTTGGCATACAGTTATGTTACCAAAAGTTCTCGCTCGAGATTGTTTTTGGTGAACATTTCGGTTCGGCAAGGGGGACAAATGGGGTAAAATACATTTTTTTTACAAAAATTTGAAAATTGCTATCTATATAGGGGTTTTTAAGGTTGCTGATATTGAATCTGACAAAAAAACAATTCTAGCTCCACCATAGGGGTTTTTGGGGTCGAAGAATATGAATCTGATAATAATTTTTTTCTGATTCCACCCCCTGAGGGGTGGGGGTAGTTTTCGTGAAAACTGATATATTGGAGTTTTTAAGGTTGCTGAAAGTGAATCTGATAATAAAAAAATTGTAAATCGACCCCCTGAAGGGTTGGGGGTAGTTTTCGTGAAAATTGGTATATTGGGGTTTTTGAGGTTGCTGAAAGTGAATCTGATTATAAAAAAAAATTAACTCCATCTCCAAAGGGGCGGGGGTAGTTTTCGTAAAAATTAGTATATTGGGGTTTTTAGGTTGCTGAAAGTGAATCTAATAATAAAAAAATTCTTACTTCACCCCCTAGGGACAGGGGTAGGTTTCTTACAAATTTATATATAGGGGTTTTTGAGGTCGCTAAAACTTAATCTTATAATAATTTTTTTCTAATTTTACCCCTTGAGGGATGCGGGTAGTTTTTGTGAAAATTGGTATTTTTTAAGCTTAGTAATTCACTTTTGTAAATTTGATAATAAAAAATCCATTTCATACGCGGAGGTGAAAAATGGGAAACCTCTTTTACTGGGCAGTCTGTTTAATTAGAGACGCGGAACTAAAATGTACCCTCCAGCTCCCTTTGAATCGTTAAAAGTAAAGGTATTTAAACAAATATTTTTCTCAAACTTCCATTCCTTCTATTGTTAGAATTTTTGATATAAGCATCTATCGACTTTTACAGCAAATATTTACAGCCTATATGCTTATTAGCTGTAAAAGTCATATTTGTATTCCAGTTTTGCTTAACTTATCAAAAAACTAGAAAGTTTTGAGTAAGCCCATATCAAAAAGTTTAATCACTACCGGCCAAAATATGGATGTATTTTTTTGTAAAGGTCCCTTACTAAAAGATATACCTATTCATAGCTTTTAAGTATTTCTAGCTAATAACACAACTAAAGTATTTTTTTAATGTTTTTGAAACAATACTGTCTGGTAGAAGAGATGGACAAAACATATCCACTTTGGAAGGCTCTTACGTACCCAAGTGAAGTATCATGACTTCATTTATGGCTTAGAAAACAGTAAATATTGTGGATACTAATTGAAACCTTGTTTTTAATACCCTACACACCGAGAAAAAAACAACTTTTTGTATATTTGACTAGACATTTGACCTTTTATACTGATTTTAAAGTTTGCGATTCTGGCTTATGTATTTCTGCCTGGGTTTACATGACAGACTGTTTCGCATTTGTATTCTCTTTCAAAAAGAGCTAGATCCGCCACTGTTTGTAGTCGTGTTTTGTTCGAAAGATGAAACTATTCGTTAAAGGTTACTAGATGCCGAAGAAGAGAAACATCATCGTTTACTCTACAACGTATGGGTTGCATGAGAAAAGGTTCCTCGCATGAAGAGAGAACTTGTGAATGTACGTTATTCAATGCTAATTTATTTTTTGTACATCCCCTTTAATGTTAGTAAACGATTTTTAAATACTATTACAAACAATAAAAAAAAGTATACGTGATTCAAGTAACTTAAATGACATTTATGGTATATGTTATCATTGTTATGCAATAATTTGTATTGTGATTATTATTTATTTGTTGTAGAATAGTTACAAAGAGTCATGGAGAGGATCAAAATTTATTTTATCAAAATGTATTTTATCAAAATGGAGAGCTGTATGCTTGTGCTCTCCATTTTAATGAAATAAATACATACAACAGGTATAGATCGCAGCAATTTTGTAATTAGCGCTAATTAGATTTCAAATAATATTCAAGGTAATATATATTTTCCTAGGAGGATCCTGTACCATAAAAAATAACAAAACGGACAACAAAAACTAAACAGAAAACGTACGAAAAAATTAGCAATCATTACTTAAAATTTAAGTTTTAGTATTTAGTAGTTTATGAGCGTATTGATTAATGCTAAAACCATCATGCATAGTTTAGTTTAAAATGTATACAAGGGCGATCTTAATGCATGTTGAAGTGGAGGGCATGACCATTCTGAGAAGAGGGCATAATCAACCAAAAAAGAGAGCCATGCGTTCCAAAGGCCATGGTCATTCAAATACCTAAAAGTGTATACCTACCTACAAACTTTAACTAAATTACGAGTGGAGGGGCCATGGCCCCATGGCTCCCCGCCATGACCTGACTTGTAATGAAGTGAATACTCCATTACTAATGGACGTGCCGAAGTAATGTCAAAGAGCGCATACGCACCGACGGAGAACCGAATGATTTCGAGGAAAGGCCTTATAAGCAGGTGTAGCCATCAACTCGCTCTCTCTTGAAGACAATTTAGATCACCCAAACCCCCTCATTTAAAACTTTCTAGATTACGATCACGAAATACACAAAACTCACAAAAAGATCAAAAACCTCCTCAACCAGTAATGGTACCCACTAACAGATGCATTCCCAGCATCAGTGAGCTAGTCTCACTCCTCCCGCACATCCCTCCTCTCCCTACCCCATCCCTACTCAATTGTATATTTTTACGTGATCACAGCCTGTCACCGAGTAAGCTACGAGACCGTTGGTATCGGCTACTCTTTGAAAGGTCGTGTTAACAATCTATCGCGGAAACACACCTCGTTACTAAGAGTGCTACGAGACCGTTGGTATCGGCCTCTTCTTAAAGGGCCGTGATCGCTAATTCCGATAAACGGTTTCAAGTGGACACCCTTTACTCTCAAAGCCGACCGAAACCCATCCCGACTCCTGTGAGCCTGTAGAAGTCCCGTAAGACGAACTGACTTGTACATAATATTATTTGAGCGTTATAATTATTATTAGTGTTAAATAAAGCATTTATTTCTTTAAATCTGTGTCTGGCTTATTTGAACAATTCTGTTTCGTAATCGAAGAGTAAACTTCTCAAATCTGGCGCCTGAGTAAATCCGCATTTCCGTATATTCCGATACCCGGTGCGAAAGTGGTTCTAAACGCCCTTAGGAGGTTTAGACCAACTTACAGACTATACTTATAGAAGTACCTATACTGGAGTAAAAAAACATTGCTGAATAAACCGATTTACCTGGGTTCCATGTGATGTGATGTTATCACATCACGGCACCTGCACACAGCGTGCCTCAATAAGGCGAAAGTGGAACAAAAATCACGAATAAATCGGGGTTCGGATTCCTGCATGTCTTGGTGTAAATATGCTAGAATCAAAATCGTAGCTGCTCGGTTTCAAAAGTTACGTCCATATTTATGTCTCATATGGAAAACAGCTTTCTATGGTTTAGCTTGCATAAAGCTTAAAATGTATATTACAATAAAAATTAAAAAAAAATATTTTCTTAAATGCTTGCATATATGTATCTATTTAGAATAGAATGATTTTTTTACAAAATGTATCACAATTAGACCCTTATATATTTATATTTAACTCGTTTTCGTATGACGGATATGTGAAAAAGAATTTAATTTGATCGCATCTTTTGAATTTCAGTCGAAGTAGGCGAACATACTCTTAAACTGGTTTTGACTGAAATTTGTTGTACAAATGTATTTTAATTTATTTGTTATTTAGTATAATAAGGGAATCATAAGAAATCTAATAAGAAAGGTTTTTCAGAACATCGAATTGTGGTAGGTAGCAGAAAGCACCAAATCAGACATAAATATGGATATAACTCTTAAAACCGAGCAGCTAGGATTATGATTTCAGCTGGTTTATAACACCAAGACATGCAGGAATACGAATCCGAATGCAGATTTCTTCGTGATCCAAAATGATCAAAATTTGCGTTACGTAATACTTGAACGTTCCCTAGACCATATATGAGGAGCATTATTTCAAAAGTTAAAAAATCTAATTTTACTGACGACTTAAAAATTTTCAAACATATAACATATAACGACGCTATTCTTCTCCAGAGTGAAAGTTTGATAAAATGGTGTAAAACCAATAATTTAAAACTTAATGTTAGTAAATGTAAGGTTATGTCCTTTTTTTGGAGGTAATAAGTCAATTAATTTTGCCTACGATAGATAATTCAATCTTATAGTCTGTTAAAACTATAAAAGACTAGGGAGTTAATTTAGATCACGAGCTCAACTTTAATACCCACATTAATAATATAACATCCAAAGCTTCAAAAATGTTTGGCTTTATATTTAGAAATTGTTCAGAATTTTCTGTCAACACATTCTTGAAAGTATATTATTCCTTAGTTAGATCTGTACTAGAATATCCGTCAATTATATGGTCTCCTCAGTACATCGTTCATATTGATATGTTGGAAAGTATTCAAAGAAAATTTCTTAGATTTTGTGCATACTCCCATACTGGACCATGATTATTCACATATTTATGCGGCTTTAAATATAGACACTTTGGAAGTTAGAAGAAAAAAAATCCGATTTATGCTATATTTACAGAATTTTTAATGGTATAATTGACTGTCAGGATTTACTTACCAAAATCAGTCTTAATGTTCCAACAAGAAATCTACCCCAAGTAGCATTTTATAGGACTATTGGTAACGAGAGGTTTTATAAGGGTTTTATAAAGGTGATACATTTACCAATGGTATTAAAACGGTTTTATAAAAACACCAATAGTAACGGTTACTTGAGGTTATATAAAAATACATTATAAAACCTCTATAAAACCTCTAGTTCTATAATAGTGTTCTAAAGGTAACCTAATTACCTCAGGTTTTATAAGGAACCATTATAAAACCTCTATAAAACATCAAGTTTTATAGTAGTGTTCTGAAGGTATCCTAATTACCTCAGGTTTTATAAGGAACCATTAGAAAACCTCTATAAAACCTCTAGTTTTATAATAGTGTTCTGTAGGTAACACGATTACTTAATGTTATATAGCAGTGTTTAGAACACCTAATGTTTAAAAAAGGAAAACTTATGCACCATCTATTATAAATATGTAACATTGACTGTAATTCCGAAAGGTAAGGTTACAGGAAACTGTATATATAAAGACGGAATTAGGGATATCACGCAGCGGTGCCGGTTCATTGATTTTATCACAATATTCATTAATTTTCGATACCATCCAGCCACTTTTTAAAATTAAGTTAGTAAAAATATCTTTTAAATTTTGGATTATTTAACATAATGTAGGTATTTTAAGATGAAATTGCGGTTATTTTGCACTATTTTTTATCTAGTGACTTTTAATATTTTTTTTCAGATTTTTTTGCAAACCGTTTGGCAACACTGGTTACATACTAAAGAGGTAACCACAACACCAAAAAATCACCTTTATAAAACTTATTTTTTCGGCCATTTTTTTAAGGTTTTATAATGGTAATTTTTTGGTGTTTTGGTTACTAATATTTTTATAGGTTTGGAATCACAAAATTATGGAATATTTTTAAAATATCACTACAAAAATTAAACTATAGTTTTTTTTACCTATAATATGAATGATTGTATTGATTTAATTTGTTGTAGATTAAAATAAACGCCAAAATAAAAAGTACTATTTTCAGGACTTACATATAATTTTTGTATTACTTCGTTTTTTTTTAAGGCGGATTAGTTTTACATGGGGTAGAATATACATTTACACAATAAAACTTTCGTGGACAGCGAATTTTACGGCTATAAGCGCTAAAATAAGCCCTTTTATATTGTATTCTTGGTATAGTAGTATAGAGTTTCTTGATGCTAATGCACCCATCTTATACCAATTTTAATCTGTATATGTGTAATTAATTATTTATATATATATATATATATATATATATATATATATATATATATATATATATATATATATATATATGTTACTTTTTATGTATTTTTAATATCAACATTGACATGTGTAAATTTTTGTAAAAATGATAGCACAAAATAAATTCTATTCTATATGTATGTATTAATATAATAATATTTACGCCTTTGAAAAAAAGTAGAAGACAAGTATAATAAATATGAGAGAATAACAAAGACAGAAATATGTTGTGGATTAATACAAGAAGTCTAGCTAGAGGGCGTCACTAAGTTCAAAAGGTTTTATAAAAATGGTGTTTGGAAACTGTTAAACACCTTTTTTATATAACTATTGGTTTTATAAAAAAGGTGTTGGCAACCCTTATAGGTTCGCCAAACTGGTGATATAACGGGTATATAAAGGTTATATAGCGGTGTTGGTTACCAAATCATAACACCAGTAGTTTTATAAATAGGTGACGGGAACCTTTTCATCGCCCTTATAAAACCAAAATTGCTACTTGGGACGTAACTCTTATCCCTTATTTATAATTCCCTATTATCGTACCAATTATGCTTTAAACTCTCCTCTGGATAGAACCATGAACTTGGCTAATGACCTGAACACACTGGATCTCTTTTCCCCCTCTCTAAGTTCGTTTAAATCTTCCCTTATTAATATATAATTCAGTATATACTAATGTAAGTTCTTTTTTTTCTTTTACTATACATCAAATTTTAACTAAATTCTAGGTGCATTTGTAATATTTTAGCGTAATTAGGTTCTTAATACATATGTATTGTATTTCTTATTTTTATAGTGAGGGTTTCCAGTAAATAAATTAAAATAAATAAATAAATAATATTATAACTAACAATTTGTTAACTTTTGAAATAATGCTCCTCATATGTTCTGTGGATGTATCATACAGAAAATGTCTATAACAATTATCATTAAATGATACCAATAATTGGTATAATATTATTATTACATATATACCTAATACTGCCTAATAATATGCCTACGTAGAAAATTATTAGTTTTTTGGTAGTTATTATTTTATGCATGCAAATATTCCGGAAATGTAATTTTTGAATAACATAAAATTACATTCTAAATTAAACATCATTTCTAGGATTTTTTTTTTATTTAACAAATATGAGTGGTCACGCAGAGAGGGACCTGAAGCGAAATAATTTTAGGTACCTAAGGGGTGAGGGGTAGTTTTTGTGAAAATTGGTATATTGGGGTTTTTGAGGTTGCTGAAAGTGAATCTGATTATAAAAAAATTCTTACTCCACCCCCTGAGGGGCCTGGGGTAGTTTTCTTGAAAATTTATATATTGGGGTTTTCAAGGTCGCTAAAACTGAATCTTATGATAATTTTTTTCTAATTTCACCCCCTGAGGGGAGTAGTTTTTGTGAAAATTGTTATATTGGGATTTTTAAGGTTGCTGAAAGAAAATCTGATAATAAAAAAATCTAACTCCACCACCTAAGAGGCGGGGTGTAGTTTTCGTAAAAATTGGTATATTGCTAAAACTGAATCTGAAAATAAAAAATTCATTTTACGCGCGGAAGTGAAAAATGGGAAAGCTCTTTTACCGGGCAGTGTATTTTTTTAATAAAACCATTACCTATAAAAAAAAGAAAATAATGTTACGTATTTTAAAATACTATTATAAAAAATTACCTAAAATTATTTCCCTAGGTCCCTTTTGTCATGTTCACTCACATATATTTTAGCTAGAGATAACGTAATATATATGATTATTAACCTTGAAAATATATTAATTAAAAAGATGAAATTAAAAAAACTAGTTTTAAGAAATATTAAGGAAACAATACGTTTTTATAATTTTATTTCTCGGTAAAAGGATATTTATTATCCTTTTATTTTACAAGTGTTATAAATAATTCTATGGCGATTAATTACACTGGTTTACATGTTTTTTATGAAGATTTTGGGATAATCTGACGTTCCAATCAGCCAAAAAAATTAACTGATTTAATTTCAAGACTTAACCATAGAGAAGGAAAGAGAATCATTAGTCCAGCCTGCGCAAGATTATTTTGTGACAGAACGGGCCAGCGAAATGACGTAACGCAATATATCTGACCTTGCGCAGAACGCATCTCTATCAGCTGTGAAATGCTGTCGGTCATAAAACAATTCATCACCCCAGTATTCATTTGTCTTATCTCCAAAAATACCCCAGTAAAAATCTTAAACATGTCCAAAAATAGAGATATGACAAACCAATACTGGGGTGACGAATTATTAGTAGTTTGTTTAATAAACAATGTTTATACTGTCAGTACTGTCAGATCGTCGTTTTTTTCTGTTCATTTTTCGACTTCTACTGTGTTTTAATTGTTTTTTTGCTGCATTTGTTTATAACTTTAAACCTAACCTGTATTGTTGCTTTATGAAGAGCAAAGGGTCAATCCCTGGTGTACTCAAAGTAGGTGTACAAAATCCCAAAACTCACACACCTCTAAAAATTCTTATAAAATAATTTTAAAAAACTATTTCGACGTTTGTTCGTAGATATTTTTTGTTGAATTTTTTACAATTTTTATTTGACACATAAAACTAAGGTTAAAAATACTCGTCAAAAACAACAATAGTAGTGCGCATGTGCACATTTATCACAGTATCCCGCAACGGCTTTGGAGGTCTTTCCTTGTCTATGGACTTAACAGATAAAAACTAAGGTACCGAAATGGCTATAGGGGAAAGTATTATTTTATTGGCAGCAGTATTTTTGTTTATTTTTGTTTATTTGGTTACCAAAAATGTTTAGATTAAGATAATTTTTAAAGAAAAATCTTTTCTTTTAAAAAGTAGAATTTTCATTGAAATTAATCTGTTAGCACCAAAAAACAAATGGCTGATTCTCTATCTAAACGGCCTTAATTTTTTTGCAGATTCTGATTCAACTAAAAATAAACAAAAATGTAAACTAGTGTTATCCTATTATCGTTAAAGTTTCATTTGTGCAATTGATTTTTATTTTAATTTCAACGACAATTCCAACTACCTGCTAAAACATAATGGAAAAATACAGGTCAAAATGAAGGACAAGATTAATTTATTATTCCATCAATCTATTTTCTAATCATCGTACAGAGTGATATTGGTAGACTGACAGTTTCGGGCTGCTGGCCCTCTTCAGTACCAAGAGTCAACTCTGCACGCTGATTAGACTTTATTCGCAAAAGGAATATAGCCATTAGATTGATGTAGACTTGTGCGCCATCTATTGCTAGATGTAAACAAAATTAATTATATGATTCTAGTTTGTTCTCTGTGAAAGCAGGTTAGCTGGAGCTTGGCAAGATTTTTTGAAAGAGACTTGTTAGAAAGGTATCAATAAAATTCTATTTATAAGCCATTTGGGATGTTTTCGCGTAATCAAGCAGCGAAAAATGGTCACTTCTGCATTGACATTGGTCTTATGGTCTTAAAAATAAGCACCTAATACCAGCGGTGGACTGGCCCGGTCCACTGGGCCGCAATAGTGGCTTGGGCACCACTTGAAGTTAACTACGGGCATCTCAAGGGGTGATCACTAGCATAAACACAGAAACATAGGCTTACGGAATAATTTTGCCGAATTATGAGGGAAATTTTTATAAATCGAAACATTTGACAACTAATTTGTTACCCACAACAATATTAACTATACATATTAACTATGCATACGGATATATATCGGTGTTTTTCAAAGGAAAAAACGACATTCGATTTTTATCTTTTAAGAATACGAAAGTTTTTAATTTTTATTTGTCGATAACTTTTTTTTTTCCGATAGATTTTTTTTAATTTTAAATAACAAGAATATAAAAAAAAACTAAAGTTCTCCGCAAGTTCGGAAAACACCCCTCAGAAGTGCACCGTGAAATGTCTGGACAAATGTTATAGTATTTTTCACTACAAAATGTTTTTTTTTATTTATTTATTTATTTATTTATTTATTAACCTTAGGAGAATACAGGATTCCATATCAGGTAAATATCACAGAAAATATGAATAAAAATATAATAAATGTACATATAAGTTAATCATGTTATTAAATTTATGTAATAGTCTTTAACAGATGAAGAAAAAGCTTTTAGAGTTTGTTGCGTCTTTATATGTTCTGGAAGCTCATTAAACCAGTTCAAAGCAGTTTGGGTTACTCTTCTTTTGCCAGTACTTGTAGTTGTAGTTGTTATATAATATTGTTGTTTTTTCTTGTAAAATATTCGTGAATATCACAATTTCTTGTTAATTCTACATCCGTACTGATTAATTATTTTTAATTTTGTATATTTTTTTGACTGTCCATTTTAATTAATTCACTTACGTTTAAGATTTTTAGTTAATTATAAAGGTAATTTGTACACGTTCTAGGTGATTTGTTAAATAACAATTTTAAAATTTTATTTTAAGTAGTTTGGAGAGTTTTTATGTCCTTTTTTCTTTCCTGACCCCAAAAAGCAGGAAGATACATTAAATGAGTGTTTTTATACGCATTATATACAAGATGTTTTGTTTTATTATTTAATATCTTTGAGTACCTGCGAAGATAATAACCTTTGTTGATATTTTGGTTTTTAAATTGTTCACATGTTCACTAAAATTTATGGAGATGTCTAGAGGGTTAAGCCTAGATACTTGGCAGTTCTGCACGCGATTAGTGAAATAACTAGTAAATATTATAAGCGCTCTGTCGCCAACTCCAAGGGTGTTGAGTTTTTTCAGCAAAATCTCCGGAACCACAACATCAAAGGCTTTATATAAGAAGCACAGCCATCTCTTCCTGTCTAGGTTTTTATACATAAATTCAGTTAACTTAAGGATTGCGGTTTGAGTACTTCTTTTCTTCTGAAATCCATTTTGTTGGGCACTCAAAAATTTAATTTTGTATAAGAAATGTAGGAGACTTTTATGTAAAACCATTTCAAACATTTTCGAGAAGACTGGAAGGACGTTGTAGTGTTGCAACATATTCGAGCTCGAGCCCCTTACATATTCCGTTATTTAATATGGAAAATTTATTTTTTAAATATTGAAAATATAAATACTTAAATACTTTATATTTCATCCTAGTTAGCAGTACCCGACGTATTTCCAGTTATAGTCCAGTCTTCAAGTTAATAAAAGAGGCTTTACCTGGAAATAATTCAGGGAGTTTAGATTTTGGGTTTATTGGGTAGGGTTTAAGGCCACAAATATATAATTTTGCGACATTGAACTCGATTTGGAACTGTCATTTTTGTAACTTATTTTTCACAAAAAACAGACTTTTTAAAATATCTCAAGATCGGTGCATCCTAGGACAAAAAAACTTTTGATATGAAAATAAAGAGGACCAAATCTCCAATATTGTTTGTGTACATGTATTATTTTGTACGACTTATAGATAATTCAAGGGACCGCCTTCAACGTTACACTGTAGGGTTTTAGATTTTTCTTTGACTCGGTTAGGAAGGTTTTTTTTTATGCTTAATACAATGGCGTTTCAATCGAAAATCGATTTACTCGAGATAATGGGGCACAAATGTGTGAATTATTAAAAAAAAATAATTTTACGTAAATTAAAAAGAAAGTGCCACATAGATTTTTTTAATTTTCATCCAAAATTTTCTAAGGGGCATGCCTAACCGACGATAAAGAACAATTTTGGTTTTTTGAAAAAAAAAACATTAAAAATCTAAAAACGTATAGTGTAACGTTTAAGAGATATTTTAAAAATTAATTTTTTGTGAAAAACACGTTAAAAAAATGACAGTTCCAAATTGAGTTCAACGTCGCAAAATTGTTTTTTTATTTGCGACCATTAACCCTATTCAATAAACCGAAAATCAAATCTCCCTGAATTATTTCGATGGAAAGCCTCTTTTATTGACCTGCAGACTGGACTACAACTGGAAATACGCCGGCTTCTGCTAATTAGACAATACACATTGTAACTATACAAGGCTCTGATGATTTATCTAAACTGTTTAACTTTCGTAACAAAGAATAAACCCAAGTTCCTGGTTATAAAATATTATAAGAATATTCTGATATTATAATAAGTGTAAATATCATCAAGAATGTATAAACCCTTAGGCTTATTGGTATTTTAAACAATTCTCGTTTTATGGATGCAACAATAAGCTGGTTCAGATATATACTTTTTTAAAACTTCACAAAAAGACAATGGCATTCTTGATTCTTTTAATTTTTCCCGTCATGTTGCATCCCTTGTGAAAAGGGTCTTGCGTACGATTCTTAAAAAGTCAAGGTGTTCCTAAGTTATTATGCTTAGAATTCTTTTTCGGACACTGCTAAACAATGTTTTTGCTCGAAATAGATTTTATAAAACGTCAGTAAGCAAAAATATGTTTTAGTTAGTTTATACGAATACAACGAGGAAAACAACAATGACAAATCATAGACAAGGAAAGACCTCCAAAGCCGTTGCGGAATACTGTGATAAATGTGCCTAGCGAATCTGAGATAAACTTGCACATGCGCACTACTATTGTTGTTTTTGACGAGTATTTTTTAACCTTAGCTTTGTGTGTCAAATAAAAATTGTAAAAAATTCAACAAAAAACAATAATTATCTATTTTTATTTTTATTTTTTTTTAAATTATTTTATAAGAATTTTTCGAGGTGTGTTTGAGTTTCGGGATTTTGTACACCTACTTTGAGTACACCAGGGATTGACCCTTTGCTCTTCATAAAGCAACAATACAGGTTAGGTTTAAAGTTATAAACAAATGCAGCAAAAAAACAATTAAAACACAGTAGCAGTCGAAAAATGAATAGAAACAAACGACGATCTGACAGTAATGACAATATAAACAAACTACTAATAATTCGTCACCCCAGTATTGGTTTGCCATATTTCTATTTTTGGACTTTTTAAGATTGTGATGAATTGTTTTAGGAGCGCCTATGCAGCTCTTTATGCAACGTTTTGATAAACTGCGCATGCGCACGCGAATGCGCTGACCGTTTTTCAATATGTTATTTTAAATAAAAAAACATTTTTTTACAAAAAAAAAAACCCTAACAAACGCCAAACCAACGTTAACGAAAACCAAGGCCCCCTCATTAAAAAAAAAGACCAAACCAAGAAAAAATCAAAACAAACTCCTGCACAGAGAGCTGCATTTAGGCGCTTGTATTGTTTTACGACCGACAGCATTTCACAGCTGATAGAGATGCGTACTGCGCAAGGTTAGATATATTGCGTTACGTCATTTCGCTGCCCCGTTCTGTCACAAAATAATCTTGCGCAGGCTGGACTAATGGTTCTCTTTTCTTCTTTATGTGACAAATGTATTCCCTTTATAGACGGGTGGCAATATTTATAAATGGCTATATCTCTAAAAATAATCTGATGATGTTTTTGTATAAAATTTATAATATATTTAACTGGCATTATATCACTTACACTGGTCTACAAAAAAAATCTTCACCAAGGACTAAACCTATCATGTCTTTTGTATTTTTGTGTGCTGAAACCGAATTTCAATTTAAAATTTTTTCTGCCGCATAGATTTCGAGTATATTCCGGTTTTTATTGTCAAAATACGGTATTCTGACTATAAAAACCGGGATTTACTCGAAATTTACGCGA
Organism: Brachypterus glaber; assembly: GCA_958510825.1. Lineage (NCBI taxonomy): Eukaryota > Metazoa > Arthropoda > Insecta > Coleoptera > Kateretidae > Brachypterus > Brachypterus glaber. Next base: position 61,225,675 of record OY294045.1, on the reverse strand, counting down.
TAGAAAAAATTTTAAATTGAAAATTCGGTTTCAGCACACAAAAATACATAAGACATGATAGGTTTATTCCTTGGAAAAGAATTTTTATTTTACTTGTAGACCAGTGTTGTTATTAATTACACACTGATAAAATTTTTAAGTTTATTAAAAATTATGGCCGGCCCCTATTTTACATAATTTCTGTCAGCACAACCATTCTTTCGATTAATAATAAATGATATGCGTCAAAAATATAATTTGATGAAATTTTTTTTATATAGTATTATGTTTACATATAAACAGACAGACCAACCGATATTTTATTAGCACTGACTATGAAAATAAAGACGTTTCCTGACATTCCAAATGGACAATCCAAAAAAAAATATCGGCTTCAGTGACGGGTATTGCCACCCGTAAAAAAATTGTGCAGGTCTGTTGCACCCCTGTTGCCAGCGTGAAAAACAACAACTGATTGTACCGAATGCTGTCAAAATTCGAAATCTTAGGTTAGCTTGACTTCCAAGCAGATCGTATGTAAACGCTCAGGTGCTTCCAGCAGCCTCCTACAATTATTTGAGGTTATGTAACATTTTCTAGATGCAAGGATGTAATATCATAAAAACAATTGATATTATTTAAGGCTACGTCACGCACAAAAGACCTTATAGGTCTAGACGTTTTTAAATTGATCATTTTTGTGCCAGTTAAACAAGCCCAGTGTATTCAAATAAGGCTTATATTTTATTAATGACATTCTGAATTGCATAACTGGGTACAGGTACTTGCTCGAGTACTTGGTATTCTGAGAAGTGTGCCCATAGTAATTATAATCCATAATTATAATTCTCGGGGTTAGAGATACTATGCTCCTCACAAAGCAGTCAGGGGCGTTCCGAGGGGGGTGTGGAGGTGTAGATGATAAATTTTAATATTCTTTTTTTTAGTCCTCAAAATTTTTGGCATGGCCTAACAAAAATTTGGGCGGTGATGCCTTTTTTTAGTCGTCAAGATTACTGGCAGAGGTAAAAAAAAATTTGGGAGCGATAGCCTTTTTTTATTTCGGGGCCAGGGGAACGTTCAAGTATTACGTAACGCAAATTTTGATCATTTTGGGTGGGCGCAAAAGTGTTTTATATTGTTTGTAGGAAGATTACAGTTCTGAATTTGACATATCTTAGTGCGCCAGATTTATTCAGTTTTGGATTTTCAGAATGTTCTCTAAGAGCTTGACTTTTGTAATAATTATACCTAAGTAGGTACTTTAAAAATTGCAAATTTTCCAAGCAAATAAATCTGACTTTACTTAACCTAATTTCTATGAATATCCTGCATCATGATAAACATTAAATTTCCTTTAAGAATTTAATTGAAATTTGCATACACCACGAACAAACATGTTGTACTTACCTATTATTTTACACAAAACAAAGCTAGGTAATTGGAAATTCTTTTGAGTGTACGAGTATACAGCCATTTAGCGCCATTTAGCGTAAAAAATAAGTAAGGTTATCTCTTACACGTAAAGAAGTTTAAATTTACATTATTAGTAATGTAAAATTTTACATCATTTATAACTAAAATTATTACATTATTAATACTTTGTTTTTACACTATTTTAATAGTTTTCTATAATACATGACTACTATGGTAATATTGCGTTAAAATTTAAGCCAAATTTTACACTATTTTTTACAGTGTAGGCTATTTTAGCAATAACCGATTCAATTAAGGTGTACTTTTTAATATAAAAAGGTTTACTTTTTATAAAACCGATATACAGTATACAGTCAAATTCAAAATCTTCCATGTAGCTCAATAAAAATTTAAAATTAAAAAAAAGGATTTGACAGCTGATTTTACGTCAAAAAATGAGAATTTTAGTTTGCTAAATCGCTGACTAGGGAAACTAGGGCTCTTTTAAGGGGCATTTTTAAGCATATTTCTTACATCATAACTCAGGAACTCTTTGAACTAATTATATAAAAAACAGTTTATTAGCGTTTTCTATAAAAACTATTTTTGTACATCCTACCTTTGTACTCCAACCCAAATAACTACAAGTAGTAGTAATAGGATTTTCTGGATTAGAAGATTACATTTTTATTACGGATAATATTGAGGATCATTAAGATTTATAATTTTTGTGTAATCATTAATTTTGTCTAGAGATTAAATTGTATTTTAAAGTTCCTTAATTACCTAGTTATTAATTAATTTGGTACCGTCTATCCATTAAGTTTTTTTGAAACCCAAATAGCCTATTCTTTACAGCTCTTGAGCAAAAAGAATAAACTCTGTCACACGGAAAGAAAGAAACGACGAACGAGGAGGGTAAATGCAAAAAATAATTATTTTGCTGCAGAAAAAGCCCATTTATATTGTATTTTAGTTTAAAATATAAAAGCGTTACCACCAATATATAGAAGAGCTATTTTTCATAAAAACAAACCTTGCCATGCGTTGTTGTCGTGCTTAATTATTTTTAACTCCAGAAATGTTATGATTCTAGAGTAATACGTAGCGATTTAGTGTTTTAAAATGTTAACTTGTCTAGGTAGAATAGATTAACAACTAATAGTATTATATCGAGGGCTTCATATTATGAAGCACTCATGTTAAACATAGGGGCGTATACGCCATTTTTTTTTTAGATTTTGATAGTTTTTGAATTAATTAATTTTCATGGTTTTAGGTTTGGTTTATAGAGATGTTTTTCATGTCTTGGAAAATTTAAATAAAAAAAAATCGATTAAATGACCTAGCGAAACTCCGTTGAGACTCGACTATAGTGGTCCTAAATTAACGACTTTGACAGATCTCATGCCTAAATTTTTTGTCGCACAGTGTTGTATTAAATTGTATTAAAATTATTTAAAAATTTTAAACATAAAAAGAACATAGGTATTGCAAAAAAATTCTAGACCCCATTGATTTCTTTTGTATATTTCCATAATTTGTATGAATTTAAATTGTATTATTAACACTTTTCTGGATGGGCCTAAATTAAGTAATTTTCTATAGGGTAGGTATATGATAATTTATGCTAAAACCGGTGTATACTGAATTAATTAAAAACCTTATTGAAATGAATTTGATTCAAATAATAATCAATTTTGATTAAATCCATAATCAAATATTTTATCAAAGGTTTGTATTAATATTCGGTGAAAATCAATTTAAAATTTAAAACAATGAATATTTTCTCATTTACCGCGTTTACACTGAAAAACTTGTTATGCTTGCCATATCCTTAAAAGATGGGTAAGTTTTGTTTCTGGTAACCACAAAAAGTTTTGTTTTTGCCCTTACCATATTTCTGGTTCTGTCAATAAATTAAACCGTTCATGAGTTATGAACTGAGAAATATTTTAAAAATTCCCCCTTAAAAGAAAGCAATCTAGCACAAAAGTTTATAGTTTTTTCTCATTTTTTGACGCAAAATATCTAAATTTTATTTTTAATCTCGTTTGGACTTCTTTTTTGCACTTCGCAATGAATTAAACGACTTTTTATTTTTGGTTTTAACCCTTAAACGGGCACTAGCTTATTAAAAATAAAACCACAATTTGTATTTTTTTTACCTAGGATTTTTCAACATACAAAAAATACAAAAAATCATATTATCGCACACTGCCATTCCTAGTACCTACTAATCAAAGTGCTGTGATCACTAAAACCACTAACAAAAAGGACGCGCTAATATCACACGGTATTAGACATACAGAGCGGTCCAAAAGTCACCCCCCCCCCCTCTTAACTTTTGAACAAGTTGAGATATCGACTTCAAATTTGGAACTTTTAAATAAGACAACTTAAACTATCTTTTAGCATATATTTAATTCTTTCAGCTCTTAAAATGTGGGCAGAGGGGCATGGGGGCACATTTTTTTAAATGGAAAGGGGGGTCGTGTCATACATCATTTTAAAGCTTATAAAATTCTCCATTTAACTCCATATTTTTAAATAAAAAAAAAATTGGGTTTAAAATGGGGTTGAAAATGGGTATTAATGTCAAAATTCCTCTAAAAAAAAAAAACAAATAATTTTTTAAAAATGCCTAATTTCAAAAATGTTAATTATACTTTTAAACTAATTTTAGTTGACATAAATAAAAATTTATATAAAAAACTTTAAAAATCGAATGTATTAGCACAAAAAATTAAAAAATCAAAACCTTAAAAAACATTTTTAAAACATTTAAAAATATTAGTTGAAATAGAGAATTTTATAAACTTTAAAATGATGTATCCATTTAAAAAAAATGTTCCTCCATGCCCCCTGCCCACATTTCAAGAGCTGAAAATATCAAATATATGCTAAAAGATAGTTTAAGTTGTCTTATTTAAGAGTTCTAAATTTGAAGTCGATATCTCAACTCGTTCAAAAGTTAAAAGGGGGTGACTTTTGGACCGGACTGTATGTATGTCTCTTAATATACAACACACTCAAGTTCTGAACTATAAAAATTTTCATATACTAAGTATACCTATATACTAAGTAGGCCTATATATGTATGTATCTTCCAGGATACAAAAAACGCTTTTTGATAGATTCGACATAAACAAAAGATTTAATAAGAACTCTATATTTATCTGCACAAGCTAAACAAAATTTATATTAAATTAATTTTTATTTAAGTATTTATTTTTTCTAGCTGGAGCAGAGTCTAATGACTTTTAAGTTATTCACGAAGTTATGTTAAAAGTAAGTTTTACATACTTGTATTCCTTGACTTATAGGTTTTGCATTTGTCCTCTATTGTCCTCTAAATAAACAAATAAATAAACCTATAATATTTAACAACAATTACAATTATCAAGGTATTAAAATTTAATATTCCATTAAAATTCCAGACAAAATTAAATTGTTCTCATATACTACCGCTAAAATTTTATCGCGTACCAGGCTACGCGGGGGGCATCAAAAACACCAAACGGGCAAAAAACTGACCTAAACGAAAGATACGTTAGGTTATGTTTAATGTCCGACGTAATACGTAATAGCCAGTTCGTTAAGGATATTACGTCGTCATCGTGAATTTAAAGTTGTAATTTAAAGATTAATTTAAATTTCCTACAAAAAAGTAAAAAAAGTAAAAAAAATTGGTTTAAATTTAAATCATATGTAAATTATAATTTAATCTTATTTATAATCTCTAATTTTACCTCCATTTTTTACAGTGTATATTTAACCAAGCCCTCTTCCCCCTAGTTATGCCTATGACAGCCACACAAAAAAAATCATGTTCCAGAGATTAGACCAACGCATTATTATATTTTCGTGGTCGCTGAAACCGAATCTGACCTCAGAATTGCTCCATCAGGTCATATTTTTTTCTACCCATACAAACATCTGAATTTAAGGAATTTTCGCACCCTTTTCTAAGTGTAGAAAAAAATTGAAAATGAAACCGAATCTGACCTCAGAATTGCTCCATCAGGTTACAATTTTTTTCTACACTTAAAAAGATCTTAATTTAAAGAATTTTCGCACCCTTTTTTTAAGTGTATAATAAAAATTGTGACCTGATAGAGCAATTCTGAGGTCAGATTCGATTTCAGTGACCACGAAAATATAAAAAATGCGTTGGTCTAGTTGCTAGAATGTGTGTGGCTGTGTAATTTAACAATTTGATATTAAATGAATGGTAAGTCTGTGAATAAAACTAATAGAGTAGAAAGTCTGCAAACGCTGCATCTGAGATGTATTGTCTAGTTTAATCTGTAAAAGACTATAATAGAGAATAAATCTCTGTGGACAATCCCAAATAAAGTGGAACACATATCAGAGTAAAAAGTATGCTTAGTTTATAATTGTGTAATAATTAAATACGTTACGTTGCTTTGTTCTAGGATTTTATTACTTTTTATTTCCTTTTTAACTAGAATTCTCCCAATTTTTTTCATCATAGCCTGTTTTTTGAAAAAATATTGTAAAAATAGGATTAAATACATACTAGAAATTAGTAATAAAATTACTTTTAATAAAAACTCTATAATTTATAAAAAATAAATAAATATTATAATGCTAAAAAATTAACATATAACATTATGATAGACCATAATCACGTAAAAATTGTATATGTATCATTTTTAACATATTTCATAACATATACAGCACGAAAAACCCTTAAAATATTGTTGTCCAACTTTATGGGTCAAATACCCCACTGTCGCGACTTAAATTGCTTTGTAAGTCACTTAAAGTGCTGCTAACTGTGGAGCTTTCTCCAAATTGCGGAGATTTTAAAGCTTGGTGGAGATTTTGTGGAGATTGAAGAAATGTGGAGATTTTGCGGAGATTCCAGTTATATGGTTTAATTAAAAAACAAATTGCATAATATTAGGTAAAAAGTAATTCGTGATGAAGTTTTATATGAATTTTCTCATAAATCTACAAGATTTCATCAATCTACATGAAATTTCATCAATCTACATGAGTATTCATTCTTTTTAAAAATTTCCACATGAAAAAAGGACAAACCTCTTTATATTTTAGTCATCAATATTTTTGTAGGGGTAAAACTTTTTTTAGTCATCAAGATTTTTGCAGGGGTAAGGCCATTTTTTTTTTCATAGACACAAAATTTTTGCCAGGGATAAGGCGTTTTAGACTATAGTGTTTTAGAATTTAGAGGTGAGGGGACTTTTTTTATAGCCTTCAAAATTTTTGCTTTTTTTCATAGACACAAAGAATGTATACGTTTTTATGTTTTTAGTTAATTTATAATAGCACATACAGAATCGTAGATTTTGTGGAGATTTTTCGGATATCTTGCGGAGATTTTGGACTTTTTGAACAAAAATTTCTGAGATTTCGATCTTTTTGGTTTGGCAGCACTGTGACTTAATAGAGTTATGAATCAGTACTATATAGCCGGTATACCGACTAGAATAATGTAAAACCCACCACCCGTTTTTTATTATTTGACAAATCTGGACAAATAATATTTGAGAAAAAAAATACTTAGAGCAAAATCAACATAAAATCCCAGACCTGTTTTGATTAAATCAAGTCGTGATTGTAAAGATGGTTGTTCAACTTATCACATACTGGTATATCAGGTATGTTAATAAACTATTAATAATATCATTAAATTTAACTAAAAAATGAATTTATCAGATTTTCTGCAAAATTAATGTGAAAAATTAAAAATTTAAAAAAAAATCGCCTGGTGCACTAGGGTTTTTTTACGTTTTTGTAGAAGTTAAGAGTGAAATTCGTTAAAAAAATTGCCTGCGGCGCTAGAGTTTTTTGTATTTTTGTAAAATTTTAAATTTAATTAATTATAATTTTAAATACTGGTTTAAAATTAAAATATACCATCGAATTTGTAAAAATCTTCGCCTGCGGTGCTAGGGCTTTCTTACGTTATTTCTTAATGTAAGAATATAAGTTACGATTTTGGATTTTGCCCCCCAGGACCACTTCCTGGATCCGCCCCTGTTTTCAGATGTTTGGACCTTATTATCAACATTTTTGTCAGAGGTAAAGTTTTTTCAGGGGACTGCCGTTTTTCAAGTTAGCCCGAGGCGGCCCAAAGTCAAGAGACGCCCCTGCAGGAGCCTGGGGATAGGATTAGGATTTCAACACTTTACTGTGTGTCTTAATTTAACCGTACTTTGTAAAACCGACTCTAAAGAAAAAAGATGTGGAATTAAAATCGAGATTAAAATAAACTGCACAATTTTCACACGATTCACACAAATTGAAATAAACTTAAGGCAGTTTTTTCTTATTATTAAGCACATCTAAATTAAAACATTTCGATATTTCCAGTGCATTTAAAGCAGAAGAATTATAGTTTCGTGAGTCTCGATTTTACTCCATCACAGAAAAGCTACTTCTTCGGCTCGATCGCGATTTCAGGTGAATGACCCCCTTTTTATACGTAATTTATTCATACATACATAACTCGAGTCTCTCGACACCAGAAATCAACTTTATAAAATGTTTGATTGTGGTCAATGCGAAACAATAAACAGTTTTACAGTTGATTTAGAAGGAGACAAAAGTTCTCTTCTTAGCCTCTCCTCTCTCTCTTTTTTTATCTCTCTTTCATTATTTTTCATTCTCTCTCGCTCCACTTTTTCTCTCTTATTCCCCTATTCTTATTTTTGTCTTTCTTTCTTTCTTTCTTCCTTGAAACGAATCTTTTTTTCTTTCTCTCTCTTTTACTCTCGTTCTCTCTTTCTCTCTCTCTCTCTATCCACTTTTTCTCTCTTTTTCCCCTATTCTTGTTTTTTGTCTTTCTTTCTTTCTTCCTTGAAACGAATCTTCTTTTCTTTCTCTCTCTTTTACTCCTGTACTTTTTTTTGTCTCTCTTTTTCTCTCTCCTCTCTCTCTCTCTCTCTTTCACTCTCTCTATTTCTCTCTCTCTTTCTTTCGCTCTTTTACTCTTTCTGTCTTTTCCCTTTCAATTTATCTGTCTCCCTTTCTTTTTCTTTCTCTCTTTCCCTTTTTCTCTCACTTTCTCTTTCTCTTTTTTTATCCTCACTTTTTCTCTTTTCCTCTCTCTATTCGGGTTGTTAGGTCTTAGTTGCCAGAGCTATCCATCCATACATCCATTCATGGAGGATATAATATAATATTATTATGGTCGATTGCAAAGTGCTCCGTCTGGTATACCACTTGTTAGCCTCTCTCAAATACTTAATCATAATCAAATCATCAACCAAGACATCACATATTTGTCTCTCCATTCAAACTAATTCATATTAAGATAATTGAGCCATAGGCACCAATCCTTTTCGTAGAAATGTGTGCAACTTAACAAATTTTTGCCTCAAACTTTTTTTGTGTATTTTTTTATTTTTCGTAAAAATATAGATTCCTTGAGTAAAAATAAATAAAAAATGTCATAAAGTGTAACACTGTAGGAGTAACCGTTTTCAAAAAAAATGCAATTAAGAGGAAGTAACATTTTTTGCCACTAAAAACTTTACTTTTTAAAAAGGCTATTACTTCTTTATTATTAAAAGGCGTTTCGGTGAAGAATATTTTTTCGCTTAGTTTTAAATGAAGAATCGCTCATAGCATTAAAATTTATCAGTGCTTTATTTTTGTTTTCCGTTCCCGTTATCGTAGTAAATACTAAACGTTTTTGCCTATTTGGAACCCCAGTCAACATTTGTTATTAAATACAAGTTGTTACAGTAAAACATAACAGAACAACGTCGAAAATCCCAACTTTTTTACTCTAAAATTACAACTTTTATCCCCTCGACAAAAAAGTTGATGAAAAAAAAATCACTACTGCTAAAATTACAACTTTTATATTTTTAACCCATGAAATTTAAATTTTTTTGAATTTTAGGATCCACTACTACTAAAATTGGCAAAAAAAAACCTTTCCTCTGCTGCTAAAATTATAGATTTTATATTTTTAACCCATAAAGTTTACAACTTTTTTAAATTTCAAGATAGGTGGGGGCCCCAGCTGTCCCCATGGTGTGAGGGTCGGGCAGGCTACAGGCAACCCTGTATCGATTTTTGAACACAAAAATATATTTATAAACACAATTCATTAACAGAAAGCATTTCCATTTTCACTATGTTTTGACTTCAAAGCACAAATACCTAAACTAGTTACTTTTGCAAACATTTTATATGATTTTGCACAACTGGTATTGTATTTCCGGATGTATGTTGGTTAGACTGTCCCTTTTTTTTATTTTTATTTGTTGCTTTAAGTTTGCTTTTTGTTGCTAATAAGTCGAAGTATATTTTTTTTGTATGTATTTGTACAGTGTTTTAGGGAACGTTCAGTATTACGTAACGCTCCTGGGGGGGGGGTCATTTTATAGTGCTACGCCCATGTTAATGGTATAGGAAAATAGCGTTACGGGGGGGGGGGTGGACCAAAATGATAAAATATAGCGTTACGTAATACTTGAACGTTCCTTTAATGGTTTTCTGTTCTTAAATAAATAAGGGTAAGAAATTTGTTTTTTTTTCCTTCCCTATTCAACCTCAAGTATAATGTAGCATCGAACCTTTGAATTTGCTAAACTCCATTCAACGAAAGAATACGACTCTGACGTTACAGCGCATAAACTACATAACACTCTATAGGGTAATTGAAACTTAATTCTTAACACCTTATAAATGTTTTTTTTTATATATACATTTTCTATATAAAAAGCATTAATTAAGTAGGAAAAAGAAATAAGTTACAATTGCCCTACAGAGTGATAATTTAGTTTCCGCGCTGTGACGTCGAGACGTATTGTTTCGTTGAATGGAGTTTACATAATTGTGCGAAGGCGATTTAATTTCACTGTAACTACTATAATACACGGAAAGAAATTAGTGGGCTCTGCGCTATACATTATAAGATATTTGGTAACAGTGGCAAATTATAGTGATTTAAGCTATAGATTATAAGGGACACAATAACTAATAATGTTAAAAATAAATTGGAAACGATTATATATATTACAGACACGATTATATTTATTACAGGCACTATTATAAATTTACAGAAATTTTATTATATTATAAAAATTATTAGCACGGACAATAATTAAATCTATTTAAGCTATAAATGCCATACTATTTGTTATATTTTATTATTCACTAAACAATTAAAGTATTTCATATAAATTTTTACACTGACTGCCATAATTGTAAGAGAAAGCCTTGTATTTATATAATAAGCGATTATAATTTGCTTGGTATGTGTGTTATAGCGCTCCTAGCTATAATTTTTTTCTCCGTGTATACGCAATAAAATTCACGCACATGGCGCTTGGCAATTTAACGTCTAAATGTTTGTACCAAATACTAAAATATTACGAAAAGACAGAAAAGGACCAACGAACTAATAACTCTTCTCTCTAGAATAGGCATTTCATTTGTAAAAACTGACAAAAACGTAGCCAACATATACATTTGTCTGTCTTACTCGCACAGCTTTGTTCTAACAGAGACAACAATAACAGTTACTGGTAACTGTTATTGTTCAGGGGTGATTATACCTACTATTTGTTTACAAACAAACCGAGATGTTGGTGATACTTTATATTAACGGTATGCGTATTCTAGAGAGAAGAGTTATTAGTTCGTTGAAAAGGACAGAAAATTTCAGAAAAAGTCAGAAAATACGCACTTTCTGAAATAAGTGTATTTTTCTATAGCCCGGAAATAAATATAGGGGCAGTCTAATATTGGTAATGTTGGTACAAAACGGTAAATTCAGTTTTCTGCGTTTCTAGCTATATTTATATGATATTCCATTGATTAGCTGACATAATTAGTTTTTACACCATAAAATATGCAACAGTTGCTTTTATAAAACATTCTATGAACTTTTAGCAAATTTGCATTATTATTTTGCTAATAAATTATGTCCTTTTTTTCACGTCCTGAAGCTATTTTAATTTTGCAATAATTTATGGAAATGTGCTTAACTAAATTTAATAGAATAAGCTATTTTGTATTAGTTTAAACACGTTAAATTAATATTATTAATTATTATGTTATGCAAAATCATAATTAGTACAGGGTATATTAACTTTTTTCTGACCATGTTCCAATATACAGTGCGGTCCAAAAGTCACCCCCCCCCCTTTTAACTTTTGAACGAGTTGAGATATCGACTTCAAATTTAGAACTCTTAAATAAGACAACTTAAACTATCTTTTAGCATATATTTGATATTTTCAGCTCTTAAAATGTGGACAGGGGGGCATGGGGGGACATTTTTTAAATGGAAAGGGGGGTCGTGTGATACATTATTTTAAAGCTTATAAAATTCTCTATTTAAACTAACATTTTTAAATTTTTTATAAATGTTTTTTAAGGTTTTGATTTTTCAATTTTTTGTGCTAAAACATTCGATTTTTTAAGTTTTTTTTATAAATTTTTATTTATGTCAACTAAAATTAGTTTAAAAGTATAATTAACATTTTTTTATGATGAAATTAGGCATTTTTAAAAAATTATTTGACATTAATACTCATTTTTAACCCCATTTTAAACCCATTTTTTTTTTTAATTTAAAAATATGGAGTTAAATGGAGAATTTTATAAGCTTTAAAATGATGTATTACACTACCCCCCTTTCCATTAAAAAAATGTGCCCCCATGCCCCCCTGCCCACATTTTAAGAGCTGAAAGTATTAAATATATGCTAAAAGATAGTTTAAGTTGTCTTATTTAAAAGTTCCAAATTTGAAGTCGATATCTCAACTGGTTCAAAAGATAAGAGGGGGGTGACTTTTGGACCGCTCTGTATGTTTTTTTTTTTTTGAATAAATAGCATTGTTTTTTTTTATAGTTTTCTCTATTATAGGAAAATCTTTGGGAAAATCTAGTACCTAAATTTGTTTACTGCACACGTAAACTACTTATAGCGTGTTAACGCACCAAAAATAGTTTATCCTAATACAGAAAACAATAACAAATCCATAATTCAAAAAATATTTCCTGCAATTTGATAACCGGCTACCGGTTAATTGTTGAATTTGGCTAAATTTAAAGAGTAAATTTAAATTTCCTATAAAACGGTACAAAAAAAAACGATTACACCGGCACACAAAAAAAAATTAAGTAGAATGTGCATTTGACCGGACCTACCTCCGGGTACGTATTTTGGTCCGCTGAATCCGAATTCGAGGTCAGTTTGACCCCTACACCCTCGAAATTTCGAGAAAACTTCGAAAAACCGTAAAAATGATGAAAATCGGCAATTTCAATGATAAAAAATTTTTTTGGAACTAAACTAAGCGTGATTTTCATGCATTTCGATCCGCTGAATATGAATCGAAACTTTATTGAGACCACGAGCCGTTTTAAATGTAAAAAAATCACACAAACCCTCCAAAATTATGTCTTGTGTTTTTCACAGATTTCAAGTTATTTGATAAATCTACGTTATAGAGTATTTATTTTAGGCATTAAATCATGTTCAATCAATTTTTTTTCTGTTATGAATGGTCATTTTTACAATTTTTTCGAATTTTTCCAGCTTTAGAGGGTGATTCGACTAAAAAAATTAAGATGCGAATTGAAGACATCAAAAGATATAAAATTTTATCTGAATTGGACCAGAAGAAGTTTTTTTACCATGAAAACTATATTTTTTCGGAATTTTCGAGAGTTTTGTGTGATTTTTTCACATTTAAAATGGCTCGTGGTCTCAATAAAGTTTCGATTCATATTCAGCGGATCGAAATACATTAAAATCACGCTTAGTTTAGTTCCAAAACATTTTTTTATCATTAAAACTGCCAATTTTCATAATTTTTACGGTTTTTTGAAGTTTTCTCGAAATTTCGAGGGTGTAGGGATAAAACTGACCTCGAATTCGGATTCAGCGGACCAAAATACGTACCCGTAGGTAGGTCCGGTCAAATGCACATTCTACTTAATTTTTTTTGTGTGCCGGTGTTATTAATCTAATTTTGCCTCTCTTTTTTCAGTGTGTTGTCAACATTTTAGGTGATCGTTAATTTTTGTTGCATTTTTTATTTTTTGGAAATTGCATCTTATTAGTTGCTATGGAATTACCCAAGTTTATTTGTAGGATGAGACTTTTAAGGTAGGGCATGTTAATAGTACTCCCTACACGGAAAGAAATTAGTGGGCTCTGCGCTATACATTACTAGATTACGATCATGAAATACACAACACTCACAAAAAGATCAAGAACGTCCTCAACCAGTAATGGTACCCACTAATACAGGACAGATGCATTCCCAGCATCAGTGAGATAGTCTCACTCCTCCCGCACATCCCTCCTCTCCCTATCACATCCCTCCCCATCCCCCTCCCACCCACTCCACAGCGCCAAATTATGACAGATGCAACTCGCATCAGTGAGCAGAGACTCACTCCCCCCAAATTATGACAGATGCAACTCGCATCAGTGAGCATAGACTCACTGCCCCAACTTTCAATTCAGATTAAATATTTTTTTAGATAAATGAGCCATAGGCTGCGCCTGTCTCTTAAAGACCCAAACAAACTATTGATGATGCTATACATTATAAGATATTTGGTAACAGTGGCAAATTATAGTGATTTAAGCTATAGATTATAAGGGACACAATAACTAATAATGTTAAAAATAAATTGGAAACGATTATATATATTACAGACACGATTATATTTATTACAGGCACTATTATAAATTTACAGAAATTTTATTATATTATAAAAATTATTAGCACGGACAATAATTAAATCTATTTAAGCTATAAATGCCATACTATTTGTTATATTTTATTATTCACTAAACAATTAAAGTATTTCATATAAATTTTTACACTGACTGCCATAATTGTAAGAGAAAGCCTTGTATTTATATAATAAGCGATTATAATTTGCTTGGTATGTGTGTTATAGCGCTCCTAGCTAAAATTTTTTTTCCGTGTAGTAAAAGTGATCTTTAATTTACACAATATTGGCAAGTCATTCAGATTTCTATGAATTTGACATTATGATATTAAAAATCCTTTAAGACATTTTCAATCTTAAAATTAAATTGATTTTCACATGCATAATGCAAGAACACTAGGTACAGTTAAATCTTCCAATTAGTGTGTTTTACTGCACAATTCTGCAGTAGGAAAGGTTTGAACAGAATGAAACTAAGCACAAAAACGTCAATGTCAATTGTCAAAATAAGGCCAAGAGAAGAAGAAGACGAGCGATATTTTAATAATCAAATGTTTTGGTTAATTTCTGAAAATCCAGCTAAAATCTAGGCTAAAAATATATTCCAGGACTGCAGTACATTACATGTAATGGATCGTGATAACCAAAGATATTTAGTTATTTTTTAGATTATTAGTCTAATTTGTGAAAATGAACAATATAGCCGACAAAGGCTATTAGATTCTGGACCCAAACTTAGTTCAGATATTTTAATTAATATAATAAAAAGTAGGTATTATTAATCCATAGTAAATATTTGCAAAAAAAAAACTTTTTAGGTAGGTACTTATTATAGTATATAATAGTATATAAAATTAAATGTATGAGGGTAACTAGGTATATGTACTTACTTTCTTTGTTAAACCAATACAGTTTTCCGTCATTTGCGTACTTAAGTTCGTCCATATTTTTAATTATAAACGCAGAGTCACAAATGTAACCTAGTTTTATGGCAGAATAAACATGAAAACCTTTAGTTATTTTTTTATTTTGATATTTGACATCTGTCATTCTCTTCATTCGGGCCTCTCCCGATCGTTTGGTCGGAATGGCGAGAATGGTCAAATGTCAGCAGTAAAACGATGATTCCGTTCAAACCAGTGGCACCAGTGGCAACAGAATGATGCAGTAAAACGCACTAAATGTATAGTCCAATGACACAATAGGTCAATGTCAAAAAATTAAATTAATATTCTTTAAAATTCACGTATAAAAAAAAATCTTAAAATTATAGAAGAATGCTGGAAAATGGGTCAAGATTAATGGAATATACGAAATACAGCAATTTCCGCTGATAAATATTAATTTGAAGATTTTTTCTGGAATTTTGAATGAAGCTGAAGTTTGCAACGTTTTTTTGCAACGAAAATTCAAATAGTATATTAAAGCACTTATTCGATAACACGTTTTTAGCTCACGAGTACAAGTTTATAAAACAAGCCGCTTGCGGCGAGTTTTCTGAAGTACTAGTGCGCTAAAAACGTGTTACGGAATAAGTGCTTTAATATACTATTTGAATTTTCGATGCAAAAAAACGTTGCAAACTTCAGCTTCATAATTTTGAAGTAAAATTGTCAACTACATTTTTGGACATTTTTTTGCAAAATTAATGGAGGGCCCCTAGTACAAGCCAGAAGCTTATTTGGGGCTCTCCATGACTCTGTAGGATGCATCATACCACGGTAAAATAAATAAATAAATATTTCGAAGTATATTTGCTTATACGATATCCTCACTAAACATATCTGATTTGACCAGCTAATTTTCTGGTTGCTGCAACCAAAAATCTGGTAAGAACAACAAGACAAGTTGTTTTGCTTGCCAGATCTTAAAATCTAAGTTTTGTTTCTGGTAACCACAACAAGTTGTGTTGTTGCCCCCGTCAGATTTCTGGTTGCAGCAGCCAAAAAATATTTGATCCGTATTTAACTGTTGCCCCAACCAGATCGTCTTTTCAGTGTTGTAATTTATATGGGCTCCTCAATAGTTAAATACAGACCAACTTATTTTGTGGTTACTGCAACCAGGTAGAAATCTGGTAAGGGCAACAACACAACTTGTGTTGTTAATTTTTTTAATTTGTTTTCTTGAAAAATATTTTTTATTTGGGAAAATGAAATATATCATTTACTGGGACTAGTGTAATGGAATGCGTAACATAAAATATCTTCACGGCTTGTTTTGAAGATAAATTTCAAAATCTATTTATAGCGAAAGTTAGAAAATCAATATTTTTGATCCGCCCTATTGCGTATGGTAACTAATATGGCTTAAATTGCGGGCTCCATTGCGTTTCCACAATAATGAATATATATTGCACTAATCTTGATTCTCACCGAGCACTAAATTCGCATCTAGATGTAGATGTTGCTAAACTAACCCGTAAATGGTATTATCTTTTACTTTCCCCAAGGAAAGTCTTGCGTTAGTAAAAAAATTTCGAAACATTTTTATTGCTTTTTTTACGTTTCTGAACTTTTATATCCAAAAAATATGAATTCCGTCAAAAAAAAAATTCTGTCTGTCGGTCGGTCTATGTGTCCGGGATATTTGTGACCACGATAACTCAAGAACGCTTCGGGCTAAAGACTTCATATTTGGACCACAGGTTGATTATCCAAAGTTCTCGTTTTACGTAAAAATCTCGTTTGTGTAAGGGAATAAAATGGGGTAAAAAAAATTTTTTTCAAAAACATTTTTTTCAATTTATTATTCGTTTTACGAAAAAAAAAACTATTATTTTTAACTTAAAAAAATTTTAATTTTTTTTTTTTATTTATTTTTTTGTTTTGGATTTTAATGAACCTAAGCCTATAGGCGAAAGTATTATTTTGTTGGCAACAGTTTTTTTAACACTGCCAAAAGTAATATGATATTGCGAACATATTTTTTGTATTCACAATCTGGTTAAATACGAACCATCTATTTTTCTGGTTGGTACAACCAGGTAAACACAACAACCAGACTAAAATTTTCTTTCAAAGGACCTCACTCTCTTCTTATGGAAAATTGGTTTTGGTTAGATTTGGCTAAAATTTGGATTTTTTCGTATTTTAGCTCTCAACTTTCTGATCAAAAGTGTCTTCGGGTACAATTTCCAAAAATAATTAATGGGTTAGCCAACTTTAGCACTATCAAATTAATTTTCAGGCTGAAAATTTCATCGCCTAAAAATAAGTAAGAAAAATATGTATAGTTTTACCAAAAACAATCCCAGCTTAGAACAAAGCGTTCCTGAGTTATCGTGGTCACAAATTTTCCGGACAGACAGACCGACCGACATACTAAATAAGTTTTATAACTGCATAGTGTGTCACATATGGCACACACCGTTTTTTGCAAAAATATATAAAAATTAAAGTTTGATTTTAAAAATGTATTATCATGATTTTTTTTATTCAAAAACAAAAAATCATGCGGGGTTAAAAGTAATTGACATTTTTTATTTTTTGAGGAACTGTGTTATTTAAAGTAAATTGCTTATAAAATAAATTGTATTTATTTTATTTGATTTTTTTTTCTTTTAGACTTTTTTCTGATTGCAATGCAATATTTTTATACCCAAGTATTTATTTTAGACTTCCTGTACTTAATTATTGTACTCTTTGTACGGTTCAGCTAGAAGAGTATTAATTATTTAATTAAATAGTTAATTAATTAATTCTTAGTTTTAATCCGAGGCCAACGATAATATTAGTTCTGAATAAAGTCTAAACAACTTTTAAAATAATGAAGCTGAAGTTTGCAACGTTTTTTTGCATCGAAAATTCAAATAGTATATTAAAGCACTTATTGCATAACACGTTTTTAGCGTACTAATATTTAAGAAAACTCGCCACAACCGGCTTGTATTCTAAACTTGTACTCGTGCGCTAAAAACGTATGTTATGAAACCAGTACTTTAATATACTATTTGAATTTTCGTTGCAAAAAAACGTTGCAAACTTCAGCTTCATAAAATTTCAATGTTCAAAAGTCCAAAAATTATGAACTAGTTGTACTGTACTACCCTTGTTAAAGTATTACGTAACGTACTTTTTTTGGCATTTTGACCTTCCCGTACTCTGATTTTAATATTTTGCAGTATAAAATTTTATGTCGTTATAAATGATAGGGTTATTCTTATGAAGCTGAAGTTTGCAACTTTTTTTTGCATCAAAAATTTAAATAGTATATTAAAGTACTAGTTTCATAATATACGTTTTTAGCGAACGAGCACAAGTTTAGAAGACAAGCCGCTTGCGGCGAGTTTCCTAAAGTACTACTGCGCTAAAAACGTATGTTATGAAATTAGTACTTTAATATACTATTTGAATTTTCATTGCAAAAAAACGTTGAAACTTCAGCTTCACAAGATTTCAATTTTATTTTCTGGGGATACATTCTACAATAGTTGGCTTATACAATAATCAAAATATTTAGCTTAATTTTTATTGTGATTTAAAACAAAATAGGATGTTAAAAAAAGTGACCCAACCATCCGCCCCTTCCCCTACCCATTTAAATAATGATCCACAAAATTGTGACCTTCATTCCGAGTAATGTTAATAAATTTTGCAGACCTTCAAACAAAACTTGTCTTCACACTCCACTTTTACTAATAAAATTTATTATTTAACAAGTCGTGAAGATATGTAATGCTTCGCTCTCCATTCTCTTCGCATTGGTTAGTTTTGTTTGGAACTGCTTATTCATGAAGCTGAAGTTTGCATGAAGCTGAAGTTTGCAACGTTTTTTTGCATCGAAAATTCAAATAGTATATTAAAGCACTTATTCCATTATTTCATAACACGTTTTTAGCGCACTAGTTCTTTAGAAAACTCGTCGCAAGCGGCTTGTTATGAAACTAGTACTTTAATATACTATTTTTTTCGTTGCAAAAAAACGTTGCAAACTTCAGCTTCATGAAATTTTTATTAAATTATAGCTTTATTTTATTTATTTTATAAAAATCTTGATAAAATAAAAGGGTTACATTTAGGTACCACCCTGTATAAGGTGAGAATTCTAAAGGTACCACTTAATTTATATTCCTAGTACTTGAATTATTCAAATATTTTTTTCTCTAATGTATTAATTATTATATAAGAAACTCAGAATAGTACCGGTACCATCAGGTACTACTTACTTAATTGACAGTCACAGCGTTGCCAAATGGTACTTTGACGAGTGTTCACTTAGATACCGAAATGGGTTAATTAAATTAAGTATTTACTTTGATTTATAAAATATTTTTTATAGGTATCTAATAAATGAGTACCTAGGTAGTACCTACTAGTATTATACGCAATTTGTTTTTTTAAGTAACTACAGCTAAGCAGGTGTGAACATTTAGTCATAGTAGTGCCTGGTACTGAAGTTCGATATAGGTTAAATATACTGCCAAGTTTAGAATATAACGTTCTCAAATTAAAACAATTTTGTCATATTTTTGTGTAAATTAATCATTTTTTAAGAACCTGATTTGTACTGATTGATCTCTGGTAGTACCTAAAAACTAAGTAGTACTTCGTTCTTTCAACCTGGAATTCCTCATAACGTATTATTTTCT
This sequence comes from Brachypterus glaber, assembly GCA_958510825.1. NCBI lineage: Eukaryota > Metazoa > Arthropoda > Insecta > Coleoptera > Kateretidae > Brachypterus > Brachypterus glaber. The sequence goes on along the minus strand of OY294045.1, from coordinate 61,205,982 downwards.
TTTGAATTAATTATTGTTTAGGATACGGGGCACGCGATTTTATAAAAACCGGTACCAATGAACTGATGGTACCAAGAACCTCCACGTTGCCAAATAGCATATTTACTTAAGAACTAGTTTATCTTGTATACAACCAAAGAACGGATTTTTGCAAAACATATTAAGATTCTGTAAAAAAAATAGGTACTGCTGTGATAGGTACTACCACTTGTTACGGACAAAAGACTTTTTAATTTTAATAATTATTGTATAAGAAACTCGACACCGCCATTTCTTCGTACCGGTACCATCCAGTACTAGCTAATTGATGGTACCAACGTGGTAAAAGTAAATAAAGAAACTTACCTGAGCCTGGTTGTATTCTTAAGCTAGAATTATCCGCTAGAACAAGTGCAAAGGTCCAATAACATAACACTCCAATGGATAGGTACCCTATAAAATTAGGGTGATCCCGGTACCACATCATTTTAAAACACTAAACTTCCATGCACTATAATTTATTTTTTCACATTAAAACATAAGGATTTAATTTGTGTAACAGTACCATTTAAAAAAGTGTGTATGATAGTTTGTTTCTATACAAAATTGTATTTTTTCAAGCACAAGAAAATACTGTCCGCATCATCAAAAAAAGTACTTCAGCGAGCGATTTATACGTGTTTTAGCCCGAAGATGTAACCGCGCGCTCACCTTTTCGAGTCTACACTGGCACTGAAGTGTTTTGTGTAAAGCGCTCAAAACCGACCGATTCGTCTATTGTACGTATATTGTACGTGGCGCTTGCTCTCTACTCCGTCGCCAGTTCACAGGTATCTCGATTATTATGAACATCATCATCGCATGGGTTTTTGTCTCGCTATTTACCAAACGAGCTTTTGGGGTATCTTGACGAAGAAGAGCCTAAGTGCGGAAATCCTTTCTGTGCGAGCCTCGCACTGCGAGGTTACCAGGAAATGAAAAGTTAGATAAGAGAAACAGTTAGTGTAAATTTTGCTCTGTTAAATAGAGATATAAAGTTTTTTCCTTCTAATTAGTTCCCAGAGGCGTAGTAAGGACTACTGAAGCTGAGATTTATGTTTCTTTCAGGACTGCAGGCAATCGGCCACTCAGGGCTGTAACTAGGGGGCGAAGGGGGCTAAGCCCCCCTGGCCTTGGTTTGAGCCCCCCTGGTCTTGTTTTGAGCCCCCACTGGCGTTTTCGTTGAGCCCCCCTGGCGTTTTAAAACCACCTACCTATGCACTTTTAACCTTATACAGCGTGATTCACCTAACACAGATCACACGATTTGTCGCGTTATTGGTAAAGCTATCAAAATAAATTTTTTATTCGCTTGTATTCCATTGACATTTTTTGGTTAGAAGTGTTAAGTTAAAAGTGACACTTTTGTTAAGAGTTTGTCTTTTGTTTTACTTCGGCGGGCTTCAGCCCGCAGCCCGCCAAAGTTTTTTTGCGGTCCCTGATGGACATTGTCAGATAACTGACAGAACCAAATTAAAACTAATTTAACTTATTATTTTTACCTTTTTTTGTTAAAAATATGTGTAGAAGCGAATAAAAAATAGCGTATGATACACGGACGAGAAATATTTCTCGATCTTACGCGGTTGTGAATCTCGGCTCACGCCTCGATTCCTCCGCATAACATTTCTCATCCTTGGATCATAATATACTATTATACCAGTGAATATAATAATACAAGCTACAAGTTTGCCTAAACAAAAGTGTGCTCAAACAAGTCTTGCAGCTTATTGGGTCTGTTATTAACTGGTATTGTGACGTTATTACATCTTTAGTCAAAATCAAATGTATGAGAAAATTAAAAAAAAAATGCCTGCGGCTCTAAACTAGGTTGCCAGCCATAAAGTTACACGCGTATAAATACCGTTTGGTAACTACTCGGAAGAAAATCCTTGATTACCAATAATGTAGTCACAGTGATGGCTCAGACTCCTCCAAGATATTTTATTAAAAGGTTTAAAAAAATAATTTGCTCAATTTCTGTTTTTTTTTGTGACTTTTAAATTTATAATAGTTTTCCCTGCGGCCCTAAACTTGATCAATAAATTGAGGTTAGTGGTATTTAGTATTTTTAGATTTCAGATATATACACCTATACATGTATGTATATTAATTAATCTGTTTTGTTATTAATAACACAACCACACAAAAAAAACAAAGGTCAAATACCTTTTTCAAAACCATTTTAGTCCTATGTTTTTTGAGGTGCTGAATCCGAATTTGAGATCAAAATAGCACCTCATACGATTACTTTTTGAGATAACCTCAAAAAACCTCATTTTTGAGTATAAAAATAAAGTTTTTTGAGTTTATCTATCTCTAAAACTGAAAAATTATAAAAAATTTCTTTCTGGTTTTCCATTAAGGTAATACCACAATTTTAATTAATAAATAAAATAATTTGCATACCTGTGTGTTAAGAAATGTAAAACCTTTAGATTTCTAAAAAAAAGTCTTTGGTTCTATTTATTTATTTATTTTTTATACTTTATATTTTTTATTTATTTTTATTTATTCATTTTTTATACTCGTACATGGAACCTTAATTCTAAGGTATTTTAATCTAATATGGGTTAAATTTAAAGAGTTTTCCTCGGGGTAGTTAAACTATATAATATCGAGGCTTTATAACATAGGTGCGTATCTTCCATTAAAAAAACACTGAAGATACGCCCCTATGTTATGAAGCAAGCCCTGTTTTTTTTAACTCTGGGGTGTTTGTAAATGCATGACCTTGAACATTTCCAATTTTTTCGCCTGCTGTGATTACCAATAATGTGTTAGAATATCAATTAATAGATTTTACAAAATAATTTGTAGATGCAAATTCTTAGATATATGAAAAATGCAAACCCTTAATATTTTAAAAAAGTTTCGCTTGCGGCACTAAAAAAAGGTTATATATACCTAATTAAAAACATTTAAAAAACAAATTAAACCAAGAAAATGGACTTCAAAACTGTTATGGTTAAAATTTAAAAAACATTAAAATAAAGCAAATTTAAAAAAATTGCGTAGGGGCTTATTCCATACCACTCTGGGGCTGAGTCCCCCTAGATTTTTTCTGGTTACGGCCCCGCGGCCACTGTTTTTTTCGTGATTTTTAATGCTGTAATTCAACAACCTTAAATATGGAAAAGAAAATATGTAGGTAAGTTAACAATGTTAAGTATTATCAACATCATCATTGTATGGGTTTTTGTCTAGCCATTTACGAAACTAGCTTTTGGGGTATCTCCCAAGTTCGGAAGGAAATTCTTGTTGCGCGACGTAACCAGGTAATAAAAAGTTAGATAAGAGACACAGTGTAAATATTCTGTAATGGGGCCATCCTTAAAATACTTAACGCTCTTAGGGGGGGGGAGTGGTTGGCGTTACGATGCCTTACGAGGGAAGGATGGGGGTCTGATGTAGCGTTAAGTAAAGCTCTTTATTATTTTAAAATAAATGAAAACAGTAAGTCCAAACCAATTATTTTGTGTTATTGATTGCTAGCGTAACGTATTTATAGGTTGGTAAATCTCAGCGTTAAGAACGCTTTTTTTTTTAATTTTGTGTTATATATTTTGACTATGACCTCAATATAGATACCCATATAGCACACAATATCCCCCGGATATCCTCTAAATGTCCTTTCAATGTCGCATGTCCCGGGACATTAGTCGTATATTGTTTGTTTGTTTGTTTTTTGTTTTTATCCCAAGGATATCCCGAAAGATATTTCCTGAGGATAGGAAAGGAAAGCCCTTATATTCCAAGGATATACGATATGTCCTTTCGGATTTCCCTGGGTATCCTACGATGGCTTTTCCTTCATTATTTTAAATTTACCGCCTTTTTCGTGACTTTAATGGCGGATGTTATTGTCGGTGTTTGTGGTCTCTTTATGTATGTAAGTTTTTTCCCCAGTTATTATTAAATATTTATATTGTTTTCCTCTGTTGGACAATTTCGTGAGTATTACCCCTCACTGAGGGAAAAAGTAAATATATTTCGTAGATAAGTAAGTTACTAATTATGTACAAATGTCCCCGACAAAAGTGGTTATCAAATAACTTTTTTGTTAGTTTATTTTTTTGAATTTATCCAGAGGCGTGGCTAGATATGTTAAGCTTAACACATTTTTGCCCCAAACTTTTTTATGTGTACATGTTTTGGATTTTTTGTAATAAATACAGGTTCCTTCAGTAAAAATACATAAAAAATGTCATAGTGTAATACTGTAGGGTCAACCGTTTAAAAAAAAATCACTTAAGGGAAAGTAATATCTTGTGCCACTAAAAATGTTACTTTTTAAAAGGCTATAACTCCTTTAATATTAAATCTAGGTGTTTTGGTGAAGAATACTTTTTTGCTTATGTTTTAAATGAAGAATCGCCATGCAGCATTAAAATTTTATTGTTGCTTTTTTTGTTCCCCATTCAATATGTCCATCTTCAAAGGGCCGCAGCCCCCTTGGGGCTCGTTTCCGGACCAACCTTAATAGAAACTTTTTTTCATATTTTTTAACGTAGAATTACCTCTTAATTTTTTCGAACTTATTTCTGAATAACCCTGTATAACATATCCAAAATTCAGCCAGTCTGACTGAAACCACTTTACATAAGAAGCGGGGTACCTACTTTAGGAGTCAGCGAGCTTTTTCATTGTCAAATTTGTATTAAGCGTCCAAAAATACCTACATAAGAAAAATATAGTCTGGTTAATAGTAATTGAAATGCCGTGCGATTATAAAGTGCCGAACACTTTTTAATGCAAAACTGGCATTAGCGATGAGTAAAATGCAAGAAAGCTGTGTGCGTTTTACTGGCCACCGAGCTGTTGTACGTAGCAATCACATGGGCTTGTCGCGCACAACTCTAACAGAGGCGTGACTTCAAACGAAGAGTATTTTCTTTTTAAACTGTTCCGCACTTTATAATCGCACTGTATATATATACAGGGTGATCGGTAACTGCCATTCCAAAATTTAATAGGTGATTCTTCATCCAAAAATAAAAAAAAAAAGTTTCTATAAAGGTTGGTCCGGAAATAAGCCCCAAGGGAACTACGGTCCTTCGAAGATGACATATTGAATGGGGAAAAAAAAATCATCAATAAAATTTTAATACTGCAGGGTAATTCTTCATTTAAAACTGAGCAAAAAAGTATTTCTCACCAAAACTCCTAAATTTAATATTAAAGGAGTAATAGCCTTTTAAAAAGTAACGTTTTTGGTGGCACAACATGTTACCTCCTCTTAGTTTTTTTTTGAAAACGGTAGCTCCTACAATGTTACACTATGGCATTTTTTATGTATTTTTACTTAAGGAATCCATATTTTTTACAAAAAAATCAAAAAAAGTACACATAAAAAAGTTTGGGGCAAAAATGTGTTAAGCCTAATACATTTTTCGGTCTAGGGACTCCTCTGAAAAAGTTTAAAAAAAAATAAGCTTAACTTAACTTAAACTTATTGCCCTTATTAATACTAGTATACATGCAAAAGCTTGTCGCTCTAGCTTAAAGGGTACTAGAGTTATTAATTAAAAACCTTATTTTTATAACAATTGTAAATGGCTATAGCTCTTTTAGGGCTCATTTGCGGACCAACTTTTTTTTATATTTTTGGATGCAGAATACCTCTTAAATCGTGGCATGCCAGTTATTGATAATTTAAATTTTTTTTTGGGTCGGTGTTTTTAATATACTTAGCACGGGTTAAAGGCTGATTCAAGCCGTTATGTCCTCTTGATTGGCCTAAATGAAAATGGCTTCTCATCTGGCCAATAAAAAGGTAAGGATTGCTTAATTTAAGTAGTGATAATTATGCCTGAATCAATCTTAAGTTAAAGTTAAATTTTAAATAGATTGAGAAATCCTATTACCTATAGGTAATATGAAATATTAAATAGATAATAAGATTATATAGATAATATGAAATATTAAATAAAACAGAATGCCTAATAACCGAGAACACTGTATGTATGTACTTTAAAAAATTAAATAAACATGAAAGCTTGAGCTCAGTAAGCTTTAAAATTTTCAGCATTTTCAGTTTTGCAGCTTTATTAAAAATTTATTTAGATAATATTTGCTATCGAAGGGTAAACATTTTTTAAGAAAGATTAAAGATTTTTATTGAGACTTTCAAAAGTCAGTTGACTGAGTTTTCAAAAAAAAAAAAAATGGTTTCTTCGTTTCACTATAATAGGAGAAGTAGGTACCTAATAACAGAGGACCACAAGAAATAAAGTTTGTTTTTCATAACCCAGACCTTCCTGAGAGGGAACTTTCAAGTATTACGTAACGCAAATTTTGATCATTTTTGACCTCTTAACCTCAAAATTACTCGGTTTAGTAAAATCTCAGTTTTTTTTTCCTGTCGGTACAATAATTTTGCATTAAAATTCGTGCATGTGGTCCAAAAACCCGGCAGTTTTACAGACAATCCTGAAAATTAATATAATTATAGCTTACATTCTACTAAAGATAGCATTAAAATTACCAAAATAAAAATTCACATTTTTACAGATAAGAGTCAATTTACAGTACTGATTTAAATTTACCACTTTCTTTGCTGGTAACATATGACCTACTATATTAGCTGTGAAATTACCATATTTTCAATTACAGTGTAGGAACACAGGTCTGGAAACGAACCCTAAGGGAGTTACGACCCTTTAAAATTGTAATAAAAATAATTAATAACTCTGGTATCCTTTAAGATAGAGCGACGAGGTTTTGCATGTGAACTAACCTTAATCAGGCCCATCTTCATGTGTTATTTTAATTTACTTATTTTAATCAGGGGCGTGCGAAACGGGGTGGCCCGATCAGCTTTTGTGAAACTTTTTTGTAATTTTATTATTGAAACAGGTCAAAATATATAGAAAAGGTATTCTTGTTATAATACCTTAGGATTAACCGTTTTTGAGAAAAAAAAGCACTTAAAGGTGCAATTTCACGTTTTGAGGACTATAAATCGATACCGCTTAACTAAAAGGAACCAAGCGACATTTTTAACGAAATTTTGTTAGGCATGGAAATAGGCTCTTAAGACAGTACTACAACCCATTCCCATGTCTAAGAAAATTTCGTTAAAAATGTCGCGCACGGTTCACCTGGGCGATTTTAAATAAAAATTTCGTGGACCCCTACATTTTTTGGACTAAAACATAACTGATGACATCAGAAATCAATTCCCATTTGAAAGAAAATCGTAAAAGGTACACTTTTTTAGACAGGTAAAAAAAGGTTTTTTTGAGTAATAAGGTGTGTCAAAAAATCGCGATTTTCAAAATCTAAAACGCTCCCTGGCTTAAAAGTTGCTCCTTAGTAAAAAACAGTGGCCACTCAAAAATGAGCCAAATCGATAAATCTTTAGAGGTAGCTCAAAGCACTCAAACTTAAAAAAAAATCGGTACCTGTTTTTCGGATAAAAACTGATACCGATAAAAATTAAGGAAATTTTGGAGGGTTTCTTTGGTAATATTTAGAAACAATACTAAATGTAAGAACTAAAACAATTATATCCCCCCTCCCCTTAAGTTAGAATATGAAAAAATCGCCAATTATTTGAAGATTTCGCGAAAATTTTAAAAAGTTTTTAAAAGTGCATAAAAAAATAGTTTTAAATAAAAAATCTGCAAAATTATATATTAGTATATAAGCATATATACATGACTATACAGAAAACATATTTTTTTTCCTCAAGTTGAGTAAAAAAAAATTAATTTCGATTAGAAACCGGGTGGATTTTCTGTTTTTTGCCTAAAACTTTTTTCGGTGTACTTTTTTTTGATTTTTATGGTTGGAATACTTTTTTATGTAAAAATAAACAAAAAAGTTTCTGTGGTTAACATCGCAGGTTTAACCGTTTTAAAGATAAATGCATTTAAAAGTAAATTTTTACACATGAAGAACCATAAATAAAAAATTAAAAAATATAAAGCAAAAAACAAATATTTTAGTAATGAGTGGTTATTTAACATTAAAAACATAGAAAAAGTTTATATGCACCTTGGTCAAAAAATTATTCCTAAGGAAGTTATGTTTAGTTTTCTCACAATTACTATTGTTTCTAAATATTACCAAAGAAACCCTCCAAAATTCCTTAATTTTATATACAATCACTTTTTATCCGAAAAACAGGTACCGATATTTTTCAAAGTTTGAGTGCTTTGAGCTACCTCTAAACATTAATCGATTTGGCTCATTTTTGAGTGGCCACTGTTTTTTACTAAGCAACTTTTGAGCCAGAGAGCGTTTTCGATTTCGCAAATCGGAATTTTTTGACACACCCTATTACTCAAACAAACGTTTTTTTTTATCTTTCTAAAAAAGTGTATCTTTTACGATTTTATTTCAAATGAAAATTGATTTCTTATGTCATCAGGTATGTTTTAGTCCAAAAAATGTAGGGGTCCACGAAATTTTGATTTAAAATCGCCCAGGTGAACCGTGCGCGGTTTCTTTTAGATGAGTGGTATTCAAATTAAATACTAAAATGTTGAAAACCAAAATTTTAATTATGCTGGGCCCAGCCCATGGACAAATGTACGTCAAAAACTAAAAAAAAAACTTATTTACAGGTACTTTCAAAAATAAATCCTAAGGGAGCTATGTTCTCCTAAAAATGCACCAGCTTTAAGACCAGTTTTTCGACCTACATATATAGAAACATTTTTTCTTAGTTTTTGATGTAGAATCACACAACATAATTAAAATTTTGCGAAATTTTGGTTTTCAACATTTTAGTATTTAATTTTTAGTCCTCGAAACGTGAGATTGCACCTTTAAATGATTTTTTTCTCGAAAACTGTTAATCCTACAGTATTACAACAAGAGTAACTTTTTATGTATTTTGACCCGAGATTAAGGTTGAGCTTTTTTAATTTCACAGAATTATTAAAAATAAATCTGAAATGCTATATGCTTTCGTCGAGTAACTATCCGATAAAAGGAGATTAAAGAATATTTTATTGAAAAGGAACCCTCAAAAAGTGAGATGTTTGATTTCGCAGGATCAGTCCTTTTTCCGGAAAATTATTACTTTGCCATCTGTACGAGTGGCGCCATGGCCGGAAATACGTAGCAAAGCTTCCCTTTGCAACGGGAAGGTTTTCTGAATGCCCTTATATTTTCAGTTCAAAAGAAATACTAAATTCGGTTGAAATGAACATTATGACATGACATTAAAACAAGCCGTGCATAAAAAATACTACTGCTTACAAAAAATACTTTCCCCTTTAAAATATAATTCAAAAAATTTTGCAAAAATAAAATCCTTTTTTTTTCAAAAAAGGAAACAATCAGAAACGTTTTTAAACTATTTTTAAGTCAAAGAAGATATTTTTTTTTAATTTTTACCCCCTTTGATTGACCTTTTTACCCTACCATGATTGTTACCAAAAACAATCCCAGCAGAGAACTTCGGATAAGGTTCAAATTTAAAGACTAATTTAACACGTTCTCGTTCTCCTTTTCTCAAAAGCCATCTTTTTTGCATATAAAAACCAAAGTAATAACTTTTCAAGGGGAAATTAAAATATAAAACTATGAACTTACAAAAAACGAGGATAATATTTTATCTTCCATAATATGGATATGGATATGGATATTATAAAAATGAGTTTTATGTAAGTCCGTCTTTTTGTTACCTTTAATTTAATCCCCCACTTCAGGGCCGTAACCAGAAAAAAATCTAGGGGGGAGGGCTTGCCTCCAGGGTGGTACGGAATGAGCGCCTTCGCCATTTTTTAAAATTTGCAATATTTTAATGTTTTTTTAAATTTTAACAGCTTTTAAGTCAATTTCCTTGGTTTATTTTTTTTCCAAATGGTTTTAATTAGGTATACCGCATGTCTGAGATTATACAAAACGGAGAAAACAAAGATAAAACGATCAGATCAAGGCTGACGTGATTGTAGTGGAGAGACGGCCTGTTCGATGCGTTTCATTAAAAAAAATCATGTCAGCCTTTATCTTTGTTTTCTCCGTTTTGAATAATCTCAAACACGCGGTATTTATATTTGTCAATGCCTTTATTGGGTCGCAATATTATTTTTTTGGTGTCGCAAGCGAAACTTTTTGAAAATCTTAAGGTTTTGGATTTTTCAGATATCTAAGAATTTTACCTTATTGGAAAACCAGTTTAGCGCCGCAGGCGAAATTTTAAAAAACATGAAATTAATTTTTTCTACGACTACTTTAGAATGTAAGCAAATACACACACTTTTCAAACAGAGAATGAATCCATTCTAGCTCTAGATGCGGTATGAATATTCCGTATCAAGTGTTAGAATGAGCACATGTAGTGCCATCTCTTGTTTATAAAAGTAAAGAAAACTGTAGCAAAATTAGCAAAAATATATATGTTTATCATGAAATATTGAATAATTTAATGCAATTTAAAGTTTTGAGTTAAAATTACATGAAGTTTATTAGCTTCTTAATATTTGACCGGTTTTTTATCAATTTAGTTCCAAACATTAAAACTGCTCTATCTACTGTTAAATATTTAAACCTGATAAATGTCACAACAATCTGACATAACCATCAATTTTTGCATTATAATTTGTAAATATGTGCTAAAATTAAATAAAAATCTTTTTTAAGTACTGATTTGATAAATTATTAAATAACATTATTTAAAAATATGTGTTTTGTTGCATTTACAATTTCGAGTCACAAAAAACATTTTTTTTAACCTTGTCCGCAGTTTAAAGCCATACAGTGTTTCATATTTGCAGTCGAAGAAAAAGTATAGTCTACAACACGTATGGAATAGTCATTCCGAGCTCGCGGGACCGTCATACTCGCCTGCCGGCTCGTATGACAAACTTTCCGAAATATTGTCTATTCCATACTAGAATATACTATACTGTACCTAACTTAAAAAATACTTAAAGGATGGCTGTCAAATTTGCAGGGAAAAATGATAAAGGACAATAGTGTATCATACTAACTTCACGTATTTTGAATCTATCTCCAACACAGAATTAAAGCATTGTATCACAATAGCCCTTCTGTATCCACAATAACCCCAAATTTGGACCTATTTTGATACAACATTTTGTTGTATTTTTATGATCAACTATTGTTTTTTTTTGTATTTTGCCCTCAAAACTGGGCAGAGAACCTCATTGCTTAATACAAGGAATTTTTTGAGATTTTTAAAAATAAAATTTATATTTTAGTTCGTAAAAGTTTTAATTTTTGTATCATAATAGCCCCAAAAGTCCAAACCCCTTTTCCAAACTTTTTTTTTTCAAATAAATAAACAAATAAATAAATAAATAAATAAACTTTCTGGGGGGGAGTATTCTTTTGTTAGCAGTAGTATTCTATTATTAAGGAAATACTTTTCCATTTTTATCTATCCCAATAGGGAAAAGTGAAAATACATATTTCTAAAATGTTAATATTTTGACCCGTTTTTTTCCTTGTACTGATGGCGTTTTGGAGATTGCCTTTTAACCCTGACAATAAACCCTATTAGGTCCTAAGCTTTGTAATACATAAATTTAAAATTTAGTCTACCGAATTGAATTTATGAAAGTAGAACGTACCCGAATCCCAAATTTAAATGAAAATTTTATTTATGGAATAATTTCAAAAAAGAATACAATTAAGCTTTATCCAACGAGCGAACAAAATTATTTCGATTTAAATATTAGATATAGTCATATTAAAGTTGCAAGCGACCTTCAAAACAACTTTACATTACGATATTTCAAGAACGATTTGACACAGAGACTTAAAATAAAGATTTTTTAAGTAGTAAAAAAAAATGTTTCTAATTTCAAGTCTATATATCAAAGCTTGCTTAAAATATCATAGCGTAAAGTTGTTTTGCAAGTCGCATGCGACTTTAGTAGGTCTATACAGAGTGATTCACCTAACCCAAATCACTCGTTTTTTGACGTTATTATTAAATTTATAAAAATAAAAAAAATACCAGTTAATATGGACCTAATTACCTACTAATTTAATATACATATAATACATATAATACATATAATATAAATATAATACATATAATATACCTATATTAGATTAGTATACCTTCCACTTCCGCTTAGACCGGAAGTGATATTTTTTATAATCACCATGCCAAAATAGGGGTATTTACGGTTAATACAAGCTCTGTAAATTTTAAAAAGTTACCTTTTTAGTTACGGATATAATTCGTAGGCAATGCTTCTTTTGACACCCGGTATAACACAATCAAATTTGCTGATTTTGGACAAAACTATTATTTTTTCGGGGTCTAAATTAAACGTGTAATGCTTCTCTGCTGTCAAGGTGTATAAGAAACATGTATCTTTTATTTAAAAAATATTAGGTTAGGTGTCTAAATTTAATTTTTTCCTGAAAATATAAAGTGGATCAGACTTTTTTCTTTAAGTTTTTTGTTTTTTAATTGTGCAGACTAGAAACTGTTCCATCGAAAACCTAAAATGCTCTTTTAGGCTATAAAGAGTATACTAAGGAGTCCTCTTTTAGCTCAATAAAATTACGCTGTGACCGGGATTATATTTAATCTCGGCAGTGTTTGTGATGGTTCATAACGATAGGAAAATTACCGAGATTTTTATAAATTATTTTCGTTTTTTTTTTACCTTAAAAATATTTGGAAAATTTGGAAAATCCTAAAATTGATAAACTTTTACGAGATGGATTCCGGTTAGGGAACTCCTAGGGGGAGTGGGGGTCATTTTGGAGTGTTACGCCCATGTTAATGGTATACGAAAATAGCGTTAATGATCAAAATTTTCGTTAAGTAATACTTGAACGTTCCCTTAGCGAAAACATTGCTATCAAAAAAATAAACCCTAAAATATTTCTAAGGATCAATTACAATACCCTTTTTTATAATAAATATATTAGGTAAATAACTATTTTTACTGTAGAACTGTACAACTAATGATCGGAGAGCTGGTGACCATTTTTGATTCATTATTTTCTCCCGGCTGTATTTTATATATGTCTTAAAGTACATTTAAATTAAGCTATTTCCAAATTGCTAGGCTCCGGATTCGGTTCCTTTGGGTGCAAAAGCTCCACAGCTTTTGGACTTTTGAGCTACGAATAAATCTATTTTTAACTTGCCGTTAGAGTGGAGCGAAAAATTTTTTTTCTCTCAATTATATAGCACTATGTACCAAAAGTTGCCTTTATTATAGAGCTTTACCAGTATTTTTTTTGCAATTATTTTGGAAGTCGTTTTGATTTCCCCCGGGGGTCTTGAAATTAATCAGAGTTTAAGAAATATTTTTTCACAAAAATTTGAAAATTGGGTTATAGGGGTTTTTTAAATTTTGCCCTTATCTATTCGATAGTGGCAAAAGCAGTTTTCTTTGAACAATATATCGATGCTCTGTTAGTATAAATTTTTGGGTCCACCCACCAATGTACAACATTGTAAAATTTATGGTGTAATGGTTTTGTATCGATTGAATTAAAAAGTGCTGTTTTTAAAGCGGTTTTTGTTTTAATTTGGTAATATTTTTACATAGTGAAAATACATTAAATAATAAACTAAATCCAGGAATTATTTCAGAAATTTTAATTTTGTTAAAAAAATTTAAGGTTAGGTTAAAGTTGCATTTTGGCTAAAATGATCCCTCAGCTGAAGTCTAAAATGATCCCAGGATGTTGAATGTTTTAAAAAGCTTTTTATTGGCTGACCAATAGGCTGCTTTTTAAGAAGTTACTTTTCGTTTCAAGTGTTTATTATAACACAAAGTTATAACCCAATATAAAAAATTAAAATATTGCACTTTTTTATTTTTAAAACATACATTTTAATGTGTTCTAATATAGGATCATTTTGCCCCATGTGAACGTTCAAGTATTACGTAACGCAAAATGTACCAATATGCATACACTTTATACCTCGGTTCTTGTGTTATTCAAGGCTGTAGAGATTTCATATTTTGGCTACCCCCTCTAACACACCAACTATTAGGGGGGTAGCCGAAATTGAAATCTCTATAATCTATAATAAAGCGAGAACCTGGGTATGAAGTGTATGAATTTTGGTACAATTTGCGTTACGTAATACTTGAACGTTCCCCATCAAGATATCATTTTACCCTACCTGCGTGGTTATAACTATACTTTGGTAAGGGTTTGCAAAAAAAAAACCATTACTCAGATTAGACAAATTATTTGTTTATAGAAAAAAAAATAAAAAAAAAAGGTAAGTTTTATAAATAAAGGATAGCACTAAAAGTTGAGACATTTTACAGACAGACAGCCTTACGTTACCGTTATATAACTATTTAAAGATGTAAAAAAAAAAAAATTGTATTGAGCCCCGGTTTTGTTCTCTCGGGGTGTAGTATTCGTCGGCAAAGAAATGTCGGTAAATTCTTGATAAAATCCATCTTTATTTTCACAAAACAGTAAATAATTGCTTCTTAGAAGCTAAGTAACTACATAACTATTTTGACCTAATAAAGTAAAGGGCAGTAAGTGACATTGGTCAATACCAGCGTTTTCAAAATGTTACATTAGGGTTGATGTGAAAACGCCGCTATGTGACAACTGTTACTTACTGCCCTTTACTTTAGCAGGGCAGTACTGTAACTTTGACTGGTAACGAACGTTTCTTTATAATAATAATTTTTAATATAATTTAAGGAATATTTGTTTTCATTTGGACTTAACGGTATAATTTTGACTGACTTGCGAGCATATTTCAGGAAACAATACACTTTAATTATCCTCACTACATATGCGTAATTTAAGCAGTTGGGGCTGCTTAAATATTACGTTACAAAACTTAGGAGGGTCATTATTGCCATATCTCCCCTACAGCGTTAAAATTATAATTAGGAAAGCATAGAATGTAAATAAAATGTTTTGAATTTTTCGGATATTTAAATTATTAAAATCACGGAAGCTTTGGAGCGTGAATTCATTTCCATCCGGTTACAGATTTATAATTTACACAAATCAATAGAAATACAAACAAGCCGTGAAAATATATCTGGACCCAGGAGGTAAACGACACCATGTCACAAAAACGTAATTTTTCAGGAGAGCAAGTTTTTGATCCCTTTTTAACATTAAATGCATGGGCATGGTTTTGTTTTCCATTGTATTATTTTCGTTGTTTATGGTAACTAGACATAGTGCCCTCTCTAGACAGGGTTATTCAGAAATAAGAGAGAAATTTAAGAGGTGATTCTACGTTAAAACATATGAAAAAAAGTTCCTATAAAGGTTGGTCCGGAAATGAGCCCTAAGGGAGCTACGGCTCTTTAAAATTATATTAAAAATAAGGTTTTTAATTAATAACTCTTGTACCCTTTAAGCTAGAGCGACGAGCTTTTTCATGTATACTAGTATTAATAAGGGCAATAAGTTTATGTTAATTTATTTTTTTTTAATTTATCCAGAGGCGTGCCTAGACGAACAAAATATGTTAGGCTTAACACACTTTTGCCCCAAACTTTTTTATGTATACATTTTTTGGATTTTTTGTAATAACTATTCATATTTTTTTCTGAATAACCCTGTTAAAGCGAAAAATGCACATCAAGGACATGGTGATAACTCTATTTCACAAAAAATGGACATGGTGTCCTTTCCCTCCGGGGTCCTGATATAATGCTTCCCATTCTATATTAGGGAACGTTCAAGTATTACGTACTCAAATTTTGATCATAAAATTCAGTTTTTATTTCATAACTCAGAAACCTTTTGAGATATAGCAATAAGGTTTTGCACTTAAACTAATCTTAATAAGGCCCATCTTTGTATGTTTTTTTCATATACTTATTTTAACCAGGGGTGTGCTAAACAGAAGGGGGGGGCTTATCAGTTTTTTGTCCCAAACTTTTTTCTGTGTAACTGTTTTGTAATTTTATTTTTGGCATATAATTCGTCAGGTCAAAATTCATATTAAAGGTATTCTTATTGTAATACTTTAGGATTAACCGTTTTTTACTAAGGGCCAGAAAGTGTTTTCGATTTCAAAAATCGGAATTTTTCGACACACCCTATTACTCAAAAAAACGTTTTTTTATCTTTCTAAAAAAGTGTATCTTTTACGATTTTCTTTCAAATGGAAATTGATTTCTTATGTCATCAGGTATGTTTTAGTCCAAAAAATGTAGGGGTCCACGAAATTTTTATTTAAAATCGCCCAGGTGAACCGTGCTTCACAGTGCGACCCTGCATTTTATAAGTTTTAAGAGATGTGCACCAAAAGTTTTTTTTAGATTAATAAAATAGGTTTATTGGTTATTAAAAATCACTATGTTTAAAAATCGCAACAGATCCTTTTGATAATTTAAAGCCTATTTTAATATTTTTTTTTATTTTCATTTTTTTTTAACTCTTTTAAACGTATTTACTCGCCTAATAAACTTATTTAAAAAAAATTACGCTAGTGAGCCCTTCAGTGAACCTTAAAAAAAGTTTAAACAATTATAAATCCTATTAAATACCATTTATTGCGCGTTAATACCTGAATTAAACTAAAAATTAGTATTGTATTTTTCACATCTAAAAACTAAAAACTTTTAAAAAACGATACCTTAAAAACTAAATTAAATCCTATTAGATGAAAATTCAATAACTGCCTTTAAAAGGTGCTGACCATACCGTGGGTCTTTAACATTATTCATTTTGTGTTTATTCCAGACAGTAAGGAATTCTCTGTGAATAGACTCCCCAGCCTGTTCTGACCAAATTCCTAAGCCACTCTCTAAATAGAAAACACTGTCTTTGTGATGCAATATGCAATGAATTTTAGGAGTTTTTGATACCCCGGAATCATTTAAAACTGCTTCCAGATGTTTGAGATCTGATTCGAGTTGTACTTCAGTTTTTTTTGTACCGAAACATTTATCGACGATTTTGTTCATCACATTGAATGACGCAACAAATGGCATAACCAGAACTTGATTCACATTTCCCAGTACTTCTTTTGATTTTAATTCATTGGCATGCTTTAGGAGCTTTCTACAAGCATTGCAACGTCAACCTATCCTTGCCCCTATTGTCATTTTTCTCTGCAAGAAATGAGAGCGTATAAATCTGCTTCCAAGGAGCTAAGAACCTATGGTGATTTGGAAATTAATTTTAATAAATTTGGTTTATCATTAGATAAGAACATTAAAAGAGCCAAAGAGTCTTTTAGTGTTGTCAATAAACCTTTGTTTGAAGAGAACGAAAATGTGCGACTTTTTCAGAAGTGCATCATACCTAAATTACATTTGCTGCAAGGATTTGTGAATCACCTCTTTTGGAAAGGCCTGGTCCCATTGCTGGGAAGAGAGAACGCTCTTAAATGGCCCAAGAATTTAAATATAATTGCCAAGAATTATCAAGGAGAAATTTTCGATGGCAATGCTTGTAGAAAGCTCCTAAAGCATGCCAATGAATTAACATCAAAAGAAGTACTGGGAAATGTGAATCAAGTTCTGGTTATGCCATTTGTTGCGTCATTCAATGTGATGAACAAAATCGTCGATTGTAATGAAGCTGTAATTAAAGATAATATATTTGTATGTATCTTATATGTAATATGTGTGGTTTTATTGAACATAACATGGCGCTGCGAACAAAGGTTGTATGTTAAATAGAAGAAATTGGTTAACTGAAGAATTTAATAATAAAACTGAATACTTTGACAAAAAGTGTCAAAATCGAAATATATTTGACAGTGCTTGGTATTTGTCAAATTTATAAAAAGAATAAGTAAATATTTAAAGAAGAAACCTTTTAAAAGCACAATGACTACAGAAAATACCAATACTAGGCCTGAAACAATGCAGAATAAATTACTACAAGCAAAAGTCCCATCTCCATTGTCATTTGAAGGAAATATTGCTGAAAATTTTAAAAAATTCAAACAAATATTTATGATTGCTAGTGGTAATAATGAATTAAAAGAAGAACGGCAAGTAGCTTTATTTTTAAACATTATAGGGGAAGAAGGTCTGGAATTTTTTAATAATTTTGACTTATCTGAGCAAAATAAAAAGAAACTTAAAGTTATTATAAACGAATTTGATAAATATACTTGTCCAAAGAAGAATATACTTTATGATAGATTTAGATTTTATTCTAGAAACAAAGAGGAAGGAGAAACGTTTGAACATTTTTATAAAGAGTTGAAAAATATATCAAAAACATGCGAATTTTTGAATACAGAAGAAATGTTAAGAGACAGACTAGTTTTTGGATGCAATGATAAACACCTTCAGGAGAAATTATTAAATTTAAGGACAATAACTTTGGAAGAAATTGTTACAAACAGTCAAAATTATGAAATTATGCAAAATCAAGTAAAAATAATACAAAATGAAAATATAGAGGTAGGAGCTATAAGAAAACAAACAAATAAAAATGGACCCATAAATAATGTTTCCAAAAATCAACCATTGCTTAATAATAATCTATCTAAAAAGATTAACTGTACAAGATGTGGTTATATGCATATTTATGGAAGTTGTTTTGCTTATGGTAAGAAATGTAATATTTGTAATGGATGGAATCATTTTGCTATTGGTTGTAAGATGAAACGTAGAGTAAGAGAAATTGGAAATAGGGATACAAATGAAGTTTTGAAAGAAAATTAAGTTGATTCATCATTTATAAGAACAGTTATTTTAAAGGATACTCCTAAGAGTATTAATACTATTGCAAGTGAATGGCAAGAAACAATTGATGTTGAAGGTAGTCAAATAAATTTTAAATTAGATACAGGTGCCGAGGTAAATATTTTGCCAAAAGAAAATTTTGACGTAATATCAAACTGCAAAAATATTAAATTGCTTAAGAGTAACTTAATTTTGGAAGTTTATGGTGGACAAACTATAAAACCAGAGGGCACTATACAGTTAGTATGTAAATATAAAAATAATACAGTACCTATTGATTTTGTAATTGCTAATGTAAAGGGGTCACCATTATTAGGTTTGCACTCATGTATTCAATTGGGATTTATTAAACGGCTTCAATTTGTTACATCTCAAAATAAGGAAGACTTTATTAAAAATAATACTGATTTATTTGAAGGGCTAGGTAAATTTAAGGAAAAAATGAAAATAGACATTAATGAGGGTGCTATACCAATTGTTAGGCCACCTAGAAGGGTTCCAATTTCAATAAAAAATAATTTAAAGAAAAAACTAGATGATTTAGAAGCGCAGTTGATTATAGAAAAAACAGAACCTTCTGGTTGGGTTAGCAATTTGGTAGTTGTTGAAAAGCCTGATAAATCTCTTAGATTATGCATTGATCCCCAAGATCTTAATAAAGTAATAAAAAGGAAACGTTGCTTAATCCCAACTTATAGTAAAATAAGTGCGGATTTAGCAGGTAATAAATATTTTTCTGTTTTTGACTTTAAAGATGGTTTCTATCATGTAGAGTTAGATGAAGAATCAAGTAAGTTGTGTACCTTTAGTACACCTTTTGGGCATTATAAATTTTTAAGATTGCCTTTTGGTATAAGTTCAGCCCCAGAGTATTTTCAACAAATGAATGAACATATATTTGGAAATATAAAAGGAGTAAAAGTGTATTATGATGACATGATTATTGCAGCAAATGATGAGGATAGTCATGATAGAATTTTGGCGGAGGTAATAAAAAGAGCAAAAGAAAATAATATTAAATTTAATAAAAATAAATTACAATTTAAACAAAAAGAAGTAAAATATTTAGGATTTTTATTTAGTAAGGAGGGTACAAGGATTGATTTCGACAGAATAAAAGCTATTAAGGAATTAGAAAGTCTAAAAACTAAAAAAGAATTGCAACGGGTATTGGGATTAGTAATTTTTTTCAGAAATTTTATTCCTAATATGTCTGATTTAACGGCACCCTTGAGAAATCTTTTAAAAAATGATATTCATTTTATATGGTTAAATATGCACGAGGAATGTTTTAATAGAATGAAAGAATATTTATGCAATGCACCAGTACTAGCAAATTTTGATGAAAAACTTAATATAACAATTCAAACTGATGCATCTAAAGATGGTTTAGGTTGTTGTTTACTACAGAGCGGAAAGCCAGTTAGTTTTGCGTCAAGATCTTTGACGGAAACTGAAAAAAACTACGCACAAATTGAAAAAGAGTTTTTAGCGATTGTTTTTGGGGTAGAAAAGTTTCATATATTTATTTATGGTAAAACTGTTGTTGTTAAGTCGGATCATAAACCACTTGTATCAATTATGAAAAAGAATGTTTCGAATGTAATATCACCTAGATTGCAAAGACTAAAAATTAAATTATTAAAGTATGACCTGATTGTTGATTTACCAGGAAGTCAAATGTATGTAGCGGATGCTTTATCACGTGCTTATTTAAAAGGTAAAGTTGAAGATGATAAAGAAATGCTTGAAGTAGTTCATAGTATTAAAAGTTTAATAAGTATAACAGATGAAAAGAAAATCGAATTTTTTAAAAAATGTAAAAAAATATATATTAGAAGGTTGGCCTAAAAGGAAATTTGAATTAACTTTAAACCAGTATTATATGATTCGGGAGGATTTGCATATAGTGGAAGATTTAATTTTCTATAGAAATAGAATTATAGTTAAGGGAAAGTATGTTAAAGTTATTGCATGAAGATCATAGCGGAATTGTAAGAATGAAAAGTAAGGCAAAAGAATGTATGTATTGGCCAGGAATTTCTGAGAGTATTACAAACTTTGTTAAAAAATGTTCCATTTGTGAAGAATACTCTCCTAGTAATGTAAAAGAACCTTTAATTTGTCATGAAATACCCAATCAACCATT
This sequence comes from Brachypterus glaber, assembly GCA_958510825.1. Lineage (NCBI taxonomy): Eukaryota > Metazoa > Arthropoda > Insecta > Coleoptera > Kateretidae > Brachypterus > Brachypterus glaber. The sequence goes on along the minus strand of OY294045.1, from coordinate 61,185,210 downwards.
TGGTAAAATAGGTGTTGATATTTGTAAATATGGCGCTAAATCTTATCTTGTAATAATTGACTATTTTTCTAAATGGTTAGATATAATCCCAATTAAATATAAAACTTCACAAGAAGTAGAAGAGAAGTTAAAAATTTGCTTTGCTGCTAACGGAATTCCTAATGTCTTAATTGCAGATAATATGCCTTTTAATTCATATAATTTTAAAAAGTTTGCCAATGAATGTAATTTTAAAGTTATAACTAGTAGCCCTAGATATCCAAGGTCTAATGGACAGGCAGAGGCTGCAGTTAAAATTGCAAAATCAATTTTAAGAAAGGGTTGTGATCTTAGCTTGGGTCTTTTAAATTATAGGAATACTCCCATTACAGGGATTGGAAAATCTCCTGCCCAGATACTTATGAATAGGCGATTAAAAAGTAAAATACCTATTTTAGCTTCCTCTTTAGGGACAGAAAAAGTTAATAATGATGACATTAGACAATTGGTTTTAAGAAAACAAGCATTAGCAAAATTGTATTATGACAGAAAAGCTACAGATAGAGCCTATCTTAAAGTTGGGGACAATGTTACCGTACAAGAAGGGAAAAAGTGAGATAATGCAAAAATAATAGGTTTAGCAGATACGCCTAGGTCTTATATAATTGAAAGAAATAAAAGAGTTATAAGAAGAAATAGTAATCATTTACGTAAGTCATTAATAACAACGTAGATAACATTTATAACAATAATGATAACATTGTTGATAATAATGTTGATAATATGCCTGAATTTATTAGTAATGTTGATAATAATAATATTAACAAAAGCATTATATCAAGACCTAAGCGTGAATGTAGACAACCAACTAGATTTAAACATTTTGTGTTGTAATTAAAATATTTAAACTTATATTTAAAATTATGTATTATATATTTTATTTAGGTTTAATAATGTTGAAGGGGAGATGTTATATGTGATATGTACTATATCGATAGTAGGTTGCTAGGGATACGGGTACATCATTATGAGAATAAACAGATACAACAGATTGGTATTGTAATGAAGCTGTAATTAAAGATAATATATTTGTATGTATCTTATATGTAATATGTGTGGTTTTATTGAACATAACATAAATGTTTCGGTACAAAAAAAACTGAAGTACAACTCGAATCAGATCTCAAACATCTGGAAGCAGTTTTAAATGATTCCGGGGTATCAAAAACTCCTAAAATTCATTGCATATTGCATCACCATAAAGACAGTGTTTTCTATTTAGAGAGTGGCTTAGGAATTTGGTCAGAACAGGCTGGGGAGTCTATTCACAGAGAATTCCTTACTGTCTGGAATAAACACAAAATGAATAATGTTAACCACCCATGGTATGGTCAGCACCTTTTAAAGGCAGTTATTGAATTTTCATCTAATAGGATTTAATTTAGTTTTTAAGGTAACGTTTTTTAAAAGTTTTTAGTTTTTAGATGTGAAAAATACAATACTAATTTTTAGTTTAATTCAGGTATTAACGCGCAATAAATGGTATTTAATAGGATTTATAATTGTTTAAACTTTTTTTAAGGTTCACTGAAGGACTCACTAGAGTAATTTTTTTTAAATAAGTTTATTAGGCGAGTAAATACGTTTAAAAGAGTTTAAAAAAAAATTAAAATAAAAAAAAATATTAAAGTAGGCTTTAAATTATCAAAAGGATTTGTTGCGATTTTTAAACATAGTGATTTTTAATAACCAATAAACCTATTTTATTAATCTAAAAAAAACTTTTGGTGCACATCTCTTAAAACTATAAAATTGCAGGGTCGCACTGTGGCTTGTTGATTTGTGTCGCAAAAAAAGTTATGAGTGCGTTTTATTTGCTGGATAATTCATTTTAAATCAATAGATGCAAATTTAATTATCGAGGCGAAATCTCACGATGCGGATTTGCATTTTTACTTTCCATAATCAATATTTTTTTACTTAAAAAACATTATTTTACTCCTCACAGCACTAAGTGCTAGAAGAGTATTATACGACTGTTTTAAAATTTTCAAATTAGTCAAAAATTATCCCACACAAGGAAAACAATTTTTTATATAAATGCATTTGTTTTACTTTAAAAATCTCCTGGCAGCCTAGTAAAATAATTTCTTATAAAAATATTTTAAGTCTTTCACCCAGAATTAATCTTAATAATGTAAATGCTACAGATATGTATAAAAATTTAATAGAAGCCATTTCAGAGACTTCTACATTTTTGAATATGAATAAATTAAAAAACATATACACACCAAAATATTTTAGTAACAAACCATGGTTCGATAAGGATTGTAAAAACCTTAAATCAAGTGTCCTAACACATTTTAAACAGTGCAAAAAATTCAATTTTGAGGAAATCGTATTAAGAAACTACTTAAACATAAAAAAAGAATATAAACAACTAATAATAACAAAAAAACAACATTACAATTATAACTTACAACAAAACCTTCTGAATATAAAAAATCCTATTCAGTTTTGGAAAACGATAAAAAAATTTAAAACCAACCAAAAAAAAGAAAATGAAATAGATCCAACAATTCTGTATAACCACTTTAAAAATTTTTATAACAATAATAACTCTATAGATAGGCAATTTTTCGATGCCAGGCACCCTTATCTGGATAAACCTTTTCTAAGACAAGAATTGTTTACGGTATTAAATAAGTTAAAGGATGAAAAAGCAGTAGGTAGGGATAATATTTCTAATGAATTTTTTAAAAATCTGCCTTTTGACTGGGTAAAATATATGCTCGAAATGTTTAATAAAGTTTTAAATACAGAAGAGATTCCAAAAGAGTGGTCCATTGTTAAACTTATATTGCTACATAAATCAGGGGACACCAACGATCCCAACAATTACAGGGGAATATCAATTTTAAATTACATAACTAAAATAGTCACGCAATTGTTGTATAACAGAATTAGGCTATTTGTAGAAAGCAACAAAATTCTTCCGGAAGCACAGGGAGGTTTTCGAAAAAACAGGGGGTGTGAGGATAATATTTTTGTTTTAAGTTCGGTTATAAATAGGGGTATTAGGCTATCGGGTAGGAAGGTTTTTGCTGTTTTTATCGACTATGAAAAAGCTTTTGATAATATCAAACATGAAATTATGTGGGAAACTCTTTATGAAACTGGTATTAGTTCAAAGTTGATAAAAATCTTAAAAGTTTTATATCAAAATGCTCATTTAACTATTTTTAACAATTTAGAGTACTCCGATTTCATTGATATAACAAAAGGCATCCTTCAAGGGGACTCTCTTAGTCCCCTACTATTTGCATTATTTATTTATAATATAGTAGATTTTTTTAGGGATAATGGAGCCTTAGGGATATCACTAGATGACCTTATTTCACTTATTTTATTATTATTTGCAGACGACATGGTAATACTAGCGGATTCACCAATAAATTTACAAAAATCCATTAACATCCTAGAAAAATATAATAAATTAAAACATTTAAAATTAAATATAAATAAAACAAAAATTTTAATATTTAGAAAATCACCTAATGTTCCAAAATATAAGTTTTTTTACGGCGGAAATGAAATCGAACAAGTAAATTCTTACATATATTTGGGTATACCATTTAAATATAATGGGTTATTTTTTGAGGCGTGTCAGTCAAGAATAAGCAAAGCAAATATATGCATGGGTGCAACAAGGGATATTATTTATAAGTCCAAGCTATATAACTGGGAAGGTCAGCTTAAACTCTTTGACTCCGTTATTGTCCCTAGTCTTATGTATGGTGCAAATGTATGGGGGTTACGATACTCGAAGAAATTGGAAGTTATTCAACAAAAATTTGTTAAAAGTGTTTGGTCGCTGCAAAAAAATACACCCAATTATATAATCCGTAATGAATTTAGTTTGAACAATTTGGATATAAAACTTATAAGCATGGCACTAAATTTTTTTTTAAAAATAAGAAAGTTGCCCCATTACAGGTACTCATTTATAGCACTACAATATCAAATATTTTTAGACAGAGCACCAACTAATAATTTAAAATATAACTGGTACTCACAGCTTAAAAAAGTACTTTATGAAGTTTTGCCCAATATAAATATAGAAGATATCCACAACGAAAACGACATAAATGATATTGTTGAAAGATGCATATCTATAAAAAAATACGAGGATACAAATCAGGTCCTATTGTCCATATTTTGCAGTCAGTCTAAGTTTCTAGGCAATATTTCCTACTGTTTTAGTAAAGATGTGCCATATTATTTACAAAAATTTATAGCACAGTTACGCTGCGCAAATGATTCGTTTTGCTACTTGCATGTAAATCAAGTGTCTTTTTCCTGGAATCAAACTAATATATGTAGTATTTGCAATCAAAATGTCTATGAAACTCTGGAGCATATTATTTTCAAGTGTCCAATATACGAACCGCTCAGATCAGAAATTATAAACCTGCCCCAATCGGTAGACGTGCACGAATTATTGTCATCCTATAAATACGTATCACTGCTATATCGAACAGTCTCCAAAATATTAAAACTTAGGGCATTTGCATTAAATGAATAATAAAAAAAAGGAGAATTCATTCATACTTTTGTTATCCTGTGTTATGTGTTAATGTATTTATCTAACTATATCTACTATTATTATTAATTTGTCTATTATTATGTATTTATATAGCTTTATTTACTTTTATTATTATTAATTTGCCTATTATTATTTATTTATCTATATTTATCTACATTTACATTATATCTATGTTTAAGTTTTACAAGGACTTAAAGAATTTATGTTTACATTTTATTATGTAACTTATTATATATTATTTTTTTTTTACTTATTGTAGCGTTATGCAAAATATTTATGTACTGCTTCTATATGGCAATTTGTAAAATATTATTATGTGTCCTATATCACTTTGTGATCAAGGGATTAATAAACTATCTATCTATCTATCTATCTATCTACTTTAAAAATCTCCCAATGGAAAATTTTCCCACTGTTTGTTCGACGGTCCGTCCGTCCGATTGCTTGTATGTGTAACATGAAAAAGATAACTTTAAAAATGTCTGTCGGTCTGTCCGATGTCACTTTTTTTTTCAGGAAAAAAAAAATAATGAGAGGAAAATAAGAAAAAGCTTAAGGAAAAGTCTGTTTTTTTTTTCATTTTTGGTATTATTATTAATCCTAACGATTTTGTAAAAATCACACAATAAATGCATCTCAACTTGCAAAGAAAATAGGATTATATCGAGGGGTAAACCGCTGAAAAACATTAAACTCCTGGATTTCTTCTAGAAGGTAATCCCTTAAGATTTCCTTGAGATTTCCTTCAAGATTACCTCGATTTTCTCCAAGATTAAAACGTTTGGTAAAAATGAGATTTCCTCGAGAGATTATCTGCAAGATTTCCTTCAATTTGTACACGTGAATTCCTCAGCGGTTTACCCCTCGGATTATACTCGAAGTATACTGTACTAAACTTTAAAAATAAGATATATGACAATGCAGGACACTGTTACAAGTATTGATGTAAATTTACAATATACTGGGTGAGATGTTTAAGACCCATCTATACGATCTATACGATACGATCTATACGATCGCATCTATAGTGTATTTATGGTAAGCAGTATGGTATTATTATATTGGATATAATAAAATATTACACAATATTTACATAGCTCGAGAACCCCGCACAAAAACCCTTGTCTTTGGCCTTTGGCTAAATTTGAAAATAATATATTTTATTTGCCCTATTACCCATAGTATTTGGTCGTGCGATGTAAATAATTTTGAATATTTTATTATATCCAATATAATAATACCATACGGCAAATGTAATATTTGTATAAATATATTGTAAAGTCCAAACCAAAAAACCACTAAAGGGAACGTTCAAGTATTACGTAACGCAAATTTTCATCATTTTGGACTTTTTACATATTTTCACGGCTTATTATACTATTTACAGCGCCTGGGCTAGAATAATATTATACGGCAATTTCGAATTTTCAAATTATTATAATTATTTTTGTTTTTCAAAAAAAGATTTTTTTTAATTGATTTTTTTAAGTATTTGGGAAAATGCAATATACCAATTACTGTGAATTATTCACACTAAATAGTATGTAATGGAATGCGTAGCATTATATATTTTCACGGCTCTTTTTACTTTACCTCATTGTCCTTCATCTCGTTTAATCTTTTGAGATAATTATTTAGATGGACTTCAAAAGGAACGTTTAAAATATTTTTGATCGTATACAGGAGTTTAATTTAATTTTTATTTAGCGCGGGATTTTAGTATTACCTGAGCCGGGATCGAGGTATTCATTTACCGGGGACTCGCAAACATTAGAATTAGAAAAGCTAATTTTTAAAGTAAATAATAGTTATTTATAATACAAGGGCGTAAAGTTAAGTTTTTCAATTGAGTAGGTTGTTAGAAGCCGAGGGCCGGCCTTTGAGGCTGGCCCGAGGGTAATAAACCTACGAAATCGAATTTTAACTTTTTGCCCGTGTATTATACAATATTTTTTATTCGATTGTTAATAATTATAATAAATTATTAAAATATACCTAATTTTAAATTGCAAAAAATATTTCTTTTTACTGTCTTATTACTTATCTAGTTACATATGACAAATTTCTATCCAATCAAATCGCTAAAAAACAATTGAATCGTTTCTAAGAAAAGAAACGGTTTCTTTTGCGTGCGGTTTCATTTTCAAATTAAAACAGCTATAGCTTGGTGATTAATTTCTATTAAAATGTGTCTGTTATAAAAATAATAATACTTCTGGAACCGTTCTCTGAATATTATAAATATTGAAATTGATTTTACAACGAAATTTTGTGTTTTTAATTTATTTTAGTGGATGAATACAGATTAATCAGTTAACATATATTTTGAGGTTATGTTATAGAAGTAATTTTTATTTTATGTGAAATGATTATAATAACTGTAATTGTAATAACAAAAAGAACAGTTAATTCAAGACCAAAAGTGACCATAAGTTCATATATCTTATAAATATTACAGTAAAAGTAAAGCATCTTCTTTTAAAAAGCCTAAAAATAACAAGTTTTAGTTAGCGGGCGAAAAAAACTTTTTGGCCATAGGGCCACAAAGTTCAACTTTTCGCCCGTAAAACATGAACAAAAAGTGTCGCTTTTAGAATCAATCGAATAAAAACACTTTTAACTATATTTTACTAACTAGACTTATATCGACGCTGTTATTGGATAGTGAGTAACTTGGAACAAAAAAAAAACATTCGAAAAAAAAAAGAAATTGAAAATTCTCAAAAAAATACATATTCCTTTTTTTTGAAAAAAGTAGGGGTAGTTTGGGACCCTTCGTACAGTTTTTACAGATTTCGTTGTAAAATCTTTCAAATATTTTTAATTCTATTTTTTTTTTCATCATCAATCAAACAAACTAACATGAATTTAGCTATAGAAAAAATATATAAAAGAAAATTTGAATTAAAATGAAAACGAAAAATGTTTTTTTTAAACGCGTGTGAGGTTAAAAACGAAAGTTAGCAATGGAACTATGAAGCATGTGCCGCTTTTATTTAAAAAGGACCTTATGCAAATTGTATGAATGTGTCCCTCTGTGGGTTACCTTCGTGCATTAAAAAAAATCTGTGTTGCTAGTACGTTTATTATTATCCGAGTTATCCGAATCCGATTTTTTTTTTGTTTCGTTCAAATATTTTAAATTCTATTTTTTTCCATCAATTAAACTAACATGAATTTAGCTATAGAAAAAATATATTAAAGAAAATTTAAATTAAAATGCAAACGCAAAAATGTGTTTTTTAAAACCTTAGGCAAATTGATTGAATGTGCCCCTCTGTGGGGTACAGTAAAAAAAATCGATGTTGCTAGTACGTTTATTATTATCCTAGTTATTCTCACCATAAACCTACAACTAACAAAAAACAACATTAAAATTTAAAACAATTAAATTTGAGTGGTTGATTGCTGGTCGGGACTCTTCTCCTCTCCTTCTATTTCAAACCTGCTTTCATCGAGTTTTAAAAAGTTCTTTTTTTATATTTCTTTACCATGATTCTAAAAAAAAATGTTTATGTTAAAACATATCAAATTTATATCCCCAGCAAAACATTACCGACGGGCCATAACCGGGACATCAACCAGTGTAATGGCCCAGTGATGTCGGTAAAGTATTGCTGGGTCTGAAGGAGGCACATACAGTGCTGTGCGTACATTAAATCTGGAATCACCCGATTAACTTTTTAGTTGTAAGTCTTTTAGAAAAATCCTCGGACAGGTCGATTTTAATTTTATATTTTGCAAATTATGTTGTAAAAAAAATATCAAAATTTTCACCTCCTTGCACCCTACCATCACAACTTTTTTTTTTCAAATAGCAACCTACCCCTTGTGACACATCGTTGAAAAGGTTATTTAATAAGCTTTCTAACGCTGTATGATAAGGCCTTATTTGACAAAGGGGCTTATAAAAAAATGGGTGGATATTTTGAAAAAAAAAAATGGATTGGGTGGGTGCAAGGGGGTGAAAATTGTGATAAAATTTGGTGTAAACCAAAATTTTCGAAGTAAAAATAAAAATCGACCTGTATGAGCATTTTTCTAACTTCCCAGTTACAAGTTAAAGAAAATAATACTCAGACAAGTCGATTTTTATTTTTTATTTCGAAAATTTTGGTTTACACCAATTGTTATCACATTTTTCACCCCCTTGCACCCATTTCATTTTTTTTTTCAAATACCCAACCATTTTTTATAAGCCATTTTTCAAATAAGGCTTTATCATACACAATTAGAAAGCTTATTAAATAACCTTTCAAAGTGTGTTACAAGGGCTAGGTTGCTATTTGAAAAAAGAGTTGTGATAAGAGGATGCAAGGTGGTGAAAATTTTGATAAATTTTTTTACACCAAAATTTTCAAAATTAAAAATTAAAATCGACCTGTCCAAGCGTTTTTTTTTAAGACTCTCAACTAGAAAGTTAATCGGGTGATTCCGGACTTAATGTACGCACTGTATATACAAACCCTTACGAATGTACCTCTTCTACACTTCATCAAGCTAATTTTTGCCCACTCACAAAAAAAAATAACACTACCAAAAATCTTTTAATGACTAAAAAAAAGTACTCACCTCCGAAAAAAAAAACAGAAAATTTTTTTACCAAAAAAAAAGCTTTGTCCCTGACGATTTCTACAAAATTTGGCGCCCGACTAGAACAAATTTCGCGCCTCTACCAAAAAAAGGAAAACACCCTCAGAAAAAAAGCATTTGGACTGACTGACGATTTCTATAAAACTTGGCGCCCGACTATGACATGGTTGGCGCCCCTACCAAAACAATGAACAAACACCCTCGAAAAAAAAAAGCTTTGTCCCTGACGGTTTCTACAAAACTTGGCGCCAGCCTACGACAAGATTGGCTCCCCTACCAAACAAAGATAAAACACCCCCAAAAAAAAGCTTTGTCCCTGACGATTTCTACAAAACTTGGGGCCCGACTAGAACCAACTTCGCACTTTTACCAAAAAAAGGATAACACCCTCAGAAAAAAGCATTGTTCCTGACTGACGATTTCTTCAAACTTGGCGCCCGCCTACGACAAGCTTGGCCCCCCTACCAAAAGAAAGATAAAACACCCTCAAAAAAAAGCTTTGCCCCTGACGTTTTCTACATTTCTACTTCTACAAAACCTGGCGCCCGGCTAGGAAAAACTTGGAGCCTCTGTTCGAAAAAAGCTGTGTCTCTGATGGTTTCTAGCAGAATTTTTTTTTACCCCTAGCCCAAAAAAAATTGTTACCACGCCTATTGCCGACTAATAACTGATTTTGCCGACTATTGACTGATTTTGCCGACTACCACTTCTCGTGGGGGTATGACACCTCCCCTCGGATCGTCCCTGCTACTCGATGGTGGCTAAGGACGCGTCCGGACGCCTGCCATTGTCACTGGCAGATCTGGCACGAAAAGAGCTATGTGCGGACTCAAATGCGCGTAATATAAGATGTACGAATGTACCTCGTGTACGAATGGTGCAAAACTCCCCCTAATATTTTTTAAAAACAAAAAAAAAGCAAAAAATTATTTGTTTCATTATTTTTTCTAAATGTTCCCGCGGGCCTGGTAAATGAATACCTACCTTTAAAGGTATTCATTTACCAGCCCAAAATCAAATACAAATTTGTATTTGATTTTGAAGTTTTGACTCTGTTAACTTTATGAAATACAAATTGAGATAATTCAATAGAAAATGGTTTTCATTTTTAAATTTCAATTAAAAAATAACCCTTTTTTTTGCTCTCTTGGTTTCTCAGTTAATCCGTCTACAATTCCCAGTGTACCCAATAAAAATCCCATAAAATAGTGTAATAATGAAACAAGGAATTAAAATGTAGTAATTGCATTTTGCGGACTGTATGGAGCCAAGCATAAAATTAGTTTGTCAAAGGGTAATAATCCTAATTTTTACTTTCTCCCAAAGGAAAGTATTTGGATCGACCTAAAATTTCTTTTTTTACCCTACTGACGAAGAAAGGAGGGTAATGTGTTTAAGGCTATATTTATTTTAAAAGGCTGTTTTATGTCCCAATGCACACAGGCGGAATTTTCTAAATTCATGGCCAAAACCCTTAATAAGCTCCAATTTATACCAAAATTTGTATTTACGGTTTTTTGGGGCTGCTGAATACAAATTTAACATTCAAATTATTTTTTACAAAATGGCGGATCCAATATGGCTGCCGCCTATATCAAAATTTGCAGATTTTTTACTAAAAACCATTGTATAGGGGTTTTTAAGGTCGCTGATTACGAATGTAATACTTATTTTAATTTTTACAAAATGGCTAATGGCGGATCCAATATGGCTGCAGCCTATATCAAAATTTGCAGATCGTGAATATCGAGGTGGGGTAAGGGGGTATTTTTTTTTCGAAAAAAAAAATTTTTTAAATTTTTTTTTTAAAAATAATTTTTTTAATTTTTTTTTTTCAAAAAATAATTTTTTTAATTTTTTTTTCAAAAAATAATTTTGAAATATTTTTTGATAAATTTTTGGTATTTTCAATTTTTTTATTACTTTATTAATAAACCTAGACCTACAGGGAAAAGTATTATTTTGTTGGCAGTAGTATTTTTTTACTGCAAAAATACCTAAAACTAAATCTGCCTGTCTTAGACATTTTTTAGGTTTGGGGAGGGAGGGGCGGGGGATATTAGCAAATTCTTGTTTTAATAATTAGCAAAAACACTAATCTTCTCAACCAAGTGTAAAAAGTTGCTTAATGCTGATTAATCTGAAACTTTTTGCCAAGTCGTTATACAAGTTTTAAAAAAAGCAACCAAATTTACAGACTAAAACTTTTGACTTCCCCTTTTAAACTCAATAATCAAAAACAATACTTTTTGTAAAAAATAAATAGGTACATACCTACGGAATTTAAATCCATTTTAAAAAACTGCTTAAAAAAAGCAACAACTTTGATATTTATATTAAAAAAACTTGATTTTTCGGGAAAAATAACGTTTCCAAATTAGTTTCTTGAAACCCGATTTTTGAACTGATATTTTCGGTTCATTTGTTTTGATAGAAAAACGACTTTGGCATCATTTATTGGTACAGTTCATAGAGAAGATAAAAAACGATAGAGGCAACTATTTGAAGCAATTTCGCTTTCGAGGGTATTGGCCATGAATTTAGAACATTCCGCCTGTGTGCAATGGCGCATATTTTTACTACTAGTAGTTTTTATTTATTTTGGTTAATATTCTCTAATTAAACAAGGATCCGCAAAAAAATTACAAATATATGAACCACTTTTATTTTTGGCTATTTTCATAAATTTGGCAAAATTTTCTGTTCCGTGACGGTCCCCAAAGATAGTTTTTCAAGTTTCAAGGGTTCTGAGACATAGTTATAAAGAGCAAAAATAAAAAACTCATCCGATTTTTATAAATGAAGTATCAAAATATGCGCTTAGAATAAATGAATAAAAGTAGTTATTATAGTTATAGATGTGTTTGCTCACGTTTTGACTATATTCGAGTTATTTGTTTTATCATCAGCATAAAATAAGGAATTTGCTCTACAGCCTAAATGCTTAATCCGAATTTGACAATTGACCTGTCAAACTATGTCTTGATACCGCTGGTGACATGGGTTATATAAAAGTCCATGTTTCGCATATTTGGGCTGATTATCAGAGATTTATAAAGAGCACAAATAAAAACTCGTTCAATTTTTATGGAAAAGATATCGCGAGATGCGTCTTGGTCCCATGAATAATAGTTATTAAAGTTATAGCTGTATTTGTACATGGTTCGACTATATTAGTTGTATTTATCAGCAAAATAAAATTTATAAACGGTTTATTTACAAAAAAAAACGTTTAAAAAGTTTTAAATAAATAATGTAATTAAAACAAAACACCCGACTGGGGTGGCGCCTTGCTAACTTAAGGCCTAGATCTAGTGTCCCTAGACTGATTAACTAAAAAGTATAAACCAAGAATAATGAAAAATAAAGTCGCAGTCGGAGGCCAATCCTAAATATAAAAATAATGATACAAATCTTCAAATTCAATTCAAATATACAAAGGTATTAATAATACAAAAAGAGGCCTCGGACTGCGATGGTTAGTATATAATTTTATTTTTCATTATTATTGTTTTATACCTTTTAATTAATCAGTCGGGTGTTTTTTTTTTTTAATTAAATCATTTATTTGCTTAAACTGTCTTGTTGTTTCATAATTCATTCAGGAACCTTAAAAAGTTTGCTTGAATGTATTTTTAACTAAAGAATAATATTTAATTGAGAAAATGTCAAAAAATCTACAGATAAAAAAGTTTTTGTCAAAAAAGTGACATCCATGAATGAATAGAGTTTGGAATAGGTAGATTCCGAGATATATGGATACCCACTAGATATAAAAAATATTAATAAAATAATATTACTTTATATCCGTTGAATATCCCTATATCCTGGATATGGACGGACATTTGGATGTCATACAATAACCCATGGATATATATGTATATCCACTTGATGTATTGGATATCCAAAAAATATATCCATTGAATAGATATTGTGTGTCTCCAAGGTAAATTTTTTAATTATAACAAACATAAATGCTTGTTAATCTGTTGCTAAACTGTTTGGTACCTACACTGTAAAAAATGGCATGGTGGTAGAAAATATTTGACGAGCGGTAAAAAACCGAGTGTTAATTTTTACACTCGTAATTGACACCCATAGCTTACCATAAAATAATGGTAAAAATTATTTCCTGAGTGTAATTGTTGTACTCTGAATAATTACAATTATTGTGAAAACAATTTCCTGGGTGTAAATTTTTCACTGAAACTTGTTAAAAAGGTTTGGATGTATGGTAAGTTTTCCACCCTCTCTTAAACTTGTTAGTTTGTCCTCTGTAACCATAGATGGTACTGCCAATATATCTGTTATATCGAAAAGATACCTGTAATTATTAAGTATCTATATCCAGTTGGTAATGGCGTACACAAAAACGCAGTTTATGTTTCGTGCTCTTCCACTATAAAAACTAAAATTGTGCTGACTGTCGCAAGCGCAAGCAAGAATCTAATAAGGTAGGCACAAACATGCACTTTCATGCCTGTATTGTGTTTCACTTAATAAGGAAACGAAAAAGTAATTTTTTGTGATTGTTATCTAAGTAGCTGTGTTCCTAATATTGCCATGCCATTGACCTCAAAAAAGAGACAGAAACAAAAAAACAACAAGAAAAGAAAGTAACTAAGAAATCAGAGAGTTCTGAATCTTGGTTCTGCTTTTTATTCGAAGAGAATCGCCGTGGCTATTTTTCTTTTTGTCTTTTTTTTTTGCTGTCAACTACATGGCGCGCCGGGCCGATATGAGATTGTAATCAATACATACATAAAGAGCGCGTGGGGCTTACTAAAAACGACAAATTGTTATTTAAGTGCCCAAATTGTACATAAAAACAGCTAAAATTGTTATTGTGCTAATAGCAACCTTTGCTAAATAACCCCATTATATTTTTCTGCGTGTTTAAGAAGGAATTAAAATGTAGTAATTGCATTTTGCGGACTGTATGGAGCAAGCATAAAATTAGTTTGGCTCAGTCAAAGGATAATAATCCTAATTTTTAATGTTTAAAATAGTAGAAAATTAAACCGATTATCCGGGCTATTATATTCTTCACAGCGCGTTTAGGCGCTAGAAGAGTATAATACGGTAGTTTCGAATTTTCGAAAATCGTCAAAGAGAGTTCTAGACAAAAAAAAATCTCGAATAGAAATGTGTTTCATGAAAAAATAAGCAAATTTTACAATGTTTGTCCGTCCGGCAGGCCGGCCGAGGTCGTTTGATATCACGTTTCTTGGAAACAAGATACGAATTGTATTATCGACTAGAAATTTTCAGGAAAAATTAAGTTTTATATGATGCCTATCGTTTTTGAAAATAATCCCCCCAAAAACGAAAAAGTTTTTTTGGCACTAAACTTAAAAAAAATCAAGGAAAAATTACTTGTTTCTACTACCTAATTAAGTGGTAGTTACATATTATCTACTGTTGTCAAGGCTTCTTTACGTTGACAACCAATAAAATGAGTAAACTCATTTATTACTGACCGTTGCTAAGACAAGTTTTTTCAACTTATTTGCCAGACTGACAGCAATGTTAAATTATTTTTTAAATTATATTTTTAACTGATATTTGAAGTTACTAGCTTTAGGTAGTAGAACAATATTATATACACCACGTAAGCGTACTGTCTTAAGTGTTCTCTGCTGATTTATTGCCTCGACTCCGTCTCAGTTAAAAATATAAAGAAATAAAATTAATTGTTGATTAATAATTTTTATTAATTGATATTTTTTTATTGGTTACCTAAAAGGCCATTCATTAATATGATTAATATTGTTTGTTATTTAATTTTCTATGGATATCCCTGTAAATTTTTGGGGCCCGTCATGGTAAAAAAATATAGTGTTTTTTTTCGATTTTTTTACCTTTTATGTGATTTTTAAATTTTTCTTCCATTGTGAATAATAAAATTATGTCCAGAAACAATTTTTACATTTTAGGGACAGAGGGGAGCCATGAAAAAACATTATAATAATATTTTTTGTGTAATTT
Organism: Brachypterus glaber; assembly: GCA_958510825.1. NCBI lineage: Eukaryota > Metazoa > Arthropoda > Insecta > Coleoptera > Kateretidae > Brachypterus > Brachypterus glaber. The sequence continues at coordinate 61,170,044 of OY294045.1, read as the reverse complement.
TTATTTACCTTTTAGGTGGTTTTTATTTTTTTGCCCTATTTTAAATAATAAAAAAGTTAAGGCCAAAACAAAATTTAACCCCCCTTTTACACCCCTCCCCCTTAACCGATTTTACTCAAATACGAACTTGTACAAGATAATATAAAAATAACCATGCATACTAAATTTCAAGCCTATAGCTTAACGCGTTCTTAAGTTATCGTCGATATAGAGAGACAGACCGACCGACTGACAGATGTGCTGCTTATTTTGATTTTTCTCGACGTTTCAGGAAAAAATAAGGTGATTAGGCAATAAACAAAGGATTTTTGTTCTATCACAATACTTTATGAGAAAGAAAAAAAAAATACATTTAGAGAAAAAAATTCTAAGGGCACACTTATATTATATTATTAATCAAACATACCATAAGTATACTGCCCTACTACGCTAAAAACCAGTAACTCCATTTGTCGCCTAGCGACGTTTTGACGTCAACTCTGATATAATATTGTGAAAACGCTGCTATGCGACAAATGGAGTTATTGTTTTCTACCATAGTAGGGCAGTATACTTGTCAAATTCCAAATTAGGGGCTGTCCATATATTACGTAACGCAATTTTTCAAAAAAAATTGACCCCCTCCCCCCCTGTGTAAAAAACTGTCACATTTACCAACACCCCCCCCCTCCACCCTGTGTAACGCGTAACAATATAAAAAATTGTATTTTTTTTTCTAACATATCTGGATACAGAATTCCGCATAATGCAAAACGGTAAAAAGACAGTGTAAAAATGATACATACATACTTTGTTCTTATCATCGTGTTATTAAAGTGACTTAGATCTTTAAAGTGCCGTCAATATTTATTTTACTTATTAATTTATTTGCTTGCTGCTTAATTATGAATTGTGATACTTGCTCTTTGGACAATGTTGACACTTTCCGATGTGATGCTTGCAAACTATACTTTTGTGCAAAATGTGCTGATCTGTCTAGAGAAGGTACAAAGTACCTACAACAAAAGAAAAGAAAACTAATTTTTCTCTCTCCCTGAATGTGAAACGGGCTTTAAGCTTGTTCCACAGTTAAGAAAGGACATGGATAGTCTTAAAAAAGATTTGAATGCATTAAAATCTTCAGATTCTTCTTCTAGTTTTTCTACCAATAAAACATATGACTTTGATTCTATGTTAGCTGAAGTAAATGAGAATAATAATAATCCTAGACCCATTAAACTCATACTTTCCAATCCAGTTCTACCAGTAAAGGCACTAAAACACAAAAAAGCCCTTTCTTCGTACCAGATCTCAGCGGATTTGACTATCATCCAAAGAGACTACTTAAAAACTTAAAGGACTGAGTTACGCATTACACACACATTGGTGTTCTATGAGTACACATTCAGCGCGAAAATGTATCATCGCCGATGGTTCATCGGAAAGATCACGCAAGAACAGGGCCGTAAGATTTTTTTTTAAATATCAATGTCAACAGTTTTTTTACTGATTACAATATTATTTAAATATGCATAGTTTCGTAAATTTTTGTCTGAAAAGGGGAGTTATGGGCCACTAAATATTAATTTATGTTGAAATAAAAATACATCTGCCAAGCTTAGGAAATAAACATTAAATTTATTAAATTCCGTTACGTAACGATTACCTAGACCCCTCCCCTCCCTCCTGTCACAAACTGTAACAATTTCTCTGACCCACTCCCCCCCCCTAGGCGCGTTACGTAATATATGGAGAGCCCCTTATTATTTTTAAAAATACAGTGAAAAGAGTCTTAAATTAAAAAAACAATGCCGGAAGATGGGGGAAGAGTAAGGAATTATATGAAAATGGAGCCATTTCCGTAGATGTATTTTTAACTGGTTTTTTTAAAAATTTGTTTATTAATTGTCAACCTTGTAAATATATCGACTACCCCAAATAAGCCCTAGCACAAGCCAGAAGCTTATTTGAGGCTCTCCATGACCTTGTATAAAATGCTAATATTAATAACTAAAATAACTAACTAAAAATATAACTTGACGGGAATAGGGGAACAGGGAGCACAGTGAGTCATTGGGCACAATGAATCGTTGACTATAACTCTACCAATATTAGTTTTAGAAACGCCGCTTTCTAATGGCGCGCTAAGAAGACGTTTCTCTAGATAAAGGGTCAGTTGCCGGCAAACCTACGTGACGTGTGTTGAAGCGAAGAGGTGGCTGCATAAAAATAAGTATGGAAGTATTTTTTTGTTAATCTGTTAATTAGGTATATTTGTACTACTTTTACGTAAATTCCAGTGTAATTTTGCATTTTTATATTCTTTATTAACTCTTAAATAAGTGTGTTTACACAAACTTATTAGATATTTGCTGTTTTTTATGTCCACTTTGAACTGGTCTGGTTACTGGAGGGACACAGTGAGTCAAAGACCGATTGGACACAGTGGCTCATGGTCCACTGTGCCCCAACTATGATTAAATGTTCCTGTATATTTATAATTAAAATTATTGTAGGTATTTTGCTTTCCCATTTTGAAAATTTTGAAAAATTTAGGAAAGCACAGTATTCGTGAAAAAATTTTAATTTTTTTTTGAGTATTTTTACCTTTTATGACGTTTTATGTGGATACAAATCAAATTCATGAAAAAAAAATTGTTGGTCGATTGGTCGGTCTGTCCGGGAAATCTTGTGGGCACGATAACTTAAGAACTCTAGAGACTTTGGCATACAGGTATGTTACCAAAAGTTCTCGCTCGGGATTGTTTTTGGTGAACAATATTATTTACAAAAATTTGAAAATTTCATTATAGGGGTTTTTAAGATTGCTGAAATCGAATCTGGTAATAAAAAAGTCTTCTCCACCCCGCAGGGGTGAAAGGGTAAATATTTTAAAATATTTTTCATATTAAATTCAAATAAATTTGAATATGGGGGTTTTTGAGGTTGCTAAAACTAAATCTTGAAATTAGTTTATAGGGGTTTTTGACTATGCTGAAAGTCCAAAACGTTAACAATCAATGTATACATTTAACATTGTTTTTCAGGGTCTTGATACTGACTCACTGTACCCCTTGCAATGATTCACTGTACCCCGTACTGGGGACTCAGTGAATCAAATGACATACTGTCAAAAAAGTACTTGTACAAAATCATGGTCTATTCATTTTTAATTTAAACCTGAAAATTATGTTAGCTAAAAGATCAAAGAAACGTAGTATGAAAAAAAATCTGAGTTATTGTCAAAACTTTTAAAAATATGGGCTCTGAAAAAGTAAGTGACTCACTGTGTCCCCTGTTCCCCTATAACATTATAATATATATATATAGTATATTATACTGTTCTAAACTTTTAACACGTTAACTGCAGTGTGCATATACATATACATATGTATATTATGCACAGTGGAATATGCACGGAAAAAACTTGTGGTTTAGATTTTTTAGGATTTTATTGCATTTTTCGTTTGTAAATATAAAATCAAGTAAAACACATAAATCAACAATGGTAATCCTATAGTAACAGTATAAAGAAATATTTTCCACATAACGTAACATAAAACGCTCTTACAAGTAAAAACCGCAAAAGATGTTAGTTCTGCCGTCATAATTAGAACAGCGGCAACTACAAATGACAGTAACTGTCATGTAACAAATGAAGGTCTACCAACCCTATAAAAAACTTCGGATTCAAACAGATAGATTCGGATAGAATTTGAATACGCAAACGATAGAACATGTATCTATTTTAATCCGTAGCTTCTAAAAATGGATGCGAACTAATAAAAAGTCTCAATCCGTTTATCCATCTGAATCTGCATTTGCATATTCATTATGAATACTATCAATCCATATAAACGGATTGAGTTAGAATTTTAATCCGTATCAATCCGTATGTACGAATTTCGAGTTTTAATTCATATCTATCTGCATATACAGATATAATTTTAATCTGTATCATTCGTATATACGGATTGAACCTTTCAATCTGTATATGCAGGTAGAATTTTAATACGTATAAATCGTATATACGGATCGGGACATTCAATCCGTATCTATTTGCATATACGGACTGATTTTAATCGTATCAATCCATATAAACAGACTGATCATTTTAATCCGTATCTATCTGCATATGCATGCATATATATCCGTATCAATCCGTATATACAGATTAAGACATTATATTCGTTATATCTGCAAATACAGATTAAATTGCTTCTCACCGACGTTTGAAGCAATTAAATATCAGGCGCGTAGATATGGGGGGGTGTTATTTTTTATATTTTTTCGTTATTTTAAATAAAAAATTTAAAAGTTAAAATAATAGCCGGGGTTTTTTTTGGGTAGGGGCGCCAAATTTTGTACAAATTCTCAGGGACAAATCTTTTTTTTTTCGGAGGGTGTTTTTTTCTTGTGGTAAGGTGCGCCAAGTTGGGGGCCAAATTTTGTAGAAACGCTCAGGGATAAAGGGAACGTTCAAGTATTACGTAACGCAAATTTTGATCATTTTATATCTATATTAAATCATTTACGAGTTACTCGATGAGTTATGAAGTTTTTGGCGCTCTTGATATATTTCCTTAAAAACGCTGTTATGACCAGTCCGCCACTGTATCATTATGCTAAATGAAGTATCATATTTTTATTTAATATTTCCTACAACGTGTTTTTTGGGATTTGCCTGTCTTCCTTCCATTTTACGTGACAGGATTTTTTATAGGAAACGCAAAAATACATAATTAATATGCAGTAAGTATACGCTTGCATATTTTATATTATAATCTTGTAATTCTTTGTTTTTCTACCTTTTTAATTTTTGTCGACAAAAATAATAACACTTACGTATTTACACTGTTTCGTTTTAGTTTTTACTAGATATTTCCTCATTTATTTTAAAAAGGTTTCCCCGTTAGTCCTTAACATTTAAATTTATTATCTGCGTGTTGAAAGGATTTTACTAAAAATAATTTCTAATTATTAACCTCGTTATTAGGTACTATGTATCAAGATTACCTACTAAAATAGTTATTTATGATATAAGTGCTAAAAGTGACAATTTATTTTGTGAGAGGGGAAGTTTGGGACACGACGCGTCGTGTCCCAAACTTCCCTTCTCGCGACGCTGAAGGCGGGATGGGACCCCTTCGAACAAAATAAAATCACTTTTAGCACATATAGCATACACTATTTTTTCTACAAACACTATTAAAAGTACAAATCAAGGCATTTCTTACGTTATTAAAGGACCCCGCACATTTAGCGAGGAAAATGTCTTTCCTCGGATTTCGCTGAAAATTAGGTATGTTGTAGAACTTAGTTCCTAAACCAAACTGGCAGAGTCGCAACCTTAGCATATGACCAGTTTTGGTGCAATAACCGTTTAAGTGCTTTCCTTGCATTTCATGAATTAATTGACGCGGAAACAACTAGCATGGTAGAAAAAGAAAATGCTGCAAGTTATGCTTTATAGGGGTTTGGATTTCTTAGGTATGTTAATCATATATACAGGGCGTCTAATAATGTGGAATACTCAAAATAGTGAAAAAGTATCCCATTGGGGCATGACGCACAAAAATTTTCGATGACTTTTTTTCACTTTTCTCGGCGTTTTAGGTCATTTTGAGTCGAAATCTGCAAAAAAAAATTCGTCTGTCCGTATGTACGTAAGCACATAACCTCCATTTCTGGATTAGCTATCGACCAGCGGTTTTTTTTTATTTTGTATTTTACGTACTGGAGAAGATACAGTTTATTTTTTGTAATAATCAAAGTGTGGTAAGTTGGTCCAAACAGGGTAAAACCCCTATATTTTTTTTGATTATCGCAATAACTTTTGAACGCTTTGACCTAGAGACTTCAAATTTACTAGGAAAATTAATGTACTCAATACCTAGACTTCTACCAAATATAAAGTATCTAGGACAAAGTGTTTAAAAGTTATCGTGAATAAATTTAAAAAAAACAATAGGTTTAACCTTTATTTTAACCAAGTTTTAACCACTTTCATTTTCACTCGAAATGCAGAATTTCTTAAGTATTAAGGCCTATCCAGAAGCTTAACGCACTGTATAACACTGACCAGTTCTACTGTAGGTACCTACTTAGTTCATTAAAAAAATCAGTTAATACGTTCGCTACCAAGCGGCTCATATATGAGCCACGACAAATCGACCGGTGTCTTATATATGAGCCGAAGACCTTGCAGTATTAAATGCCAGCCTTTTAAAAGCAACTATCAAAAAAGTTATTAATAATAATTTATTATTATTTGTGCTTAAACTGTGAGGTCGAAACTCAAATATAGCCCTGGTAGCGAATGTGTTAAGAATTCCAGTCGTTCGGAAAATATTGAAGAAAAGCACTCTAAGAAATTTCCCAGTGGAGAAACACGAAGCCCTAAGCATGCACTTGTCACGGTTTACCTGGGCGATTTTAAATAAAAATTTCGTGCACCCCTACATTTTTTGGACTAAAACATACCTGATGACATAAGAAATCAATTCCCATTTGAAAGAAAATCATAAAAGATACACTTTTTTAGACATATAAAAAAAACGTTTTTTTGTGTAAGAGGGTGTGTCAAAAAAATCCCGAATTTCGAAATCGAAAACCCTCTCTGGCTCAAAAGTTGCTCCTTAGTAAAAAACAGTGGCCACTCAAAAATGATCCAAATCGATTATTGTTTAGAGGTAGCTTAAAGCACTCAAACTTTGAAAAAAATCGGTACCTGTTTTTCCGATAAAAAATAATTGTATATAAAATTGAGGAAATTTTGGAGGCTGTCTTTGGTAATATTTAGAAACAATGCTAATTTTAAGAAAGTAAAAAAATATATCTCCCCTCCCCTTAAGTTAGAACAAAAAAAAAACGCCAATTATTTGAAGATTTCGCAAAAATTTAATTTTTGCAAGTTTTAAAAAGTGCATAAAAAATTGTTTTAAACAAAAAATCTGCAAACTTATATATTAGTATATAAGCATATATAAATGTTAACCTACCTGATTATACAGAAGACATTTTTTTCCGCAAGTCGAGTAAAAAAAAATAAAATTCAATTCGAACCCGGGTGGATTTTCTGTTGTTTGCCTAAAAATTTTTTCGGTGTACTTTTTTTTAATTTTACTTATTGGAATATACTTTTTTATGTAAAAATACACAAAAAAAGTTTCTGTGGTGTAACATCGCAGGTTTAACCGTTTTAAAGATAAAGTAAATTTCTACGCATCAAGAACCAAAAATAAAAAAATAAAAAAATATAAAGCCAAAAACAAATTTTAGTAATGGTTGGTTTTAAAAACAGAAAAAAATTATATGCACCTTGGTCAAAAAGTCATTATTAAGGAAGTTATGTCCTTTTAAATATACCCTATTTAAAAAAAAAATCGCGAAATCTTCAAATAATTGGCGTTTTTTATGTTTGGACTTAAGGGGAGGGGGGATATAATTTTCAGTTTCTCACAATTAGTATTGTTTCTAAATGTTACCAAAGAAACCCTCCAAAATTTGCTCAATTTTATATATCACTTTTTATCGGAAAAACAGGTACCGATTTTTTTCAAAGTTTGAGTGCTTTGGGCTACCTCTAAACGTTAATCGATTTGGCTCATTTTTGAGTGGCCACCGTTTTTTACTAAGTAGCAACTTTTGAGCCAGAGAGCGCTTTCGAAATTCGAGATTTTTTGACAAACCCTATTACTCAAAAAAACTTTTTTTACTGTCTAAAAAAGAGTATCTATTACGATTTTCTTTCAAATGGGAATTGATTTCTTATGTCATGAGGTATGTTTTAGTCCAAAAAATGTAGAAGTCCACGAAATTTTCATTTAAACTCGCCCAGGAGCACCGTGTTGTATAAATAGCCGGGCTGCGGAAGTGAGAACAGCCATTTTTCAAAGCGCCTTGGGCGAAAAATTAATTTATATCAATATTATTCTCATTTTCTTTAGATAAGGCATTGAGTTGTACTCTGCACCTACTACAACTTTGCTAAAGTAATTTAAGTTGTTCGTGATCTGCCTGCGTTTTGCTTTAACTGCTTTCAGCTGAAATTACACAGATCTGCATTTTGTGTTTAATGATGTGATATTATTTTAAATTATTAAATTTGTTTTATAAAACAAGCCCTGAAGATATGTATTGCTACGTATTCCATTGTATATTATTCACAGTAAATGGCATATTGCATTTTTCCAAATACTTAAAAAAATTATTTTCATTAAAAAAAAAATAAAAAAATACATTTTTTTAAAGATCTTTTTTTTCAAAATAAAAAAAATAATTTGTTTTTAATTTTGTTTGTGCGAAAAACGAAAAATTAAAAAAAAATTCAAAATTTTTCAACTTTCTTTTTTTTTTAATTTTCTTTTTGCGAAAAACGAAAAATTAAAAAAAAAACTTTTCCAAATTTTTTCATTTAAAAAAAAAGTTGCATTTTGGGAAAGCCTTGTATTCGTCAAAAAAAAATAAAAGTTTTTTTTTGCTTATTTTTGCGTTTTATAACGTTTTATGTCTATGTATATAAATCAATTTCGAGCAAAAAAAAATTTGCTCGATCGGTCGATCTGTCCGGAAAATCTTTTTTTTACAAAAGATTGAAAATTGCTATATCTACATATAGGGGTTTTTAAGGTTTCTGAAATTGGATCTGATAATAGAAATATTCTCTCCACACCGGCGGGGGTGAGGGGGTAAATATTTTTAAATATTTTCAATATTTTCGTCAAAATTGGTATATAGGGATTGTTGGGGTCGACAATATGAATCTGATAATAAAATTTTTCTAATTTCACCCCCTGAGGGCGGGGGGTAGTTTTTGTGAAAATTGGTATATTGGGCTTTTTGAGGTTGCTGAAAGTGAATCTGATAATAAAAAAATCTAACTCCAACCCCTGAGGGGCGTGGGGTAGTTTTTTTGAAAATTGATATATTGGGGTTTTTGCAGTCGCTAAAACTAAATCTTAAAATATATTTCTTTTAAATCCATCCCCTTGAAAATTTTTGAAAATTCGAAACTACCGTATAATAGTACTCTAGCGCAGGCGCTGTCAATAATATGATAAAAAAAATTGAATAGTAAATTTATTCATAAAAAAGTGATCAAAAAATTAATTTATAAGCTTTTTTTGTCATCATGTGTTTTTCTGGGAAATAAAGTTGATTATTATTCATTCGAGGAGAGGTTGTTAATTCTTCTATCGAAAAGTTGGCAAAATTTGGCATTTCTTTTTAAAACCTTTACGTTCCTATAGGAAGTTTCCTACAGTTTTCATTTCAGGAAATCTCCTTTTGAATCCCACACATTTTTTTAAGGAACTAACTAAGGAACTAACAATGGGGCCAGCACTGGAGCAGTGTGATATATCAATGAAAAGAGAATTTAAAAGGGAATCCAAAAATGCAAACAAATATATAGAGTTCCATTTAAAAATTAAAAGTTGGTGTCACCGCTTAGACCGGAAGTGATATTTTTTCGAGGGGCTGACCGCGAGGAATTTTGTACAAGCCAAAGGAACTCAGGAGGAACTCTGGAGGAACTCCGAGGAACTCTCGAGGAACTCCGAGGAACTCTGGAGGAACTCCGAGGAACTCTGGAGGAACTCTGAAGGAACTCTGAGGAACTCTGAGGAACTCTTTGCAAAAAGGAACTCTTTTGTACAAATTATTATTTATTACCCATGCGGATTAACGTTTTTATTTTCAAACTAGATGAGCCGTTACAAACACCTTATCAAAAAATCCTACCTTTGGGCGCCATTTTTTTTTTGAAGGGGCGCCAAGTTTGGTAGAAACTGTCAGGCACAAAGCTTTTTTTCCTGAAAGGTATTTTTGAGGCGCCAATTCTTGTTTTAAAAGTTAAAAGGGCGCCATGTTTGGTAGAAACTGTCAGGGACAAAAAAGCTTTTTTTTCCTGAAGGTAATTTTGGGGTGCCAATTTTTGTTTTGAGGGGGCGCCAAGTTTGGTAGAAACCGTCAGGGACAAAGCTTTTTTTCTTGAATTCGAAGGGGCGCCAAGTGTGGTAGTAACCGTCAGGGACAAAGTTTTTTTTTATGAAGGTATTTTTTTGGGCGCCAACTTGTTTTTTTGTAGGGGCGCCAAGTTTGGTTGAAACCGTCAGGGACAAAGCTTTTTTTTTGAGGATGCCTTATTGGCAGTAGTGCTTGCACAGCGGTAATTTCTACGGCTTATTTGCCAAAAATTACCCCTTCCAGAGAGGAACTCTTAAGGAACACACTCTGGAGGAACTCCGGAGGAACTCCGAGGAACTCCGGAGGAACTCCGAGGAACTCCGGAGGAACTCCGAGGAACTCCGAAGGAACTCCGAAGGAACTCTGAAGAACTCTTTGCAAAAAGGAACTCTTTTGTACAAATTTTAGACGCGGTCAGCCCCTCGTATTTTTTATACAAACTCTGTAAATTTTAAAATGTTATCTTTTATAGTTACGGAGATAATTCGTAGGCAATACTTCTTTTGACACCCTGTATATACTCAAAGGCTGGCCTGCGTGCAAACTTCCTATATGGAACCTACAGGAAGTTTTTGACAGGGTACCCTACGCTATTTAAGCATTAAAAAAATTCAAATGGAGTTTTTATTTTTAGTAGATAGTGTTTTTTTTAATCAAAATTCTTACGCTCAACCTCTGCTAATTTTGCGACTACGCTACTGCTTATAACCCGAGTATAACCCCTTATTGCGGGTATAAAAAAATATTGCAACGCCTCTGGTAAAATGATCCACACTTTATGACGTCAAAGGAAAAAAAAGATCTATTGTAGCCGAGATCAACAAAAGAAATGCGAAGACCGAGAAGACAAATCTAACCTAACAGGTGTTTTATTTATCAAGTGCGCTAGTGGGGACTAGCGTGTTCGAGATAGGAGTGTATGGTGGCTAGCTGGTACGGCTTGGTACTGAAGGACGCCGTTAGTGAATTAACACTATGGTGGAAAAACCAACTATGTGTCAAAAATAAAAGACTACAACCATAGGCGTCACTATATCTATAATATTATTTTTGAAGTGATATTTTATTTTTGAAGGGATATATTATGTTTGAAGTAATAAGCGACAGGAAAACAAGTGAAGATATGTAAGGCTATGCATTCCATTATACACAGTAAATGGTATAGGTTTCATTTTCCCAAATATATAAAAAAAATTTAAAAAATACATTTTTTTCATAGATCTTTTTTTAAAAAAGGAAAAACAAAAAAAAATGTTTTCAAAAAAAAAAAAATTCGAAAAAAAAATAATATTATTATTATTTAGTATTTTATTTCAATTTTTTAATTTTTTTAATTTTTTTTTTATTTTTTCGAAAAACGAAAAGCTTCCTTCCTTTTTCCCCTCACAGAACTTGATTTTTCCTGAAAATTTGGAGTCGATCGGATTATTCGTTCTTGAGTTCTCGTGTCTACAAAAAACGTGACATCAGACAGACGAACAGATAGACAGAAGGACAAACGGACAGACGGAAATTTTCAAAATTTCTTATTTTTTCACGAAATACATTTCTATCCAAGAATTTTTTGTCTAGGATGTTTTTTGGCGATTTTGGGAAATTCGAAACTACCGTATAGAAACTACCGTATAATACTATTCTAGGGCAGGCGCTATGAATAATATAATAAATGTAAACAGAGCCGCTTAGGAAAGGCAATTTATTGCAGGGTGATAAAGCAAAAATTACCCACTTTTTTTCGAATGAAGAACTACCAACTTTTTTCCCAAAAAAAAAACAAGTTGTAACCCTCCGGGCTATTTTTGAATATCATAAAAAACTATATTGTTTATTTATTTAGAAGTTACTCATCAATTGAACTAATATCTTTTGTGAGGTACCAATTTAGGTTAGTCTATGCTAAATAATCGAGCGAGACTCATGTAGAGATTTTCCGAGACGCGCTTTGTGAGTTTGGGCTTGCCTGCTGAAAATTATAAAAGAGTTTTCCAAAAGGTTAGGAAAACTTGCCAGTATGGTGTATTAGTAGGCAGGGCAAGTCCGTTCAAAATTATAAAAGAGGTTTTTGTTTTTAAATAGTAATTTTAAATCGTAACCGCCGCAGAATAAAATAAATATATTAATAAAAAGTGTTCTACATAAATTGGATTATTACCCATGTTCGAGAAAGATAAGTTATTGATGTAAACCAACCTTTTTACGAGAATACGCTGAATTATTAATTATTAATTATTCTATATTTAGTATTTATTCTTTATTTAAATTTTATTGATATTTTACTTTGTTAATTTATTGTTTTATTTATTAAATAATCATTTAATCTAAATTTTATTCTTTTTATTTATTTTAACCTAGTTAGGAAAACGATTATAAATATATTTCAGGGCTACGAACCTCCTCCGAAGTCAACTAGATTTCATCCCTTATCCAGGGTGGTGGCAGCGCTACGCTATCTATTTCTCAATCATCGAGGGTTTCGACCCATAAGGTGGTCGTCTTTGCTTTAGTCTTTTAATAGAAAACTCAGTGAGGTCTTTAAGTGACCTGGGGTTTTACAATGATGCCAGCGGGTATTAAAATAGGAGTTCCCGTGGTATTACAAAGTAATGAGCAAACAGATAAATAAAAAAAAAACTTTACCCACTTTTTGATGAAGAAATTGTTAACTATTCAATTTTTTTTTATTTTAACAACTTTTTGTATAAACAGTTGGATAAAAACTGTTTATTTAAATGACTTAATTAAAATAGATGGTTGGCTAAAAAATATTTGTGACTTCTGAAATTTTTGTAATATTTCCGAGATTTTCGACAAAAAAAATCTAAGATTTCTGAGCCTTTTCGATAAGATTTTGAGACTTGAAAAATACCGATATTTTAAAGATTTTTATTGAAATTTTTAAAATTTTCTAAAAGAATTTTAGGATTTCTGAAAGATTTTTGTAAGACTTCTAGAACTGATGCATAATATTTTTGTTTATTTTTTTCTGGTGATTTTTTTTTTCTAAGAAAAGTATCTCAATTTTTTTAAAGTATTCAAATTTTCATGGTTTTGGATCGTTTTTGCTCCAATAAGCCTTTCGTCTTCAAACTAAATGCTATTGGCTATCTCCAATAGGCGATTATTATGAGAATACATGCATGCAAATAACTTCTTTGCAATAGCATTTTACTAAGTAGTACTACAAGCCATTGTAGTAGACCATAGTAAACTATTTCTCAATAAAATGAATATCAGTCACACAAACAGATCCGTAATATCTCAAATTAAAAATAAAACTATAAATATTTAAATCAGGACAGTAACTAGGGGGACCAGGGGGGCTAAGCCCCCCCTGGCCTTGGTTTGAGCCCCTCTGGCGATTTCGCTGAGCCCCCCCTGGTATTTTTTAAGTCACCTAACTTTGGGCGCCAATTTTTTTTTACAGGGCTGCCAAGTTTGGTAGAATCCGTCAGGGACAAAGTTTTTTTTTTCTTAAATTAATTTTTGGGGCCCAAATACCTTGGTTTAAGCCTCCCTGGCGATTTCGCTGAGCCCCCTCTGGTATTTTTTTGATCACCTAACTTTGGGCGCCAATTTTTTTACAGGGCAGTCAAATTTGGTTTGGAAACCGTCAGGGACCAAGCTTTTTTTTCTTGAAGGTAATTTTTGTAGAAACCAGAAACCGCCAGTGACAAAGCTTTTTTTCATGAATTTCATGAAGGTATTTTTTTGGGCGCCATTTTTTTTGTAGGGGCACCAAGTTTCGGTTGAAACCGTCAGGCACAACAAAGCTTTTTTAGAGGCTGCCACACTGGGGACTGAGCCCCCCCTATATTTTTTTCTGGTTATCGCCCTAATTTAAATATAAAAAAAATAAAAAAGTTTTCGGTAAAAACAAGCCGTGAAGATATGTAATACTACGTATTCCATTATAGATTATTCACAGTAAATGGTATATTGCATTTCCCAAATACTTTAAAAAATCAATTCAAATTCAAAAAAAAATTCAAAAAAAAACCTTGAAAAATTCTAAATTTTACAATTTTTTTTTCTTTTGGTAGAATTGATCCTTATAATAATAGTAATTATATGCCAAGGTAGAGACATTTTTTATAGCCTAGCGTATTAAATCCCGAGCTGCATAGCAGCGAGGGATTTAAGAGTGCGAGGCTATAATAGTCTTCTCTATCGTGGTTTATATATTAGTTTTTTCACTACTAGCACTATTTAACTATTTTTGTTCAAATAATAAAATAAATTATTAACAGAAATTACATTTCTTGAAATTCTCATAAAAATCAAGAAGCCTTAGTTTTTTCTTAATTTTTTTTTTCATAATATTTAGCTAATTATTGATTGTATTAATTGGCAATAATTATAATTAATTATATTAAATAAATAAAAAGTTATTTAAAGCTACTTTCTTGGGTTTAATTAGTAAAAATTGCACAAAGAACTGAAACATCTAAAGTGACAGAAATCAATTGTTTATAAAATTTAGTCCTACTAGAAGAGAAAAAATTATTGCTCTAGGTGAAGAAAATTGATTTCACACTCTGAAAACATGATAAATAATGGTATGTTCTAAAGCTAGTAGTGAAAAAAAGCAATTTTTCCTGAAAAAATTACGTTAACCGGAATTTTCTTTCAGCTTTTTTCGATTTTTTTAAAAGTTTAACCCCCCCATAACTTTTTGATATTTGGGGGGATTACTTTCAAAAACAATAGGGCTCTTCGCCTCGTAGAACTTGTTTTTTCCTGAAAATTTCAAGTCGATCGGATTATTCGTTCTTGAGTTATGGTATTCACAAAAATCGTGACAGACAGACGGACGGACATTTGAAAAAATAAAACTATTTTATATCCAAGAATTTTTTGTCCCAGACGATTTTTGATTTTTTTTTGAACAATATTATTCTAGCGCAGGCGCTGTAAATAATTATTAGCCAAACCCAAAATATATCTTATTATATTAATATAATAAGATATATTTTAGGTTTGGCTTGAAAACGAGCATCTTCCGACTTGATAATAAGATGCCCATAAATATAAGTATACTTCAATGTTATACCTATAATATGAGACCGAATTTAAAACTTCTGCTTTTAATTTTTAGTATTTTTCTTTTCTTTTCTTTTTAAATACCTATAAGAATTTAATTCTAATTAAAATTGATATAAATATATTTTATTAAAATTAAAATTGAAATACTTTCACATTTAAAAAATCGAGTTTTTTACTTTTCTGCGAGGTTCTCAACTTCAAAAGTGAAAAATGGGAAACATTTTGTTATATTATTTTTCTTTTTTTTGGCAAAAATTATTTTAAAAATTAAAAAAATAATAAAAAGAAAATATTTCTTTTATATTTTAATTTTTTTACAGCAAAAACCTGTCTACGAAATATTAAATATTATACCTATAAGTTAGTTCCGAAATAATATGCTGCTCTCGATAAATGAATTCCCTTAAAGCTACTGTTTCCTCCAAAATTCGCAGTCGCTGACGACTGCGACCGGGTAGCCGCGACCGAGTCGTTAAGACATCTCCAATGCATTTTAAATGTCCCTGTTTTCCTACCTGCTTCCGAGTCGTTACTACTAACTACTGGTCGCCGTTCGTTTGGACGCCGGTCGCTTGACCGGTCCGGGAGCAGAGGCACGACCAATTCTTCACGAATTTGACAGTGTGTGAACAGGTGTGCGATGTGACAAGTGTTTATTTTTTACATTCCACAGCAAAGTAGAAATAGTTATGGCAGGTATGTAATAATTTGTTCTTGTAGGGATGTTAAAAACTGTTTTAAAACTTTTTTTTTTGTTTTTTATTCGTTTTTTTTTTATTATTTTTCGAACCCAATGCTCAACAAAAAATGTTTTTAATTAATAAACTGTCTTTTAGTTGTCAAATTAGTACAATTCGTATATTTATATTATTTTATTTTATTTGGTTTGACTCACATAAAATTCACAAATAAGTTAGGTTTAGATCTGATCGTTAATTTATTGCGTTCTACGTTTAGTGAATATTTTATAATTTTGTTCTGATAGTTAATACACTTTAAGGATCCTGGCTGCCAGGACATGTGCCTGAATATCCATTGTGACAGGATCTGGTTATCCATTGGTTTTAAATTTGTATACAGCGCGGATCAAAACTCACTCCCCCCTTCTTAACTTTTAAACGAGTAGAGATATCGACTTCAAATTTAGAACTGTTAAATAAGACAAATTAAGCTATCTTTTAGCTTATATTTATTACTTTGAGCTCTTAGAATATGGGCAGGGTGGCATGGGGGGAGTTTTTTTTATGTAAACGAAGGTCCTGTTATAGATCAGTTTAAAGAAAATAAAATTCTCTATTCGACTATATATTTTTTAATTTTTTAAACAATTTTTTTAAGGTTTTGATTTTTAATTTTTGGGTGCTAACAAATGCCATTTTTTCAGATTTTTTTTTTTAACTTTTTATTTATATTAATGAAAATTAGTTTAAAAGTATAATTAGAAATATTCATAACAATTACAAGGCATAAACTCGCAAACAAAACAACAGCTGTTTATAAAATGGCCAGCTAACAGAATGGCGACTGGCGAGACCGATGAAAACATGTAGGGTCGTGACGACCTGGTCGCGGCTACCCCGTCGCACTCGTTAGCGACTGCGAATTTTGGAGGAAACCGTAGCTTTAGACGAAGTTGCGCTAATTTACGCAAATCCGCCCAAATTGGTATTAACTTCGCTTTCTACCACACTAACGAAAATCCGTCACTGCACATTATTTTAGAACTAAGGTAACTATAGCAAAAATTAATAATTTTCACCACTTCCACGTTTTTTAAAAATGATTTCATCTCAGAACTCTGGATGAGAAACCTTTAGGCTTGTTCGAGATTCGAGTTCAGAACTGTTCAGAACTGGTTCTGACCAATGGAGGTTTAATCCTTATTACCATGTGACTTTAAATAACCAATAAACAGTAGTCCAGAACTGATTCTAGCGTATCCCGAACAAAGCTTTTGATCCCACTTTGAAGTATTTGGTTCAAGGGTTTCCGCAGGAAAAAATGGTACCTCGCGATATATTACACGGGAGATCGGGGTTACAAATTTTCTCGGACATAGACAGACATTTTTTCGCGAAAATCAGTCCTAAAACGTAAAAAAGCAAGACTGAGGGAAAGTCAAATATTCACTAGAAAATAATTCATAAAAACGTTTTCCACAAATTGAATTTATGGGTTAGGGTTTAAAATCAATCTCTGCTGAAAAATAGAGAAAACGCTAAAACAGATTTGCGAATTTAACCACAAAATGCGCTTATCTGGCTATATACCAAGAATGTGTGTATAGAGCCATAAAGTGGGGTTATTCAGTCAATTTGCAAAACTTTTTAATCAAACGGCAATATAGGCCAGGCGAAATCTGTTTTTGGACATTTCCCTGGTAGAAATTGAGGTTTTTGCTCACTTTAAATTTTCAGGGAGGTGATTTATACCTTCCTTAGCATAGTGCGCACATGCGGTAAAAGTATTACCAACAAAATAAATTCCTTGTTGAAAACCCTTAAAGGGTTTTTGATATTTTTGAAGGGTAAACCGCAGAGGAATTCAGGTGTACAAATTGGAGGCAATCTGGAGGAAATCTTTGAAGGTTACGAGGAAATCTTTGAAGATTATGAAGGTGTACAAAATTTTGTCAGCGGTTTACCCCTCGGATATTTTTTTTTTATTTTTTGTTTTTTTTTTCCAATTTTTGTTATTTATTTTTGCTACATTTTTCAACATTTTTCATTATTATTTTTGGTAGGGGAGATGTGGGAGAGTTGGTACCGCGGGAGAGTTGGGACAGTTACTTTTTCTAGTTTATTATTAACCACGTTTACATATACCCGCTACGGTAGAGCTATTCTGATAGCTGTCTCCTGCGAAGTTCTCAACAAAAGGTAAGGCTACATCGACTGGCCTGTTCTATGATAGAACTTCTATCGTTAAACGCTCCCTATATACAGGCAACCTACAATACATTATATGTTTTATATCTGCCGGTAAACTTCTAAAGCTTCACAGAAGTCAAAGTAGATTTCTGTTTTATTTTTTTCGTAGTTTGACATTTTTTGCAGAGAGTTCTCTGTTTTTGCGTCGCAAAGCAAAGTTTATTTTTTTTAATATAACCTATAAAATTTAAGAAGTCTAGACGGATATAAATTTTTATTTAGGCTTTATAATATAAAATAAACAATATTATTGTTTACTTTATTATAGTATATAACATTAAGTTAATTATGTGGTAGTTGTATAAATCTTATATTTAGTTTTATTGTATTAAAAATGATCTTTTTAAAGCCATCTTGGGTAACGCACGAAGGTAATTTTATAATGTTAAGTGTTTTTAGAGTTTTCAAGCCATTTCTTTTTAGAAAACAAGCCAATTTTTTCCGTGGATATTCACCCAAATGGGGTAAGATTTGCAACTGGTGGGCAAGGTGGATCTGGTGGACGTATTGTTATTTGGAACATTAGTCCAGTGTTATATGAGAAAGATGAGACAGACCCGAAAATTCCCAAAATGTTGTGCCAGATGGACAATCATTTAGGTAAGAAAATTCTTTTTATAGTTAAATACACTTAAGTTTGATTAGAAACAAAAATACCTAATGCATGTAGAAACTTGTTTTCTACATGACCAAACACTAGTTTACATTATCTTTACATCTAAAGGCATATCCAGAAGCTTGCATAAGAACATAAAACATAAGAATGCGATGCCGTGATTGGCTTACAGCATTGCATTGTTGTTTTATGTTATTATGCGAGCTTGTGAATAGGCAACGCTGTAGATTCTGTGACTCTGATAAAGAAACTGCATCCCACATTTTGGGACAATGTCCTGTCTTCTCACAAAAAAGACTGCGATTTTTAGGTTCACCATCAGTGCAAGCTAGCGATTAAGTCGAACTTTCATTGGGGCAGATCATCGCCTTTTTAGATGCCTGCCCCCATAAAATATCATCCTAATCAAATGATGTGTCATCTAGATGACTGCGGCATGCACAATGGATCTCAGGTCTGAGTGCCGTGGCTATTACTTGGTAATAACCACACCGCTTCTGATGATGATGATGATGATGATGAATAGGCACTTACATGTACATAATCTGTGGTTCACATAGACCTTTATAAATAGACTTTACCTTTAAGGCAAAATAACAAAACTCTGTATAAATAGGCATGCAAAAGAAAAAACATTTAGCTCTGCATACGGGGGTTCTTTGAGGAGCAAAGGGTGTTAATATTTTTACTTGGGAAAAAACTATCCTAGAAATTCAAAATTTCAATTAATTTATAAAAATGATAAAACTACCTTAAGGGGAAAGGGGGTTGGTAAGTCTCTTAAAGAGAATTTTCTTTTAGATTCACTTTATAAAGATAGATATACAAAAGACTAGATATCTAGTCTTTGTACTTTTATTCTTGGTCACTGGTTTTTGCTTTTTAGAACCAGAAACAAATCCAAACTAGAAGCAAAAACAGACCAGGTACAGAACAATGTAAGCCCTCCATATCAATGCCAAATATCAAATCTCTAGCTAATCAGAGGTATAGTAAACATTTTCTCCAAACCAAGCCATATGTCCTTCCCACTTTGCTGTTCATAATCATAGAGTGGGAGAGAGGACACGATAGTAACATGACTTGGTTGCAAGAAAATGTTCACTTTAGGTGAACAATCCTAGTCACTTGAAGTCTCTTAAAGAGATTTTTCTTTTAGAGTCACTTTATAAAGATAGATATATCTAGTCTTTGTCCTTTTATTCTTGGTCACTGGTTTTTGCTTTTTTGAACCAGAAACAAATCCAAACCAGAACAAAAACAGACCAGGTACAGAACAAAGTAAGCCCTCTATATCAATGCCAAATATCAAATGTTTAGCTAATCAGAGGTATAGTAAACATTTTCTCCAAACCAAGTCATGTGGCCATATGTCCTTCCCACTTTGCCGTTCATAATCATAGAGGGGGAGAGACCACACGATAGTAACATGACTTGGCTGCAAGAAAATGTTCACTTTAGGTGAACAATCCTAGTCGCTTGAAGTCTCTTAAAGAGATTTTTTTTAGAGTCACTTTATAAAGATAGATATATCTAGTCTTTGTTCTTTTATTCTTGGTCACTGGTTTTTGCTTTTTTGAACCAGAAACAAATCCAAACCAGAACACAAACAGACCAGGTACAGAACAAAGTAAGCCCTCCATATCAATGCCAAATATCAAATCTCTAGCTAATCAGAGGTATAGTAAACATTTTCTCCAAACCAAGTCATGTGGCCATATGTCCTTCCCACTTTGCCGTTCATAATCATAGAGTGGGAGAGACCACACAATAGTAACATGACTTTTTCAGTATCAGCAACATTCTATTCTCTTGCTTGTGTGCAATTTGTTTACACAAACATAAACACATTTTATATAGGTAGGTATATAGAATAGAATAGAATTTATTTTATTACAATGCATGTTTCTGGTATGTCAAAAATAAATAACAAATATGTTTAAAAAGTACAATTAATTAAAATCATTCATGGCAGGAGCCTCCATATATTCACTTATGCTGTAGAAGCACTCATTTATTAGAAATTTTTTAATTTTGGATTCAAAAATTGAAATAGGCAAGCATTTTAAACTACCAGGGAGTTTATTATATAAGCCTATATCCAACGAGTTTTTTTTACTTTTAGTAAGTCGTAAGAACGTAGGTTTTAGGAGATCGGCATTTCTAGTGCCGTAGTTATGAACACTATAATGAGTCACATATTTATGTTTATTTTTATGAACCTCTGCCAGACTGTAGAAGATAAAAAGGGAGGGCAAAGATAAAATGCCAAATTTCTGAGAGGCTTGCAATGAGTATCGTGCTTTTCGCCAGCAATGCATCGTACAGCCTTTTTCTGAAGCCTAAAGATTTTTGAGGAGTCGGTGGAGTTCCCCCATAGGAGAACGCCATACCTCAATAATGAGTGAAATAGTCCAAAGTAGCTAGTTCGAAGAGTATTTATATCAAGCATTTTTTTTAACTGTCTTACTAGGTTTTAGATAATCTATATATATAACAACTTAATTTCAGCTTGCGTCAACGTAGTACGATGGAGTAATGCTGGACATTTACTCGCATCTGGAGGTGATGACAAGCTGGTGATGATCTGGAGATTAACAAACGAAGGCAGTTCTTCCGTATTCGGCAGCGGAAAAGTAAATGTGGAAACCTGGAAATGCGTACATACCCTTAACATGCACAACGGCGATGTTTTGGACCTGGCTTGGGCCCCACATGACGGGTGGCTAGCTTCGGGAAGTGTGGATAATACTGTTATTATCTGGAACGCGCAAAAATTTCCGGAAAAGATTGCTGTTTTGAAAAATCACACTGGGATGGTCAAAGTAAGTAATAACAAGTGAAGATATGTAATGCTACACATTCCATTATATATTATAATATAATAATTATTCACAGTAAATGCTTTTTCCCAAATACTTAAAAAAATAATTTTCAAAAAAAAAATTAAAAATTACATTTAAAAAAAAGATCTTTTTTTGAAAAACTAAAAATAAAAAAAAAATGCTAAAAGAATTAAAAAAATACAGTAACACTCCAAAATTAATACTATTCTGGAAATAAATCCACAAAAAAGTTACTTAGAAAAGGGTTTGCGGAAAAAAGTGACATCGCCCCCCCATTTCGTACGTCCCTGGTTAAAATTATTAAATAAAAATGACATGAAATATAGCCTTTATCAATGTTAAAGCATGTGCAAAAATTCTTTCCAGAAATATTAAATAAAAACTACTTTTTGGATGTACCCTTATGAGGGTCGTAGCTCCCTTAGGGTTCATTTCCGGACCACCCTTTATAGGAACTTTTTTTTCATATTTTTTAACGTAGAATCACCTCTTAAATTTCTCGAACTTATTTCTGAAAACCCCTATTTGAAAAAAAAAATTTTGAAATGAAAAAAATGTTTTAATGAAACTAGGCTTGCAGGGGAAAGTATTATTTTGTTGGCAGCAGTTTTTTTTATGAAAGTATTTAATTAATATTTATTTAGGGAGTTACATGGGACCCTGTAGGAAAATATCTGGCCAGTCAGTCAGACGATAAATCCTTACGAATATGGCGCACCTCTGACTGGAGTCAACAAGAAGTCATCAAAGATCCATTTGTAGACTGCTCGGCTACTACGCATATTTTGAGGCTGTCTTGGTCCCCGGACGGGCAATACCTTGTCTCGGCTCATGCGATGAATGGTGGCGGGCCTACGGCCCAAATTATCGAAAGGGAGGGCTGGAGACACGACAAAGATTTTGTTGGACATCGAAAGGCTATAACGTGTGTGGTAAGTTTCCAAGCCAATTTTTTGTTGTACATAAAATATTAGTTTTGTCGCTAAAGCGACCTCTAGTGGTCATAAAATACAAGGGATGAGGTCAAACGCCTTAGCAAAATTTAGAATTATAAAACAAAATTCTGCGACTTAATATTTTTCAACCAACTGGTTGCAACTACATAAACTAACAAAAGACAACAGTTCTGCTCAGGGCCTTAGTTATGGGGGAGGCTCCCCCACCTATCTTGAAATTCAAAAAAGTTGTACGTTTTATGCGTTAAAAATATAAAAGTTGTAATTTTAGCAGTAGTGGACACGTTTTTTGTTTTTTTTAGTCATCAGATTTTTCGTTGAAGAAATAAGTTGTAATTTTAGCAGCATTGGATCTTATTATTCGAAAAAGTTATAAACATGGGCGAAAAATATAAAAGTTTTAGTTTTAGCAGTAGTGGGAACGTTCTTTTTTTTAGTCCATCAGTTTTGTTTGTTGAGGGGATAAAAGTTGTAATTTTAGACTAAAAAAAGTTATGTTTTTTGACCTTCTCCGGCCACTAAATCTATCTATCTCGCGATAGATCTATAAACGTGTGGTTGAGGTGATAGAAGCGACCTCTAGTTGCCATTAACGTCGATTTTTCTGATCAACCTTTATGCTATTGCCTCCTATTTTTACTTATCTAGATAAATAGAATTAGGAACACGGTTAAACGCCTTAACAATATCAATAATTTAATATTTATTTATTTTTCTTTGAATTAACAATTGATATTTTAGCGATTTAACTCAAACATTTTCCAACCAACTGCAGAAACCAACGAAAAACAGCAGTACTGCTGTGCTGCCATTGGTTCTCGTGACAGATCTATAAGCGTGTGGTTGACGTCGTTAAAGCGACCTCTAGTGGTCATAAAAGATTTGTTTGATGACAGTGTACTCGATATTAGTTGGAGCAGTAATGGACTGTATCTGTTGGCGTGTTCATGGGACGGCACAGTGGCTTGCGTCACTTTTTCGCAAGATGAAATTGGTATTCCGCTTACTATGGATGAAAAGGTAGGAGTTATTTTCGTATTACAGGCAATTTTATAATTTTTATGAGACCTAAATTCCTTTTTTTGCATGGTGGTTTATCTAAACTTCTTCCAAACTTTTTTTTGATCAGATGCCAGACATTTTTTGGAAGAAGTTATCCAAAAGTTTAAAATTAATTATTTCTTGGTGCTAAATTTCCTTTATACTTATTTATTATTCCTGTACCCCAGCACTAGTCTACATCTGGATGTATCGAAGTGTACTGAGCCTAAAGCGCACATGTATGTACCTTATTTATCGCTTAAACCCTAGCCAGTACCGCTGGGTAGGGTTTAACCCTTTGCGGACGGATACATGAATTTATGAAAAATTAATATTTATTTTATTGAAACTATATTTTTAAATTAAAAAAAAAGTTGAAAACGTTAAAAAATATTACTTAAAAAACTCAAAAATATCGAAAAATGGTAATCTACCATTGCTGCTGCTGCAAGTAGACATATTTTTTTTTAAAAAGACACTGAGTATGATAAATATATTCCATTTTCATGAATATTATTCACTTCCCGAACATTTTACACTAAAAATATCAGACATATAAATAAATAAACTTGCAGCAGAAAGTGTGCACTCACTGTATTTTTTTAGTGTCGGTTTGTGCAGATTAAGTGATGTTTCAAGATAGGAACTATAATCAATAGTTAGCATCACAGGCTACATGATAAAGTTACTCACTGGATACCTCTTTCTTGCCACTAAGTTACAACGTTCATAAAAAAAAAACATTAAAAGGTGGTATCAATATGGGACCACTAGTCCCCAAAGGGTTAAGGGTTAAAAATGTGTGGTGCAAACAGTATTTAGAGATTTTTTTGTTTTAGAATGCTTTATATGAAAGAGTATATCACAAATCTTTGCAAAAGAACTGGAATTTGAGTTTTTCTGGAACGCAGATCGTGGAAAATCCAGAACTTTTAGGCGACATTGATGAGGCAGTTACGCCTAAAAAGGACGCGAAAAAAGACGAGGACGTAAAAGTGATTGAATATACGAACGCAAATACTTCTTCCAGTCAAATAAACGTTTCGTTCGAATCTCCGAAATTGAATCAAAGTGTGCTGGTCGCGCAAAATAAACAATTGGAATGCCGATTGCCTTCGGGTAAAAGACGGATAACGCCGATGTTTTTAACTTCTGTACCTAATACTGCATCCAACATGTCAAGGTAAGACTTACAGGATGAAAAAACAATTTTTTTCTCTCTAGTAACTAATACAAACAAAAATGGTTTTTTTTTTCATTGTTTAGGAAGAATTGGGGGAAGAATACACTTGTTCCTGTAACTGTTTTGTAAAACTTTGATCAATCGGTGCGGAAAAACGGTTTGATGGATCAATTTAAAAATTTACAGGGCTATTGCTGTAAAAACTACGCTCAAAATTGGTCATTTCATCAAAAATTTTAAATAAATCGTATATTTTCTACAAAACCGTCCAAAAAAAGTCCAAATGTGAACGATGTTTTTTTTCTTTAAAAGTCGTGGTAGGTCCTTGTAGCATTTTTATTTAATTTTTTAAAACCGCCCTTTGATTTACTGTGCCGGCATTAGTTGCTGAGTTATCGATGAACAAAAACTAAAGGATCCTTTTTCATTTAAAGTCGTATATCTCAGCGAAAAATCGACGTTGAGAGAATAAAAAAGCAAATTAAATCTGAATAAACCGGCTAACTGACCAATGCAATGGTTTAACTGAAAAAAAAAGTCCGTGGACCAAAAAAAAAAAAAGAAAGATTTTTGTCTCGCGCTGTTTCTTATGATTGCGCGATAACCGTACCTTACAAAAAAATTGCCAAACGATATCAAAACTAGAAACTTAGCTTCAGAATTCTTTTTTTTTAATCTCTATACCACCAGCTGAGATACAAGCGTTTCAAAAAATCGCTAAAAAAAATAGGAAATTTGTTTGTTCCCTTAATTTTTTCCAGTATTGTATTTATTTTATTTATTTAATTATGCTCTTTAAGAGTTCAAGTTATTGTCAGGTAAGTCCCTAACAGTAGAAGTGGAGGTGCTTGGCTGGCAGGATGAAAGTATTTAAAACACCTCTACACTGGAGTACATGTTATCTCTTCCTCATCCATTTTTATTTAAAATAACTATAAACATACACCTAAAACTTAAAAAGTTTATAACTATTATGAATTTGTAATATAATTGGCCGGCCGCGGTGGTGTAAGGCGCTTTGTAATGCCAAGGTGGCGGGTTCGAATCCGGCCTGGGCATGGATGTGTATTGGTGTCTTTAAAATTGCTTATTACTTAATTACACAGGCCTACAAAAAAAATTGTGTCTTGGATTCCAATATGATATTCCTATGTATTTTTTCCCGCTGAATCTGAATCCGTAACCCGTTTAACCCCTACACGTCCGGATTTTGATATAACCTCAAAAAACACCCGAAAAACTACTGAAACAGCTAAAATCATCTATGCCATACCACTGTCACCCCCCTGTCCCCAAATTGCTAATTCTATAACCCCAGAGCCCCATAATCCTCTAACCTCATAATACCATAGCCGCATAACCCCAAAACCCCGTAACTTCATTAAGTAGAAAGATCTGGTTCGGGAAAACAGAACAATTACGTGAAATTTTCTTGTAGGACATAGTTATGAATAAGTAACTGTATAACCCTAAAATCCCTTCACACCTCCTAACCCCTTCACTCCGTAACCCCATATATTATATCCTCCTAACCCTATCATCCTATTCTGTGGAGAAGTCCGGTTCTCGAAATCATAAGAGTTTTGTGAGTGAAGTCATGAATTAAGGTCTATTTCATTATTTTTTTAACCGGACTTCTCCACAGAATAAGATAACGGGATTAAGGGGATATGGTGTTAGGGGATTTTGGGGTTATAGTTACTTACCTATTACCACAAAAAAAGCTGAAGAATTTGTTCTGTTTCCCAAACTAGATTTTTCTACCTAATGAGGTTACGGGGTTTTGAGTTTATGCGGCTATGGTATTATGAGGTTAGGGGATTATGGGGCTCTGGGGTTATAGAATTAGCAATTTGGGGACAGGGGGGTGACAGTAGGGACACTAGATCTAGGTCTTAAGTTAGCAAGGCGACAGACAACGGGAAACGTCAGAAAACATCTGAACATCGGTTGCCATAGAGAGTTTCTTCACGGATTTTACTGCCCATCCTAAACTTAGAAATTAATCAAATCGAGCCGTTTTGAAGTTATTTTTTGCTAAATTGCATCGTCGAAAATGTCAATAGATAACCTAATTTTTTGACGTAAACTTATCATTTGTGTTTTAAAATAGTGTTAAATCGCAGCAAAACAGTGTTAATCATTAATAAACTTACGTTTCTAAAGAGTGTTACGCATAATAACGTGTAACGAAGAAAATTAAATCGCTACAAAATATGTTTTTCATCTTATTTTAAACAGATGAGATAATGGACCATCTCGGCATTCCCTTCAATTGTGCGCTTTGAGTTCTACAATTATAATGCAAAGCTTAAAGTCCAGGGCCGAACTAAGGGAGGGCGGCCAGAAGCGATAACAGCTCGAAAAGCAGACCATTTTTTACTTTTTTTAGTTTAGTTTATTCGTTTATAGTCGTTCGGGGACCTCTGTACAGAGGTAGTTTATACCTTATTAGACTGATTATTAACAGAAAATTTAAATTAATACAAATATAATAATGGAAGACTTCTATGACAAGAATCTTAATATCTTCTAAGGTAGTTTATACCTTATTAGACTGATTATTAACAGAAAATTTAAATTAATACAAATATAATAATGGAAGACTTCTATGACAAGAATCTTAACATCTTCTAATTTTAACATTTTTTCCATTTTTTCAATAAAAGTTATTTCTTTCCAGAGAAGATAAACCATCTGTTCAACGTTTTCTTGTTTTCTTAGTATTTTACCATGATAAAAAATGTATTTTGGTTTTAAATTTCTATAATTACTTTATTATTGGCTCTTCACATATTTTATAATTATTTTTTTATGATCTATTTACAGTGATTTAAATTTAAAATCGATATTCTATCATGTTCAAAACCACCATCCGATCCTGTTTATAGTACGCATCAGATTTAAATAAATAATAGTCTGATATATGTAGATACCTTATATTTATTGTTAAAAATACCTAATTTATACAATTTAATACTAAATTAAAACAATAATTCAGTTGAGCATACCTATAATATATATGCTTCTTTCAATAAGTGCAATTTATTTATAACTGCATAACTTTTGTAATCATCCAGAAATGTTAAAATCGTGCCCCATTTTTTGTCTCTAGAAAAAAATAAGAAAATACATACATTAAGAATAAAATAGTAAAATAGAAATGTACCTTTACATCCTAGTATGGTGTGTACCATTCAGTTTAATTTTAATTTAAGTTTAATAACATATAAATATTTCAAATTCTGACAATATTTTTGACAAATAAGTCAAAAGTAAGGTTAATCAATGACAAAGCCCCGATGCCAAGTTAGATTTCCGAGTTTGAATACTATATTTATGATTAAATTGTTAATTTCATTAAAAATTTGATTCTAAAATAGCATAGTATACCATATATTCCATTTACTTTAAGTTTTATTGGTTCTACACCACATACTACTGATAAAAACGATCATATGATAAAATTTTATTTCAGAATATAGATAAAATCATGCAATATTGTATTTACCTTATTAATTCGTGAAAATGAAGAAGAAATTCCAGCCTGGCTGTCCAGAAATAACTCATATTAAGGAAAAATGGTCCATTATCTCATCTGTTTAAAATAAGATGAAAAACATATTTTTTAGCGATTGAATTTTCTTCGTTACACGTTATTATGCGTAACACTCTTTAGAAACGTAAATTTATTAATGATTAACACTGTTTTTCTGCGATTAAACACTATTTTAAATCACAAATGATAAGTTTACGTCAATAAATTAGGTTATCTATTGACATTTTCGACGATGCAATTTAGCAAAAAATTAACTTCAAAACGGCTCGATTTGATTAATTTCTAAGTTTAGGATGGGCAGTAAAATCCGTGAAGAAACTCTCTATGGCAACCGATGTTCAGATGTTTTTTGACGTTTCCCGTTGTCTGTCGCCTTGCTAACTTAAGACCTAGATCTAGTGTCCCTAGGTGACAGTGGTATGGCATAGATGATTTTAGCAGTTTCAGTAGTTTTTCGGTTTTTTTTTTGAGGTTATATCAAAATCCTGACGTGTAGGGATTAAACGGGTTGAGGATTCAGATTCAGCGGGAGAAAATACATAGGAATATCATATTGGAATCCAAGACTCACAATTTTTTTTTGTGGGCCTGTTTTATTTAAACTACATATAAATAGGCCATAACGGACACGGTTGAATGCCGGGGTGTACCTACCGAAGGGTAGGTACATCCTTAAACGTTAAATTTCTACTAGGTATTTCTACTATTTTATTATTTTAATTTTACATTTTTATATTATACTTATACGTTTATGTATGTTAACATGAATAAAGATTATCTTATCTTAGCCCTATACTCGCCTATCCTTAAGCTCTGCCAGAATCTTTTAAAAAGCATTAATAGGTTTTATCAAGGGAGGCATTGAAATAGTAAATTTTACATCATATCATTCTGACAAGAGATTGAGTTGAGTTAAGCTTCTGACAAAAACCGTTTAGGGTATAATACAGTAAGTACTGGGATTTTTGTTAGTTTTTTGTATTGTACTAGTTAAATTATTCTTATAATGCTTTATAATTAGAAAAGTTATGTAAATTAGGTTGCTTTATTCTTCCGATAAATTTTATTCTACTAATTTTAATTCTTAGAAAAAAAAAATCAAAGCGGATACTGTGTTTTGCTTTGTATGTTTTGAATTTGACAAATAAATAACCTTACTTTAAAAATTAATTCTTATCTGTCATACTAAATCAACCTATGTTGTAAAATGTACGATTTCAATGCCCACCTTGATAAAACCTATTAATGCTTTTTAAAGAAATTCGGCAGAGCAGCTGTCTCAATCATTGCATACTTGTAACAAGTAACTGTTTTTATGTAACATAGACATAATATGTCTAATATTATTAACACGAAGTTGCTGAAACAGAAACCAACCCAGTTGCGATATATACCGCTAATGTCTATTTGGAGTCATGCCGTTTAGACCGGTATCCGTCAACGTGTTAATATAATTAGACATAATATCTGTGGCTTGGTTCTAAAAGGGCCAATGTCACTTTGTCAATAGCAGCGTTTTCAAAATATTACATCAGGGTTGACGTGAAAACGCTGCTATTTACATAGTGGCATTGGCCTTTTTACAACCAAGCCACAGATATGTATAATATTGAAATGCAACATGTTTTAATTTATTTATTTTAATATTTTAGCAATAGTTTAGAAGTACCGGTTTCCGCAGACACTGCATTTAGTAGGTCTTCACCAGTTAAAAGTAAAATCGTCGTGGAAACAGTCAAAGAACAAGTTAAACCCAAAACCATACAGCCTGTAAACGTTTTGTAAGTTAAAAAAAAAAACAATAAAATGTTTTTTACTCAAGTTAATTTTTAGTCAAAACCGAGAAATTAGTAGTAAATTATCGATTCAACCGCCGGGGACTCAAATAAACCAACTGATGTGCTGCGAAGTACCAGGTGATGGGCCAGTCGTGAAAATTGTAAATATTTTGGATCCTGTTAAGATGCCACCTGGCGTTACAATTACAAAAGAAGCTGGAAATCTTAAAATACAGGTAAAATTCTTGGTAATTCCATATGAAAAAAAGTTTATTTACTATTTATTTTTAGGTCACAAATAATTGCCATAAGACTCCTAGAGGTGGTTCTCTAGCAAAAATTGAAGTTCATAAACAGTCGGAAAAACAGGCCCTATGGGACACTTACCTTGGTAAGTATTATGGTTTTTAAAAAGTATTAGTTACACGAATTATGGGCAAGTTGAAAATCTCCTATTCTTATTTTCTGTTTTTTTTTTTTTAATTATATTTTTAAAATATAATATAATCGCTTTAGCTTCTACATTTTCACTGCGCATCTTTCTCGACGCGTTGAGACCTTTTGATTTTATGATTTTAAAACTATAAACTTTTCACTGGGGTCAGATGGTGATTTTGAAACAAGGGAGGAAAAAAAACAAATCTTGCGACCTTGTAAGGCCAAAAATTGAGGAAAAAAAAGTATTCACCTCAACAAAAAAGACAACAGTTGTTACAGTTATTTCCAATAATAATAATAATAATAGCTCTTTATTGTACATTCAAATACATACAAATGGCCATCGACCGAGGTCCTTCAGCCTAGAATTTATACATTTTAATTTAAAGTTTTCTTATATATATATATATAAGATAATTTTGATTTATAGTAAAGTACAAAAAATAAAACAAAACATTGTAATTTGTAAAAAACAAAAAAAAACTACTATTTCACTATAGAAAGTCTTTCCAATATTTCCCGTACTGTTTCCTTTGGGTTTTTCGGACCTCTTCTTCTTGGGATTCTGTTAATACAGCAGGGTGCGATAAGTTGTTTGTTGTAACCTTCGTGGTTTGTACAGAATTAACGTATCAGTTCATCCATCCTGTCTTTAATTGGTTAAATATTTGTGGTTCTGTAGAGTAAGTCATTTGATGGATTGAATACAGGATTATCTCGATGTCTCATCTTGGTGATTTTTCTAATAGCACTTGTTTCAGCAGTCTCTATTTTTTGAATGTGGTTTTGGAGGTATACTTATAGAGAATGTGGCCATATTTTAGTATTGGTCTACAAATTGCTCTATATATTTTGCAGGAAGTCGTTAAATTATTGCCTTTATTTCTGTAGGAAAGTTAAGTGAAGTGTTTAGCTCTCGCGATGGTTCTTTTTTTTTAATATTGCAAAATGCTCATTATAGTTAAGCGTTGCATCTAATGTATTTGGCTGAACTTGAAGGTCGAACTACAGAATTTTCAGTGGATATTGTTGTGAGTTGTCAGTTAGTTTGTGATTGAAAAGTAGTAGTTGACATTTTGAGGGGTTTGATTTTAACTTCCATTTACTGAAACATTGGCTTGTATTATGAGTGAGTTTCTGGAGTTCGGCCACTGCTTCTGAAAGACTTTTTCCGTGGGCAATTAATGCGGTATCGTCAGCAAATTGGAGTATATAGGCCATAAGGTCAAAATATTCTTCGTCGCTGTCAAAATGGTGGTAGTAAATATCTTCACAGTATAAGTTGAATAATATAGGGGACAGTGATGATCCTTGTGGTAGGCCTACTGTGATTTGGATTTCTTTAGAGTACTTTTTCCTCTATAGGTATTCTGATTGTTATGTTTGTTAGAAATTGGTTGAGCAAATGTAGTATTTGTGCTGAACCACCTAGTATGTGTAGATACAGCCTGGGTGACATATACTAAAGCCTTATTAATGTCTAACAAAAGGGCAGCAGTGTGATTACCATTCAGTTTGCTAGCTTAAACGTTGTTGGAAGTAATGGAGAGTGGATTAATTGTTGAATTTTTGCTTTTAAATGTAAACTGGTAACCTGGTATCTTAATTTCAATTTCACTTTCAAGTCTTTTTCTAATTACTTTTTCAAAGTTTTTGCCCATTACTGGAAGCAGCGTAATTTTTCTGTAGTTGTTAGTTTTGCTGTGATCTAAATTCGGCTGGGGAAAGGGTATATTTGTCCCAGTCTTCCACTACTTTGGAAAATAAAAGTTTCTTAGACAATATTCGTAGATTTTGATTATGAAGAGATGTATGGCATTATCGAGTTGTCTTAATATATATGTCTTGTAATATTATCATGCCCTGTGTTCCTCCATTCATGTAAAATTTCGAAATAATCTTCCTCAGTGACTGTCTGGCTGATTTTTTCAGGTGGATTCTGAAGAAATCTCTGTACCATGTTTTGACTTCTTGCGTAATAGGGTCATTTCCTGTGTGCAAATTCTTGGTATTATTTTCTAGAGTTTTCGTAAATAATTACACTTTTTATTCTATAGATGAATACTTAATGTTGTTTGCTCATTGTTTTTATTTTTTGCCAATAATTTCTGCCTTTGCTTATCAGTTCACAGGCGCCTAGGCGCTAATCCATTTGTTGTTTTCGTATTCTTGAATGAGAATGTTAGTGTTTTTATTGAGTTTGTTAATCTCTTTTTTTAAGTCTCTTATTTGAGTTTCTGCGTATTCACGCTGCAGTCTTCGTTTTTTTTTTTTTGATCAGGTGTATGATAAATGGAGGTAGTTCATGTGCTAAATGGGTTTTCTGCTTAGTTGGGGTGTTTTTTAAAATCGTATTTGATAGTTTGGTATTAAATTCAGAAATTAGGTTGGAACGTATATCCTTGCTGTCAAGGGAATATACACGGTGTATTTGAAATAGCGTAGGAAATTTTAACAGGTGATTCTACATTTTAAAATATGACAAAAAGTTCCTATAAATATATGTCTAAAAATGCGTCATAAGGGAGCTACGCCCCTTTGAAAGTGGCTAAAAAAATCGGTTTTTATTTAATAACTCAGAAACCCTTTGAGATATATCAACGAGGTTTTGCACGTCAACTAATCCTACCAAGGCCCGTTTTTATGTGTTATTTTCATGTACTTATTTCAACCAGGGGTGTGCGAAACGGGGGGTGCTTATCAGTTTTTTGTCCCAAACTTTTTTCTGTGTAACTTTTTTGCAATTTTATTTTTGAAATATGACTCCTCAGGTCAAAATACATAAAAAAGGTACTCTTCTTGTAATACTGTAGGATTAAGCGTTTTCGAGAAAAATTAATTTGAAGGTGAAATTTCACGGTTCGAGGAAGAAAAATTAAATACTAAAATGTTGAAAACCAAAATTTTAATGATGCAGGGCGAATGTCCATTAAAAACTAAGAAAAAAAACTCATATACAGGTACTTCCAAAAATCAATCCTAATGGAGCTATGGTCTCCTAAATATGCACCATTTTTAAAGGGCTATGGTAGCTTTAAAAGCGTTTTTTCAACCTACATGTATGGAAACTTTTTTTTTTAGTTTTTAATGTAGAATAACATTGCATCATTAAAATTTTGGTTTTCGACATTTTAGTATTTAATTTTTCGTCCTCGAACCGTGAAATTTCACCTTTAAATGAACTTTTATCGAAAACGGTTAATCCTACAATATTACAACAAGAGTACCTTTTTTATGTATTTTGACCTGAGGAATCATATTTCAAAAATAAAATTGCAAAAAAGTTACACAGAAAAAAGTTTGGGACAAAAAACTGATAAGGCCCCCCCGTTTCGCACACCCCTGGTTTAAATAATTACGTGAAAATGACATACAAAGATGGGCCTTATTAGGATTATTTCACGTCCAAAACCTCGTTAATATATCGCAAAGGGTTCCTGAGTTACTAAATAAAAACCGATTTTTTTTAGCCACTTTCAAAGGGGCGTAGCTCCCTTATGACGCATTTTTAGACATATGTTTATAGGAACCTGTTAAAATTTCCTACGCTATTTCAAATACACCCTGTATTGTGGCATTTCTTGGTTTACTTTTTGTTAGTTTTATTAAAATTGAATACCTTCTTTGTATTATCCAATGGCTTTTTCCCTGTATTAATCTGTACCAACATCGCCAAATGATCTGATCCTAGATTTGGAATTAAATCCACTGATTTTCGTTCTTAAATTCTCTGTGTATAGCATTAGACCTGGCATCGTCTCCTCTTTGTTGTCCATTAAGAAAGTAGGCATAGTTTCAAATTTTTTAAAGTCACTGTTGTGTAAAAAGTTGTTGAGATGTTTTTATTTAAGTTGAAATCCCCTATTATTAGGTCATATTTGTACCTGGCAGCACAAATAAAAACGTTTTCCTCTAAGGACTGTATATCAGAAAAATATGAAGTTTGTACTCAAAGAATGGTATGGCTATATTTAATGCATCATTTCTAAGATCTCGAATGTGTAGTGCATTGTGTTTTATCATCTTCAACTCTGGGTGCATTTGTATAAGAGAACCTTCCCTTATGTTATTGTTTAAGATATTACCCAATTCCTATAATTTGTGTTAGTTTCTTGCCTAGTTTTGGTTTCCACAAAGAGATTTGTCTTGATTTCGAGATTTTCCGCAGTATGGTAAATAATTCGCTTTCTTTTATGAATTATTTACTATACTGCGCAAAATCTCGAAATCAAGGAAAATCTCCAAAACTGCTAAAATTATAACAAAATCACAACTATGTTAACATTTTTGTCGATTTTATAACTATTTAAATTTATTTTTTGTATTTCAGGCACCACTATAAGATGTATAGCTTCAAACAGAAACATAATTGTAGTTTGCTGTGAAGACATGTCAATAAATAGTTACGATATTAAAACTGGAGCCCGAACTCTTCCTCCTATACTCATAGATGATCCTGTATCATCGCTGAGTTTGTCGATAACTAGTAAATGCCTAGTCCTAACCAAAACTGGACTTATTTATATGTGGGACTTTACGCTACGGAAAAGTATATTAACTAGGATATCAGTGAGGAGTCTACTAACAGGAAAAGGTAAATCTGTTTTCTTGTCTTGATAAATCGCAAGTGCTTGAAAATATGTATTAACTTTTATATTTTAGCAACACTAAGTGGATGTAGTTTAAGCAATTCAAACCAACCCATCATCACATTAAACGATGGTAGAGCATATTCATATTGTATGGATTTACAAACCTGGTAATAACTCGTAAAGTTTGAAAAATAAACGCCTTACATCATAACTAACATAGAAACTTTGTATTACAAAGAATAGACAAATTTATTTAATTTTTATGAGCGATTTTATATATATTTTTGGAAAGTACTTCTCTTAAAGATTCCATTTTAGGTGCGCGTCTAAAACAATACCCAAAAATTTAGTTTGTTTGCTAGTCTTGGGCATTATGTTTTCAAAGGGTATTTTTTGTTTGCTAGTGTTGGGCATTATGTTTTCAAAGGGTATTTGTTCTGGGTCACTAATCCAGGATCAGATTAAATCTCGTTTTAAATATATGGTATTATGTTAGTTTTGTTTTTATTTAGAATCAGATTATTTTTCAAAATTTTTAAATTTACAAAATTTTCTGGATATTGTGATGTATATTTTTAGGGTATTATTATCCAATCCTTTGGATCCAGTAAGCCTAACTGGTGGGTTAATGGCCAGAAAACTGCCATCAAATTTACCGTTAGCATCTCTACAGCGGCAAATGCCGTTCAACAAAAACACAGATTTTCTACCTTCAGGAGTGACGTTAAGTTTTCTGGAATCGCAGATAACCGCTACAAGTGTTCTAGAGTCTTCCACAGAATACAAACACTGGATTTTAGCGACGGTTAACCATCTTTTGGATAAAGGTACAATTGAACTATTTTTTTACGGTTTTAGTTTTTTTTCCCTGTTTGAATGTCAGAAGAGAATTAAATCGCATAATCTGAGGATCTTAGACTGCTATTGCATTATTTTTCAATATTTTTATCGATGTTAATTGGCATAACATGGCATATTATGTTCTCTACTTCCAATACACTGAGAACCTTGAAATTTGGCACTATACAAACAACCAAGCATGTCATGTGATCATAATATTATAACCTTCCTCTTGGCCAAGATGCGGTTAGTGACAGCTATCCGCACCCGCGCATGCGTAGTAGATGGCTAATCGTTTTTCAATATATTCTAAATCAAAACCATTTTTTTGCCAAAAAACACGGGCAAAACTAACGTTAAATAAATAAATAAAGCATTTATTGAACTAAAATCTGAAGATTACACAGTTCGTCCTTTTAAAGTAATTTTACACAGTTATAGTTATTATATTACATTACATTAATTTTAATTATATTACATTACATTTTAATTTAATTGGTTTTTAACCAACGGTAACGTAAACCATTAATAAAAAAACATTAAAAAAAACAACAGACTCAGTGCTGTTAGCTGTAATTAGTTGCTGGTCTTTGCCATTCATGATCATAGTGGCATAGTGATGAAATAATTCCATTGGAATTACATTATATTTATGTACTAAACTATTAAACCTTGATTAATGTGCCTAATACCACTTTTTTTTTTGTTTGCAGGTCCCGAAAGCCGACTGAGAATGATTCTAGATGATTTGATGCGGGCACATCGATCTTCATCTCAAAAATCGAGTGTTAGCAACGAAATAATGGTAAAATATTAGAATTAATTATGAAATAAGACGGGGCCCTCGAGATTAAGCTAAATCAACTTTTTAAGTCGACATTTTTAGGTTATTATTGTGGTTGTGATCTAGTTTCAACATCACATCTAAAGTATTTGTTCTTCAGCTGCCGAAATCACAATATTAACATCCCATTTAATAAACTATGTATTCAGATGCCAACAAGTAAAAAAAATAACCGCGAATGAGGGTCACTTCACCTTGGCGTAATGGATAATTATAGCCTTCGCCAATAAATTAAAAAAAAAAACTCGAAAAGAACTTCCTGAGAGTGTAAAAGCAACGCGTCGTGACTTTTTTTGTCAGATGAAGCGCGCTTTCAACCATTACATCATCAAGGGGGTGATACTTTTATCACACAAACTTTTATTAATTTTGTGTGATCCCATTATGTTTTTTGTTTTTAGAGTCATAATAAATAGTTAAAAAAAAAACTGGAAACTTATATATTAGTATACAAGCACATATTAACCTACATGAGTATACAGAAGACATTACTTGTTTCCGCGGGTAAAAAAAATTAAATTTAAATTTAAAACCGAGTGGATTTTCTGTTTTAGGCCTAAAACTTTTTTCTGTGTACTTTTTTTAAATTTTTCTTATTGGAATATACTTTTTTATGTAAAAATACACAAAAAAGTGTGTGTCTTGTACCATTGCAGGATTAACTGTTTTAAAGATAAATGCATTTAAAAGTAAATTTTTACCCATAAAGAACCAAAAATAAAATTATAAAGCCAAAAACAAAGATTTTAGTATAGAGTGGTTATTTAACATTAAAAACCGAGAAAAAAGTTATATGCACCTTGGCCAAAAAATCATTCCTAAGGGAGCTACGCCATTCTTAAAATACACCACGCCTTTAAAAATTAAGCATATTTAATTTATTTATTATTTTATTTATTATTATTATTATTATTTGATATAAAATCAAATAAAATAATAAAAAAAATATGTTACAACAGTTTAATGTGTAGAATCACTAAGCTAGATTAGACAAAATATTAAGAGTGATAAATGTAGCCCAAAGAACTTTTACCTCAAGAAGAAACATGATGAAATCTACCGTATGCTTTGTTTGAAGCGTGAACCAACTACCGTGAGGGGCTGGTGGGGAGTGACTATTGTTTACACTTACGCGTAAAGAGAGAGAAAGAATGTTTAAACTCACAGTCTAATGACGTAAAATGACTGACAAGGGGTACAGTGTTGCCGATTGGAAACATATACTTTGGATATTTTATTGTAAATTTTAAGAAACATTAGTTTGAGTTTTATATGAACTAGTAGTTTAATTTTAATAGATTTAAATATACTATATTATTTAACATAATTATAGTATACACAATAAGTTGTTTACATTTTTAATTTAAGTATAATTTAAATTCATGATAAGGTGGAAACTACGCAACATCGCTACTAGGTAGTCTGAAAGTCGACTAGCGACATCTACATTTTACACCACAAAGCTATATCGCGTTTCTGTTAGTAAATAAACAAACAAAAAGATGACACCTTCATAAACATTGGTCTGAAATTACTTCTTGAGGTAAAAGTTCTTTGAAATGAACCAATTCAAAATGGTTTTATTATTTTATTTTATGTGCAAAAACAGAAAACAATTTTATTTAAAAAAATAATTTTTTTAAATTTAAAAAAATATATAGGTATGTATACTTTTTTGAATAAAACCGTCTTTTGTTTATTTAAAATTAAAATTTCCTCAGTTTTATATACATATAAATCACTTTTTATCCAAAAAACAGGTACCGAATTTTCAAAGTATGAGTGCTTTGAGCTAATCAATTTAGCTCATATTTGACCACCGTTTTTTACTAAGGCGCAACTTTTAAACCAGAGAGCGTTTTCGATTTCGAAATTCGGGATTTTTTAGTATTTAACAAACAAAAATTGTTTTCTGTAGAAATAGAAAAAAACTAGCAATGCAACTTAAAATAAAAAAAGTTTCACTCCATTGCAAGGGTGGTGTGTGGCTGAAATCATTTTAGCTCCCTTTATTTATATGTATTTTAAGCCATTTGATCCTAATTCATTGCCCCACCTGGCTCACAACCCTCAAGTTTATATAAAAATGGAAAGAACAATTCTCAAAATTAAAGCAGCCAGTGGATGAAGGTGTTACCTATGTAACGTTTTTTTCATTTTAAAATTAGTTTGATGTTATCGTAGAAGGGTCTCATACCTCC
This sequence comes from Brachypterus glaber, assembly GCA_958510825.1. Lineage (NCBI taxonomy): Eukaryota > Metazoa > Arthropoda > Insecta > Coleoptera > Kateretidae > Brachypterus > Brachypterus glaber. The sequence continues at coordinate 61,131,229 of OY294045.1, read as the reverse complement.
TTCATGCATTAAAAATTTTACATTACAAAACATCTTCATCTATTTGCCACTTCAATTCTTAAAACTGCGGTCTGTACTAGATCATAAAAGTTTGCTCTTTAAGCCACCTAGCGGCTTCTGCTAGCTATGTATTTTGGGCTGCTGAATCCAAATGTGGTGTTGGAATTACTTAATTACCTTTTTTTTTATAAAAACAATCTGAATGACTCAAAAAAATATATACTTTCAGGTTCAGCATCTCAGAAAGTACTTGAAGTATGACCTTTTTTTGTGGAGAATTAAAGGGAATTTAATTAGACTGAAAAAAAAAACAGTTTTTGTAAATTTTAGGGTTTTTGGATCAGTTTCTTATAAAAATCGGAAGGTAATTCTGACATTATATTTGGATTCAGCAGCCCAAAATACATAGAAATATCCTAGCTAAATATCTCGAACATTACTTTTTTGTTTTGTTTTGTGGCACTGTAATTTATTCCTTTTAGGGCTTGTCAAAGAAATCATTGTTGGAAGATATTTTGTCCGTGATAAAAAAGAAACTACCCTGGCAGAGATTGTACAAAGAATACAGTGAGCAACTTACAGAGATTTAGACTTAAAAAAAAATGTATTATTTATGTAATTTTTTCTTTATTTTTTAATTAAATAACATTAAACCTATGTAGTTTTTTTGTGCTCTGTGGATTCCAGTTCCTTTTTTATATACTTATCTAAATCATCTAGTGGTTTATAGTAAAGATGCACAGTTTGAGATCCAGCCATCATTGATAACATTGCTACAGTCAAAAAACTCAAATATCTACTCCATGACACTCCTGCTGGCATTTTTAACTCTCTTCTAATAAGTTGGCTTCTATTATGTTCTTGGCTTGACGCCTTTTATAGGTTTTATCTAAAAAAAAAATATACTAAATTTTTATACTTTACCCTGTTAAAAAGGTTCTATATGAACCCTGGCGAATGCGACTTTAGCCATGATATGAGCACATACTGGTACTATAGGAGCTACAGTTTATGTAATAATAGTTTTGAGAGGGTCAGTGATTTTGAACTGAAGGCTTATTTTTGTAATGTTGCAGATAATTAAAAACTTACAAAAATTGACTTCTCCAACTTCCCAATTTATCATAGAAAATTCTAGAGCTGCTCCTAACACGTAGAAAATGGGAAGAAATCTATATATACCCAAATATTTCTTTCCGGGCCATTTATCCAAAAAATACCTTGTTTTCGAGTTGTAAAATTTCATTTGGCACAACTTTTGAAAACATTACCAAAAGTTAGGTTATGTTACGTAATTATGTCAAATTGGCGATCCGGCAACACGGCATACACGCAAAGATACTGTGAAAATTGTCTATTGCATCGCATTTCAAAGTATACATTTCGCCGTGGTATACGAAGAGTGGCTTGGAAATTAAAATCTAGGGCATTAACCTTTTTTGATTTTTTTTCTAATTTACTATTAAATTTACTCCCTTGAGCAAATTTAAAGATAAAAAAATCAGTGAAATTTTTAAATGTATATTATTTAAATGTAAGTTACATTATTTATATTTACGCATTATTTTAGTAAAAAACAGATTAAAAGTTAAAACAGCCAATCATAATTCCTATGTGGAGGTTCTAAAATGTATATTATATAAATTTAATTTAATTTTTGAAGACATTTTAACAAATAAAAAATAATCAAATAAAAAAGTTAATTACAGTCAGGAGTGTATTTCTTCCAGTTTTTTGTTAAATTCCGTTTCAGTTTGTGTTTCCATATTTGTTTTATACTTTAAATCATTCAAAGTTGCATTTCTAGTATTGTGAGACATCATTGTTTGACTTTCAACAGATCTTAAAAACTCTTCAAAAACAGTTTGTGTTTCACCATCATTAAATAATGATTCACTTAAAATATCCTCACAAGTTTGAGTATGCATGTTATTACAGAAATCATAATAATTGTAATTAAATAAATCATTTTCCAAAATATAATCAGTTTGAGTTTCAGTGTTACAATTAAAAAAGTTACTATCCAAAGGACCCAGATTTGAATTATACTCATCTGTACAGTGCAAGTCAGAGGTATCAGTATAAATACTGTCATGAGTGGTAGTTGATGATGAATATATATTCAAATTATCACTGGAATGAGTCTGAGTACCAGAAGAGTTAGTTTCAATATCAGTTTTAAATGTAAAATCAAAATCGTTCAAGTTAAATGAAGTATTACATGCAGAAGTCTTTGAAGCAACAGAATTTGTTTGTGTTTTTATACTTTTTCTATTTTGGAATTCCATGTCTTCTTCTAGTCCATGTTTTAGATTTGTTTGAGTTTCGACAGTAAACTGGCTTGAACTTGATCCGGTTTGAGTATTTTGATTCAGAGTTATGTAATTTTGAACTTGAGTAAACTTGCTTTGTAATGTAGGTTTACATTTTTCAGTCTGGCTGCCTTGAGATGTCTTATTCTCATTTGTACTTCTTGCAGGTTTGGGCAAAATATACTTGGCATTTATAATGATTTTATTGATTTTATGAGTATGTGGTGTTAACCCTTCAGGTAACTTTTCTTTATTTGTATCTTTTAATAGTTTATAATTTGCTTTCTCCAATATTTTATGTTTTTTTCTTCTACAGTGTGTATTTAATGTATCATAACAATTATACTGAGCATTACAATCAAAACATCTAAACAGAACCCCACAGTATTCTGTGTGTACCTGTAAAAGTACTTCTGTTGAGAATTTTTTCCTACATTCACTACATTCATATTTCTTTTCTAAATGTACTTTCAGATAGTGTTGTTTTAGAAGCTTAAACTGTTTAAAACATTTGGATTTACTGTAAATACAGTCAACATTTGGGCAGTGATACTGTTTTACAGAACTTGACCAAAGGTCTTGTTTACTATGACTTTTGACCAGGTGCAATGTTAGGTTTGATCCTGATGTAAAAAATTTACCACATCCCTCTTCAGGGCATAAAACTTTCTTGGATACAGCAGTTAATTCCTCGATTTTTGGGTAAATTTTCATAACTTCCATTCTAACCTAAAATTCAAAATTTATTTAAAAAAAATACAATTAAATGTTATAAATAATAAACTGACCTCTTAAGATTCCAATATTATACTATTTTTACCAATTAAGATGATTTTCTGGGCGAAAATCAATATTTATCACCTTTTTGACAGATGACATTTGTTATATTTTAAAAATGTCATGAGATAAAATTCCAGTTCATCAAAAAAATCATTTTTAAATCAAATTTATGGAAAAGGCGAGCAATTAAAAAGCTACTTTATGATTGATAAATTATCAATAACATGATATACCATAAATAAAAAAATTATCGTAAATCAACATTTTTTATCAGTCATGGTCATGGTGGTTCAGATTCTCATATTCATTGAAAAATGTTGCTGAGAAAAAGATGTGGAGAAGTATCATTTTACGTAAGTATTTAATATTGTCTTTATTCATAGTTTTAATACAAATTTTTTGACAAACTGTAAAATTTTGGACATTTTATATTTTTGTTTGCAATTTTTTAAATTTCGCGCGTATTTATCGAACCGTGCGCGGTTGCCATGTCATTCAACACGACATGGCTGTCACGAATGCAAGTAGTGTTTTGTTTCTCTCGTGAAAACGTCATATCGTTGTCAAACGTAAGTGTTGTCAGTGTCAGTTATGATGTGAATATCGATTTAAATGTTAAACGAAATAAAATACTCCAAATCTTAGTGATAAACCGAGCGAAGAATGAAAAAATCACCGTCTAATACTAAGTACGAAAAGCTACCTCAACATATTTATCATAATGAGAAAAAGTTCATACACCGGGACTCATCGGTGAGGAAAATGTTTAATAATTATTTAACCCAATAAAAAACCCTTTATTTAAATTGTTTATTGATTTGTTGTCTAATTATGGTATTCTTTTTGTTCTAAATGATGTGTAGAAACTAGTACGGCGATCAATAATCGTCCGACATTTACTAATTTAATTTTGCGAAAAAAGGCTAAAAAAAACCGTTTTATAAAATATAACCATTCGAAGTAGTTATGATTCATAAATGTATGATTGATTAATAAATAACAATCAATAAAACAAACAAAATACTAATCTATAAATAACTAGCTTATAAAAATGGTACCATGGGGCTGCATGGACATATCCATGAATTACGTAAGGCTCGATTCCAGTCTGTCTTTCATTCCTTTTAAATAAATTAAGATCACTTTATTATTCAAAGAAACATAGTGCAGTTTATAGAGGAACCCTTTGAGTAGATACTCAATGCTAAAGCAGGCTTGGGCATGGAAGGGTCACAAAGTTTCCACTGGAAACTTTCCTGCCTGGTCCTGGGGAGAGCCTGGCAAGCTTGGCCTAAAAATAGTCAATTTACAAAAAAAGGCAAAAAAATAACAAAATTACATACAGGTATAAGTAATAAATCAGAACTTTGTATAGAAAGTATTAGGGTTCCTCTTAAAGCAAGTCTTAAAGTTAACATGAGCCCTGGTATAAAAATATTTCTTCAAGGGCCCAAATAGCCTATAGCAAAAAAAACTGTGTGAAAAGATTTATTAGAACATTTACAATACAACTTAACTCAGCAGAAAAAATATTTCTCAAAGGGCCCAATAAGCCATTAAGGTTTGGTTTGGTTTCTAATGTGTGTTCAGAGGTGTGTTACATTAAGCACTATTTTAATAGTGCTTAATGCTCTAATAGTACTGCAAAGTTAGAATAAAGAAGTCAGGGAAATATTCATACTGCCTTTAGTAATGTAACTAGATTTTTTTTGGGGACAGAAACAAACATTTCCCAACTAAAAATTGATATTTTTCCAATGTTTTAATCAAGATTCCGTTTTTTCCTAACTTTTTATATGCTGGCATAAAGTTGATTAGCAAAACAAAAAAAGGTAATCAACTCCAAAATTTTCTCAAATAGTAGGTGGATTTTCCCAACACAAGATTGGCTGAATATGCTATTATTCCGTATCCAGCCTGGAAACTCCCAGCGAATTCTCAAACTTGTTCAGTCTTTGAATTTGAATTTTGATTTGCACCACTTTGCCACGAATACAAGGAAATGTCAGAGACTTTAATTTTTTTAACTCTCAGGGAAAGAAAAGTTTTATTTTTACTTGATTAAATTAAATATTAAATTAATATAAATAATATGAGGAGCTCATTTTCAATATGCAACAAGTCTTAACTTTTTGGACTTTGCACGCCCCTGTTTAAAATAGGAACATGAAAATAACATACGAATATGGGCCTTATTATGGTTGGTTTACATGCAAAACCTCGTCGCTCTATCCCAAACAGTACCAGAGTTATTAATTAAAAACCTTATTTTTATTAAAATTTTAAAGGGTCATAACTCCCTAGTATTTTTTTCATGTTTTTTGATGTAGAATCATCTCCTTTAATATCTGACATAAGATTGCAAACACCGTGTACCTATAATTGGCGCATTTTTTAGTTCCTATTTTAAATACTTAGAACGTGAAATTTTGTCTTTAAGTTCAATTTTCTCGAGAATTACTGGCCCTACGGTGTTACATAGAGTACCTTTTTTATTTATTTTTAATTTAAGATTAATAATTTAGTAAAGAAATGTCAAAAAACCTACAGATAAAAAAGTTTGCGGCAAAAAATTGACACCTCCCCCCCCCATTTTGCATCTCCCTGGTTAAAATTATCAAATAAAAATTACATAACATGAAAACCTTTATCAATGTGAAAAAAATCTTTAATTTTGTTTTATAGGGATCAAGAGATTAAATAAAAACTGCTTTTAAGATGTATCCTTAGAAGGGTCGTAGCTCCCTTAGGGCTCATTTCCGGACCAACCTTTATAGGAACTGTTTTTAAATATTTTTTAAACTTCACAGGCTGAAGGACTTCAGTCGATGACCAGTTGAATATGTAATTATATAACTAGCTCAATAAAGCACGTTTACTTCTATGGTCTGTTTCATCAAGCAAGATAGTAAATTAAAAATCGCACAGTAAATATTTTCAAAACTGATTCGAATATTGGATGTGCGAATATACTGAGTAGTTTATTTTATAAAACAACTATATTCTATACATAAACATAATATGTATATTATACACAGTGCTTTTTTTGGGGTATTTTTTTTTTCGAAACCCTGAAATTCCTTTACCATTCGATAGTACCGTCCATTTATATGATTTTCAGCGAAAATTCAAAAAATCTACCGAGTGCTTCGTTTTTTATTAAAAAAAAATGCTAAACGAGCTGCGAAGAGTAAAACAAGCCGTGAAGATATGTAATCCTACGTATTCCATTTTATACTATTCAAAGTAAGTGGGTATAATGCATTTTCCCAATTATAAAAAAGTCAAAAATCATATACTTGAAGAATTTATTTTATTTCTCTTTTTTTTTACTTATTTGTTACTATTATTTTACTCGATTGTTAATTAATTTTTTTTTTAAAGTTAATATGTATATTTCTAGATACCACTTATAATAAATTAATTATTACCAATAAGAAAAAATTTTTAAAAAATGAACAATTTTTTTTTTAATTTTTTTATTATTTTTTTTAATCGGTAGATTTTTTTCGCTGAAAATCATATAAATGGACGGTACTATCGAATGGTAAAGGAATTTCAGGGTTTCGAAAAAAACAAAAAATACCGCCAAAAAAGCACCGTGTATACTATTCAAACCTGTAAAAATATTTACTGTGCAATTTTTAATTTACTGTCTTGCTTGAAAAAACATTTTTTAATGTAGAATTACCACTTAAAATTCTCGCTTATTTGTGAATAAGCCTCTATATTAGGGATTTTGAAAAAGTGAATCTATAATACTAATCCAGCTGTGTGGCTACAAAGAGTATAGTAATTAATTGCTTTAAAAGAAAAACATATTTATGCCTGATTAAGTTTGGATCAAGGCGTTTATTATCTATTTTTTTATATATAAAAATCTTTTTTTCAGTAATAAAATTTTTATTATAAAATTAATTTATCTGTTTTTTTTTACTTGATTTTTACAATAAAATAAATTTTACGTTTTAATTTTTGTTTTATAAATCTTATTACACATTGTTTATTTTGTTGGATCGAACAAAAAAACGTAATAATCACCACGGCCATTAAAAGCCCTACCGGTTTCGGATAGTAGGGGAAGTCGGGATTAACTAGCCCGCTTTTTTTCATATCGGTTTTTTTGAAAATCCCGAGGGGTGCGTCGTCTCCTTCAAAATCGGAAGTCTTTTGCAATATTTCGAAAGATTTCCTAAGACTTCTTACGACTTCCTGAGATTTCCTAAGACTTCTTACGACTTCCTGAGATTTCCTGAGACTTCCTCCGACTTCCCAAAAATTTATAGTGACTTCCTAAAGACTTCTAACAACTTTCTGCAATTCTACGCATGCGTGATTTTTAAATTTAGCCCGCGAATTTTTTATTCAGGGATTTATTGTTAAAGTTAGTTTTCGGATCAGATTATTTTATAAGGACCTAATTTAATAATAATAATTATAATTATCATAATTATTATCACGGATAATGATTTACAGTGCCCGGGCAATTGCGAGCTATTATTATTCATCTTTTGTCATCTTTTTTAACTTTTATCATAGATTTACTAGCGTTGCGTTCTTGTGGAGTGGGGTCAGCCGTCTTGCAGCTGCTTCTTATCAATGCACTGCAGTGCTGAATTTATGCCCGCTTTTGCCCGAGGTATGATGATCATTCTGTGACTAAGTAAAAACATGAATCAATCGGTTTATTTAGGTTTATATTGTTTTCCGAAAATAGCAGTTCTGAATTGGTTCGGAACGTGCGCAGTTGCCATTGAGCACTGCCCAGTTGCAACTGCGCCAGTTCCGAACCAGTTTAGAACTGAGATTTTCGACAAAAAAACAAACCCAATGAATTCGTTCACTAAGTACATAAAGGGTTTAGGTGGGGTCGAATACAGCGTTACACCATGTAGAATTTTAGTGAGAAATTATAAGAAATTGCGTTACGAGGTAGGAAGAGGTTACCTCTGGCCAAATTTTGCGTAATTTATGGTAGAAACTTGGGCAGACATTTATTTTTTTGTGTAATAAAACTATATCTCCTATTTATTTAAAAGTTTAATTATTTATTTTTATAGTTTAGTATAAAGTATAAACCTCCGTATAAACAAAAACACCTTAATTTTTAAAAATCGATCACTTTCTCGCGAAATAGACAAAATGAAGTGTGCTGCCGATATGCCGAAAACCACGCCACTTACACAGCGCGTGTGGAGGGGGTAAATTACACCCTATTTTCCAAGTATTTTTATTAAAATAACGACTAAACGACTAAAGACTTTCCAGACTTCCTGAGACTTCCTGCGACTTCTCAAAGACTTCTCGGACTTTCTGAGATTTCCTAGTGACTTCCTAGACTTCCTGAGACTTCTCAAAAACTTCCCGGACTTCCTGAGACTTCCTAGAGACTTCCCAGACTTCCTGGCCAAGTGCGTCGTCTCCTTCATTATTGCGGGACCCCTCGGAAAATCCTGTAAACAATTTTTAAATAATTTCTATATTAAAAGGTAGATTATTACTATAGTTAAAACATATTAATACTTCAGACAAATATTTATATAAAAAAAGTTATTAACGATAAACCCCACTGGACCAGTTAACCCCATAGGGCAGGGTTAACTGGACCACTACTTAGAGTTAACTGGTCCGCTAACAAAAATGTATTGTATTGTAATTATTGTGAATAAAAACGATTTGAAATCAAATAAAATTTAATTCTAACATAAAAATAGACAACATAATATGTTAAATATTAGATATATCTCAGGGTTAAGTGGCCCGGGGTTAACTGAACATGGCCCAGTTAAGCCCAAACTAATTAATATTGACATAAGTGGTGCAGTTAACCCCGAACCAGTTAACCCTGAGTGACACCACTTAATGAAATCATAAAATTTTAATACTCTATAAGATATTAGAAGGCGCCAATTATGCAAAATAATTAACAAAATACTCAGTATATTAGGTAAAATATTAGTCTAGATCCTCCTATTAATAATAAAGTATTAATTAAAATATAAAAGTTAAGGTAAATACCTACTTTTCATCGAAGAAAATGAACTTTCTTTACTACAACTTACACGTGGACAACACGGTCCGTCATAATACTTTAAACAATACTACTAACTAAATATCACTAGAATATGCCCTAAGGCACCAATACTAATAAAAAAAATCCAGGTGGACCAGTGAACCCCGAATTCCCCTATTGGAGATCTCGACTTCTTTTCGATCTCCATAATAATCCTCAACCGGTAAAATGCACTTACTGCCCTTAATACTTAAATAACTATTAAAATTGTTGGTGTTACTTGAAAACTGTAAGATCTTCAGATATTAAAAAAAAAATCCCGTACACCTAACAACTATTTTAACATTAAAATTGCTATAAAGAACATTTTTATGGTTTTTGATAAATAACTATTATATTGTGCTTACTAGGGTAGAACCACAAACCAAACTTAAAATTAAATATTGATTCAAAAATTGAATTATACCGGGGTACAACTTAAGGTGAATTTGTTGTTTTGTTATCAATAATAAATAAGTTGTTGTTGAATGTTAGTTTGACGTTTGGCGTAAGAAGGTACCGTAGATAATATTCTATAAATTTAAATGTTCATATCAGATGCATTAGATTCTCTGATTGAAGTGATTTATTTTATAAACTTGCGAACGTAAATTAAAAAAATAAAATTTCTATACAGGGTGTGCCAGAACTCGCGTCCATCCTTAAACATAGGGCCGCAAATCGATCTTAATGGACTTAGTTTATGTTACCATGCATCCTAGGTCCATAAAAGCTTGCATGTTCAACCGAAATATATAAAATATCTTTTTAGTTTACTAGGACTAAAGTAGGTGTGTCGTACAGACTTATTATTAAAAGAGGATATTGTTCTTAAACTCCATTCCCCATTTTTATGTGGCAGGAGAAATAGAGTTCTGGAACAATTTCATTTTTATTTAGATTTTTTGGGAAAATAGTGTAATTTTTACTATAAATTTTGTTACTTATTTGAGTTTTTATTTTGATTAATATATTAAAAATAATTGATTTATAAATAAATAAAAAATAATATCGCCTTTGTCCCACTACACTCACATGTTGTTTAGTGGGACATGGGTGCATAGTGGGACAGTGTGTTTTTTGAAGTCACTTTTTAACGAGGGGTTTATTTATTGACAAAAAAGTGTACAAGGATTGTAAGAATCAAAGAATTGTAGAAGATTGTCAAAAAGACTGTGAAAGATTGTAAAAAAAAATAATGAAGATTTTTAAAGATTGTGGGAAGATTTTAGATGATTGTGGAAGATTGTGGAGAATTGTAGATGATTGTGAAAGAAGGAATTGTCAAGGATTGTAAAAGATTTTTGGATAGGTGTACAAGGTTGTTGTATTTTTGAAACATATAATTAATTTATGATATACATTTATATTTACTTAATAAAATAACAAAAAATTAAATTAAATACGATTTTCGAGACGATTTTAATTTTTTATACGTATTCGAAAATTTTGTACCAGTACACAACAACTTTTTTATGTGTATTTTGAGTAAAAATACATAAAAAATGTAATATAGTGTAACATTGTGGGAGCAACCGTTTAAAAAAAAAAGTAAAATTTTGTGCCACCAAAAATGTTATTTTTTAAAGGGATATTGCTCCTTTAATATTAAATATAGGTGTTTCAGTAAAGAATACTTTTTTGCTTAGTTTTAAATGAAGAATCGTCCTGCAGCACTAAAATATTATTGGTGCTTTTTTGTTCCCCATTCAACATGCCCATCTTCGAAGGACCGTAGCTCCCTTTGAGCTTATTTCCGACGCTAGGCGCCCCGGGTGGTAGGGGACACGGAACCCTAGGTCTTGTGATACATCATTTTAAAGAGCCTAAAATTATCTATTTAACTATGTAACCCACACCCCGGCTGAAATATTCCCCACCCTAAAGTGTCTTCGCCTCAGATTTTTTTACTTTTCCTCATTCTATAGTTCTATTAGGTTACAAAAAAAAACTTTTATTTAAAATATTTTTTTAATGGTAACTAAGTTCATAAAAAACAAATTCACACGTCGAATTGATAACCTCCTTTTTGGAAATCGGTTAAAAATAAAAAAAGAGATATTTGGCCAAAAAGCATAATAATATGTACAAATTGCTTTGAAATGTGTTTATTTTTATAACTGGGTGTTGCGATTTTTTGTCGGATTTAAAAAAATAAATGTCCTACACTTTTTATGAAAAAAAAAAATTATATAAAGTGTTTTATTACATAATATAACATACTACAAGGCATTAAAATATTTTTTTATTCATTTATTTGCTACAAAATTAATATTTTATTGCAATTTTATGCATTTTTTTAACTTTTATTGAGATATTTAATTATTTTTTGGACACCCTGTACTTTTTTTCAAAAAAGTAAATATAAACCCTGAATTCGGGCATATTGAAGAATACCCTGGAAAAAAAACTCGTTGAAAAAAATTCTAAGTCTATTTTTATCTAGCCTTCATTAACCTCGTGTGTCAATTTTTAGCATTTTTACCCCATAAAAAATCCGTTTTATTTTTTTAGAGGGGCATAAAAATTGAGAATATTCCTTTATTATCCCGAAACACTTTTTTGTTCCAAAAACGCCCAATGTCAAAGTTTGTATATCCTTAAAAAAGTAAAAACCCTTCACATGATATTCGGGCGGAACCCCTAAATATTTTTTTAAAAATCTAAAAAAAATTAGGTTGTTTTTTCACCTAAAGGAACAATTTTGACGAGTGGGACCCAAATAATTCCGTAGGTCCTGGGCACCCTAATAAACTTTTATATTAAATATTGTTTAATTTTATTAAACTGGTATTTAATTTAAAATTACGGTATTTTGAATATTAAATAAAAATCTGTTTACATAACTTGTATATCTGTACGTGTTATGAGTAAAAGGCTTTTATGATTTAAGATAAAACAAAAAAATAGAAAAAGTACGAAAAATATTTTTCAAACAAGTAAATGTTTCTAGTTTTGGCATAAATTATTTAAATTTAATTGTTAAATTTTATCGTTTGTAATTATCATAATATAAATTAAACATGTATTTAATTTTTTGTGGCATATTGGACAAAACATAGCTATGTATAGGAAAGATTTGGATATCTCTCGGATTCTAACCGTAAACCAAAACAAATGTTGAATAAAATTGGAGGAAAAGCATATTTTAAACAAGCCGTGAAGATATGTAACGTTACGCATTCCATTATATACTATTCACAGTAAATGGTATGTTGCATTTTCCCAAATACATGTATGGGAGCGTTCAAGTATTACGTAACGCAAAATTTGGCCATTTTTGACCCCCAACCAACCTTCCCACCCATGTAACCGGTTTTTAACCGGTTATTGCTTCCGTGTTTTAACCCAAAACCGGTCTGATGTAATTTCCGAAACCGGTTAACCGAAAACCGGTTATTGGCTATGCTTTTCCATCTCTAATTGTTTTTGTTTAGAGGATTTAGTTAACTGTTAACCACGTGTGCAATAAAATTTGCAAGGAATCCGTCTCTTTAAGCCTGGATCATTGTTAAAAACGTGATCCAATAAACATTTTTTAAGTTTATAATTTTTTAAGTGTTACGTAACATTTTTACTGAAACCCACCCCCCCTCTGTAACGCGGCGTAACATTTTCGAAACCTCTCACCCCCCCCCCCTAGCGCGTTACGTAATACTTGAACGCTCCCTATGCATACATATACAGGGTGATCGATAACTGGCAAGTCCAAAATTTAAGAGGTGATTCTGCATCCAAAAATATCAAAAAAAGTTCCTATAAAGGTTGGTCCGCAAATGAGCGCTAAGGGAGCTACGGCCCTTTAAAATTGTAATAAAAATAAGGTTTTTAATTATGAACTCTGGTACCCTTTAAGCTAGAGCGAAGAGCTTTTGCTCGTATATTAGTATTAATTAATAAGGCCAATAAGTTTATGTTAATTTATTTTTTGAATTTATCCAGAGGCGTCCCTAGACGGAAAACTCAACGAATCCATATTTTTTACAGAAAATCGAAAAAAAGTATACATAAAAAAGTTTGGGGCAAAAATGTGTTAAGCCTAATACATTTTTCCGTCTAGGGACGCCTCTGGATAAAATCAAAAAAATAAATTAACAAACTTATTATTAATACTAATATACGAGCAAAAGCTCTTCGCTCTAGCTTAAAGGGTACCAGAGTTATTATACAGGGTTCCCACCAATCCTAGAAAAACTGGAATAGCACCTGGAATTTAACATAAAAAATATAATTTGTTCAAGAAAAATTAAATACACTTGGCACAAAAATTAAAGGATATAAAAAAACATATTAAATTTTTAGGTGATTTTTAAAAGGCTGTAACTTGGCAAAAAATGGTCGTAGGGCAATGATAAAAAAAGCAAATTGAAGCTTTAAGTCTCTAGTTTTAAGATGCTGAAAAATATTGAACTATTTTTATCATTGACCGTTTTTGAGTTATCATAAAAAAATCAGCGGTAAAACAAATTTCCAAATTTTTGTTTGTCTTTCAAAAGGTCTTCAATATATTTTTCTATGTGATTTTGTCTGAAAGCTCGTTTAGCTTGTTTCTTCTTTAATTTGAGCGCTAAAAGAGCTCTGTACGATGATTTTATTCTGCTATGGGCGTTAAAAGCAAAAATGACACATTAAAATTTGATAATTAATTACTCGGGAACTAATGACCGTACAGAAAATTGAAGTATAGTTCTTAAAACTAAAAGAATGGCGGGCTGCAGCCCCCTAAACCTTCAAATTAAAGTTTTTTTAAATGATTTTTGAACTATTTTGCTTGTTAGAATTTTAAAAAAATTTGCCTGCGGCGCTAATGTTTGGATTTTTGTTAATATATTTTACAAAATAATATGATCCATTAAACTGGAAAATGTGAAGCATCAATATTTCTAAAGATTTTCGTCTGCGTCGTTAAACATAATAAGTTGTATTTTAATATGTTTACCCAACCCATTTAAAGTCTTATAAAACAATTTGCTTATCCGGAAAAACTGTAAACTCTTAAAATTTTCGCCTGCGGCGTTAAACTTGATTAGCAATTATATGATAATAAAATTTTAATAGATTTTTTTTAAATTATTTACATGTCAAATTTTGAGGTGTTTAAGAAATGCAAAAAGATTTATAAAAATTTTCACCTGCGGCGCTAAGCATAATAAGTTATGTTTTGGGATGTTTCACTTTCTTTCGAATTCGAAATTGTTTGTCCTGAAAACTGTAAAAAATTTCGCCTAAGGCGCTAACTTTATTACCATTAATGTGATATTACAATATTAATTAATAGATATTATAAAAATATTTGCGTTTCAAATTCTGAGTTGTCTGGAAATATGTGAAAAATTAGGATTTCTAAAAACTTTCGCCTGCGGCGCTTAAATGACAGTTTATGTTTTGAGAAGTTTTCCTCTGCCCATTTGAAGTTTTATAAAATAATCTGCTTTTCGAATTTTTAGGAATTGTAAAACCGAGTAAATCAATTTCCTAGTTCAATCAAGTATATTTTTTACTAGGAATTTTAAAGTTCTACTAAAATCGAGTAAAACCCAGTAAAAATTTTACTCGGTCTTACTCGATTCTACTAAAGATTTTCAGTAGGGTAATTTCGTTTAACAAGCGAAAACGTCAAAATGATTTTGATTTTTTTTAGTAAAAAAATCCTTCAGAAAACAGCTTTTCATCCAGAAACGCACCGTGGTACCTTAATTTTCAGTTAAGTGTTCGCGGTGTAGATATTCTTAACGAATAGCGTATCAAAAACTGAATGAAAAACCAAAAAAGCAATTTACTGCAACCTTACTATAATTGCAGCCCCACTATATCCGTTCGTTCGATAATTATAGCACATAATATTATTTGAAAATGGAATGATACAGTTTTACGGTAAACTACGGTGAATCTACTCGTGTAAAAATGGTTCTCTGCGAGGAGTTTTTTAAAAAGTTTCGGAAGAAACAAGTAAGTGTAACTAGATATTGCAGTCCTGGGGCTTCGGTCCCGAAAATTAAAAAAAAACATTAAGGATTTTCCGGAAATTTTTTTTTTTTTTAATATTCCATTAATAAAAAAAATTAATTTTTTAAATGCTATATTTTTTATTAACTCATTAAATGTGGAATTTCATTCTACATTTAATGAGCAAATAAAAAATATAGCATTCGATTTAAAAAAGTTGAGTTTTTTATGTTTGAAAATCCAATAGTTTAAATATTAATTTTGAACTCCCCATTTTATTTTTTGTACATAAAGTAATTAGATATACCCTTTTAAGATAAGCTTGTAAAATTTTATTAATTTTTGACAAAAAGTAAAGAAATTGAAGAAGGTTTTATCTCATCACCAAAAATGCTTTTTTTCCCAAAAAAAAAATTATATCTCAAAAACTAAAAACAATAGACCCATATGATATTAAAATAAAGGTATTTTTATGGCAAGTAAGATGAAATAATAAAAAATAAACCATTCCATTCAAAAAAAATAAGTCTGATGTTACCCACCCTAGGAGGACTTCCTGTATATTTCAAAATCTTTTTAGAATGTGCTTTTTTTAAAACAATACAACATTTTCCTTTAAAGTTTTTCTCTAAAGTGGATACTTTACAAAATATCGATCTAGTCGGCTTCGTTGAGACACCCTGTATAAATGAAAATTTCAAAAGAAAACTAAGAAAATATCATTTTTTACAAAAAAATTGACAATTCAGCACTCTCGATTTTTTTATGTGGTGGGGACAGAAAGTTAGTTACCTGAAATGAAATATATCTTGCGAATCTGAGTATTGCTTGAATTTATAATATATTAAAATATTTGGGATTTTCTTGACAAATGCACCACGCTGAATATTTAGATAAAAATATATTTTTATCCAATACATACAGATAATAAGACAATTACCAGGTTTATTTTAAATAGATAAACTTAATAATAAGACCCGCGTTGCTTTTACTTTATTGAGTGGATAATTATTTATTTTACCCACTCAACTGTCACTTGTCAAATTATTTTCTTGTAAATGTCAAATGTCAAATGTAAATGTCAAATGTCATCTCGAAAATTAACCTGCTTGTCTGACTCCTCGCAGGTTAATTTTCTCATGGACAATATCTTACTTTACCCACTAGTACCATAAATAACTATTATCCTACACAAAGTTAAAAACCGTTTTTCTTGCCTCGTTTGCGGACAGAAAGTATTCTTTTAACTCAATTTTTACTTAACGAAACCAAATTTTTCAGTATGTTGAGTCATTTAATTTTATTTTATTAAACAATAATTCAGTAATGGAAAATTTTAATAATATAGCATTTATATGTATAGCATTTTTAGTATATTTGATAACAACTTGTCATTAACACGTTCGCTGCATTAGCCACTTTTTGGTATTAAGCACAAACTGCGTTTCGGCGCATATATGGGCCGAACTAAATGTATGTAAAAGTAAGTTCAGTACGCAATTCTGAAACTAAAGCTATAAATAATTTTAAAGTATCTTTAAGAACACATTTATTTAAAGGCAAACGCACCAATGCTAATTTCATAGAAAAGTGCGGTCGCACTCTGTGCAAAGACGGTTCGGGACATGTATGCCCCGAAATGAGATATAGATATCCGCCAAATGCTCATTGGGTCATCTAACTTTTTTCATACCTTAAATATTTTGTACTTTTTTATGTTATTTTTCTTTAGGATAAAAAACAATCTCTTCTCCACGCCAGAAAAGTGGTTTTCTGGGTCTCGAGAAGTGGGCAGGCTCGACAGGTCTCGCCTGTTCATATCTTCCTTCGACCCAGAAAACAACCACTTTCTCGTCTAGGATTACAATATACTATACTTTCTCCTAAGAAAGTCCTGCATTAAAAAAATATTGTTTTTTACGTTTCTTGACAAAAAGTCCAAACCAAGTGGTTGTGATTCATAATCACAGGTGACGTATTCTTGAATTTCGGGTAGTAGAATGACTGATAAACCAACGTTTAGAATATGACGCATAGTATTAAAACCAATAGGGTACGATCACAACCTAATACTAGTTCTATCAGTCATTCTACTCCCCGGTTTTCAAGAATACGTCTCCTGCTCGGATCGAAGTATTCATTTACCGGGGCCAAGAAAAAATTAGAATTACCGCATATATGGGCCGAACTAAATGTATGTAAAAGTAAGTTCAGTACGCAATTCTGAAACTAAAGCTATAGATAATTTTAAAGTATCTTTAAGAACACATTTTTTTAAAGGCAAACGCACCAATGATAATTTCATAGAAAAGTGCGGTCGCACTCTGTGCAAAGACGGTTCGGGACATGTATGCCCCGAAATGAGATATAGATATCCGACAAATGCTCATTGGGTCATCTAACTTTTTTCATACCTTAAATATTTTGTACTTTTTTATGTTATTTTTGTATAGGATAAAAAACAATCTGTTCTCCACGCCAGAAAAGTGGTTTCTGGGTCTCGAGAAGTGGGCAGGCTCGACAGGTCTCGCCTGTTCATATCTTCCTTCGACCCAGAAAACAACCACTTTCTCGTCTAGGATTACAATATACTATACTTTCTCCTAAGAAAGTCCTGCATTA
Organism: Brachypterus glaber; assembly: GCA_958510825.1. NCBI lineage: Eukaryota > Metazoa > Arthropoda > Insecta > Coleoptera > Kateretidae > Brachypterus > Brachypterus glaber. The sequence continues at coordinate 61,113,517 of OY294045.1, read as the reverse complement.
AAAAAATATTGTTTTTTTACGTTTCTTGGCAAAAAGTCCAAACCAAGTGGTTGTGATTCATAATCACAGGAGACGTATTCTTGAATTTCGGTTAGTAGAATGACTGATAAACCAACGTTTAGAATATGACGCATAGTATTAAAACCAATAGGGTACGATCACAACCTAAGACTCGTTCTATGTCATTCTACTCCCCGGTTTTCAAGAATACGTCTCCTGCTCGGATCGAAGTATTCATTTACCGGGGCCAAGAAAAAATTAGAATTACAAAAAGTATTTTTTAAAGTAAATAGACACTTTAAACTATATTTTACTAACCGGACTGTCATGTCGACGGTGTTTTTTACATAGTGATTCACTTGAAACGTAGAAAAAA
>OY294045.1:61012562-61112941 GCA_958510825.1 Brachypterus glaber | reverse complement strand
AAAAAAAAAAAAAATAAAAATAGTGCTTAATAATGCATAGTCACAATTCAAAAAAATTAAAAGAACATTTAAAAAAAATATTTTGATCTTATATTACTCCAATATGTATTTTTTTAAATAATTTATTTAAAAACCAGAAATTTTAATTTATATGGTTCAACCTCTTAAATACTTAGTACCTAAATATATTACATATCAGCTTACAGAACTATTCTGCCGTGCTAAGCTGAAAGGTCCTATCTGTGTATGTTAAACCTATGTAGATAGGACCTTTCAACTTAGCATGACAGAATTATACCAGGTGAGTTTCAGTCCATGGACACCCCCTAAAATGGAATTGTTTTCAATCTGATCAAAGCAATTTTTTTGTCAGAAGCCAGTTTGCCTTAAGTGCTCCAAGAAAATGGGCAAAAGTTGTGTAGAAAAAATAGAACATTAACCCCTTGCAATAATTTTTAGTTTGGATATTATAATTTTGCTTAATGCATTTTTGCTTTATTTGAACTTTTATTAAAACATTTATAGAGTTATATAGTTTAGTTTTTTGACTCAAGTACCAAAACTATTGAAAATTCAGTTAAATGATATTTATATCGAGATAATTTTAAAAACATTTAATGTTTTATTTAGTTATTATTATTTTGTTTTTCTTTTTGCTATATGAATTGCCAAAATATACTTTTAAATAATAAAAACACAGAACTTTTATTTCATTTACTTGATTTTCATTAATTTACCTTTGGGGACTTTAATAATCCTATTTATTAATGAGTCTGTGAGACTCCACCTCAGTAGTTAAGTACAAAACTTTCACATCAGTAGCTACAAGTTAAGTTGTTTGGGTAATGTTCCTTATTCAAAATTAAATATGGATGATTTTAATACTTTTAAATTTGTAAACATACCTAAAATGATCCTCCGATGGATTTTTTACAGTACAACTGTTTAACAGCCATAAATGTGCCTTTGATTTATCATCTGTTAGATTGTATCCATATGCAGCTAACTGTCCAGCCATATACTCAGAGTCTGAGCTGTTATGAGCACATCCCCATGTTTTAACATAAATGTTTTGTGTACCTGGTATGTTGTCGCCAATTGGTGGTGCTATATGTTCTGGTTCCTTTAAATTATTTTTTTATTAGGTGATATGGTTTTATAATGACACAAATACTTACAGCTCTCTTCCTAGCTTTAACTTTAACATTTTTTCGGCTGGCATATCGGTCTTTGGGGGTAATGTCTTGTGAGGAAATCAAATCTTCTATGTCATCGACTATTTCGTTACAAGGAGCAGTGTTAGTCCTAAAAATGTTATAAAATTATTATTACTTCTTGGTTTATTTGTTAAAACTACGCACAAATCTGATTTATTCATGTTAACTGTCCAATTTCTGAAACTTTTAGGTTAAGACAACTGTCAACATGTGTAATCTTTTATCTAATGGAAATGATAGCCAATGAAAATACCGATTAAAACATATTGTAACATTATGTAGATCATTCATCCATTTACAAATTAATTATTAGATAAGCAATTGTATACGTTTTGTTTATAAAAGTTGTTATATTAACACGTATTTCTTAACAAAATAGTAAATTTTAACAAATTTATCTAACGAGAATTCTGAACAATGAAAATTCGATGAAACCCCCACCACTATTTTTTACCAATCATGGCGTCTTCGAAGCCTTGAGAATTTTACAATTTCTTTTTTGTTGAACGTTCGTGAAGTGTGCATCGTTTTTATTTCCTGGTGAGCATTTTTTAAATCTTTAATTATTTTAGTCATCCTTTAAATAAATCAAAGTTTTTTATATTGATTGGAGTGCTTGTACTTTATACTATTCAAGTTTTACAATATTTTTTCAACCACGTGTTTTATAATGATGAAACCCTTGTCTCGTTCGTATGATTTTTATGATTATATCTATTCGGAACTTGCTGAATAAAATTAAAATTAACGCTTATTTGCGTGTTTATACTGTAGTTATTTATATAAAATTTTTGTTTATAGAAGTTGGAGGCTACACAAATTAGTACTTAAAGCTTTTATACAAATGGTAAATATTTCCCATTTTTATTAATCTGTAGATAATATAGGTAATAATCATATCTAAAAAAAGCCAGTAATGATATATAAGAAGCGGCATTATAAATTATACAATGCCGCTTTGAAGTTGCAATAGTTTTAAATTATAGGCCATCATGTAAATTCCTTTAATTCAATCCATGGGGACCTTCGACAACTCTGTTTTTTTTCACATACCTGTAATTTCATGTCAAAAATTATAATCGAGTTCCCACAGATCAGAAAAAAGTCATGGTCATCTGGAAAACCTGCAGTTTAGCTCATTTTTGTCCGATGGTGGGAAAGTTTAAAAAATGTTAAAAATTTCACTTTCAGGTTTCCTTACATTTTGGTTATGACTTTGTGTACTATGTTTTTAATTTAAATTTCATAACGGGAATTTAACTTGCAGCAATTTTATTTGAGATTTAACCTCTAATTTTGGCACAAAACTAAAAGTCATCAAATAAGTGCATGGTGGGCATACCTAGGTTAAAAGTAAAATAGGGGCCCTAATCAGGGCTGTAGAAAGACACTTTTTAAAGAACTTTAATGTTTTAAATTTCGTGCGTTAAATTCGCAGTTTTATGTATATGGGGAATTTAAAACTACAAATTCTTGCTTAGTGACCTTTTTGAAAATAATCTATAAAATACAGGGTCTTCTGTGAGCAGAGCTGGCCTTTGTATGAATCAACTGATCCCCTGCTTCAGGGCGCGAGTCTAGAGGGGCGCCGGCGAGGGTCGTTTTTTTAGCCACTAAGCTTTTTTTTTTCAGGACGTTTTTTGCTATAGGTGCACCAAGTTTTGGTAGAAACAGTCAGGGGGACAAAGCCTTTTTTTCTTAAGGGTACTTTTTGGGCGCCATTTTTTTTTGTAGGGGTGCTGTTTGGTAGGAACCGTCAGGGGCAAAGCTTTTTTTCTTAAGAGCATTTTTTAGGCGCCAATTTTTTGTTGTAGGGGCGCCAAGTTGGATAAAAACCGTCAGGGACAAAGCATTTTTTGCAGGTATTTTTTTGGGCATCAATTTTTTTTGTAGGGTCGCCAAGTTTTGGTTGTTTTGTTGAAACCGTCAGGGATAAAGCTTTTTTTAGGGTGTTTTTTTTTTGCTAGGGGTGCTAAGTTCAAGGCTTGCTTCAGGGCGCCGAAATGCAAAGGCCGGCCCTGTCCGTGAGGAAAGGGAAATATTTAAAGGATGTGTTCAAGAGGTCAAAATAAGAAAAACAGTTTCCATAAACATATTATTCTTATTTTGACCTTAAAATATTTCCATTTCCCTCACGGAACACCCTGTACCTATACAAAAAAATTTGACCAACATTCGCTAAACGTGCAGACTTTTCTATTATCAGATTCAGCGACGCGACTCAAAAATGCACAATTGTAAAAATAAAAAAAAACTTTCACCACCAAATATGGATTTACAAAAATTATTAAATTATCAGATTCAGTGTCAGTGACCCCAAAACTCGCAAAAACCCCAAATATTTAATCCCGATATTAACGAATTCTATTCAAGCAACCCCAAAAACCTTTAATTACCAATTGAGATAATAGTATTAAAAAACATTTAAAATTGATTAAAAATTGTCCTGGATATTTCTGGTCTTTTCCTAACTAAAAAAAAAGGTGTTTTTTTTTCATGTTTTTTTTTCCACCCACCCAATGGTTTCAAAACCTTAAATTCGAATTAATTTTGATAATGATGGCTTAATTTACACCATTCGGACTATATTTTTACTGCAGGTACTTTTTATTTATCTATGCTTGTTTATAGCATTTTGTAAATAGTATAAAGGTAGATAAAAAGTACCTCGACTTGAAATATGTCCCCATGGTGTCAAATTTAATCTTTTGCACTGAGAGGTCTCTGTAAAGATTTTTGTTTTCTTGGAAAGTAATAAATTTTATTACTTTCCATAATACAATAATAGTTTTTAACAGTTTTTATTATTGTATTATCCTGTATTATTATTGTATAAAATTTGATTTTGTTTAAAAATGTTTAAAAATTTAAATGGTTGGGGCTGGGTTTTCTAGCTAATCAGGGCTCTTGTTTATTTTCGAATGACCCTAGGAAAGGTTAGTCTTGTTATTATGAAAAAATTTCCAAGTTTGGATGTATAACAAACATTTATAGGAGATTTTTCAAAGGCGTTCTTCATTTTTTAACCCACCCCCCATGACAGTTTGTTGAAGAAATACAAAGTGATGTTCTCAAATGTATCCTTTGTAATCATTTATTTTGTTTTGTAAAGTTAAAGGTTGAGTTTTTTTTGGATATTCTCTTTTAATACCCACCCCAAATCTTAATGATGATTCTTGACAAGCATATGTCTGAATTAAACAGGGCATGGAATATTCTTATTCTGTGCTTGTATGTTGCAACTTTAGATCTGATTATTAACTATAATTATTTACCTGGCTTTATAATTTAAAATAATTATTTGATCTAATACTAGATTTTTCTTTGCAGACAATGTATTGTGTTTCTTACCAGTGTGAACTTAAATATGATTCAATTTTCCACAAGAAAAAAAAAACAGATGGCTTATTTATTTTTTGGATGAGACCTGGATTTTCCAGAATGGAGAATTTAAAAGGTAACTATCACTTACTGTTCCCTATAAAAGTACGTTTCTCAGAGTTTTGTATGTATAGAATCAGATTTTTGCGAAAAAGTCTGTCTGCAAATTTTTGACCGCGAGAACGCTTTGAGATACAGACATAAAATTTTAACCATATTAATAGTAACAAAGGCCCACGAAAAAATATGAAGCTGAAGTTTGCAACGTTTTTTTGCAACGAAAATTCAAATAGTATATTAAAGTACTAGTTTCATAACATACGTTTACAACGAGTACAAGTTTAGAAAACAAGTCGCTTGGCAAGTTTTCTAAAGTACTAGTGCGCTAAAAACGTGTTATGGAATAAGTGCTTTATTATACTATTTGAATTTTCGATGCAAAAAAAAACGTTGCAAACTTCAGCTTCATGAAAAAATAAAAGTTGTATGTGCTAGGGTTGAGACCTACCTATTCTTATGTATTTTGGGATGCTGAACATGAATCTGTCATAAAAAGGCACTTCATGGGCTCATTTTTTTTGCTACACTGAAATTGCAGATATTTTCACAATTTTAGACAGTTTTTTCTGTTAAAAAAAATGGCCCATTAGTTGCCTTTTTATGGCAGATTCGTTTTCATCATCCCAAAATACATAAAAATAGGTGGGTCTCTACCGCAGCACAAACAATTTTTTTTTGTGGGCCTTAATAAGGGTGGATTTTGGTTAATTCGGAAAAGGTGGTCGCAGGCGGTGAGAACTTTTTTTTATATGAACTATAATATTGCAAAGTACTCTTTTGTCGTTTGTATTTAATAAATTAATATATTTTGAGAGTTTTTATTACTTTCAACTTAAATTTTAAAATACATATTCTTATGATGATCTCATTTGTCTACAGATTTTTGTGGTGACTTACAAATATACGAGCTTTTTAATTCTGAACAAACCTAAAAACTAAAAAAAAATATATATTGCTTTTAAAATTTATTTATAATGTTTTTTTTTCAGATTGTATGGCTAAAAAACGTTAACCGCCGGATTGGTATTTATCAGATGTAAGTTAATAACTTATTTGTTTATTTATACTCATTTTTGGGATCTTTTAAAAGGGTAGTTTTACCACAAAGTGTTTCACAATACTATTTATACAATTTTTTTTCTTAATTTGATTAGTTTTAATTGGGGATAAAATGAACTGTGTTTTGCAATAAAATATTAACCTACAGTAGGTTGTTACCCTATAACTGAATTAAAGATAACATTTTTTTACACGTGGTACACAAAGTAAAGCATGTTCCTAATTTTAAGTGTTTTAGTTAAAACGTTTAAAAGAACGTTTAGAAAAAAGTCGAGGGGTTTATTTATTGGACAATCATTGTACACCTATTCAACAATCCTTGACAATTCCTTATTCCACAATCATCTAAAATCCTCCAGAATCCTTTACAATCATCTACAATCTTCCACAAGCATCTGAAATCTTTCCACAATCTTTAAAGATCTTCATTAAAATTTTATACAATCTTTAAAGATCTTCATTAAAATTTTATACAATCTTTTTGACAATCTTTCACAATCCTTTGATCCTCACAATCCTTGTACACTTTTTTTCGATAAATAAACCCCTCGAGAAAAGTTCAGTTTACTGCCATCTCACAATGTGGGTTAACATATTGCATAACACAATTGCTGTCAAATAACACAATTTAGTCACAATGACAGTCACAGTAATTTTCTTATTGCTTTTTTTTGTATTTTGCATTTTGCTGTAGATAAAATAATAAATAAAACTTATGTAATAAGACAATAAGCGCACTCATCCATTACAAAACTTACCGGCTCGTTTCGAAATTCTGGAGTCGTGCGCTTAAATCATCTCTAATTAAATGGTACACACCCCTCCCCATAAGTTTTGAACGGAACGGAACGGAACTTTAAATTTGGATTATGCATATCACATAACAAAAGCTGTCATATTTTTCAATTTTTAATTCGATTAGGTGGTGGCAGGGGGGGGGCAATATTTTAGATGGCGTATCACAAGACCTAGGCTGCGATTTAAAATATTATCCCCCTGGCGCCGCCTTACCAAATAAAAAATTGAAAAATATGGCAAATGATAGCTTTTATTGTCTAATGCGTATTCCAAATTTGAAGTTTATATCTCATTCCTTTTAAAAGTTACGGGGGTGTACCATTTAAAAGAATAACCCTGTATACTATTCATGATGACATGTTGCAAAATGATCGTAATGATTATACTTGAACTCTCTCACTGACTTTTGTTATAAAATCATTTCTGTTGATTTGGTTTGGTCAAATCACTGTTTAAACTTTTCTTTTATCTTTTGCAGGTTGTGATTTGAGCAAAATTTTCACCACAAAGGAATGAAACGGAAAGAAAAAGTTAACCCTTTGGTGCTCGCACCTTTCAAGATGGAACAAATAATTGCGCTGCGGCATTTAAGAATTACTATTTCGCGAGCATCGATTCCCAAAAGGTGAGGATACCAATCGATATTTAAGCAAATAGGCGCACCATTTCTTAATATTGAATCGAATTAGGTGCCGTCCACAGGTTCGCATTACCATAAACATAAAGTAATAAATAAAATTAAAATTTACATTTTAAAAAATCTATATAAAATATAGATGTATGGAAAGGATTTGATTTTCGTAGTTGTCCCTACTACCGATATGTGGCTCTGAGAGTGCTAAAACGCACGAAATTGATCAGTCACTTCGGGGGGACGACTGCGTTAATCAAACAAAAGTAGTTTTAAGGAATAGTAAAATATTTTATATAGATAAAGTTGTAAGCCTGCATACAAGTCACATGGCGGCACATCAAGCCATTCAGGGGCCCTGAATAAGGGCAACGTATGTTATTTATTATGTCTCTGGACGGCTCTTAATTCGTCATCCAATAAGAATGAGAGAAAACGCCATTCTTATTCAGGTACTCTATACCAATTTTTTTTATAATTTGGGATTTTACCATATGGTAATTATTTATTGTATCAGAAATCCTGTAAATGTGGTAAAATGAACACTCAAAAAATTGCATTCAGCAAGCGATATAATCTTAAATATTTTTATACCGTTAACCGGGGTAAAGTTAATCCAAGGTTCAGTCGCAAAAAGTTTCTCGCGCAGGCTTCAAGGCAATGAATCAAGTCTGCACGCCTATTTTTTTTGTAATTTGATTTACTTTACCCCGGTTGACGGTATCTGTTACGTACTGTACTTTTAACATGATGAAGTTATATGTAGGGACATATGAATGTAATGATTATTTACATTTGGGAAAAACGACTGAAAAACAAATTCAATAAACAAATTATTTCTTATAAAGCCTTTAAACTATTAACAATTTAAATTATTTCCAGCGATTATTGGGAGACACAAATTTCTTTGGCAGATGTATGGAAATGGTATGGCCTCTGGACAGATATGGAAAAACGCTATTTCGGTATGTAGGGTCCTTAAAACCCATAAATCAAATTTGCAAAACTTTTTTGGGATACGGTGCTTTTTTAACCAGCTTTAGCCAAAGAAAAATGTAAAGATTACATTTTAACAGGTTAACTGCCCAAGTAGTAGAAAGTAGCACTGGCAACAGCGCTCAGTTATTAAATGTCCAAGATTATAAACTGGCTGATTTATGTCGTGTTTTTATCTTATTTTCCACTAATTTGTAATATTAATAAATTTTTTGAACTTTATATGTCATAATAAATAAGTTTAGTTTTAATTAAATATTTTTACAGTTTTACCCTAAAATAAAAGAAAAAAAGTGGATTTAAAAAAAATCTAAATGATTTTTTTTTAATTTGGCCTTAAATTAACAGATTTTAAAGATTTTTTGTTGCTAAAGCTTTTTAAAAAGGCAGGGTGAAAAAAATTATTGAACTGGGCCACCCAATTATTATACTATTCAGGGCGCGCCGGCTCTAGAACACGGTAGTTTCGAATTTCCCAAAAACGCCAAAAAAACGTCCTAGACAAAATTCTATGATACAATTGTGTTTCATAAAAAAACTTTGAAAATGTCCGTCCGTTTGTCTATCCGATGTCACGTTTTTTGTGGATACAATAACTCGAGAACGAATAACACTAGGCAACACGGTTTCTTGCCCTGATTGAATTCATACGTTTTTTAACTAATTTTGGGTCGCCGAGACTGAATCTGGCTTTAGAATGTTCTATTACCTCAAGTTTCTAAGAAAAATGAGATAAAAGTGGTAAAGCACCCTTATTTTAGCCCTCTTTTGTTCTAAAAGCATGGAAGATAAAAATATTTTGAGGGCAAATTTGGATTGGGCGACTCAATATTAGTTAAAAAATAAACTATTTAGATTATAAAAACTTTAAATTCATAGGTAAAATAGAGATTCTAGGGATTTTTTTTTAATGCATCCTGTGACAACTTAGTAGGGGTGGGGGTGAGGAGATCATCCCTATAAGGTAACTATCTTAGCGCCACGTACTTATGCTAATAAACGTCAAAAAGCATCACTAGGGGGTCATAAATGAACTAGAAATATGTTACGTAATACGGGCCTTATGTAATCAAGTAACATTTTTATGATGTAGAACCATGAACGTAGAGAATGATGTATACCATTAAAAAAAAAACAAAAAATACGCATATTAATTATTTTTATATTATCATAATTTCCTGAACTAAAATTAAAAAAATAACACATGTAGGATTTTTTTTAAGGTTTAAGGATTCTGGGCATATAAATTGATAAGAAAAATATATATTTTTTTGTGCTTGGAAAATAAGTTTGCACTGTGCTTTAATTTAATTTTTTTTCTTCATTTATTTACTTTTTACGAACAAATTAAGCCAAATAAAAAATTATTTGTATATTTATCTTTGTAGAGACTTTTATAAGATACAATTTAAGTTCTATGAAATTTTTACACAAACTTGTTACTTTTCCCACAAATAAGCAATTAGGTAAACTGTGCACTTTAATTTTAAGCTTTTTATTTTTTTTTTCGCTTACTTACTGTAACAGTAATATGGATTTTTGAATTCCTCGTATTTTAACATACCCTAAAATTTTCAAATTTTTTTTTTAATATTTTGATTTGCGTTGCGATTTGTTGCCTAGTGTAAGTATAGTAAGTAAAGTATACCCCCCAGCCCAAAAAAAAAGTTATGGTTAAACTTTTAAAAAAATTAAGAAAACTTTTTCATTTTTTTTTTCACATTTCGTTTTTTAAAAAAAGAAAATTATTTGATTTTTATTTATTTTTTTTTTGAAACAATTTTTTATTTATTTTTTCTGTGTAAAATATTTTTGAATTTTCTTTTAATTTTTTCGTCACAAAAAAACATTGATTTTTTTTGAAGTTGCGTTTTTTTTGGGAAAATTCAATATACCGTCCACTGTAAATAATTTATAATGGAATACGTAGCATTACATATCTTCACGGCTTGTTTTAATGATGAAATGCCTTTGAGCACTGGGTTATGAGAAACCATGATTACTTTTTGACATTCATTCCTGAAAAACAAAATCAGTTACTACCCAACACGAGTAAAACACGTTTTCCTATTTTAATTTTATTTATTTTATATTTCAGGACTGAAGGTTTCTGAAAACATCGTATGGGAAAAATAACATTTTAATGGTAAGAAAAACTTCTTTTTGGTTTTGTTAAAATATTTTTCTAATGATGATTTGCTTTTGGTCCGTGTTTATGAAGTCTTATGATTTTATTACAAAAGCCCTGATTTTTTTTTCTATTTTGTTTTTTTTTTTGATAAAAGTATTTTGCTTCAATAATATTTTATTTGTTACAGAATGAAGAATCTTAATCTTTAGAGATTGCTACCTGGTCAAGGACGAAGAAGCATAGGTAGGTTTTTTTTAAGTATAAATCTATTTCATTTTTATACCGTAATTTCACAATCCAGCCACACAACTTTAGTCCATGTGCAGCGTATTTAAAAAAAAACAAGTATGTAAAACGTGTTTGGGCGACATCTAGTATTAGGCTTAAGCTAATAGTCTAAAGAAACATAATTCCGCGTGACACCGCGTTCCGTGGGCAGCTCCACTTAACCTTTTTTAAATACGCTGCTCATAGACTATAGTTGTGTAGCTAGATTATTGTTGTGTGAAATTGCGGTAATTAATAAATACCAATTTTACAGGCACACAAAAAAAGGAGTGTTTCTGGGGTCGAGACAAACATTTGTATATGTATAGAAATGTTTGTCTCGACGCCAGAAACAGACCTTTTTTTGTGTGCCTGTGTTATTAATAATTTCATTATTTTATGATGAATTGCTTTTGGTCCGTGTTTATGAATTCTTATGATTTTACTACAAAAGCTCTGATAACTTTTATTTTTACTTCGATTTTTTACGTTTCAACCCTTTCAGGGATATCGGTACAAAAAATACACCACTATGTTTTATACATAAATACAGAGCCACACGAATAGAAAAGGTCAAGAATTTTTTTGGAACCATTGTATTTCTATGTATTTTGAGGTGCCGAGTCCGAATTTGAGGTAAAAATAGCACCTCGTCCGAATAGTTCTGTGATTATGTCCAAAATTTACCGGATACATACGAATACAATGGTGTCCGAAAAAGTTCTTGGCCTTTTTTTTTTCTGTGGCCACATGTACTACGTCATGTGTCCGCACTAAAAAGTTAAGAATTTTTTCGGATTCAGCGCCTCAAAATACATAGGAGTACAATGGTCTCAGAAAAATATCTTGACCATTTTTTTGTGTGGCTGTAATATTAAATATCTCAAAACTGGTGCTCTGCTATTGTATTTTTTCTACCGATAGGGCTAAAAGAGTTTAGTCAAATCGCGTTTAAATTAAAAAAAACCCCTCATGTTTTTTTTAACATACTTTTTTACTTTATTAAATTTAAATTTTTTTGTTGCAGTTTCCTGAAATTTAAAATATCTGTGGAACAAATTTATAGGTATGTATAATTTTTGTTAAACATTTTTTATATTTTTGTTTATTTTTCTACAAACCAAGGGGTCATACGTAACGCACGCGATGTAGCGTTACGTAAAGTCTGTATTTTTAAAGAAATAGACGTTTGTTTTCTGGGTCACAGATCAGCAGTAATCGGAATAAACTCAGTTATGACTTATCCACGTTGAAAATAAACACAGAAACATAGGCTTACGGAATAATTTTGCCGAATTATGAGGGAACTTTCTATAAAGGTCACTAATTCGAATCATTTGACGACTAATTTGTTACACACAACAATATTGACTATACATATTGACTATAAATATGTATATATATATATCGGTGTTTTTCGAAAAAAATAAAAATGTAAATATTTAAAACCTCGCGTCAACGTTAGAATCGACGCGGCGCCTATGCGAGTACTGGAAATTCGCCGATGACTGCAGATCAAGTAAATCAGGGAGTCGGGGAATTTCATTACCTCTAAAAAAATCGGGGAAATTGAAAAAAACTCGGATCTACATAACATATTATTACTAAAATAAGTATTTATTCATAAGGTTCTACGTTCATTGTTCTACCAATCCATTGACCCATTTTACAGAAAAAAAATAAGAAAATTATAACTCAAAAACGTAACAGCATGTTTTAATTTTTTGGGCATATTGGTTTTAAAAACTTTTTTGTGTTGTTGTAAAATAAGGGAAAATTCTAAATTTTGATCAGGGACTTAATTTGCAAAACCTGATTTTTTCATGCAAAAAAAAAAAATAATGGGGATCTTTGCTGCTAGCTTAACCTATTTAATGAAGGGTAAGTCTCGACGTTATGGGGGCAGGGAGGAGTCAAAAAAGTATTTAAAGTATGACCCCTAAAAGTTAATGTTTTTATGATGATTTTAAAAGTCAGTTCTGCTACTGAGTATTTTTGACGACAATTCTTTTGTTGATAGTATCAGGGTTTTAAACATAAATCATTTTTCTCTATATTTGGTTTTAATGTTTGATTTTATTTTACAGATAAGATTTTCGTGCTTCAGATACACACCAAGAAAACTATGTTTGAAGCAGTATAAGGTAAGTAAAGACATATTTTTGTCTAATATATTTTTTTTATCTCACTCTTTGTGGTATGAATTAAAAAATTTCACATAAAAGTTTAAATTTTTATCTAAAGATTAAAACACATATAATATAATAACAATAATTGTTAACATATTTTCTTTTTATGATGATTTTAAAAGTCAGTTCTGCTACTGAGTATTTTTGACGAAAGTCCTTTTGCTGATTTGTATTATAATTTTTCATAAATTTATGATTATTTGTTAAATCTGATTTTAATAGTTTTTTTTTCTTGCAGATAATTACAGATTTTTTGAAAAACAACCAAACTTATACGGTAAGTAAATACTGTCTTTAAAAGAAAAGTTTTTGTCTGGTTTAAAATAAGATTTCCACTTTTTTTATCTGATAACTATTATAGTATTAGTCCATGAGTCCAGTGAAATAATAAATGTAAATTGCAATAAATGTACACTGATATTTTAAATGGTACTAATGGATGGTAACAGAACACTCCTGTTAGTTTTTCACCGGATAATTCGCGTAAGGGGTGTCGGCTATCTTGAATTTTAGGGATGAGTTGCTTAATATTACGATAAAAATGCTAATATCCAATTTTGTTAAGGATGAAATTTCCAACAATTTTTGTTTGGATCATTTTTTTAATATATTAATAACAATAGAGTTCATTTAAAAGTAGCCATGTTGGAGGTGATATTGTTTTTTTTTCCATTTTTCAGCCAAATTATTGATCGGTCGTAAGCAAACTTGTAGCTCCTGAAATTCTCTAAAAGTTTCATATATTATAAATTTTCATAAGTACTTTGGTATGGTTACAGTGGGCGCAACTCGACTTTAGGCGCCCACTGTAACTGTAACAAAATACTTATGAAAATGCATAACAAATAAATCCCATTTTATTACTGCTATTTTTCTTTATGTTCTTTTCATGATGATTTAAAAAGTCAGTTCTGCTACTGATTATTTTTGACGACAATTCTTTTGCTGAAGTAAACAAGAAATTAACCAAAACTTTTTAAAAAATAAGGTATTTATTTTAAAGTTTTTTATTTTATTTTGCAGAATGCCTATCTTTGACTTAAAAAGACAAATAAGAAAAATAGATACCCGTCAAGTAGGTAAGTACAGCATTGTAGCAATAATACTTTACATTTTGTGACATTGATTTTGACTTAAGTACATTTATCATTAACTTACCAATAAATAATAATAATGAATGTGCATTTAAAAATGTTTAAGAAATCAGGCTAAAATGTTTTAAATCTTTAACAGTTGCTGAGTTATGTATTAAAAGATGAAATATCTGTTGCTTACGTTACAAGGGAATTCGTTGCTTGCGTTAAATTAAAAGTCCCTATATTTTTTTGCATTATAAACTGACTGTGTTGACAATGTATTGCAATACCGAGAGTATACTTCGGCTGGTACAATTTCAGTTTTTGCCACAGGTATTACTTTCCCATTTTCTTGCAAAAAATTTCAATATTTTTTGCGTATTTTATGACGATATAAAGAAATTTCATGCAAAAAAAATTCGGTCGGTGAATCGGTCGATTTGTTTTTGTCGGTTGTTCTAACCGAGACATCTTGTGGCCACGATAACTTATGAACGCCTTAAGTTAGCTAATAATTATCTGTATTTTATTTAAAGCCAACATGTCACGATTTGCTGGAATACACCATCATTTAAATACACTTAAATTTACTGTTTTTTTTTAATAAATTTTAAATTATCATTTTTTTTTAAGTAATTTTAACATTAAAAATATCGCCCTAGTAAAAAATAAATTACTGAATAATAATTTATTCATAAACATGCTACGCCTATGACTTTGTATTTCTTTTACCTGCGTTAGGCTAAGGTTCCGTTAAAAACCAAATAATCCACAGTATGGATTACTAGAGTTAAAAATAACTTTTTTGCAATATTTTATTATTATTATTATTTTTTTTTTTTTGTTTCATCAAGAAATATACATTAGATTTTTTTTATGTAATATTACCTATATTAATTATATCGCACATGATGTCAACTATACCGATTTTGAGGGATTTGAAAGATCCATTCAACTTTCTGCCCATACAATGAAATTATCGAGGCATTTGTCTGAAAAATTAAATGAAACCCTTAATATAACAAAAAAGAATTGTTTTTTTTTTATTTTAACATTATTTTTTTCTAGTTTGCACAGATGGATGGCGAATTTGTTACGGTCTACTGCGGAAGGAGGTAATTTAAAAAAATGTTTTCTAACCTCAAAATAACCTTAACACAGTAAAATGTTTAAAAAAAAAGTATCTTATTTCTAACCCCACTTTCAAAGAAAAAAAATACTATTTGAAAGAACACGTATCTGTAGATCCTAGTGTATCCAAATTCCATATGTTTTTTTTAGGGCCATGAGCGTTTTTCACAATCAGATTCTAAAAATTAATTTTAAAATATTTTTTGAAAAATCTAGTAATTTATATAATTAAAAAAATCTAATAAAATATTTTTTTTATAAATATATTTTTTTTATAATTACCTATTATGATGAATATTTTTGACAAGCATATGACTGAATAATTATGTTGATTTAGGATATCTGAATTATATTTAACATTTTAAAGACAATTAATTTTAACTGGGTAAATTTTTTGATGTTAATATTTTTTTATTCATTTCAGTCTATTCTGATATTCAACGGTCCTGACCCGGATAAATCAAAAGGTAAATATTAGTAGCATAGTTTATTACAAAACACAATCATAAAATTTTTTAGCCAGAGTTACTTTCATACACTAAAATTATTTTGTATATAAAAATACAATTTTTAGTATAATAAACCCGTACTAGTCCGAAAAGTAAAATAGCCTACGTTGATTGTTTAATATTGAAACTCATTTAAAATCGAATCATTTTTTTTTGTGAAAAATATTTTTTTTATTAAGATTGATACAAATCGAATATAAAATAGTGTGTGATACACGGACGAAAAGTACTGTTTTGGGGGCGGTTACGGCTGCCAACCCAACAATTTTCACTTTAGAACACGGTAACGTTGAATTTTATAATACACTAAAAAAAATTAAAAAAAAAACTTCTAAACAAAATATAAAATAAAATAAAAACAAATGATTGCTTCTTAAACACTACTCAACTTCTTAAAATACGTAATTAATTTAATTAATTTTATTATATAATATCATATATTTGTCACAAACAAACCATTGGGTTTCTGTGACAATTTTTAAATTCTTTAAAAATGAAGTATAGTTTTATGAGCCATTATTCTTAAATCTTTTATAATGTATTATAATACTTGTATAATTGTACTTATTATTTATAATCAATAAATGTAAATGTAAACTATTTTGCTATGGACCTTAAGTAATGACATTAAATATCACACTTGCGTGAAGTTTAATGTTACTTTTATTCAGGTACACTACATTTTGCGGGTCAACAAGTAAACAGAAAAGTTTTATATTTTGTTTAATATTAATTATTTTAGCTGATGATAATAATTACCGTCTGAAATCATTTGATTATAATTTTCGGCTGCAATTTTTTTGCACTGATTTTTTTTTTCTATATAGAAACTAGTATCTAAAAAACGGACAAAATACTTACTTTGATTTCTCTCTTTCAGAATAAAAAGAACAGGGCTTATTGGTTCCAAATATTTCAAAATTCTACTATTGAACACTGTTCAGGTAAGAATATATTAGGTTTACTTATTAAGTGTTTCTAACAATAATGGCATCCTTATTAGGAATCAAAATTTACGATTTTATACTTATAGTATAGTCCTTTGAGAATAAACTTAACCCTACCATATTTCAAGAACGCCTGGACTTTAAAGAACAATGTTAAAAATAGGCCGTTTTTGGCCCCTTCGTGCAAACATATGAAACATATAAATTCCTATAGATTTGGACATACACCAAAGCATTCTTGAAATATCGTAATCGTTTATTACGACTCTAGGTCACCTTTCGATGTTTATCCGGGAGAGTGGCAAGTTAACAATTAAAATATTGTCACTTTATTTGCTAGATTTTTATTTGGAGGTGGAAAGTTTTGGCCTAAATATATTAACTCTGACTCGGGGTTTTACTTTTGAAACTATTCCTTCCACATGGTCAAATTCGCAACTATTAGGATTGAAGTGTCACGACTAGTTCCTAAATACCGTGAAATATCACAGATTTTACCATAATAACACATTACCATTGATTGATCATCGTATTATGCAAAATACCACGGTATGTAGGTACTATTTTGACTCTAGCAACTCCATTAACATTTTTCAAAAAAATTGGGAAACATAAATAACGCGGGCTAGAATTTTTTTTTGAATTTAATACGTTCGCTGCCGACAACCCACCTGGTGGGTCCATCCCCTATTCATAGTCAATGACGAGAGTTCCGGCGGGCTCACTGTAGACTTGAATATTCCTCTACAAAATAAAATTAAATTCACTTTCCTATCTCTACTAATAAAGCGGGAAATTAGTTTTGAACGCGAACGCTACATTCTATACAATTTTCGTCGGCAGCGAACGTGTAAAATATATTTGCCCATAGGGCATGACACCGTTTTTAGGCATATTTCTGGTATTTTTTACTACTTGTCTCGCAAAAATGACCTACGGTTCCCGTATGCATACGGCTGTTAAATTTAACAGAACTATTTTTTGTTCAAAGTTTGTTATTTTTAATGATGAAAATAATTACCGTCTGATCCTTGTGATTATACTTTTTGGCTGCAATTTATTGTATCTGATTTTAAAATATAATACTAACCACTAATTAAAAACAAAAATGTATAAAATATACTTACGTTATTTTTTATCAACAGGTGACTGTTTGTGCAAATAAAATTCCAAGACTACTGTTTTTCATACCAAGGTAAATATTAACATTCTGATTGATAACATTTGAATTCCGTTTTTTTTTATGATGATTTGAAAGAAAAATATATACGCTATTATGAAACATTTCATGATTTCTACTTTCCCTCGCTGATAATAATACCTTTAGAAAATATATTTTTCTTATTATTCCTAGGTTATTTTTCCTAATACTAGTTTTTTATTTTGCAGAAATGACTTCATGTTTCTTAATGGGGATTTTTCAGAATAATATTTGAGGTAGGTAAATGTTCAGAAGGCATTTAATTTCAAAGCTTTAAAGTTAATCCTTTAATATATTTCCGTTTACGGATTTATTTTGTTGATCCAAGGTTAATACTTTTTCAATGAAATTTTTAAATGATGTTCTTAGTTATCCCTGTCATACTTATAGTGATGATAACGTACTTCTGATAAAAACTTTAATCTACGGTTTGTGTCTTTCCCTCTTTCGCCTCTCCCTCCGTTAACTTTTGAACTACTTAAAATATCAACTTAAAATCTTTTCATTAAAAAATGCGATTTTCCTACTTTTTTTTTAGTTTCCATTTATATCATTTAAAATTAATTAAAAAGTATAATTTTTTATTGTACATATCATAAAATTAATCAATAAACAAAAATTGTTTAGTTTTTTTAAGAAATTTTAACAAAAATTCCCATTTTATTTTTAACCATCTTAAAAAATGTGTAAAAAAAATAAAATTTGGATTCGGATTTAAGAAATATATGGTCAAATTATTTTATAAGCTTTAAAATTATGTATCACACCACCTCTTTCAATAAAAAAATTCCTCTTCCGCCCTGCCTCCATTGTGGCCCTAAACAAATCAAATATGTGCCAAAAAATTATTTGGGTTGTTATGACCGTGTTACAAATTTCCAGTTGATATCTTAAGCCGTTCAAAAGTTAAAGGAAGGGGGGCGGACTTTAGACACTCACTGTATAGTAATTTATCCCCCCATAAAATAATTAAATTTTTGTAATATTTGTACTAATTCGCTCGTTTTATTTTCAGATGATCACAAGGTTTTACTTGACACGATAAAGGATTTAATTCAAAAAGGTAGGTTTAAATAAGTTAAACTGTTATTACTGTCCAGTTTTATGACCTACTGGTTTATTTTGTTCTTAAGTTAATCCCGTTGCAAGGAATATGAGCTATTTTACTGCAAACAGTAATCTGTTCACTCTGTGCAAACCTCAGTATGTTGCCCATGTTAATATTTTATTAGCCTACTCAAAAATAAGACAGAGAACGTTTCTCCACATGATTATATAGAATCTTTTATAAATGATGAACATTAGTTATCCCTGTCATACATAAATTTGATGATAACGAAAGCCTGACAATCAAAAACAATATAGTAGACATCTCTTGATTTTTCAAACTTGCCTAATAATTTTCTTTTTATTTTTCAGATTTATACGTCGATAACGACTGCGTAATTATCTACAAAGCTTTGAGGTAAGTTAAAGTTGAAAATGAATTCTTAATTAATAAATATTTAAAGATGTAGGGAAGGAGCAGAACTTGCGTTTTAAGTGACACATTGACTGTTGGTTTGGTTGCTCGTTCAAAGCAGCATAGCTAGATGCTTTTAAGATCGGAAAGGTATTATACTGCCCTACTACGTTAGAAAGCAGTAACTCCATTTGTCGCATAGCTGCGTTTTCAAAATATTATATCAGAGTTGACGTGATAACGTCGCTAAACGACAAATGGACTTTTTGGTTTGGACTTTTGGTTACTGCTTTCTAGCGTAGTAGGGCAGTATAGGTGTTGTGATTTTATCTGCTAATCCTAAACTAAATTACACTGCTCGACAAATCTGAAGATTTCTCTAACTAAGATTCCAGAAATAGGTTTATACTAATTTTGGGTCGCTGAATCCAAATCCGAAGGCCGTTTGTCTCAATCACCCTCAGATTTTTTTATATCATAAAAAAAGTTGAAATTAGGAAAATCGATTTTGTGTAATTACAAGAAAATGCTTTGACTTATCACATTAAAATTAAGTACGGTTAATAGTGGTAATATAAGTTATTTATTCCCCTACTTACCCAAAAATACAATTGTGTGTATGTCAGAGGCGTGCGTTCTAAAGTGTTTCTGTAATATATTTCCCCAACAAAATCTATGTTTTAGAATTTTACAATTTCGATAAAAAATTATTATTTATTGATTAATTTTACGTAAAAAACATATCGGATTTGGAGTTAGAGAAATCTTCAGATTTGTCGACCAGTGTTATTTTTCCCATGTCCTACATGATGTCAACTATACCGATTTTGAGGGATTTGAAAGATCCATTCAACTTTCTGCCCGTACAATGAAATTATCGAGGCATTTGTCTGAAGCGTTAATTAAATACTTGGATAATATGTATTTAATTTTTAACGGTCTTAACTTATTTTTTTCTTTTCAGACAGAAAATAATCTTATGGAAATTTAAAATCCACTTGGGTCACACATACGCAGGTAAATACTAAATTTTATTTATCAGCCGATGCTTAC
This sequence comes from Brachypterus glaber, assembly GCA_958510825.1. Lineage (NCBI taxonomy): Eukaryota > Metazoa > Arthropoda > Insecta > Coleoptera > Kateretidae > Brachypterus > Brachypterus glaber. Next base: position 61,092,833 of record OY294045.1, on the reverse strand, counting down.
TTTTCTTAGCTAGCGGGAGTGTAATCTTCGCACGCCGTTTGAGCCAATTTCGCGTGAAAAGTATTTTGTAATACATATTAAACGTCATAAAACACAAAAAAGGCTAAGAAAAAAGTTTCTGCACGGCTTTCCCGAATTTAAACCTGAAATCAACAGGGTTATATCTATTTTTTTTTGCAAAAAAACTCATTGAATTTACTAGAAATTTTAGTTGGAATATCGTCAGGTTAGAGTTACAAAGTTGTATGTGCATGGCACTTTGAATTGCAGTTACAACTTTGTAACTCTAAACTGACGATATGTCAAATTTGGCTCGTACAAATAAAAGACAACGTCTCTTTATATTTTGTGTTTTTATGACTTAAATGTATAATAATATTTATTGGGTAAAAAGGTACAATAAATATGCTATATGCACTTAAACGCAACTAGTGCATTTTTGTGTGCTTAAACATAGATAAATAAAAAATAGTACTATAATAATAAGAATAGTATTCAATACTTATAAACTAATATTTAAATAATAATAAAAATAATGAAAATATGCTAATATTTTTTAAAAACATATCTAAAACCTGCATTACACATAATATTATTTAATTTTACTCGTAAAACATAGAATAGAAATAATAACAATAATGGAAAAAATCCATAAAAACAGTTCTATTTTAACATAAAAATGTTTAAAATTAAAAATATTTAAAATTTATTTAACAGAAAAATATTTAAAATTTATTATTTCGTTGACTTTTATTTTTAGTGAATAGTTATAAAAATTTATATTTATATTATAAATTTATATATGTAAAACCTAACAAAAAGAAGAACGATTTTAAACTACTTTTTTCTTGAGCTTTCTCTTAGAGTAATGGGCGAATTATTTTTTTTTACTGAATCTTTCTTAGAAGTAGTTCCGTGGTTTTCTTTTTCTTTTCTGTTTTCTCTGTTTCCTGATCTTCTATCCCTTCGTTATTTATTGCTTCAACTTCTTTCGAGGGTGCTTTCTTTTTTAACTGTTCGTAGCTTAATGGTTCGCTGTTGATATACAATATGTTATTTTTTATTTTAGTATTTAATTGTTTAGTTTAGCTTCTTTGTAATGCCCTTATAATAATTTTTTTTCTGCGCGTTCTTCTTTATTGAGATCTTCCGCTATGGAAATATTTATTACCTTTAGGTTACTTATATTTTTATATGTGTTTCGTTAAATTGGATACAAACTTTCCTTCAACGTCCGCTTCCGATTCTTTAGGTCCGAACTATGTTATTTCCTTTTAATTTCGTTTCTAGGATTTTTACTTTATTTAAGCTCCGTATTTTCTACTTCTATTTGTGTTAATTGTTCAGAATTTTCTTCGAGTTTCTTGGATTGGATTTCTAGCTGACCTTTTATCTCCTGAAGTTCTATTTAAAAATTTGTAAACGCTGCTTTATTTTCCTCCTTGGAGTCTTGGATAGCGTTTAGAATTAGTTCAAGAGTATTTTGAAAGGCCATTTTTTTCTATTTGGTTTAAAAGTTACCTTTTAAAATTTCTTAAACTGTATAACTTATAACCAAGAACTTAGATTATAACCGTTAGAAAACCGAAAAAAAAAATAACTTTTCAATTCAATTTTTTTTGCGAAAAACTATACCCTAAAAATTGTTTTACCTTTCTTTATCCGTATACGTTGTAGCGCATCAATTGCTGCAAGCGTAATTTTTACAAGAAAGAAGATAAAAGAGGTGATTTACCAAACTGATTGTATCTTAATCAGTGTTCAATTAGTATGAATATCACGTACATGTTCAATTTGATTTTATGAGATATCCCTACTCCCAAGAGCCCTAAATTTTTAAAAATCCGGGAAAAAGGAAAAGTACTAAATTTTAAAAATCCTGAAAACATTCTTCCATTTTTTTTTTAATTTGGTACTGTTTCCTACCCGGAGTACGGCTGTTAATCTGCCTACTTAAAGTCACTTTATTAATATTTAAAATTTCAAAAATTAATTTTTATTTTCTTTTATTGCAGGGACCAACAAAATACATAGCTACACATTTCATTATTCAATTGGTCTAGCGTGAATGGATACGAACAATACATTGGCCCGCTCGGCCTCCACCTCATTTTTTTGGTAAGTATTTTTGTTTTTTTTTTAGTTAAACTAAGAAAACGGCAATGGCAAGAATTTAGCCAATGACATGTGTAAGATTAGGTATAGTTTTCTTAAATCCAACTATAACTTATGTAAAAATAATTGCCTAATTTCTTATCAATTCTTAAACATATACGTCACCTAATTTTTGCAATTAATGACTCGCTTTTCTTATGTCCCCATTGACACTTTTTCATCAGTGATGAATCATCACATCATTGATAAGTTAGCATTCCTAAACTGGTAAAAAGTATTCAAAAGGTAATGTTTTAAAGTTCAACCCCCTTTCCTTTGTTTGTAATTTTCATTGCTTCATCATCCCCCACTAGCTGGCAGTTGACGTAGTTATTGAACAGTAGTTTAGTTAATTTGAAATTATTTGATTTGAATTTGTAAATTCAAAGCCGTTATTGCAAATAATTTTTTTTACATGATGCTTTTACCATCTTTCGGGTCTGATGTTATATGACTGATACCCTTAACCTTTACTGATATAAAACATTTTTACCTGAATTTCATTTTCAAAAAAATATTGTTTTTCTAATAAATATTTTCTTTTTATTTCAGTTTGATTTATTCACTGGCTCATACCATTTCATTTAAGGTAAGTTTTATAAAACTTAAATAATTCGTATTTAAAGATTACACGGAAAAAACTACTTATCGTGGACTTATCTCGTTATTCCCGTGTGGTCTTTATTTCAAATGATGTTTTTAATATACGCTATGATAAAATTATCTGATTACAAACTAATTACTGATTAAACGTCCATTTTTATTTTATATACTTTTTTATTAAAAATGATTTAATATATTTTTTTCTTTGCAGTTTCAAAAAGAAAAATAACCATACATCAAGGCTTTAAAGACAAAATGGGTTTAGCCTGTTGGAAAATGGAAAATCCAGACATTGTAAATTAATTGTAGATTGTAAAAATAGTTAATTTAAATAAAGTTTTTTTAATTTTATATTACTGTTTTTTCTTTGTGGTTAATAATTGTGCCTAACCTAAGTGTTCTGCAGAACAATTATATTTATGAGCTGAGCTCGGATCGAAGTACCTATTCATTTACCGGCACGCAAAAATTAGAATTTTAAAACTATATTTTACTAACTACACTTTCACTTTGAAGCTGTTAAACTTATGTTGTGAGGTACCATTTTTTTTTTTCAGTTTTTTTTTTGTAGATTACGAAAATCCATGATGGACATTCGAACTCAGCGAACATATTTTTGTGTGTTGTTGTGTCAGTTTTAGAGAAAACTTATGTCGTAGAGTATTATTTTGTTTAGTTTTTATTTATGATACAAAAGTCAATGACCATTCAGTTCCGGCGTCTGGAGGGAGGGGGAGGGGAAATGCTAATTTAATTAAAAATTTACATATTTTTATAGTGGGAACTTTAATGAAAACTTATGTTGGGTGTCATTTTTTTCAGTTTTTTTTGTTTAGATTACGAAAATCAATTATGGCTATTTGAACTCCGCGTCTGGTGGGCGGGGGAGGGGAATGCAAAATTAAAAATTTATTTTTTCTAGTGGGAACTTTAATGAAAACTTATGTTGTGGGGTATCCTTTTTTTCAGTTTTTTTGTGTATATTACGAAAATCAATGATTGCTATTTGAACTCTGTGTCTGGTGGCGGGAAGGGAGAAATGCAAAATTAAAAATTAATATTTTTTCTAGTGAACTTTAATGAAAACTTATGTTGTGCAGTATCTTTTTTTTCAGTTTTTTTTGTGTAGAATTCAAAATTTTGGTGGGCAGTTAAAACTCTGAGCCTGCAGGCCTGGTATACTGCCTACTACCATGGTAGGCAGCGGAGGATGTTCTGTTTTCTGTAAAATTTAATGATTTTGTGAAATTTTGCGGTTTTAACATTTTTAAGACCATTTACAACTTCGTGACATACTTGAGAATTTAAATTACGAAATCTTTTTGATAAATTGAAAAAAGTCAGTGGGATGAGATAGGATCTCGAGAACTCCTAAATTTGGTTAAGTGCTCATGTGGAATCTCAAAGTGTGCACCGCCATGCAGTTGTACTACGAAATGCCTTTCCTGGTGGAAATGTGTAAGTGTTCTGCAGAGGAAAGCAGGTGCAATGACCATCACAATAGAAATGATGAGGATTCTTCTGCAGATGATTTTTACCCACTTGAGGACTTCGTAGATGACGATTTTTATCATCTGTTTAATGATTTTGATCAATTTGATGACTTTAAAAATGACTTAACAGGGTGGCCACTCTCTGGAAAACCGGGGAACGTCGGAATTTGACCGACCGGGAAAATTCAGGGAATGTTGTGAGAAGTCGGGGAAAATTTTGAAAAAAGCAAAAATTTAAGAAAATTTAATATTTCTAATCCACAGTTTGCTATTCAAACATTTATTAAAAATTTTTCGCTTGCGCACACAGGTAAAAAATACCAAAAAAGCGAAAAAAATCATGAAGCGTCGAAAGTTGAATATAAACCTTATAGTGTCCTCTAAATGATATATACATTTTTTTTAAATGTTTGCGGTCTTGCTTAAAAAATTAAATTTAAGTGGCACATTGAATATACCGAATATACAACATCTTAAACTTAATTTTTTTTAGGGCTGTATTTTTTAAATTTTAAAATATAGTACAAATATGGGGTATTAATTAATACCCCATTTAATTAAATCATAGAAATGTATTATCTCCATGTCCGCACCCGTCATGACGCGTCAGGTAAAAAAATTTAAATTTTTGGAAAAAAATCAGATTTGATTTTTGTATATTAGGTTTAAAACAATGAATTAACCTAAACAATAGAAAACTACTAAAATATTCAAATTTTTCAATTTTTTTAAATGGCGTTTTTTTTATTTTAGTTTTTTTAACACGCTTCGACGCTTCATGATTTTTTCCGTTTTTGTTTTTTTTTTTTTTTTAATTTTTAACTTGTGTGCGGCGCCTACATTATACTTCTGTATAAAAGTTTTGCCTATAAAAAAACAAATTTGCCAAACAAGTTTTTTTTTTCAATATTCTCACCTACAAAATTGTCCTTAGCTATAAAGCCGTAGAAAACAATCAAAAAATATATTTTTGCCTATTTTATGTATTAATTAAATTTTTCGCCTGCGGCCCTAATGTTGTGCTTTTGTTACATGTATTTTTTAATTAAAACTGATTAAAAATATTTTAAAGCATCCTATCCATTGAAAATCGTATAATGTGTACGATTTCCTTTCGGTAACCTAGCGAAATTTTAATACGCATTTGCGATATAAAAATATTTTATTTTTAATCTGTTTGAATTCGAAAATGCTAATTGAAAATGAATTTAATTCGCAAAAACGGATTCAAATGAATTAAATCAGATACGCATTTGCAACTACCCAGTCAACACAAATACATGGCAGGAACATAGCAGATACATAACCACTGTTCTATGTGATGTTGCAGACATGTAATTTTTATAGTCCATGTATAGTCCTTGGACTTTAACAATTCCGCCTCAAGTTATGTATCAGCTACATAACATGCTACATATCAGATACATACTAGGTACATAACAATAAAATTAGGCGTTTCCGAATTTTACTTGTTATGGAGTGCATCATAGATTTAGACATGGTGAACATTTTTACGTCTTTTTGATAAACCTAATAATTTAAGTATATAAATATCTTTATATGTAGCATCCATCAGGCAAAATTCTTATACGATGTGCATTTTTACTGTGAAAGCAAACTTTCTACCAGGCTTAAAAATCATGGGCCACATAAAAATAGCAAATAATCATTTAAAAAAAAATATATATATATTTTAATTTTTTGTCTAAAATTATCTAAAATCGGTTTAGTTGTCTAAAAATACATGCGTTTCTACTACTTAAGGGTAAAACTTTTATTATTAACAACAATTTTAAGAATATTAGTGATTCTAACCTATAAAAATTAAAATAATATAGACGCCATATTTAGTATTGAATTCATAACATTTTATGTATCGTGTATGTTCTCGTACCATATATATGATACATAACATGCAATATTGCATGTTATGTATCATACATATGTATGTTACATCTTAAGTAATATGGCACATGTAACGTAAAAAATCTTTCTGTTATAGGGCATGTTATGTAGCATACATATGTATGTTATGTCTCATGTAATATGGCACATGTTACCTAAAAAATCTTTCTTTACCATGTTGCATCCATATATGTGCGGACTGGGTAGTAGAGTCTGTCGGAGATCCAACTTTAGTTTGTGTAGCTGTGATATTAATAAAACATTTTTTACAACTTTCCACCAATATTACCGCGTCTCACTGAAATATGACATAAGTAGTACTTCTGGTGTACCACACCTATAATATGGATGCTTTTGTTTCAGCAGTTTAAGAGTTACAATATGATGCTACTGAGAGTAGCCGGTGAGGGAACATTCAAGTATTACATAACTCAATTGTACTAAAATTCATACACTTCATACCCCGGCTCTCGCGTTATTATAGATTATAGAGATTTCATATTTTGGCTTTAGGGGGTGTGTTACCCCCTAAATAGCCAAAATATGAACTCTCTACAGCCTTAAATAACGCGAGAAACGGGGTATGAAGTGTATTAATTTTGGTACAATTATGAAGCTGAAGTTTGCAACGTTTTTTTGCAACGAAAATTCAAATAGTATATTAAAATACTAGTTTTATAACATACGTTTTTAGCGCAAGTGCAAGTTTATAAAACAAGCCGTCTGTGGCGACTCTTCTAAAGTGCTAGTGCGCTAGAAACATGTTATGGAATAAGTGCTTTAATATACTATTTGAATTTTCGATGCAGAAAAACGTTGCAAACTTCAGCTTCATTACAATTTGCGTTACATAATACTTGAACGTTCCCTAATACACGTGGTACCAATGTAAAAAAATACCGAGAGTTGCTGGTGACTCTCATGGTAGCCAACGTGTTAAATATTTAAGATTTCGGGAAATTTCGCAAGATTTCGCGAGGGTTGTACACAAGATTTCGCAGGAGATTTAGCTCGCAAAATACATTTAGAACAAGTTTTAGTTTTCTTCCAGTACACAGTAGGGATCCCAACTCCCCAGTCCGCACAAATTCATGGCAGGTACATAGCAGGTACATAACCACTGTTCTATGTGATGTTGCAGCCATGTATTTTTTATAGTCCATGTACAGTCCTTGGACTTTAACAATTCCGCCTCAAATTATGTATCAGGTACATAACATGTAACATATCAGCTACATACCAGGTACATAACATGTTATATAACTTTTGCAATATGGATGAGAGGTATCAGCCATGTCGTTTTTATACTCCTTGATATGTAGCAGAAACATACCAAATACATCATAAGTTATCCCTTGCCATATGGATGAGAGGTATTTAATACATTAAAATTATATGGGTGATATGTAACATGGATGTTTAAATTCCCCCGTACCCCCGTTGAACGGCAAATATAAACTTCCAATTTCGAATAGGTAAATGATACACAAATATGAAATACATATTTGTGTGCCACTTACCTATTCTAAATCTAAAGTCGATATCTACAGCGTCCGGTCGAAGTCTTAATTTTGTTTATTTTGCAAAAATAAAAATATATCTTAAACTAACACTCGGTTGTCCTGCCAGGTATACATACAAAAAATTAAAACTACATATTACATATTCTGAATAATATATATTTTAAAAAAGGTGACTGTTTGTACATTTTTTTTTAAACGTATAATAAAATAAACATATTCTGAAAAAAAAAATATTTAAAATTAAAAAAAAAACGTAATAATGCAAAATATCGAGGGGTAAATCTCATACAAACTCGCGTACACCAAATTTTGCATTACCCAAGATTTGGCAAGATTTCGCGGGATTTTGCAATATTTTGCGGGATTTCGCAAGATTTCTCGCAAATTCTAAAAAAGAAACTAAATAATTCATTTTACATTTTCAACTATAATATACTTAGTATATATATTATACGTTTTTGCGTTAATTACATACAAAAAAATAATTCATTCAAAATCTCTAAGAATAAAATAAATACAGCGCCACACAAAAAAAAATGGAACTCCAACGGACTCGACTAGTCAATTCCTATATATTTTGAGCCGCTGAATGCGAATCTGCAGTCGAAATTTAAAAGTTTTTAAAAAGACCTCAAAAAACCTTGCGAAAAAGTACAAAAAGGATGTTTTTTTAAGTTTATTTTGAAAATGGGACCCAATTTTTAAACTCCGACTCGGATTCAGCGGCTCAAAATACATAGAATTTGACTAGTAGAGTTGGAGATCCAACTTTAGTTTGTGTAGCTGTGATATTAATAAAACATTTTTTACAACTTTTCCACCAATATTACCGCGTCTCACTGAAATATGACATAAGTAGTACTTCTGGTGTACCACACCTATAATATGGATGCTTTTGTTTCGGCAGTTTAAGAGTTACAATATGATGTTAACCTATGCTACTGAGAGTAGCCGGTGAGGGAACATTCAAGTATTACATAACTCAATTGTACTAAAATTCACACTTCATACCCCGGCTCTCGCGTTATTATAGATTATAGAGATTTCATATTTTGGCTACCCCCCTAATAGGGGGTGTTAGGGGGGTAGCCAAAATATGAACTCTCTACAGCCTTAAATAACGCGAGAACCGGGGTATGAAGTGTATTAATTTTGGTACAATTTGCGTTACATAATACTTGAACGTTCCCTAATACACGTGGTACCAATGTAAAAAAATACCGACTCTCATGGTAGCCAACGTGTTAAATATTTAAAATTTCGGGGAATTTCGCAAGATTTCGCGAGGGTTGTACACAAGATTTCGCAGGAGATTTAGCTCGCAAAATACATTTAGAACAAGTTTTAGTTTTCTTCCAGTACACAGTAGGGATCCCAACTCCTTGAGGATAAATAAATAAAAAAAGTATATCTCTTTTTCATCAAAGCTGTCACATATAACCTGATAATTCTCAGCAAACGGCTTACCCATGAATATAGATTAACATACCACAATGACTTCAAATGTTCTCCATTTATTTTATCTGTTCGTTTTTATAGGTAATAGGTACCTTTTTTTGCAATTAATTGGGAAACATTTTTTGTGTTGGGATGCATCATCCATCCCATGGGATGTCACTGACGTCATCGTTTCCAACAAACGATACAACTGCATATTCCATTTTACTAAAAAAGTATAATCCATTATAATTTGAAATCTTATTTTGAGGTTAATTTTAAAAAAAGTATTACGATTATGTAGATTATAAAACTTGAATAAACTAATAATTAGTTTTATTACTAACCTATCATAAAACACTCTTTAAAAAATTGCTTTTGCAAACACAAAAACACTATTTCCACAACGCTTAATTATGACGCCATACTCTACTATACTATAATTTGACCAATAATTGCTTGGCGGGAACTTCAAAATTCTAATTTCTATTTCCATTGAAATCACATCTCTGATTTCTGTATTTTACAAGATATTACATAATTAGTTATACCACGAATGCGGATACTCGTATTCAACGCTTATGGGAATTTGTCGATTTCCAAAATAACTTTAAAAAAGTAAATTTAGTTAACTTATTTGTGAGATTTATCCGAGTCGAACCAAACTGAAGTTTTAAACAAGCAATATTAAAAAATAATCATAAAAAATTAAAAAAATATGTTTTCTTTAAGATTTTTGAAAAACGAAAAATTATTGAAAAAAATATAAATTAAATTTTTCAAAAAAAGTTTTCAAAAAAACTTTTCTTTCAAAATTTTTATTTTTTTTTATTTGTTTTTGTAGAATTGATTTTTATAATAAAAGTAATTTTTCCTGAAAAAATTACGTTAATAGGAATATTCTTTCAGCTTTTTTCGATTTTTTTAAAATTTTATCCCTCCATAACTTTTTTGTTTTTGGTGGGATTACTTTCAAAAATAATAGGGATCTTCACCTCGGACAACTTGATTATTCCTGAAAATTTCAAGTCGATCGGATTATTATTAACCTGTACCTACATATGGTGAATTCATAACATTTTATGTATCTGGTATGTTCTCATACCATATATATGATACATAACATGCAATATTGCATGTTATGTATCATACATATGTATGTTACATCTTATGTAATATGGCACATGCAACTTAAAACATCTTTCTATTATAGCGCATGTTATGTAGCATACATAGGTATGTTACGTCTCATGTAATATGGCACTTGTTACCTAAAAAATCTTTCTTTGTGATGTTGCATCCATGTATGTGCGGACTGGGTAGTTGCTAATTGAAAATGATATGCTGCATATGCGAATTAAAACATGTTACGCATTTGTAAATAGTATATAATTAAAAATGATATTTCCGCATATGCAAACAGAAACGAATTAAAATTGATACGCATTTGAAAATAATATTCCGCATATGCGAATAGAAACGAATTAAAATATGTTACGCATTTGCAAATAGAAGCGAATTAAAACATGATATTCCGCATATATGCAAATTAACTATCTTGTTGAGCAGTGTTATTACAGTTTCGATGAATATCTGGCATAAAATTAAAATTAGGTTTTTAGTTTTAGTTTAGGTATAATTTATATATTTAAAATTTGTAATTTTTTTTTTGTATTATTTAAATTTGTAGCAGACTTGTTCTACACCTATGTATATGGTATTTTTGAACAATAAATTATTATTATTATTAAAACGAATTAAATTGAAATAGCAAACAGGTTAACTAATTGAAACGAATTAATATTGATAATTTGCTGCAAATAGAAATAGTTCAAACGGGTTAAAAATATATTACTTTTTATCCGTTTGAATCTGAATTTTTTTATACCTATAACCCTAGGGTTACTCTAAACATTATCTCAAGCTTGCTTGAACCTTACGAAACTTGCAAAATTTACCGATGCAAGCTTTAAAAAGTCTTTTACAAGGTCTATACAAGCTTACTGTAAGCATTCTTCCTAACTTACACACCCCAAAGAGAGCTTGCGGTAAGCTTGTCGTAAGGTTATTTTGCTTAGTGGGAGCGTTGTTCATTTGGAAAAGAGAATAAACAGCCATTTAAGGAAATGTTCACAGCCTCGCATAACACGCATAGTACATAAGAATGCGATGCCGTGATTGGCTTGATGTGCCGTCATAAATATTGTAAAGCCAATCACGGTATCGCATTCTTATGTTATGCGAGGCTGTGAATACGCACTTTTGTGGCCTTGAAATACTCCAAAATTTTGCCTGTGGCGCGCCACATTTCATTAACCCTTTGTTGAAAGCGAAAGAAAAATAGATTTTAAGCCATTTCAAATTTTCGTGGATGCATCCCATTCTTTCATGTGCAGTGGGAAAAAAGCTTAAAATAACCACTGCCTAGATACGCCTATGTTATAAGTACATATATTTCTCAATAGAGGAATTTATTACAATATTATATATATTTCCTGATAACAGTAAACCTATTAAAATAATTAAATTGCGATAGTGTGGTATTTCGCTCATGAATAAACAAATGTAGATAATATTATGCCATTTAGGAAATGCGTCAGTAAAATTTTACCATGGTAAAATTTGCAATCTTTGCGAAGAAAAACTTAATAAACCAGCCGTGAAGAAATGTACAGGGTGGCCACTCTCTGGAAATCCGGGAAAAGTTAGGGAATTTGACCGACCGGGAAAAGTCAGGGAATTTGACCGACCGGGAAAAGTCAGGGAAAATGTTGAAAAAAGCAAAAATTTAAGAAAAGTTGTATAAAATTTTAATTTCCAATCCACGGTTTGCTATTTAAACCTTATTTATTAACAAAATTTCGCCTGCGGCGCCTGCATAATACTTCTTTATAAAAGATTTGCCCGGATTTGCCTGTCAAAAACCAAATTTGCCAAACAAGTTTTTTTTTGCAATATTTAGTATTACTTTACTTTCAGCTAAGAAATTATTACTAGCTATAAAGCTGTAGAAATCAAGCAAAAAATGCTATATTTTTGCGAATTCTTTTATGTATTAATTAAAATTTTCACCTGCGGCCCTAATGTTGTGCTTTTTTTTACAAATGCATGTATTCTTTTTTTAAATTTGCGAAGGCCTAATTTATTTAATAACTTTCTTTTATCTACTTTTTTGCATATAATTTTAAAAAAATTATTTTATTTCTTGTTTTTATACTATTCACAGCGCCTGCGCTAGAATAGTATTATACGGTAGTTTCAAATTTCCCAAAATCCAAACGTCCTAGACTTTTATATGCACAAAAGCTTATGAACACTATGATTGCTTACCCCATATTCTCGGATAGGATGTCAAAATTGGTCAAACCATTATTGCATTGTTTTTTTTTGCTCCATTTAGGTACTATTTATTGGTCATAAATTCTTTTCTTTTTAAGTTAGACAAGTTTCTTTTTGTTTTTTTTTTAATTGTTTTTATTGATTATTTTGTAAATTGCCGTTTTTTATATATTTTTCTTTTAGCTTTGTTTTCCATATACGTATTTTTTAGTAAAATAAACTATAGACCCTATAGCATAGGGGAAGTATTTTGTTGCCAGCAGTATTTTGAATATACAAAAAAAAACTTTGAGATGATAAACTTTTTAAAGAGTTATTATTAAATAACCAAATTATTAACTAACCAAAGGAGGATGTCAGGAAACGGCGATTTTTGGCCTCGCTGCGGAACTTTTCTGACCCTGATAAGACAGAAAATAACCATAATTTTTCCCAGAAGTGAAGGGAACATTGTTAAAATTCACTGTAAACTTAGAAAACCAAAAGTCGCTCAAAAGTTTTAGTTTTTGCATACGACTATTTTTTGTACCGCTGATTACGAATATCATAATAAAAACTGTGAAAAACAAAATCTCGTGTCTGTAGGGTGGCCTTTTTTTTTGTTTTCGTCCGATATTGATAAAATTTGGTATGCAGGTTTCTTGTAATGGATTATGTGTGGATCGATACCCACAAGTTAAAAATTCAAAATGGCTTAGGAAATATAGAAAAAGAAATTTATTAAACAAACGGAGATGCCAAAACACCCGACAAAAAAACAAAACTATTTTTTTATTACCTGTGTCACTCGCATAATTAAGACGAATCTTTTACGGGTTTGATCGTTAAAATCGGTCTAGTAGATTGGGCTTAGATGGGAACAATTTAACAAACAAACCAAAAATATATACAAAATTATCGTTTCGCGTTGCTGTGGTCGAATTAAATAGCCTGGTTGCTGCCCATGTGCGGTAAGTAAACAAGTAGCAAAAAAATAAAATGGACAAGACATTGTTCGTCTGACTATTTAGATAGTAATTTCCACGGTGGGTAGGTTGGCGGTGGATTATTTAGAGTCCAAACAAAGGTCCATTTGAACCTACCCAGACAGCACAAAGATATCTTAAAGATGTCGTAACTCTTCATTCAAGACGTCTTAGGAACGTCGATTTTCGCCGTATATGGATCTTAAAGACGTCTTAACGACATCGTATGTTACAAAAGGTAACGTCTTTAAGACATATTTTTTTATTAACGCCTTCCACAGACGATTTTACAACATAATACCCCCTCCCATTTACGTTGTTAGATACGGTCGTATCGATATAAAAAGCTTAATAAGAACTAGAATGAGAGGTAATTTATTTTTCAAAAAAAGGATCTTAAATTTTTTTTATTATTTTTTTATTTTTTTTTTTTTGAAAAATGTTTTTTTCAGTTTTTTTTGAAAATTTCTTTTTAGAATTTTTTTTACGGGACTTTTCAGAAAAAAATACTTTTATTATAAGGGTCAATTCTACCAATTTTTAAAGTAATCTCCCTAAAACAAAAAAGTTATAGTGGTAAACTTAAAAAAAAAATTAAAAAAAGTATAATTTTCAATTTTTTTTATTTTTTCGTTTTCCCCAAAAAGAAAATTGCTGCCCATGTGCGGTAAGTAAACAAGTAGCAAAAAAATAAAATGGACAAGACAATGTTCGTCTGACTATTTATAAGTAATTTCCACGGGGGGTAGGTTGGCGGTGGATTATTTAGAGTCCAAACAAAGGTCCATTTGAACCTACCCAGACAGCACAAAGATATCTTAAAGATGTCGTAACTCTTCATTCAAGACGTCTTAGGAACGTCGATTTTCGCCGTATATGGATCTTAAAGACGTCTTAACGACATCGTATGTTACAAAAGGTAACGTCTTTAAGACATATTTTTTAAGACGCCTTATTAACGCCTTCCACAGACGATTTTACAACATAATACCCCCTCCCATTTACGTTGTTAGATACGGTCGTATCGATATAAAAAGCTTAATAAGAATTAGAATGAGAGGTAATTTATTTTTCAAAAAAAGGATCTTAAATTTTTTTTATTATTTTTTTATTTTTTTTTTTGAAAAATGTTTTTTTCAGTTTTTTTTGAAAATTTCTTTTTTGAATTTTTTTTTACGGGACTTTTCAGAAAAAAATACTTTTATTATAAGGGTCAATTCTACCAATTTTTAAAGTAATCTCCCTAAAACAAAAAAGTTATAGTGGTTAAACTTAAAAAAAAAATTAAAAAAAGTATAATTTTCAATTTTTTTTATTTTTTCGTTTTCCCCAAAAAGAAAATTGCTGCCCATGTGCGGTAAGTAAACAAGTAGCAAAAAAATAAAATGGACAAGACAATGTTCGTCTGACTATTTAGATAGTAATTTCCACGGGGGGTAGGTTGGCGGTGGATTATTTAGAGTCCAAACAAAGGTCCATTTGAACCTACCCAGACAGCACAAAGATATCTTAAAGATGTCGTAACTCTTCATTCAAGACGTCTTAGGAACGTCGATTTTCGCCGTATATGGATCTTAAAGACGTCTTAACGACATCGTATGTTACAAAAGGTAACGTCTTTAAGACATATTTTTTAAGACGCCTTATTAACGCGACGATTTTACAACATAATACCCCCTCCCATTTACGTTGTTAGATACGGTCGTATCGATATAAAAAGCTTAATAAGAATTAGAATGAGAGGTAATTTATTTTTCAAAAAAAGGATCTTAAATTTTTTTTATTATTTTTTTATTTTTTTTTTTTTGAAAAATGTTTTTTTCAGTTTTTTTTGAAAATTTATTTTTTGAATTTTTTTACGGGACTTTTCAGAAAAAAATACTTTTATTATAAGGGTCAATTCTACCAATTTTTAAAGTAATCTCCCTAAAACAAAAAAGTTATAGTGGTTAAACTTAAAAAAAAAATTAAAAAAAGTATAATTTTCAATTTTTTTTATTTTTTCGTTTTCTCCAAAAAAAAATTAAAAAAAAAATTAAAAATTAGAAAAATCTTTTTAAGTTTTCTTCAATTTTTTTTTGTTTTTTTTTTTTTCAAAAAAAAAAAGATCTTTAAAAAATGTAACTTTTTATTTATTATTTTTATTTTTTTTTGAAAATTATTTTTTTGACTTTTTTTTGAAAATTTCTTTTTTGATTTTTTTGTTTACTTTTTTCGTAAAAAGAAAAATAAAAAAATATATATTTTTTATTTTTTGTTGAATTTATTTAGTTGTTTTTTTTTCAGACTGAATCTACAATATAATGTTGATTGCTTGGGTTGTTTTGCTTCTCAAAGAAAGATCTTTAAAATAATGGTATTTTAAAAAAAAATATTATTTTTTTTAAGTATTTGGAAAAGGCAATATACCTTTTACTGTGAATGGTATATAATGGAATGCGTAGCATTACATATCTTCACGGCTTGTTTTTTATTCATAAGTTCTAAGAAAACCCTTATATAGTTGTTGTGGTTAATTTATTTTTAACGATGAGTATCGAAGTTAAGACGTCTTGTAAATCGTTAAGTATCGACTTAAAAGACATCTTAGAGACATCATAATCAGATATCTTTTAAACATACCTAAAAAGAAGTCGATAAGATATCTTTTTTATGTCTTTAGGCGTCCAGACATAATTAGGATCTAAAAAAGACGTCTTTGAGATATCATGTGCTGTCTAGGTAGCGCACGCGGTCAGCAATTTGGCAATTTAATCCGACCATAGCAACGTGAAACGAGAGTTTTATATTATTTTATATTTTTGTTTGTTTGTTTTATATTTTTGTTTGTTTGTTTGTTCTCACATACAGACCAAACTACTAGACCGATTTTAACGATTGAGGCAGAAGAAGATTCGTCTTGATTAGGGGAGTGACATATGTAATACAACTGTTTAGTTCTGTTTTTTTTTGTCGTTTGTTTTGGCACCTCGGTTTGTTTAATAAACTTTTTTTGCCATAATTCCTACGTCATTTTGAATTTTGAACTTGCGGTTATGGATCCACACATAAGTTATTACAAGAAACCTGCATTCCAAATTTTATCGAAATCGGACGAAAACAAAACTAAATGACCCACCTAGTGACGCGGCATTTGGTTTTTCACAAGTAATATTATCATATTCGTAATCAGCGCTATAAAAAATAGTCGTATGCAAAAATTCACATTTTTGACCGACTTTTGGTTCTCCAAGTTCACTGTGTATTTTAACAATGTTCCCTTCAACAATAATGATTATTTTTTGTCTTCTGAGGACCCCAAAAATAATTTTATAAGAGTCAGAAAAGTTCCGCAGCGAGGCAAAAATCGCCGTTTCCTGACATCCCCCTTTTGGCATTAGATATTTAATATAATTTAGTAATTACTTTACTTTTAAAAGTACACGTGATCGTTAATATTTCCAGAAAAAAAAAACATTTTTTTAACAATGTTATTAAGTTTAACTTTTTATATGATCATATAAACTTCGAAATTTTATTTATTTATAAATGAAAATAATTTATTTTATATTTTTATTAAGGATGTTATAGTAGTTTACAGAATTACTTAAAAATGTTAAAAATGTTCTGCATGTCTGCCTGATCAGAATGATATTCCTCCTGATGAACCTCCTGATGAACCTCCTGAGAAACTACCCGATCCAGAACCGCCCAATGATATACTTCCAGAGCTATTGGTTGAACTAGTTACACTTCCCGATCCAGAACCACTTCCTGATCCAGAAATAGTTACACTTCCTGATCCAGTATTAGTTACACTTCCTGATCCAGAAACAGTTACAGAGCTAGATGTGCTTGATTCAGAGCCCGATCCAGAACCTGATCCAGAGATTGAAATGCCACCTCCAATTGTAATGGAACCTCCATAGTTAATTGCGATGCTGCCTTGGTCACTATCGGCCAAACCATCGGTTATATTAGGTAAGCTGCCAGATCCTCCCAAACTAATGTGGAAGAAATTGCCCACTACGGCTTTGATAACGTTGATTACATAAATGGAACCGTTAAGAAGTACTGACAAGTCGAAGCTGCCGTTAGCTTTAAGAGCTGCTGAAATAGCTGCGTAGATGTCTCCAAATACTGGTAGGCTTGACAGGAAAGCGTTGATGCTGAATCCTCCCGTGATAAGAGTGAAGATGTTAATGCTCGCGAAGATGGCCACGAATCCACTAGAAGCGCTGAGTATTTTCTCTTCCACTTTAATTCCAAGTTCGACTATCAAATGGAGTCCAACTTTGTTGTTGATAAGAGCAAACAAATGCAAGCACAATAACGGGATAGATTCGGCTACTTTAATAAAGGCGGAGCATTGTAATATTATAACGACTGCCAAAAAAAGGGCTCCTTCTAAAGCTCCTTTACATAAAATTTTAAAAATAGCGCCAATATCAATTCCTCCAATTAATAATTTTCCAGCTTGCAGATTGACAATGAAGTCAGCAGCGATCTTGAATGCAGGACATGATTGTACCACTGCTAGGAAAGCAGTAAATGCTGCACTAAAATCAATGCTTACGGAGTTGTGAGCGCAGAATCTTAGCACGACGTTGAACAAAGCTGAAATAGATATATGTCCTTTGATGTAAAGCAAAAGCTTGTACAGAACGAGGAATGCACCATTTAGTCCAGTAGTAAGATAACCACCCAAAGAAACGCAGATAGCAAGGAAGATTTCGATACTAGCGAATCCAATAATTACAACAGATAACTCAACCTTCTTTGCGATTTGAACCAACAAGTATGTAAGTAATTCAAGTCCGCTCTTAATTTTAAACAAAACCACCAAATCGAATTCAACCTTGGCGGCGATTAATGCTTCTATACCTCCTTTAATTTGTGCGAAGAAGGCTACTAATCCTTTACATACGTTGACCAACCATAATAAATCTCCATGTATTACAACTAATCCCGCTCCAAGTCCAGCCAGGAAGAGTTTGAAGCTACCTTTCAAAGCTACGGACAAGTCATTGCTAATAGATACCAAAATTGTCAGAGCTTTCTTAAGTTCAAGTTCGATATTAGCTTCGATTTCAACTCCAAAATGTATGATTATGGCTTTTATTTCTTTGAGAATGGCTTCAGTAATGGCAGCAAAGGTAAATGAGACTCCCACATGAAGGTCAAAGAGGAATTGAAGTCCAGTTAAGGCGTTGAAGTATGCTTCGAAGCTGATTTTGGCTGCGATCCACACAGCGGTAGATACGCCAGCTGCGAAGTATACACCAGTTTGAGCTTTCAAGTTTAAGACAACAGCAACTCCAGTTGCACCATTGAACACGGCTACGAGTCCTGCCTCAATGTCAAAAACAATCGCTACGTTAGCTTGGAAGTGAAAGACAGCAAAAATATTCAGGGTCTTATTGTAGATGATTTGCAGTCCATTTGTATTGCAGATTACTTCGCATTGTTCTGACGCCTCTCTGAGTTTGTGAGCCGACTTTGAATGATGCTGGGATTTTAAATGTTCTTGTAGGTGACGAGCATGATGGTATTCTATAAAACAAAAAATAATATAGAGTTTTAAATCAACTTCAAATAAGTAGTAAGTAAGTAAGAGTTCAGTACGAAAATTGATTACAGAGGGACTTATTGCTTTCCCATTTTGAAAATTTTCAAAATTTCGGAAAGCCTTGTGCAAAAATTTTAATTTTTTTTGCGTATTTTTGCGTTTTATGACATTTTATGTCGATATAGATCAATTTCAAGCAAAAAAAAAAATGTCGATCGGTCTGTCCGGGAAATCTTGTGGCCACGATAACTTAAGAACGCTTTAAGCTAGAGACTTTAAATTTGACATACGGGATTGTTTTTGGTGAACATTGGGGTGCGGCAAGTGCCCCCACCAAATGGGGAAAATACATTTTTTTTTTAGAAAAATTTGAAAATTGCTATACAGGGGTTTTTGAGGTTGCTGAAATTGAATCTTATTTTTTTTTTCTAACTCGAACCCCGAGGGGGTAAATATTTTTAAATATTTTCAATATTTTCGTCAAAATTGGTATAGGGAACGTTCAAGTATTAGGAAACGTTCATTAGGAAACGTTCAAGTATCACGTAACGCAAATTGTACCAAAATTCATACACTTCATACCCCGTATGAAGTGTATGAATTTTGGTACAATTTGCGTTACTTGATACTTGAACGTTCCCTTATGTAACGCAAATTTTGATCAGGTTGCTAAAAGTGAATCTGATAATAAAAAAAAATCTTACTCCACCCACTGAGGGGCAGGGGGTAGTTTTCTTGAAATTTATATTTTGGGGTTTTTGAGGTCGCTAAAACTGAATCTTTTAATAAATTTATTCTAATTTCACCCCCTGAGGGGTGGGGGTAGTTTTTTAAAAATTGGTGTATTGGGGTTTTTAGGGTTGCTAAAAGAGAATCTGATAATAAAAAAGTTATAACTGCACCTCCTAAGAGACGGGGGGTAGTTTTGGTGAAAATTGGTATATTTTTAAGGTTGCTAAAAGTAAATCTAATAATAAAAAATCCATTTTACGCGCGGAGGTGTAAAATGGGAATGCTCTTTTACTGGGCAGTATATTTCTATTTCACTAAAGCAGTATTTTTAAACTTTATGACTTTTTTGTCAGTAAATTTATTAGTTGAGAAAATTGAGCGGTAAAGTTGGGAAATTCGCTTTTTTTCAATGCGAGGACCCTTTTTTTAGTCATCAACAATTTTCCAGGGTAAAAAAGTATGGGAAATTCCCTAATCCTTAGTTGGAATTTTTTTTGCCCCTCCTCCCCCACAAAAAAAAATCTCCGGCGTCTTCTGGTTTCAAGGCATTAAATGTTATCAGATGATTTTTGGAGATACCTTTAGGGAAACCCGATTTTGAAATTTTTAGAATTTCGTTTCAGACAAATGTTAAAGAACGTAAGTTTATTTTAAAAACGACTTAAAAAAGAATGAATTTGGGTAATAAATTAGTCAAATCCAAGTAAGACTTATTTTAGCCGCATTTTTTTTCCATAGAGGACACGTTTTATTTTCTTAAAACAATTGTCCAATTTATGAGGTGGTCCCTTTTCGATTTGTCGCTCGGATACTGCCGGGTAAACTGTATAATAAATCTAATAATTTTACCGCTATCCCGGGGAAAAAAAGTTTTTTTATGATTGTGCATAATTATGTATGATCATGTCTTGATTTTAACCATATATGAATTTTGAGTTTTTTCAAGCTCCCTGATTTTTTTACAGTTGATCAAATTCCTTGACTTTTCCCTGATTTCCCAGTTTTCCCTAATCTGTGGGCAACTAACTAAAAATTGAGTTAAATATTTTGCGCTAATTATTTATAATTTTTGTATTTTAGTCCCCGTCTAGCCTCGAAAAGAAGCATTTTCCGTCCGCAAACGAGGCAAGAACCTTTTGTAGGATAAAAACATGTTTATTTATTTTTTTAATAAAAAAGGTACCTGGTTAATTATTATTAAAGACCCAATGATATTTTTTCTACTACTTTTTTATTGTTTTTTTAACACATATCAAGGGACCAGGCGTTGAGGTTTATAATAAGCCCCGCATTGAACTAATTAAACATTATTTTATTTCTAAGAAAATAATATAGATTTTTTACGACTTTTCAAGTGTTTAAAATAATAACCTACCTTTTCGTTAAAAGTTAGGGAGGCTGTAAGTTGGGAATCAAAACCTCTTTTTGTTTAATTTTAAAATAAAACTTGGCCTCTCTGATGTTTTTTGAAAATGATTTATTTAAATAATTATTAGCTTGTTTCCCCCCTTTTTGCATGCATTGTAGATAAAATAGAGTTCCTTACCTAGAGCAAAAGTGCTGCACAACAACACACTAAATAACACTGCAACTACTTGAGTGTTCATTGTAGTTTTTGAACTGGTTTGATATTGGTAAAATGGCCTTTTATACGAGAAAAAAAGCAAAATATTTGATATTTTTGGAATTTGTTATGCTAAAAGAATTTTCTATAAGATACATATGTAATACATATTTCAAAAAATTGCTTTAAAAATTACACTACTTTACAAGGGTTTTATACGCAACTTTATTTTAAGGTTTCCTTACATATTTTTTAATGCTAAATCCAAATCGGTAAAAAGAAATCGTTGGTTCAGTTTTCGAGATAATTGACTCTAACGATTTTGTGAGGGGAAGTTGGAAAAATCATATATTTTTGTTAATTATTTTCAAAAATTGGTACTTATTTGGAGGTTTTGAGACTCGCTTAAAAAGAATTCGATGTTAAAAAAATTATATCGTTACCCCTTAAAAGTCCAAACCACCCATTTTATGTTTTTTTACTAACCTGATTAGAGTATACTATGCCTATAGACCTGTGGTTTTTCGTCTTGCTGAAAACGAATTTAATATTTAAATAATTCTGGTTTCCCTCCTTAAGGGAACAGAGCCAACCCTGTTTATACTTTTTAAATTAAAGTGATAAAAAAATCGTACATAGTTGTTTTGGGTATCATAGAAACTAATTTAATGTTAAAACAAATCTATTTCGACCCTTTAAGGGAGTAGAACTACCCCTATTACATTTCCCGATAAAATACTTGCGTTAGAAAAAAAAGTTGAAAAATATTTATTGATTTTTTTACGTTTCGTTCGAGGTTTCGTTTTATATCCAAAAAATATTATTTCCGTAAAAAAAAACTAAAAATTTTTGATTGTTTTTTTTTTGTTTCTTGAAGTTTTATTTCCAAAAATAGTTATTTTCTTAACTAGTGTATTAAGTGGATAAAATCACTTAATACACGAGTTGAGAATTTAATTTTATCCAACACCGTTTATTTTTAAATAAAAATCTATAATTTTGCGAAAAATTATGTCAAAAATATTAAGATTAAGTTTTCTTAATACTAAAATAAGTAGCCATGGCCTAAGTATGCCTATTAAAAATAAATAATTGCTAGTTTTACATTTCTTACAAACGTCAAAATGGACGCGGTGATGACAGAATTTTTAATAAAAACAGTATTTTATTCAAAAACTAAAGAATAATTTGGGGTTTTCTTTAATTTTTATGGTTTAGTTAACGTGCTTCTATTTATAGAATAGTTATAATACTTAATTAATAGGGTATGTAACTAATTTTGGGTGAGATCAAAAGCTGTACGTAAAAGAGTGGGTGAAAAATTTTTTAGTCACTAGTGGAAAAAAACTCACTTTTGACATTTAAAATAGTGCTCAAAACAAGTGTTTCTGTGAAGGTGTTTGATAAAGATGATTTTCGTAAAAAAAAATCTGTCTGTCTTTCTGTCTGTCTGTGCGGAAAATTTGTGACCAACTCCAAACCATAGGTTGCTTATACAAAGTTTTAGGCTAGAATTGTTATTGGTAAAAATCGGGTAGAGTAATGGGGGTAAAAACTGTTTTTCTTAAAAAACTTTAAATTTTTTTCTACTTTTTTTTTGTTTTGAAAAAAAAAATGGTTTTATTTTTTTTTTGTTTAATTTATTTTTTTAATTTCTTTTTTATTTGATTTATTTTATTTTTTTATTTCTTTTTTGTTTTAAATGAACGTAGGCCTAGAGGAGAAAGTATTGTTTTGTTGGCAGAAGTATTTATATTTTTAAAATGTAGGTGATAAAAGTTGGTACGTAGGTGTTTTGGGACTTTTTGTAGACAGATTTCTTTAGTATTAAAGGTTTTAGCGAGTTCCAATGTACCAAAATTAATTTAAAAAAAAATGTAAATACCTTAAACCTCTATAACTCGAAACTCAAGGGATCGCGAGATTAGTTCAAGTTAGAGAGAGTTTCGAGTAGTGGAGGTGCGACTGTACGGTTCTATGGGTTTTATGGGTGAGGACAGAATTAAAAAAAGAAATAAATTAATTTTCAGCGGGACACAGGTTCTAATTCTTATCGGGTTACTTAAAAAATATTAAAACGGGTGGTTCCACCCCCTTAAAAGTTGAAGATATAAATTATTAAATATAAAATTCGTTTTTAGCGACTCTAAAAACCCCCAAAAACTTTGAGGTGGATTTATATGATTTCTATAATTTTCCTTAGAAAAAATTTTGAGTCGGATTATCTCGAAAAAGACTTGTTTATCTTGACGGATTTGGATTCAGCATCCAAAACTATTTAAGAAAAAGTGTAAATAAACTTGCGTGTAAAAATAAGTTGAAATTTGTAAACTAGTGATAATTATCAATATTCAAATGCATACCGGACATATACCATTTCAATGTTATACGATAAAATATCCAATAGATTTGTATACTCTTTGTAGTCTCATGACTGGATGACATGATTTGTATACTCTCCGCAGTCTTATGACTAGAAGAGTCTTTCAAAACCGGGTAGTGGTTTATTTTTAATAACAGTTGCTGGCATCTTTCCGCTAATCCAAAATCGTAATGGAAATAGAGCCAGTTATTGTGAGTGATGGCCTCTACATTCATAAACTCCATAAATTGTGTTGTTGATCATCTCAAATTTTAAGGTAAATTTCGAGGGGCGTTTCACCTTTACAATACATGTACGTTTTCATCGACAGTACTTTACATTACATTGACATTACCTTACATTACTTACAATACTGTACATTACCGTACATTACGTTACATTACTTACATTACTCTACAGTACCTGACATTAATTGACATTACGACAGTACCTACATTATTTACATTATTTTTATTAATGCGCATGCTCTTCTACAGTATTTACATTATTTCGTCTGCTCAGATCGCTTAAAGACCACGTGACACCTATAAAATTTCGGCAGTGTTGTTTACTTCTGGTGGTTTTAAGTAAATTGTTCAGTTTAACCACGAATTTAACATTTAATTTTTGTTCTTAAAAAGGTTTTTTTTACAACTTTTTTTAGCCTAAATAAATACAACTTTTTTCCTCGACAAAAAAAAGTTCATGACTAAAAAAAAAGGTCCCACCCTTTCTCAAAAAAAAGTTCATATAAAAAAAAGGTCCCACCCTTTCTCAAAAAAAAATGCACCTTCTGGTTAAGTTATTTATATTTTTTCAAGGTTTGAGAATCCTTACTTTTATATTTCTTAATCTATGAAGTTCACAACTTTTTGCACAAGATTAAAAATTTAAAATTTTATTGAATATGAAATATGCAAGTTTTATATTTTGAATCCACGAAATATGCAAGTTTTTTGAAAAACCCAACTTTTATATTTTTAATACATGAAATTTACCACTTTTTTCCCAAAATTAAAAATGTTTTATTTAATTATATTTATCTCATGAAAAAATATGCAACTTTTATATTTTCAATTCATGAAATATGCAAAAAAAATTATTTTAAGGTTTAAAAATCCCAACTTTTATATTTTTAAGCCATAAAATTTAAAACTTTTTTCCCAAAATTAAAAATTTATTATTTTTTTTTTAACCCATGAAATATGCAACTTTTATGTTTTTAATCCATGAAATATGCAACTTTTTTGATTTCAAGATAGGTGGGGGGAGCAAAGGGTGATATTTTTTTAAATAGAAAGAGGGTTTGTGTGATATGTCATTTTAAAGCTTATAAAATTCTCTATTTAACCAAATATTTTTTTATTTTTTGGGAGCAATTTTTGTGGTTTTAAAATAGGTTTAAAAATGGGAAATTTTGTTAAAATTTCTTTAAAAAAATCAAAAAAAATTGTTGGTTTAATTTATATCAATTATACTTTTAAACTAATTTTAAATTATATTAATAAAAAAAAAACAAAAAATCGCATTTTTTAGTAAATAAATTTAAAAAAATAAAACCTACAAAAACCTGGACGTTTTATATTCAAAAAATATGATTTCCTTCAAAAAAAATTCTGTCTCTCTATCGGTTTGAGTGTCCAGGAAATTTGTGACCACGATAACTCAAGAACGCTTTGGGCTAAAGACTTCAAATTTGGACCATAGGTTGATTACACTAGTTTACAAGGGTTTTATGCTAACTTTATTTTAATGTTTTCTTACATATTTTTTGATGCTGAATCCAAATACGTTAAGAAAAAAAAATCGTTTGTTCAGATTCCGAGATAACCGACCTTAAAGATTTTATAAGGGGAAAGTTAGAGAAATAATATATTTTCGTTTACTATTTACAAAAATTGATATTTGGAGGTTTTGAGACTCGCTTAAAATGAATTTGATATTAAATAAATTCTATCCTTAGGCCTTAATGGGGTAGAACAAAAAAAAAAGTATTTAATATTTTAAAAAATCTATCTCCACCCTTGTATTGCTTTTTTTACGCTTTTTGACGTTTTATATTTTGATCACAGTTTGCTAGCAAGCTAAGCATGCTTAACCAGAGTTCTAGGCTGGGATTGTTTTTGGAAAAATCAGATGGGGTAATGCATTGTAATGGTGTTTTTTTTTTCAACAAAAAAATATATAATATATATTTTATTATATAAAAATATAATATACAGCCCGTTTGAAATTATACGAAACGGAGAAAACAAAGATTGAGGCTGACGTGTTTTTTTATAAAACACAGCGTATCGCATCTCACTAAAATCACGTCAACCTTGATCTAATCGTTTTGTCTTTGTTTTCTCTGTCTTGTATAATCTCAAACGGGCTGTATGTTATATTAAATATATTATATATTTTTTTAGTTTTTTGGTTTAAATAAAACTAGGCCTAAAGGGAAAAGTATTATTTTGTTGACAGCAGTATTGATATTTTTTTAATTAGCTGATAAAAGTTGGTATATAGGTGTTTTGGGACTTTTTGGGCAGATTTTTATAATATTAAATTTGGTTTTAGCCAGTCGCAGTGTATCAAATTTTATCAGGTTAATTAAAAAAATGTAAATATGGGTGGTCCTATGGGTTATATGGATCAAAGAATTTAAAAAAGAATAAATTCATTTTGAGCGAGACCGAAAACCCCCAGGATCTAATTCTTATCGGGTTATTTTAAAAATGTAAAAACGGGTGGAGGCACCCTCTTAAGGGTTAGATACTTTTAAATATAAAATTTGTTTCTATGGACTCTAAAAACCCGAAAATACCAATTTTTACTAATATTAAACGAAAATATATGATTTGTATAATTTTCCCCTATAAAAACTTTTTTTTTCTTGACGAATTTAGATTCCTCATCAAAAATTATGTTAGAAAACATGTAAATAAAGTTGGGCATAAAAAAAGTTGAAATTTGTAAACTAGTGTTATTCAAAGTTTTAGGCTGAAATTGTTTTAGGTAAAAATGGGGTTGGGGTACGGGGGTAAAATGGGGCATTTTTTTTTTCAAAAAAAATATATATAGGGGCCTTTAGGGGAAAGTAATATTTTGTTGGCAGCAGTATTTTTTACGTGTTACAAATTTCAAGTTAATAATTTTATTTTTTTTATTTTTCGTTTTTCAAACGAAAATTTAAAAAAAAAATATTTTTTTTTTGTTTTAATTTTTTTTTTAAGTATTTGGGAAAATTATACAATATACTGTGAATGATATATAATGGAATGCTACGCATTACATATCTTCACGGCTTGTTTATTAATATATTTATTAACCTAAATTTATGTTAATCTTAACCTAACATCCCACATTACCTTGTACATTATTTCGACATTACCATACAGTACTACATTTTTCTTACATTATTTACATTATTCGTACAATATTGTAAATAATGTACATTATTTACAATACATGTACAAAAATAGGTCAGTGAAACGCCCCTCGGTAAATTTCGACTATTTTTTATTTAACTTTTAACCGATTCATGTTGTTTTTAAAACATTTTGCATGTAGCCTTTAATTTGGAATAGGATTGTAACTTGTATTTTATAATCTAAAATTTTGACAAACGATTTAAGTGGTCCTTCTACCTTAAAGTTTTAAAAATATTTTTTTTAAACATTTTTTTTATATAGAATGAAAAAAGATATCATTGTGAAATTGTGTAGTTATGTTTATTTATATTTAAAGAATACATTTTTTTTTAGATTTTTAAAGTGCCATTTTTTTGCAATATTTTTTTTTTGAAAAATACATAAAAAAACGATGGTAGCCATGATTCCGGCCGTTCATTCGCTCAAGTCCGGTTTATGCACCATTTATACCCGCCCAGACCCGTCATTTTCAGCAGGGTATATATATAGAAGAATATAGAAAAAAATTGGTTGGCCAAAAAATAACAAAATGGCAGATTATTTTCTTAAAAGTTATTTAAAAGTTTTTGAAAAACGTCCGCCAATTTCTATGAGGGTAGATCCCTATTGTTTTTAAAAGTAATCCCCCAAAAAACAAAAAAGTTATGGGGGTTAAACTTTTTAAAAAATCAATAAAAGCTGAAAGAAAAATCCGATTAACGTAACTTTTTTACAAAAAAAATACTACATATACAATTTTGAAAGTAATCTTCCCAAAAACAAAAAATTTATGGTGGCTTAAACAGCTGAAAGAAAATTCCGATTAACGTATCTTTCTCAGGAAAAAATACTTTTATTATAAGGATCAATTCTATCAATTAAAAAAAAATGGAATTTTTTTTTTTGAATTGAAAAAAATCAATTTCAAAAAAAAGTCTTTAAAAAAATGATTTTTTTTTTGGAGTGTTACGCCCATTTTAATGGAAAATAGCGTTACCTTTGAAAAAGGTAGTTTATACCACAGTGTTACAAAAACAGTCATTTAAATTTAATTTGGCTCATGGTTTTTCTTGACATTTCTTCTATGAAAATTATTTCCAATTTTTCAGCTATGGGAACGTTCAAATATTGCGTAACCCTCCTGGGGGGGGGGGGGGGTCATTTTGGAGTGTTACGCCCATGTTAATGGAAAATAGCGTTACAGGGGGGGGGGTCCAAAATGATCAAAATTTGCGTTACGTAATACTTGAACATTCCCTATGCCTTCTGTTTCATATATTCATTGTCTTGTTTTTACCATTTTTAATAACACCGGCACACAAAAAAAAAAATTGTCTGTACACCGGGCGCCACCTATCTACGGGCATGTTTTTCGACCCGCTGAATACGAATTTCAAGTCAGTTTAGGCCGTCCACCCTTCAATTTCGAGTAAAAAATTTTTTTTCTTGCCAAAACATCGAATTTTCGCTATTTTTTGGGTTTTTTGCAATTTACTCGAAATTGAAGGCTGGACGGCCTAAACTGACTTGAAATTCATATTCAGCGGGTCGAAAAACATGCCCGTAGATAGGTGGCGCCCGGTGTACAGACAATTTTTTTTTTTTTTGTGTGCCGGTGTAATAAATCGTAGTTTTAAGCCCAGTATTTACAGTAAATTTTGCAAAAATATGTTTAAAAATTATCTTCACGCCTTGTTTTAACGTTATCTCTTGGTATAAAAATACTGTTGGTACCTAAGCATGTCGCGAGAAATTTTTGTCCCAGGGCACAGTGAGTCCAGGACCTATTTCACGATTTCACTCACCGCATTAATGAAGAATCTAGCATATGCGCATTAGTTTGCTTATTTTTGTTTTGACGGATGTCAAAAGTGGCTTTTGTTCAGGTAGTTGTAGTTTTATGAAATAGTTTAATTTGAATTGGGTTACGGTGCGCATCAGGTCCACAAAAATTAACTATATTTTTGCACTGATTTCTGGTTTTATTACTAAAACTTACTGTCTTGAATATAATTAGGTGCGGAAAATCCAGTTTTTTTGTTAGAATATATAAAAAAAGATTGTTAAAATACTCACGAATTTCTGTTTGATTTTTTTAATGGGGGCGTTGGTTTACGTTAACAATGGTTTGGTTTGGTAGTTTGCTGGTTTGGTGTTTTTTTTTAAATGGGAGGCGTTGGTTTACGTTAACAATGCTTTGGTTTTGTAGTTTGCGGCTTTAGTGTGTTTTTTTTAATGGGAGGCGTTGGTTTACGTTAATAATGGTTTGGTTTGGTAGTTTGCTGGTTTGGTGTTTTTTTTAATGGGAGGCATTTTTCAGATACGATATTTCAGAATTTAGGATTATATTTAGGCTAAATAATTTAGCTTTAGCTAATTAAATGAATATTCCGCATTTTTTTACGAAAATACTATTAAAAGTGGGTATTTTTAGCCAATTAAAAAAAACTGTTAGCTCGCAAAGAAAAAAGTAGATATTTTTGTAAAATTCTGCAAAAGAATGTTACATAACCTTAAAATAATTTTTGGCATACGTCAAAACAAAAATAAGAAAATCAGTGCGCATGCGCTGGATTCTTCCACTGCGATGAGTGAATTGTCCTATTTCTAGCTGGTCAAAACTGTGTTATGATGCTTTTAATAAATTATTATCAATTTAATTACTTATATAATTTTCAAGTGGTGTTAAGTTTTATAATGTTTTTGGCGGAAGTTTAATTTATTTCAGGGGTGATATTATGTTTTTTTTTTAATTCGTTAAAATAATTCTTTATTGTGTTAATTACGAATTTAATATTGAAGAGTTTAGCAAGATAAGTATGTAAAAAGTGCCCCAGCTCGGCATGAGCTGATTATTTGTGCAAAAGGTAGCTCTCACAGGGGTCAGTTTATTCCCAGACTTTCAGCCCCCATGGGGGTCAGATAATTTTTTTATTTCTCCGGTTTTGTCGATTCGACTGACTGTTTGGAACGCATAATAAGGACTATAAGGATATTCTATAAAAAAAATATTGTCGATTTGCGATTATTCTAACCTATAAAAAAATCACTTATTTTTTTTGAAGGGCCATTTTTGGCCGAACACAATCGCCATTTTTTTATGTTATGCATTTGTATTCGATCTATAACATATCAAAAATTCAATTTTTTTCATGCGGTAGAACAGTTAAAAAAAACTGCGTCCGATACGCATTTGGTCATGTACCGTATTTATTAAACTCATTTGAACTACAACCTAAAGTATGAAAATAATTAAGATTATTATTTGGAATAATCTATTTTTTATACTATTTACAGCGCGTAGCGCTAGAATAGTATTATACGGTTGTTTCGAATTTCCCAAAATTGTTTCATGAAAAAATAAGAAACTTTGAAAATGTCCGTCTGTGCGTCTGTCCGTCCGATGTCACTTTTTTTATGGACACGATAAGTCAAGAACGAATAATCCCATCGACTTGAAGTTATTAGGTAGAATCAAGTTCCCTATTGTTTTTGAAAGTAATCCCCCAAAAACAAAAAAAAACTTAAAAAAAATGAAAAAAAAAACATGTATATTTTTTTTATAAAGAACTTTCACTTTCGGGTTTAGACCGTGTTAATGGATTTTCACTTTCCGACGTTTTGTCTCTAGTAGTAAGAGACAAAACGTCGGAAAGTCTAAACCCGAAAGTGAAAGTTCTTTATATCTTAATGGCCGTGAAAGCTTAAAATCTAATATATTTTTTTTTTTTGAAAATTTTTTCTTTTTCAAAAAAAGAATTTAGAAAAATGTTAATTTTTTTATGAACAATTATTTTTTCAATTTTTGTTTTCCTTGTTTCTTGTTTTTTTTTTAAACTTTTTTTTATAACCTTTGTTTATAAATTTTGTTTATAACTGTTTTTTAACAAATCGTTTTGCATTTTTTTTATTTTTTTTTGCAAAACAAGAAGTTCCGAAAAAAGTTTTCAAGAAAAAGTTTTTTTTTCGAAAGACAAAAAAATAATAAAATAAATAAAATAAAAAATTGTTCATAAAAAAAATAAAAAAATAAATATTTTTTTTTTGAAAAAGGAAAAATTTTCAAAAAAAAGTTCCAACAAACTTCAAAAAAAAAAATAAAAAATGTCTTTTTTTTTGAAAAACATTGAAAAAGATTTTTTCAATTTTTTTTAAAGTTAACCATAACTTTTTTGTTTTTGGGGAAATTAATTTCAAAAATAAAGGGATCTTCCGCTCATAGAACTTGATTTTTCGAAATAATTTTAAGTCTATCGGATTATTCATTCTCATGTTCACTTTGGAGTTCGGACGGATGAAGCGATGCACAGACGGACATTTTCAAATTTGCTTAATTTTTCATGAAACACATTTCTATCAGAATTTTTAGGGCGATTTTGGAAAATTCGAAAATACCGTATAATACTATTCTAGCGATACGCGCTGTGAATAGTATATTAATTAGATTATTCGTATTCATATTTATTTTCATACTTTACGTTGCAGTTTAAATGAGTTTAAATAAATACGGTACATGTACATGACCAAATGCGTATCCGACTCAGTTTTAATTTTTTTTTGAAACTGTTCTACCACATGAAAAAAATTGAATTTTTCGTATGTTTTAGATCTAATACGAATACATAACATAAAAAAAATGGCGGTTGGGTTCGGCCAAAAATGGCTCTTATGGGCAGTTGAAAAAAAATAAGTGTTTTTTTTATAGGTTAGAATGATCGCAAATCGACAATATTTTTTTATAGACTGCCCTTATAGTCCTTATTATGCGTTCAAAATTCGAAGTTAATCGGATGGGCACAACCAGAGAAAAAAATAATTCGTGCCGAAGTAAAAACAATAATTCTGGGAATCAACTGACTTTTATACACACTCAGCTCATATCGGGCTGGGGCACTTTTTACATGCTAAGACCAAAAGTGTAATTAACTTGGACAAACTAAAACATTTTAATTTAAATTCAAAGATTCCAAAAAAATGTTATTTTATCACATACTTTTTTACAATTTTGCATGTATAAGTTAGTCCCAGTATTTTCTTGTTTTAATCTACACTGGCGTGAAGTGAATAAAATTATTATTATTATTATTATTATTATTATCATTAAATTAAAATAATTCTTGGTTTATAGAACTGCGTTTAAATTTATAAAGACAAAATTTCCCAACGTTTCGCCATTTATTGAATTGGCATCTTCAGGAGATAAATACAACAAAAATATCAGTTAAAATACAAAAAATTAAATTAATGACATTCACAAGAAAAATAAAGGTAAATTGAGGTGTTAAGGAAAAGTATTAAGTTTAAAATGTGGAAGTGTAAGGCGTCAGTTAAAATGTACAATTTTTAACTAGGTGGCGTATATGAAATTCTTTAGATGAAAGAAAACAAATATGCCCATACACTTATGCATGAAAATATCCATCTTGTAAGCCAATAATATTCTTCATACCCGCCACCCAGTCAAATATGCTTTTTATTTAATGATTTTGTGATATATTTTGTGTAGGTTTTGTGTATCTGTTTTGAAGTTTATTGTGTTAGGAGTAGTGTTAATATAAACCATTTCTAAAATGGATACATTATCAAAATTATTTAGTTAAATGGAGAATTAAATTTTCTTTAAAATAAATGTAGGATACCCTATACCTAACATTAACCGTTTTCGAGATTTGCAAATTATTGTGAAAAAAGGCGTATTTCTGTAAATTTGAGTAAAATAATGGCAGAGGCTTATTCTTACCCTGCTATTTTGGATTTTTTTGCTATTTTTAGTGAACATGATTAAATAATTGGTAGAACCTGCAGAAAATTTAATACAAAATATCCTGATTTACGAAAAATGTCATGTAAAAAATTTAGAAGAATTTAAACAAATTTTTCCCAGTTTGGGAAAGAAAACGCAGTGAAATCTCTACAAAACCAATTAGAAACAACGAAGATAATGAAGTCAATATTTTGAGTTACTTTTATGCCCATCCACATAGCTAAATTCCTGCAGCTAGTCACGACTTGGAAATTTCCTATTCAAGCATTCAAATAATCTTAAAAAACTACAAGATGCACGATTACAAAAAGAAAAAAGTACAGGCCTTAAAACCTGATGATTTTCAAAAATATTTTAGCTTACGTCAAAAGGGACTTTACTTTTAAGATAAATACCTAAATACAAATTGATTCATTTTACTGGCCTACTTGTTAATCAAGTATAACAAATTTTAACAGAAATACGGCTTTTTCACTATAATTTGCAAATAACTCGAAAACGGTTAAAGTTAGGTATAGGGTATCTGTATTCATTTTAAAAAAAATTTAATTCTTTATTTAAGTAAATAAAAAATATATAGGGTGCCATTTAAAAAAAAAATGAGTTATGACTATTTTAAATATGGTAGATTTGGCCTGCTTTCTGAGACATCCTGTATAAATTTTGGGTTCTGTTTCGGCTTAAAATAATTCGTTTAAGTATTATTGAGTAAAATATAAAATAACTTTTTTCCAATTTAAAAAATCAAGGAGAAATAATTTTTTTAGGGGTGCCTGAATTTGCTAATTGTTCGCTAAAAACTTGAATAACTCAAGAACTACCAGAGATAGACACATAGTGTTACACATCAAAATAAAGCAAATTTATTGCGAATTTTAAAAATTAAAAAATATATAGGGTATTCTGTTTAAAAAATCAAAGTTGAGTGTCACTTTCGGTACAACCGTAAGTAGCACAAGCATGAAAATATTTTTAATCTATTGACCATATTCAAAAAGTGCAAAATATCAGATTTTTCAAATTATTTGTTCTCCATAAACTTTTAATAGACCACTTCCGTGAATAACCCTGTATATTGCCCTTTATTTAATTTAAATTAATATTTTATACATTCTTGACAGTGTTATTTTATTTTTGAGAAAATTTGACATTTAATATCTTAAAATTTTTATATTTTTTAACGATTATTTAAATATTTAGGTAATAGCATTGGTTAAAGAGGAGTTATACTTAGTCAATGGTAATAGTATAATAAAAACAAGCCGTGAAGATATGTAATACTACGCATTCCATTGTATACTATTCACAGTAAATGGCATATTGAATTTTCCCAAATACTTAAAAAAAAATGAAATCTTTTTTTGAGAAACGATAAACTAAAAAAAAAAATACAAAAATTTGGCGTGACGTGACAATGGGGGAGGGGGTCAGTGCTGGTGTGACACAGTGTGATAAGGGGCAGAGAGGGTCAAAAATGACAAACAAAAGTGAAACATTTTATGGTCGTCCCCTTATTTATAAATTTATTTAACCCTATATTGCACCTTGTGCGATTTGGGAACACTGGCATTAAAACCCCTGAATTCTTTAATAACCAAAATACAAACTTTATGGGCACCTTTTCACTTGGAAACACTGTTCTTTAAGTTTATTGT
The DNA here is from genome assembly GCA_958510825.1 of Brachypterus glaber. Classification (NCBI taxonomy): domain Eukaryota; kingdom Metazoa; phylum Arthropoda; class Insecta; order Coleoptera; family Kateretidae; genus Brachypterus; species Brachypterus glaber. The sequence goes on along the minus strand of OY294045.1, from coordinate 61,058,394 downwards.
GTTTATTGGAAGATGGCATTATCTAATATTGCCGGTGATCAAGTCACGCACTTTGAAAATTTGCTGGAGTCGAATTTTTGTTATCTTTGTTTAAAAGCGAGCTTTTGAGGTCTAATATATTCTAAAAATTGTTTTGATGGTTACCACACATAATTTTTAACCAATCAGATATTGGTATTTTGCTTTCCCATTTTGAAAATTTTCAAAATTTCGGAAAGCCGTGCAAAAATTTTCAAAATTTTTTTTTTGCGTTTTATGACGTTTTATGTCGATATAAATCAATTTCTGTCCGGAAAATGGGGAAAAATACATTTTTTTAGAAAAATTTGAAAATTCCTTTTAGGTTGCTGAAATTTAATCTGATAATAAATATTTGGGGGGTGAGGGAGTAAATATTTTTAAATATTTTCAATATTTTGGTCAAAATTGGTATATAGGTCACTAAAACTGAATCTTTTAATAAAATTTTTCTAGTTTCACCCCCCATAGTTTTTGTGAAAATTTGTGTATTGGGGTTTTTAAGGTTGCTGAAAGAGAATCTGAATAAAAAAGTTCTAACTGCACCCCCTAAGAGGCGGGGGGTAGTTTTCGTAAAAATTGGTATATTTTTAAGATTGCTAAAAGTAAATCTAATAACAAAAAATCCATTTTACGCGCGGAGGTGTAAAATGGGAAAGCTCTTTTACTGAGCAGTGTATTTTAGTTTTGTATTCGTTTTTGTTCTTCCTATGCACAATGAACAAAAATTTAACAAAATTTTTGAAATAAAAGAAAAAAAAGTTTCAAAATTTTTATGGATTATGCAAGTCAAAAGACATATAATAAATGTTTTTCGTTGCAAAATAAACTTATGTGCAGTATAGGGTTAATTTAAAATATATTTACCGAGCAGCTACAATCGCGTGGTTTCTACACTCCGAAAGCATCGTCTCTTCGCACCACTATATGGTGGTTAATATATTTTTTTTTAGTTTAAACTGTCGAATTGTTCCTCCACTCGGGACTGCACCCAATCACGCAGGTTCAAAATTCAAAAAAGTAATGTTTTAACGCGAAGTAAAAATGTACTTGTTGCAAGGCAAAAGTAAAATCCAAAATACCTGAATAATTAAAATTTTAACAAGCCGTGAAGATATGTAACGCATCTCATTCTAGAGTATACTCTTCGTTATTCTCTGTCAAATATTATTTTTTGGAACTGAATTCACTAATTACAGCAGATTTTACAGGCACACAAAAAAATGTACGTAGTCAAAAAAGCGACCTATATAGCATTATAATATTGCATCGTCGAAATCTGCATTGATTGGAATTTTCTGCTTACCAATTTTTTTTATTCGAGTTTGAAATTTTATTTAAGGTCAAATTATCCCAAAAATCAAAAATCTTTTTTTTTTTTCTAAAATAATTTTTTTATTTTAAATAATTATCTTCAAAAAGATTTCCCCGGGTTTTGGTAATTTTTGTTTTCGCAAAAGTTATTAACAATGAAAGTTTTATGTTACAACATGAACAAAAATATATTTTTTTTTCGATATTTTTTTAAAAAAATTTAATGTTTTTTACATTCGGAAGAATTATTTAGAGTGTAGGTACGTTTTTGAACTAAAATTTTGACGTAAGAATCGTCAAAATCGGTTTAGCAGTTCACGATAAAATTTTTTCATCATCATCATCATGTGTTAACATTAAACTTTCATTGTTAACCCTTAAACGCCCAATTTAACCAAATTTCCTAAAAACTTAAAATATGAAGGTTTTTTACCTCACCATCAAATTATTTAAAAAATCTAACTTGCAAAAATTTTTTTAAATTTTTTTTTGTTATGTTGCATACATGGTACGATAACCATTTGGGCATTTTACAAAAATAAAATTTGAACTTAATTTACTTTAATTAAAAAACGAAAGAAAGATATTATACGTGGAAGTTATGAAAAAAAGTTTTTTTTTTTGTTAAAACACAGTGTTTGGAAACTAGTGAAGTCTACCCTCCACATTTAGGAAATTTAAACGAGTCACGGTTTCTCTGCATCCAGACTGGCCAATGAGAACTTTCGTCTTTTTTATAGAGAGGTTATAATCTTTCTGAGTCAATAAAATAATACCGGGACAACTTTTTTCTTTAAGCTGTTTTTTTAGTTTCAGCTTAGCTTACCAATTCATTAAAAATAATAGAACATTTGCTGCTATCTATATGTTTTTCATATAAATTCTTATAAATAAACATCATACGATTTGAGAAAGCTATAATATAGCTTATAATATATTGACCAAACCAAGAAAATATTTTTTTAAGTGTTGCACATATGATAGATACATTGCGCATTTAAGGGTTAATAACACCGGCACACAAAAAAAATCTCGAGTGCGGCATACCAGACTAGTTAATTCTTACGTATTTTGGGTCGCTGAATCTGAATTCGAGGTCAGAATTTAAAAGTTGGCGTTCAAAATGGCGGATTAGATTTTTTAAAGTTTTTCGGATTTGCTTGAAACTTGGTACTCCGGGGTTTTTGGAGTTGCTGATTACGAATCTGGTGTCAGTTTTCCAAAAATTCAAAATTGCGGATCCAATATGGCGGATTAAATTTTTTAAAGTTGCTCGGATTTGCTTGAAACTTGGTACTCGGGGTTTTTTGGGATCGCTGATTACGAATCTGGTGCCAGTTTTCCAAAATTCAAAATGGCGGATTAAATTTTCCGAGAAACTTAAAAAAAATCTAATCCGCCTATTGGATCCGCCATTTTGAATTTTGGAAAACTGGCACCAGATTCGTAATCAGCTGCTGATTATCAGCGACCCCAAAAACCCCCGAGTACCAAGTTTCAAGCAAATCCGAGCAATTTAAAAAAATCTAATCGGCCATATTGGATCCGCCATTTTGAACACTAACTTTTAAATTCAGACTTCGGATTCAGATTCAGCGATCCAACATACGTAAGAATTAACTAATCTGGTCCGCCGCACCAAAGACTTTTTTGTGTGCCGGTGTAACTTCTGCAAGAAAATATATTTTTTTATCAAAACCTAGGGAAATCTTTTTAAACATAATAGGTACCTGGGGTGACTTCGGACGGTGTGGGTAACTTCGGACACTTTTTCGCAAAACCCTCTGGACGTGTGCACAAGTTGTGGGGTTATGTGCACAGGTTGTGGGGTTCGATTCCACAACTTGTGCACACAACCCCACAACTTGTGCACACGTACTTTGGTTCCGAAGTCACCCCAGTTGACGGTATTAAAAAATTCATTTTACAGAAGAAAAAACGACTTTCGATTTTTGGTGGCCTAAAAATTCAAACTCGAATAAAACAAAGCCGGTATATCTTTTATTTTTCATATTTTGTTTTTCGATTTTTTTACAGGAAAAATCAAGAAAATAGCGAGAAATTTAATAACATCAGGGAAAAGCTATATAATTTTATTAAAATCGGGGATTTTGTTTTGAAAAATCTGTAATATTTATAAATTGGAGCAGGTTTGACATAATATTATTGTTAACCCGTGAAGATATGTATTCCATTTTATTCTATTAAAATAAAAAATCAAGTTAAAAAAATTAAAAGGGGCAAAATATTTAATTTTTTCAGAAAACGGATCCGTCGACGGACGAACAGACGGATTTTTCAAAAAATTTCAGAGTTCGATAAAAAGTATACGTACTTACATAGAATTTTTTTTGTTAGGGCGGGTTTTTGTCGATTTAGGAAATTTAAAAAAATAATGTAAAAGTGCTCGTCCATAAAATACGTCACACTTTTTTTTGGTGATTTTAGACCCCCCTCCCCATGTCACATATTGTTACAAAGACTTGATCCCCCTCGCGGCTTTTTGCAAATTTTTGATTTCTCGTTCCGTATCTTCAACAAAAGTTTTTCCTTTTTTTTTAAGGCTAAGCCACAATTTATTAACTTTAATTTGCGTAGTTTGTTTGGATTTCCCGGGATGTGCTTTACCATAAGCTTTATAGAGCTCGATAGAGCTTATTATACAAAAAACCGAAATCCGACACAACTGTCTTTAATATTCAACTTTTATCGCGTAATGTAACACTTCGAATTCACAATTTGTCAGTGATGCCATCTTATGGTAAAACCATAAAGCAATTCTGACCGCCAAAATATACATAGATTGAACTATTCTGCTTATCAGGTCAATAAAATTTTTGTTGTGACGTCACACTTGGCCAAGACCCCCTCCCCCTATGTAACTTCGTCACAAATCCCTGACACCCCCCCCCCTTAATAAGTGACGTATTTTATGGATGACCCCTAATACGCTTTTTAGCCCAATCATTTTGGATTTTTTGATAGAATTAATTTACGTTAAAACAGTTAAAACTTTTGACGCAGTTAAGAGTCCCCCGCGGATTATCTGAAGAAATCACACTCTTGCCCCGTAATTAATTATGGGAACTGTCGGCCATCTCGGATTAAAGGGGTAAGTGAGGTTATCTCACTAAATATGCATCTTACGATAAAAATGCATGTTACCAATTTTGTTAATAAGGAAATTTTCATCAATTTTTGTTTGGATCATTTTTTTAATATAATAATAATAATAATAATAATAATAATCGAGTTATAAATATTGTTTTTTTCGATTTTTCAGCCAAATTATTCGTCAGAGCAGTTATCTCGCTAAATATGCATCTTACGATAAAAATGCATATTAACAATTTTGTTAAAGAGTAAATTTACAACCATTTTTGTTGGGATCATTTTTGTTATCTTATTAATAACAATCGATTTATATTCAAAAATAGCCATGCTGAAGGTTAAATGTTTTTTTTTAGCCAAATTATTTATCGGAGGTTATGAGCAAACTAGTAGCTCTTGAAATTCTCTATAAGTTTTTTATATTATGAATTTTCGCAAGTATTTTGGTACAGTTACAGTGGGCGCTGAAAATCGAGTTGCGCCCTCCGTAACCGTACAAAAATAAATAAAATTCGTAATATATAAAACTTATAGAGAATTTCAAGAGCTACAAGTTTGCTCATAACCACTTTAATCATCCGATAAATAATTTGGCTAAAAAATAAAAAATAAACATTTTACCTCCAACATGGCTATTTTTGAATATAACTCGATTGTTATTAATAAAATAAAAAAAAATGGTTGGAAATTTGCTCCTTAACAAAATTGTTAAAATGCATTTTTATCGTAAGATGTATATTTAGCGAGATAACCGCACTCCCTCTTTAATCCAAGATGGCGGACAGTTTCCTTAGTTAATTAATGGGCAAGAATTTTATGTCTTCATCTACTCCGCGGGGGAAGCTTGTATTTTTTTTCTTTCTTATTTAGAATTTGATCTAAAGACATTAAGCTTGTTTAAACTAGTCATGAGACTGCGAAGAGTATAATAATCTATTGGGCATTTTATCGTATGACATTAAAATGGTATATGACCGGCATGCATTTGAATATTGATAATTTTTAAAGCAAATTTCTGAAATATGTATTAAATATGTATCTTAAGGAAATTCTTTTAGCATAACAAATTCCAAAAATAGCAAATATTTTGCTTTTTTTTCATATAAAAGGCCATTTTACCAATATCCAAATCAGTTCAAAAACTACAATGAACACTCAAGTAGTTGCAGTGTTATTTAGTGTGTTGTTGTGCAGCACTTTTGCTCTAGGTAAGAAACTCTATTTTATCTACCATGCATTTAAAAAGTGTGGAAACAAGCTAACTATTATTTAAATTAATAATTTTTCAAAATACCTCAGAGAGGCCAAGTTTTAATTAAAAAAAAAAAGTCCAAACGAAAATAAAATAATTAATCATTTTTATCCTTTTTTGCAATATTAAATTGCAATCAGAAGGATTTATTTTCAAATGTTTCAATAGCACTATATTTTTCTATAGTATTGGTATTTTAACATTTCAGATGTGACAAAAATTGCTAATAACCCCAGAGGTTGATGCATTACTTATAATTATAGACCGTTGCCAAAGTATTGATTCTAGTGTACCAGTCAAGTAGATACGTTACTGCAGTAACGTATTTGCGGCATCTACTTGACTGGTACTTTACAAAAAGCGGTGGTTTCACTGTAATCAATACCTCGGCGACCTATACTTAATAAATAAACAAACAAAAATGTACCTTTCCTGTAGGAAAAAAAACGGCTAAAATAAGACTTCCTTGGATTTAACTTATTTATTACCCGAATTCATTCTTTTCAAGTTATTTTTAAAAGCACTTCTTTAACTTTCTACCGGAGCGAAATTCTCAAAATTTCAAAATCAAGTATCTCAAAGCCATCTAATAACATGTATAAAATTATGCCTTGAAGCATATAAAGTCATTTCCAATATAATGAAAAAATATCACATTAAAGATGTGAAATAAAAATAAGTCCTTCAATTGTAATAAATTTTCCTACTGAACTTTCATGAAGTTCTACTTATCTAAAATTGATTTAAAACTCTTTATGTTATTTTGTTTTATAGAATACCATCATGCTCGTCACCTACAAGAACATTTAAAATCCCACCATCATTCAAAATCTGCTCACAAACTCAGAGAAGCGTCAGAACAATGCGAAGTAATCTGCGATACAAATGGACTGCAAATCATCTACAATAAGTCCCTGAATATTTTTGCTGTTTTTCACTTCCAAGCTAACGTAGCGATTGTTTTCGATATTGAGGCAGGACTCGTAGCCGTGTTCAATGGTGCAACTGGAGTTGCTATCGTCTTAAACTTGAAAGCTGAAACAGGTGTATACTTTGCAGCTGGCGTATCTACCGCTGTGTGGATCGCAGCAAAAATCAGCTTCGAAGAATACTTCAACGCTTTAACTGGACTTCAATTCCTTCTTGACCTTCATGTAGGAGTCTCATTTACCTTTGCTGCCATTACTGAAGCCATTCTTAAAGAAATAAAAGCCATCATCGTACATTTTGGAGTTGAAATCGAAGCTAATATCGAACTTGAACTTAAGAAAGCTTTGACAATTTTGGTGTCTATTAGCAATGACTTGACCATAGCTTTGAAAGGTAGTTTCAAACTTTTCCTGGCTGGACTTGGAGCGGGATTAGTCGTCATTCGTGGAGATTTATTATGGTTGGTCAACGTATTTAAAGGATTAGTAGCCTTCTTCGCACAAATTAAAGGAGGTATAGAAGCTTTAATCGCCGCCAAGGTTGAATTCGATTTGGTGGTTTTGTTCAAAATAAAGAGCGGACTTGAATTACTTACCCACTTGTTGGTTCAAATTGCAAAGAAAGTTGAGTTATCTGCTGTAATTATTGGATTCGCTAGTATCGAAATCTTCCTTGCCATCTGCGTTTCTTTGGGTGGTTATCTTACTACTGGACTAAATGGTGCATTCCTCGTTCTATACAAACTTTTGCTTTACATCAAAGGGCATATATCTATTTCAGCTTTGTTCAACGCCGTGCTTAAATTCGCAGCTCATAACTCTGTCAGCATTGATTTCAATGCAGCTTTCACTGCTTTCCTAAAAGTAGCACAATCATGTTCTGTATTCAAGGTCGCTACTGACTTCATTGCCAATCTGCAAGCTGGAAAATTACTAATTGGAGGAATTGATATTGGTGCTATTTTCAAAATTTTATGTAAAGGAGCTATAGAAGGAGCCCTTGCTTTGGCAGTCGTTGTAATATTACAGCTCTCCGCAATCATTAAAGTAGCCGAAGCCATCCCATCATTGATTTTACATCTGTTCGCTCTAATCAACAACAAAGTTGGACTCCATTTGATAGTCGAACTTGGAATTAAAGTGGAAGAGAAAATACTCAGCGCTTCTAATGGATTGACAGCCATCTTCGCGAACATCAGTATCTTCAAGCTTATCTCCGGAGGGTTCAGCATTAGCGGGTTCCTTTCAGGCCTACCAGTATTTGGGGACATCTACTCTGCTATTTCAGCCGCTCTAAAAGCTAACGGAAACTTTGACCTGTCTAAACTTCTCAACGGTGCCACTGCTGTAGTCAACGTTATCAAAGCCGTAGTGAGCTCTTTCTTCCACATTAGTTTGGGAGGATCTGGCAGCCTACCTAATGTTACTGATGGTTTGGCCGATAGTGACAAAGGCAGCATCACCATTGGCTTTGGAGGTTCTATTACAATTGGAGGTGGCATTTCAATCTCTGGATCAGGTTCTGGTTCTGGATCTGGTTCTGGATCAGGTTCCGGTTCTGGATCAGGCTCTTCTGAATCAAGCACATCTAGCTCAGTTACTGGTTCTGGATCAGGAGGTGTTACTAGTTCTGGATCAGGAAGTGGTTCGGGATCGGGAGATGTAACTAGTTCTGGATCTGGCAGTGGGTCTGGATCAGGCAGTGGTTCTGGATCATCAGGATCAGGAGGTTCTGGATCGGGTGGTATATCAGGAGGTTCATCAGGAGGCATTTCATCCGGAGGAGGTTCTTCCGGATCAGGTTCTGGATCAGGTTCTGGTTCTGGATCAGGCTCTTCTGAATCAAGCACATCTAGCTCAGTAACTGGTTCTGGATCAGGAGGTGTTACTAGTTCTGGATCAGGAAGTGGTTCGGGATCGGGAGGTGTAACTAGTTCTGGATCTGGCAGTGGCTCTGGATCAGGCAGTGGTTCTGGATCATCAGGATCAGGAGGTTCTGGATCGGGTGGCTCATCAGGAGGTTCATCAGGAGGCATATCATTCGGAGGAGGTTCTTCCGGATCAGGAAGTGGTTCTGTATCGGGAGGTGGAAACAGTTCTGGATCAGGCAATGGCTCTGGATCAGGCAGTGGTTCTGGATCATCAGGTGGTTCTGGATCATCAGGATCAGGAGGTTCTGGATCGGGTGGGTTATCAGGAGGTTCATCAGGAGGCATATCATTCGGAGGAGGTTCTTCCGGATCAGGAAATGTTTCTGTATCGGGAGGTGAAAACAGTTCTGGAAATAGTTCTGGATCAGGCAATGGTTCTGGATCAGGCAGTGGCTCTGGATCAGGCAGTGGTTCTGGATCATCAGGTGGTTCTGGATCAGGCAGTGGTTCTGGATCATCAGGTGGTTCTGGATCAGGAGGCATTAGTGTATCAGGAGGCTCATCAAGTGGTGGATCAGGAGGTTCATCAATAGGAGGATCAGCAGGACTTTCAGGTGGTTCGTCAGGAGGTTGGTCATTTGGTGGAACTGGATCAGGAGGAGTTGGAGCAGTTAATTCAAAAGACAGACATGCAAGACATTTTTAACATTTTTAAGTAATTCTGTAAACTACTATAACATCCTAAATAAAAATATAAAATAAATTAATTATTTTCATTTATAAATTCCAACGTTCACATGATTATAATCAATATAATCAATAAAATAATTATTTATACAAAAATAGTTAAAACGATAAACATCATCAAAAATACCATGTATTTTTTTGAGAAATATTACTCTTACTAAATAAAATAACTAAAACCAAATAAGTTAAAAAGTTTATCATTTTTTTTCTATATTAAAAATACTGTTGCCAACAAAACAATACCTTTTCCTACTACAGGGCCTATATTTTATTTTACCAAAAAATACGTAGTATGGAAAACAAAAAAAAAATAAAATGGTAACAAACTCAATAAAAAATATTTTTAAAAAACAAAAAAAAATTCAAAACCGTTTTTTTTTTAATTCTTATGACCAATAAATAGTAAATGTAGCAACAAAAGAACAGTGCTATAATGGTTTGACTGATTTTACCGTTCCATCCGGGACATCGAGTAAGAAATCATCGTGGTCAAAACATTTTGAAATAGGTACACTCCTATATAAAAATATATGAAAAAAACTTCCTATAAACATATCTAAAAATGACACGTAAAAAAGCTACGACCCTTCAGAAGGGCTGTAAAAATTCGGTTTTTATTTAATAAGGAAATTTTTTGACTTGTATACCGTATATAATATAAATAATATTTTCTTTGTATTTAGGTATAGTTTATTAAAAAACAAAATTATTATCTGCCGAGCGCTTTCGGAATTTTATTCCATCATCAGGGCTGGCATTGTCAATGCCTTACAGGATGCAGCAGGTGAATATAAAAGATTTTGGTATACATTTAGAGCAAATCGTCCTAGACATAAAATACTTGGATACAAATTTGTTTCATGAAAAAATAAGAAATATTCGTTTTTTTTTTGTCCGACCGTCTGTAATATGTCACGATTTTTGTAGACTCGATAACTCCAGAACGAATAATCCAATCGACTTAAAATTTTCAGGAAATATCAAGTTCTATGAAGGGAAGATCCCTATTGTTTTTGAAATAAATCCCTTTAAAAACCAAAAAAACAGTTATGTGGGGTTAAACTTTTTAAAAAATCGAAAAAAGCTGAAAGAAAATTCCGATTAATTATTAACTTTTTTTAGGAAAAATTACTTTTATTATAAGAATGAATTTTGAAAGTAATCCCCCCAAAAACAAAAAAGTTAAGGGGGGCTAAACTTTTTAAAAAAATCGAAAAAGTTAAAAGAAAATTCCGATTAACGTATTTTTTTCAGGAAAAACTACTTTTATTATAAGGATCTATTCTACCAATTTTGAAAGTAATCCCTCGAAAAGCAAAAAAGTCATGGGACGTTAGACTTTTTTAAAAAATGAAAAAACTATCATTTAATTTTTTTTCAAAAACTTTTCATTTTTTTTCAATAAGAAAATTGAAATAAAAAAAAAATGTTTTTAATTTTTTTTTTTTGAATAAAGTATCTATTAGAAAGTTTTTTTTTTGAAAATTATTTTTTTTCAATTTTTTTTAATTTTTTTATAAAAAGTTATTTTTTTTTAATTTGTTCATAAATTTTTCGTTTTTGCAAGCTTCTCGTATGGTTATTTTGCTCGGTGGGCATGCAGATATGCGACACATACATTCTCAGATATTTTTGGCCCCTGAACACGAATCCTATGTCAGTTTTCACCAGTCCGGCAGATTTTAACTGTTTTTTGAGGTTATTTTGAAACGCTGACTTGATTGGTCAAAACTGACATCGGATTCGTGTTCAGCGGCCAAAAATACATGAGAAGGTATATGTCATACCTCTGCCACAGAAGTTTTGTTTGTGTGACTGTGTAATTAATTATAAATAGTTTTCAGCGTAAGGCCAAGGTGTCCTTTAAGTGAAGGATGCCTTAGTAAGACGCAAAAAGTGTAACTTTGGCTTTGGGGGGGGGCTGCAGTATAGTATCCACCCCTTAATACGCCTATGAGCCAGAACAAATGTCATTTACTTAATACAAAAGAAAACGCACACGGAATTAAAAACAGGTTGTTTGCTTATTTAAATTTAAAAAAAGTGCTTATTAAAACTTGTAATAAATTAATTATGTATTTTATGTATAAAATTATTAACTCTAGATAATTATTAATCTACTTGGGTTTTAATATTTCTTAATAAAATGTATTAAGAGATTTTTTTTACTGAAAATATTTAAAGTACATATTATTATTATTTAGTTTTCTTTAAAATTTTATTTATTTTAACTTTTTTACAATTTTTTTTTTCGTTTTTCGCAAAAAGAAAATTTAATAAAAAAAATTGAAAAATAAAAAAAAAATTAAAACCTTTTTTTTTGTAAAAAAAATTATTTTTCAATAATTTTTCGTTTTTCAAAAAAGATCTTTTTTTTAATATATTTTTTGAAAATTATTTTTTTAAGTATTTGGGAAATGCAATATACCCTTTACTGTGAATAGTCAATAATGGAATGCGAAGCATTACATATCTTCACGGCTTGTTTTTTTCATGAAAAACATTTGTATCCAACAATTTTTTGTCTAGGAGCACTAGATAGGCAGGTTTGTTAGGGTAGGTAGTTTGAGTGGTAGTGTGTAAACTACCTACCTACCCTAACAAACCTGTCTATCCAGTGCTCTAGGATGTACATGGGTAATTCCAGCGTTCTTTACGTTACAAAGTAACAAAACATATATTTATAATTAGTATAACAATTTGTGATAAATTTATAATTTTATGTAATGTTGCTTAGGTTACATTTCGTGACATTGATTTTGAGATTTATCATTAAATTTTTGTTCTATTCCAGATTATAAAATCTTTAAAACATTAATTAATGGAGAGCCCCTAGCACAAACTTAAAGCTTATTTGGGGCTCTCCATAACTTTGCACAAAAACTGACCAATAATAATAATAATAATAAATGTGCATTTGAAAATGTTTAATAAATCAGGCTAAAATGTTTTAAATCTTTAACTATTGCTGAGTTATGTATTAAAAGATGAAATACCTGTTGCTTATGTTACAAAGGAATTCGTTGCTTGCGTTTGAATAAAAAATTCCTATTTTTTTTGCATTGTAAACTGACTGTCTTGACAACGTATTGCAATACCGAGAGTGTACTTTAGTACACTTTCAGTTTTTACCCCAGGTATTACCCCCTGCCCCTCAGGGGGTGGAGTAAGAATGTTTTTATTATCAGATTCATTTTCAGCAACCTTCAAAACCCCAATATACCAATTTTCACGAAAACTACCCCCCAACCCTCAGAGGTGGATTTAGAATTTTTTTAATATCAGATTCACTTTCAGCAACCTCAAAAACCCCAATATACCAGTTTTTACGAAAACCACCCTCAGGGGGTCCAATTAGAAAAAAAAATTCAGATTCATATTCGTCGATCCCAAAAACCTATATACCAGTTTTGACGAAAATATTTAAAAAATATAAGTTTTTTATTGATGTCCTATTTCCAATATTACTTGCCTATATCAATTTCAAGGACGCTAACGTATATTTTAATTTAAAAAATATTTACCCCCTCACCCTCCGGGGGTGGAGTTAGGAAAATTTTATTATCAGATTCAATTTCAGCAAAATTTCAAATTTTTGTAAAAAAAAAATGTGTTTTTCCCCATTTGCTTCCCTTACCGCACCCCAATGTTCACCAAAAATAATCCCGAAAAAGAACTTTTGGTAACATACCTGAATGCCAAATTTCAAGTCTCTAGCTTAAAGCGTTCTTAAATTATTGTGTCAACAAGACTTCCCGGACAGACTGATCGACCGATTTTTTTTTGCTTAAAATTGATTTATATCGACATAAAACGTAATAAAACGCAAAAATACGCAAAAAAATTGAACATTTTTGCACGAACACGAGGCTTTCCGAAATTTTTAAAAATTTGCAAAATGGGAAAGCAATAAAATTATATAGTAACCGTGGCAGTCGGAGGCCAATCCTAAATATCATAATAATGATACAAATCTTTAAATTCAATTCAAATATACAAATGTATTAATAATATGAAGGCAGAAGAGGCCTTCGACTGCGACGGTTACTACATAATTTAATTTTTCATTATTCTTGTTTTACACTTTTTAGTTAAAAAGTTAAAAGTTAAAAAGTGTATGTACAGTTTTCGAGATATCGAGCTTTAAAATTGGTAATTTAGAATTCAGGAAAATCTAACACCTGTTAAAATTTTGTGCTTTTTTAATGTCAGTTTTTACGAATGATTAAACTCAATGGTGCAAATTAAAAGTGTTTAGATGCTTTATTTTAATGTGTTATAACATTGGCCACAGAGTGTTTCCCTTTTCCGTGGCAACAGCCTAAAACAGGCGATATAATAAATATTAAAAATTATTGATTTTGGTTTGGTTTTGATATTTTATAGTTTTTGAGTTACCGAATAAAAATAATTGAAAGCGAATCTTATTATAGTACTCAAAGTTCTTCTGTTTGGGCATGATGGAGGTAAACCACATCAAAATAAATTAACTCGTTTTAATCAGCTAAAAGTTTTAAAATGTCGGTAAATCTTAGAAATAAATGGAATTTTAGAAAACGTGTTGCTAAAGTAATGTAGGTAAACCAACTAAATAGCCTACATTGGCATAGTGGAGCAAAGGACATAAAACGTTGAACTGTTATAAAATTGCTTATTTCTGTGTTTAAGATAATCGCAGTATGGCTTGCAATGGAGGGAGTTAAACCAAGTTATCCAGGTTCTCAAAAGTAATTTAAGCGTGGTAGGAAAAGGGTTACCTATAGATAGGCTAATTACTTAAGTGTTTAAAAGGCAATAAAAAAAGGAATCTAAAAGGTAATAAAAAACTAGTTAATTGCTTCACCTTTGTGTGCTGTATCTTAATCAAATTAGTTTTAATATAATTTGGTAATAAGTAATATCGGATCTACGGATTCAATGTTTCATTGGTTTTAGGAATATATTTTGCAACTATAGGTATTTCATCTCTTCCTGTAAGGAGTTTTACACCCTGGGTTTTATCTTTCGCCTAATTATCCAGTTTCTATCCAGGTAATTCTTGATTCACATAGTTCAATATGAAACAAAAATGTGTTCAGCGTTTCATGCCCTTTGCTCCACTATGCCACTAGGCTCTTTAGTTGGTTTACCTACTTTACTTTAGAAATACTTTTCTAAACTTCCGTTTATTTGTAAGATTTACCGAGAATTTAAAACTTTTAGCTGATTGAATCGAGTTAATTTATTTTGATGTGGTTTACCCCCATCATACCCAAACAGAAGGACTTTGAGGACTCTAATAAGCTTCGCTTTCAATTATTTTTATTCAGTAACTCAAAAACTATAAGATAAATAAATATTATTAAATTCTAGCCGTTAGATTGTCTGTTTTTTAATATTAAACCAAAATTAATAATTAGCATTTTTAATATTTATTATATCGCCTGTTTTAGGCTGTTGCCACGGAAAAGGGAAACACTATGTGGCCAATGTTATAACACATTTAAATAAAGCATCTAAACACCTTCAATTTGCACCATTAAGTTTAATCATGCATAAAAACTGACATTAAAAAAGCACAAAATTTTACCAGGTGTAAATTTTTTCTGAATCCTAAATCACCAATTTTAAAGCTCGATATCTCAAAAACTGTACTTATAATTAAGATGAAATTTTGGTCAATCACTAAGGACACGAAGGTTAATAAAATATGTGATTTCCAGCAAATTAACCGAAGGCCAAAAACACGGGGTTTTGTGCGGGGTTCTTTGTGACCTAACTCTCGATCGAGAACGTTTTAAACTTACGACTTCAAATTGGTAGACATACTATCATTGTCCCACAATATAGGTTAAAAAAACGAATTAGTTTTAGCTACATTACAAATTAAATTAGTTTTTAAAACTTAAAATCTTTATTAATAAATAAACATAAAATATACAAATGTACAATAAAACAGTAAAACCGGCCTGCGAGTTAAACTTTTTGTTTGCTGAATTTATGCGAATATATGATTTATTTAAACAAATTAATATTTAGGTATTTATTTTAATTTTAACTGAGTTCAGCCAAATTCAGGATCGTAACTACAGTCGAATTATATAAAAGCAAACATATGGTTTGCACAGTTCGCCGTTGTTCACTTTTAGTTTGACATTGCTGCCGAAGTTTTTTAAAAATTAATCAAGGTTCTATCATGGTGGGCATTGAAATCGTACATTTTACAACATGGTTTGATTTAGTTTGACAGGTAAGAATTAATTTTTAAAGAAAGGTTATTTATTTGTCAAACTCAAAACATAATAAAGCAAAAACACAGTATCCGCTTTGATTTTTTTTTTCTAAAATTAGATAGTAGAATAAAATTTATCGGAAAAATAAAACAACCTAATTTACATAACTTTTCTAGTCATAAAGCATTATAAGAATAATTTAAATAGTAAAATACAAAAAACTAACAAAAAAAACAGTACTTACTAGGGTAAAAAGACGGTTTTTGTCAAAAGGTTAACCCAACTTTCTTTTGTCAAAATGATATGATGTAAAATTTACGATTTCAATGCATCCCTTGATAAAATCTATTAATGCTTTAAAAAAAAATCGGCAGATTGGTAAACACTCAGTTTTCTTGAATTGTTTCTTTACCTATGTAAATATGGATTTAAAGCCAAAAATAAAATTATCTATTAGGCGAAACGTTTTTTAATCGCAATTAAGGGTCACGTGACCTCCATAACTAAAAGTTACATTCTCCTACTTATTAACTGAAAACAAAAGACGGTTTAATACAAAATTATAAAAAAATTAAAGCAAAATAAAACTTCAAAAAATGTTAAAAATAAAAATATTTAAAAAATATATTTTTAATTTTTTTTTAACATTTTGCATTTTTTTTTAAATTTTTTGTATGTTTTAGATTAACAAGAAAATGTAATGTTTGTTCAAATTAAACTGTTTATAAAAAGTTACGAACACTTTTTTGCGATTAAAAAAAGGTTTCCCCAGATAGATTTTTTGATTTTTAATTTTAAATTTATATTTACATTATAAGTAAACAAATTGTACAAGAAAACTGAGTGTTTCCAAAGTCGAACTAAAAGTAAATGACGGCGAACCGTGATTGTGTTATGCAGTATGTTAACCCACATTGTGAGATGACAGCAAGTTGTTAAACTTTTTCCTTAATATCTTTAAACTTTTTGATCAAAACACTTAAAATTAAGTATTTGCTTCAAATCGTTATTCAAATCGTAATTAAGATAAAATATATCAAGCAAAATGTTCAACAACCTACTGTCATTTCACAATGTGAGTTAACATGTTATTGCAAAACAAAGTCCATATTAGTTATAATTATTATATTACAATATATTCATATAAAACCAGTAGGGCAACGTAGAGCTGTGTATCATAATAACAGTAGTGCACAATTTTTTAAAATTTTTCGTGCACCAAGTTTTTAACATTGTTTTTTGCTGAATCCAAATATGCTAAAAACATTTTTAGTTTTAGTTATCTGTCCATAAAGTTTTTTTTTTTGTACTTTTGGTAGGTAGTTTAAGGATGTTTTCTATGATGATAATCTTAATTATAATTATACAAAAAGAGACCAACCAACCTATAGTTATAATTACCTATATTTCTAAAACTTTATAATTTAATTAGATCTTAAAAATCCAAAAATTACATTCAGATACTAGATTTACTCGTAATTTTTGTTTAATATTATTCATCTAATTTAATTTATTTCAATTTATATCATTAATATCTGAATATAATCATATAGGGGAAGTCGGGGTTAACTGGGCCACAGGGTTAACTGGTCCACCTGGATTTTATCACCTTTTTTATTAGTATAGGCGCCTTAGGGCAAATTCAGGTGATATTTAGTTGCTGCCTTCTAATATCTTATTAAGTATTAAAATTTTATGATTTCATTCAGTCATGTCAGGGTTAGTTAACTGGTTCGGGGTTAACTGGACCACTTATGTCAATATTAATTAGTTCGGGGTTAACTGGGCCATGTCCAGTTAACCCTGGGATATATCTAACATTTAACATACATGTATATGTTGTCTATTTTTATGTTAGAATTGAATTTTATTTGATTTCAAATCGTTTTTATTCACAATAATTACAATACAATACATTTTTGTTAGTGGAGCAGTTAACCCGAGTAGTGGTCCAGTTAACCCTGCCCTATGGGGTTAACTGGTCCAGCGGGGTTAACTGGTTTATCGTTAATAACTTTTTTTATATAAATAATAAATGTCTAAAGTATTAATATGTTCGAACCATTCGAAAATATTTGAAACTTGTTTAGAGGTTTTTCAAAAACTTACGATTATAAAAAGCGGAACAGTTAACCCTGTAAGGTTCACTAGTACTTTTATAAGGACTATAATTACAAAATTAGGGTATATGACTAATTATGATCACCTAAGTCGAGTTCTATGATTAAATTTTACATTTTCTTTAAACAAAGTGATATTTGTGGTTGTGACCATTTGGCAGCATTAGGGCATAATATATCGTTAGGCCTTAATATATCTGAAATAAATATGTACATCATACGCATATTCACATTTTAGCTTGAAATATTCGCCTTATTACGTACTAAAGTTAGATCAACATCAAAGAATCAACACCTGTTGCCCCACACTAAACAGCTGTTAGGAAACAAACTAAAATTTGCTTTTAATTTGCGCAGGAGCTTTAGGGGTTAAAAAAATGTTATATTTAACTGACTATACTAAAACAACATGTTTAACGTTCATAAAAAACTTACTTTAATTAGTTAAATTAGTCCATATGGTTACACGGTGCCTTAGCGGGTTAACCCCTACTTTCCCAATATTACATTAAATATTTATCTTAATTTTTAAAAATTTTGTCACTTTTTTTGTTAGTGGGCTTATTAAAAAAAAAAACATCTCATTTATATGGAGAATGGTATTATAGGTAGTTAGACCTCTAACCACCAAAAGCATTAAAACACATATAAGTTCAGACTTTAGAACCATGGATGAATTTTCAAACTGGATTAATTAAAAAAAAACATCGCAAATTCAGCATCAAAAAGTACGTAGGAATATGTGGAAAACTCGCTACGCGCAAATACCTCTAACACTCATAAATTCGGAATGTAAAGTTTACGTGTTGATAGTAATTAAAATATTTTTAAATAAAATTTATATATATATATATATATATATATTTATTTATATATATTGAAATTTTTATAAAATTACATATTAATATCGAAATACCTACATGATAAATGTAAATAATTTACATTTACAGTAAATGTTCACGAAAACGAATTCGGTATTTCCCTCGTAAAACTGAAAAAAAAAAAAACGGTTATACATAATATTATACATAATATTATACATAATATTATACATAATAATATATTATATGCATTATGGGTATAAATTCGCCAATATAGAATTTGGAATGTTATATTCCGTATTAAATCAGTTTTATGAAGAAAATACTTAAATGTATTTCACATGTATTTTAACGGTATGTAATATTAGGTTCTAATTTATAAAAAATCGGGTACGTAGGAAATTTTATTTACTATCGACATATAAATGAATATTAAAAACTAGTGTAATTACAAAAATCATTTCTCAAATGCAGGATTATCAATACCGCTCAGTTCAGCTTGAATCTGGGCAGTACTCTTGCCTTTGGTTTCTGGCACAAGGAAATAGACGAAAATGGTACCGACCAAGGAAACACCAGCAAACAGATACAACGTAACATCACTTCCTACAGTTTCCGACAACGAAGAATAAAATTTGGTGACCAAAAAGGCCAAAAACCAGTTAAATGTTGCTGCAGCGGCACTAGCTGTTGATTTGATTTCTGGAGGAAAGATTTCAGCGGATGCTAGCCATGGAATTGGTCCAAAACCAATCGAAAACATAAGCATGAAAACTATTAAGGAAGCTATTGGAAGAAATCCGATAGTTTCTGCAGTTTCTTTCGTGATTATATGCCTATCTTTCAGTGTAAAGTATAACGCCAGCGTGAACCCGGACAACATCATAAAGAAATCCGAAATGAGAAGAAGGATTTTTCTTCCAAACTTGTCAATAACCAAAGAGGAGGAAAACGTCGCTGCAAGTTGTACCAACCCGACGTAAATCGTCGCACTTTGTGGTGGAATAGTTGAACCAGCATCCGTGAAGATTTTACTGGTATAGAAAATAAAGGCGTTGACACCACTGAGCTGCTGGAACAACATAAGACCAAAACAGATCATCAAAGCTTTTTTGGAAGCCTTGGATCTGACCGCTTCTGAGAAACTCATGTTTATTTCGGCTTCTTTAGCCAGCGCTGCCTTTATATCCTCCATTTCAGCGCGGCTGTCATAGGTACTTCCTCTTAGCCTCTTTAGGGATTTAACAGCCTCATCGTACTTCCCTGTTTTTACCAAATAAACAGGAGTTTCGGGCTGAAAGAAGAAAACAACTGCAAAAACAATGGGTATCGCGGCAACAACATAAGTGAAAGTTTTAACCTCAAGGAATTTCCCAAGGATGTAACTTATTAGAATGCCTACTACTAACAATAACTGGAAAAATGTTCCCAAGGTGCCTCTAATTTCATCTTGGGCAATTTCACTGGTGTACATAGGCGCAGCTACGCAAAAGGCTGCTCCGGCCATGCCAGTTAAAAATCTTCCGGCATAGATCATTTCTACATTGCTGGAAAATATTATCAACAGCCATCCGACCATAAAAGGAATTAAAGTTGAGATCATGGCCCATTTTCGACCAATTTTATCACAGATGTAACCAATAGGAAAACACATGAAGAGAGAACCAAGAGGTACCAGGGAACCAATCCATCCACTAGCTTCTTCGTCGATGGATATATCATTTAGTTTCTTGCTTTTTAGTGCATCGTCTATGTTTGCTGTCCATCCCAGTACAGTTCCAGCAGCTACTGAACCCAGACAAACTGAAAGGAATATAGTTTCAATTAAAATAACATAATAAAAAATGCAGAAACTTAAATAGGAGGATCTGGCAGGACTAGGACTTAAGGCTACGCGGGAAAAACAATTTAAGTCGCTAAACAAAAAAAATCCAGGAAACCAAATTGAAAGTTTAAAGACTAATATATCTAAGGAACATTGTAAAACATATTTTGTATTTAATACATTCTTTAGACATACAGTACACAGGATGATTCCTAAATAGCTACATTTCTTTTAAGGTGTGATTTTTCATTAAAAAAAAATGAAAGAAAGTTTCATAGATCCAAAAGCGGCTTTTAAGGGAGCTACGCCCCTTCAAAAGGTGTTAAAAAATCGGTTTTTATTTATTATTATTATTATTATTATTATTATAATTTATACTCAGGAACGAGGTTTTGCTTGTGATCTAACCGTAAAAAGGCCTGTTCTACGATGTTATTTTCATGTAGTTATTTTAACCAGGGGCGTGCGAACGGGATACATCGAGTTTTTCTACGTAACTTTTTGTTGTTAAAATGTGATTCCTCATGTAAAAATGATCAAAAAAACGTAGATACTCTTGTTGAAAAATTCAGTTAAGGGAAAATTTTCACATTATGACGACAAAAAATTAAACACTAAAATGTTAAAAACCAAAATTTTAAGGGTCAATTATACTTTAAAAAATAAGAAAAAAAAGTTTCTATACGTGCCATCTCCGTCTGGAAACCATTTTTAGCTCAACTTTTATATAACCCAAGTTTTTTTTCATATTCTAATTATTTAGAGCTTTGGCATCTTTTTAAGACCAAATTTAAAAAAATCTATCGGTGCGTTTCTGAGAAAAACGATTTTCATTTGTTTTAACAAAAAAAAAATGACATATTCAAAAAAAAATTAGATATTCTGATTTTACGTTAAAAAGTGAGACAAAAAGTTTCTATGAACGTTTATGTTAAATGGCTTCTTAGGGAAGCTAGAAGACGTTTAAGGGACATTTTTAGAATATTATTCACTTCATAACTCAGTAATTTGACTTGAAATTTTTACTGTAGTATGCAACCAATAAACACTATCATTTTATGACATAAAAAAAATAAATATTTAACCAGGGGCGGACTTGCAGTTTTATATATAAATTATGAGACACCCATTATCTACGCCCCTGGTCAAAAACTTATTTTTTATAAAACGTTAAATGCTTACATTTATTGGTTCTATAGTTCAGTAAAAATTTTATGTAAATAAGTTAAACCGTTACTGAGATATGAAGTGAATAATATTCTAAAAATGCCCTTTAAAAGTACGCTAGCTCCATTAAAAAGCAATTTAGCTCAAATGTCTATAAAAACTTTTTTCTCACTTTTTGCCGTAAAATCTAAATATCTAAAATAATTTTTAATATTTTTTAAATATATCATATATTTTTTGTTAAATCAAATGAAAATCGTTTTTCTCAAAAACGCATTGATAGATTTTTTTAAATTTCTCTTAAAAACATGCCAAAGCTCTAAATAATTAAATTATGAAAACAAAATTGGGTTATATGAAAGTTGAGCTAAAAATCGTTTCCAGACCGGGGTGATGTAGGTCCAAAAAAGACTTTCAAAGCTCCTATGACCCTTTAAAAATGGTACATTTTTAGGGATCCGTAACTCCCTTAGAAGTTTTTTCAGGTATTAAAATGTCTTTTCTTATCTCATTCACCACTGAAATTTTGGTTTTTATTATTTCAGTGAAATTTTTGGTCCTAGAAGTGTAATTTTATATTTAAATTAAATTTTAATTACATTTTTCTTAAAAGCGGTTAATCCTGCGGTTTATTATTTTAACCTCTTCGGAACCAATAATATATTTAACAAAAATTTTATGTTTTTGGAGTTAATTCTGGACTAAAAGATATACCAAATACATAAAGTCAAATATTTTGAAGATTTTTTTTTTTTTGAAAATAAGGTATATTTTATTTTCCCGTAAAACTTTTACAGTAAAAGTCATAGCATTAATGCGTACAGTGGTGGCATTAAATATCAGGACAAACAATTTTTCATAGATTATAGTGATTAATCTTACCACCTAAGATATTTTTTTATATTTTTCGTAATTGGTTACATTTTAGACTTTGCTTTTTATTTTAAGTTGAAGTATAATTATTTTTTAACATAAGAAATTTTTTTTACTAAACTTCATAATATTTATAATTAATTTTTTACTTGTTTTGTCTTAAGACCTTAGTCTGCAAACGGTACGATTTGGGGACCTGGTTGCCTATATCGTACCTTCTTAATAAAATTACCGTAAATATCAGTAGTCGGCGAATTTCCAGTACTCGCATAGGCGCCGCGTCGACTCTAGCGTTGAGGCGAGGTTTTATCTTGACTTTTTTAAATGATTCCGTTTAAACGAGTAAGGTAAGGTAAAAAAGTTATTGACAAATAAAAATTAAAAACTTTCGTATTCGTAAAAGATAAAAATCTAATGTCGTTTTTTTGAAAAACACCGATATATATACGTATGTATAGTTAATATGTATAGTTAATATTGTTGTGGGAACAAATTAGTCGTCAAATGTTTCGATTTATAAAAATTTCCCTCATAATTCGTCAAAATTATTCCGTAAGCCTATGTTTCTGTATTTATTTTCAACGTTGATGAGTCATAACTGAGTTTACGCCGAATACTAGTAATTATTTATTGTTGATTTAAATTAAAAAAATAATGCAAAGATAAAAAGGCTTTCTCATTTACTCATAAGAATTTATTTAATTACGTATATTACCCATGAATTTAACGGACTCCACGGGAAGTATTTTTTTATTTATTTTAAATTGTCAGTAACTAGAAGACATTATTCAAATTACAAGTTTCTATGATTTTTTATTACAAGGTTATCGAAAAAAAGAAAAACACAACTTTAATAATATCCTACGGGAATTGAACCCTGGACGATTTACAAAAATTAATACCGGTACCATTTATGAAACATCCCTGTTTTGCATAAAATTAAAAAATATAATGTATAAACTACAAAAAAATATGTATATGTTTTGTTTATATTCTAATTCTACTGATATGAATTAATGTAATTACACATAAAACAATTTGGTAACTGTACTCACTGAAGAGAAATATCCATAGAAGAACTTGCAGATACATCAGTTTAAGAAATTTGATGTTAATTTACAACGACAAAATTGTATATGAGGGTTTATCTTCAAGCTAGCTATTATTGAAAGTCACAAGTTGTCTAAAAATCTTTTCGAAGTTAGAGAAATTAAAAAAGTATGATTTGCAGACCGGTAGGATATAGGATACCTTCCTCTATAATACCTATATGGAGCAAAGGAGCTTAAACATATTTTCGCGAAAAAAAAAACGATACCTGTGGCATCAATAATAATAGCTAAGATCCGAAGAGGATAATTTGTTTCGGTGCACCAAACGAAAGGTAAGGGTACTTTTTAATAAAAACACTAAAAAAGTTTTTCTTGTCCATGATGGAACAAAAAATAAAATATGTATGTGTGAGTAATATAGACCAGGTTCCGATTGGTTAAAATGCAATTTTTGGCATTTGTAGGACTTTTTTTGAGGAGACAATTCTCGGTTAAACGTTTCGATATGGGGTTTTTAACATTGTTTAGTTGCTTGAGTGCTTAAAGTCGCCCTTTTTTATTTTTTTTTTGTTTTTAATATATTTGGTCAATTGACTGAAAATTAGGAAATTTTACGTAATTTCAATAATAAAAAACTAAATCCTTTAAGCAAAAAAAAAATGGCGACCTTAGGCACTCAAGCAACTTTACTGTACAATACTACTGTACAATAAAAAAAGAACATTTTAATATCTTTAATTATAACTAAGAATTTTTGGTTCAAAACGTGGTCTGCGAATGCGAAATATTTGATTCATATGACTATAGTTAGTTGAGGAATAAATTGACGTATTAGTCCTCCGGTAGCCCCCTTCCGGGGGGCGGCGGTGGCTCAGTCGTGAACACCTCGATCTAGTAATCGAGAAGCCGGGGTTCAATCCTCGGATGTGGAACAACTTTTTCACAGAAATAAAATACCGTAATTTCCCCACCACGTTGGCTTGTGATGCCGAAGATCTAAGCAGTACAGAAAAAGGTTTTTGCAGTTGATAATGCCGCACTAGCACTCGGATCTGTGATACTACCCGGACGCGCCGAAAGGGAGCAGCAAGGTAGCTGTCAGGTCTGTTGGCCGAGCTCACTTTAAGGACTTCCAAGCAACCAGGATCTGTACTAAGGCTGCAAGCGAAAATGATCCTTAAGCAGTTTGGCGCCGGTCCAAGTGCATGCAGCCAATAAACTTAAGGATCAAAGCCAAAAAAGCCGACAAAACGAGGTTCGGATTCCTCGCTAAACTGTAGGTCCCGGGGCACAACAACAAAAATCCTCGTTAGAGTAGAAAAACTAGTAACACAGGGGTAGGCAAAAAGGACCAATATGGTCTAGTTGCCAGGCTTTACCTCCCCACCATTACTACTACTACTAGCCCCCCTCCGACACTAAGCCAACTTTAAAGTTTAATAATTACCTGATAAAGCAGCAATATACTGCGGCAGTTTAGTTGCGGTGCCCTTATATTTTCCTGGCTCTCCATTCATACTGTTCTAAAATAAAATTTTATATTAATTAAAATTATTTAAAAAAACGAGCCGTGAAGATATGTAATGCTACGCATTCCATTATATTATTATATTATTCGCTGTGAATGGTATATTGCATTTTCCCAAATACTTTAAAAAAATTAATTTTCTAAAAATAAAAATAAAAAAAAAATATTTCACTTTTTTTGAAAACGAAAAATTAAAAAAAAAAATTTTTTCAAAATTTTTCATTTTTTTAAATAATAATAATAATAAAGGCATTTATTTTACAAATCAGAGTTACAATAAATTTGTATTTGCATTTTAAGCGAGGTTTAGTGAGAATAACAGATTTTTTATTTTTTTTTATTTTATTTTCTTCTTTTGCGAAAAACGAAAAATTAAAAATATATATACTTTTTTTTAAGTTCAACCCCCCATAACATTTTTTGTTTTTGGGGGGACTACTTTTAAAATTGGTAGAATTGATCCTTATAATAAAAGTAATTTTTCCCAAAAAAGTTACGTTAAAGGAAACTAAGCTAAGCTATTTAATAACTCAGTAACTCTTTGAGTTATAGCAACGAGGTTTTGCACCTGAATTAATCTTATTAAGGTCCATCTTTTAATGTTATTTTCATGTAGTTATTTTAACCTGGGGTGTGCGAAATGGGGGAACCTTATCAGTTTTATGTCCCAAACTTTTTTCTGCGTAAATTTTTTGTAATTTTATTTTTGGAATGTGTTTCCTCAGATCAAAATACATAAAAAAGGTTGTAATACTGTAGGATTAACCGTTTTCGTGAAAAACTAATTTGAAGGGGAAATTTCACGGTTCGAGGGCGAATAAGTAAATACTAAAATGTTGAAAACCAACATTTTAATGATGCAGGGTTATTCTATATCAATAACTAAGGAAAAAGTTTCTATACATGCAGGTCAAAAAATCGCTTTTAGTAGCTTTCTATGTCCCTTTAAAAATGGTGCATTTTTGGGAGACCATAGCTCCCTTAGGATTGATTTTTGGAAGTACCTGTACATAAGGTTTTTTGCTTAGTTTTTGATGTACAGTAACCCTGCATGATTAAAATTTCTGTTTTCGAAATTTTTATTATTTAATTTTTTGTCCTTTCAACTTTCAAATGAATTTTTCTCGAAAACGGTTAATCCTACAATATTACAACAAGAGTACCTTTTTTATAAGTTTTGACCTGAGGAATATTGCAAAAATACAATAACAAAACAAGTACACAGAAAAAAGGTTGGGACAAAAAACTAATAAGGCCCCCCGTTTCGAACACCCCTAGTTAAAATAACTACTTGAAAATAACATACAAAGATGGGTCTTATTAAGATTAGTTCACGTGCAAAACCTCGTTGCTATATCTCAAAGAGTTTCTGAGTTATTGAATAAAAACCGGATTTTTTTAGCCACTTTCAAAGGGGCTTAGCTCCCTTACGACTCATTTTTAGAAATATTTTTATAGTAACTTTTTTTCATACTTTCTGATGTAGAATCACCCAACGAGTTTTTTGCTCATCATTTCCAAACACCCTGTATATTATAAAAAAAAATCTTGGTTTTATTAGCGTTTATTTTATTTTTTATAGTGTTTACTTTAAAAATTAAGAAAGTAATATTTCGACACTCCCAAGCAACAAAGACGTAACTCAAGTTAGACCCATTTTGAGTTATACTCATAGGTAAACGCCTTAACAAAAGACACACATGGTGGTACTACTTAGATTTCTCCACAGGCCATTTTAACCAAAATTTTACCAAAAAACACTAAAGTAAAAAATTTTGAAACTTGAAAATTATCAGAAACAAACAATAAATAAACAATAAATACTTATACAGTTAAATAGAGAATTTTATAAGCTTTCAAATGACGTATCGCATGGCTTCCTTTTCCACTTCAATCATTTACCCACCCTTAAATAACAAAAAAAAAATATTTTAGAAATTTAGCTGTCGTGAAAAATGACAATATATGAGTTACGGCTTTGTTGCTTGGGGGTATCGATTTATTTAATAAAACTTTTTTATACAATATTCAATTAACATAATCTATGCTGGTATCAAAAGTCCGTTTTTTAAGAAATTGTTTTGTTACAGAGATTGTAGTCTCTGTTTGTTAGGTCTAGACCCCAGCCTGGAATCTCCAGAGGTGCGTTTTCACCATAGACAAGGAAAGACCTCCAAAGCCGTTGCGGGATACTGTGATAAATGTGCCTAGCATATCTGAGATAAACTTGCACATGCGCACTACTATTGTTATTTTTGACGAGTATTTTTTAACCTTAGTTTTGTGTGTCAAATAAAAATTGTAAAAAATTCAAAAAAAAACAATAAATATCTACGAAGAAACGTCAAAATAGTTTTTTTTTAAATTATTTTATAAGAATTTTTCGAGGTGTGTTTGAGTTTCGGGATTTTGTTCACCTAGGTTGTACGGTTTAAAGTTATAAACAAAAGCAGCAAAAAAACAATTAAAACACAGTAAAAATCGAAAAATGAACAGAAACAAACGACGATCTGACAGTACTGACAGTATAAACAAACTGCTAATAATTCGTCACCCCAGTGCCATATCTCTATTTTTGGACATTTTAAGATTTTTACTGGGGGATTTTTGGAGATAAGACAAATGAATACTTGGGTGATGATTTGTTTTACGACCGACAGCATTTCACAGCTGATAGAGATGCGTACTGCGCCCCGTTCTGTCACAAAATAATCTTGCGCAGGCTGGACTAATGGTTCTCTTTCTATCTCTATGGTTTTCACCATCGAAAACAAAAAAATACTACGCGCAAATCACAAAGTCAAGTTTAATAAATAAATTCGTACAAAAATCGGATAATAAATAAATTTTTCGGGATTTCGGAACTTTTCGGGATTCAAATATTTTCGGGATATCCCGAAATTTCGGGATCCAGAATTTCGGGACTGGAAACCCTTCTCTAATGTATTGCTACAAGCTGCAATGTGATTACTAGTAGTCGGATCAAAGTATTTCTTTACAGGGGCACAAAAATTATAATTTTTAAATAAATAGATACTTTTAACTATATTTCACTAACTGGATTGTCATATCGACGCTGTTATTATACTATTCACAACCCGTAAGCGCTAGAATAGCGGTAGTTTTAATTTTCAAAAATCGCCAAAAAATGTGTTTTCTAAAAAATATAACAAATTTTAAAAATGTCTGTCTGTCCGTCCGTTTTATGTTTACACGATAACTCGAGAACGAATTATCCGATCGGCTCGAAATTTTCAGGAAAATCAAGTTTTAAAGTTATGGTTTGGTACTTATTTTTTTTTTTAATTTTTTTTTGAAATAATTAAAAAAAAATTAAATAATTTTTTGATTTTCGAATTTTTTTTTTTAATTTGATTTTTTGAAACCAGGATTTTTTATAGTATATAATGGAATTCGTAGCATTGCCTACATATCTTCACGGCTTGTTGTTACATTATTTTATATTTAGTTTTTACAGTGTGTCGAAGCTGTTTTTGAAAGTCACTTGGAACATGAAAAAAAAAGAAAAACAGGAAAAAAAATGTAAAACATTTTTTTTATTTTTTTTTTTTTTTTTTGAGAACCGTCTTTAGTGTTCGAGACTGAAGTTTTTTTGCATACGTGGTGCATATACTATTTTTTCTACTACCTAAAGCTAGTAACTCCAAATATCAGTTGAAAATAAAGTTTAAAAATTATTTTGACATAACCGTCAGTTGAAAAAAGTTACTAGTTGTCACAAAAATTTTTCATTATTGACCGTCGTCAATAAACAATGCTTAACAACGGTCAATAATAAATAAGTTTACTGATTTTATTGGTTGCCAAGGTAAACAAGCCTTGACAGCGGTAGATAATATGTAAGCTAGCACTTAATTAGGTAGTAGAAAAATTATTTTTTTTAAATCTAATTCTTATGCCGTCCACTACTTAGGTGCTTAGTATTAAGCTAGAAAATGTATTATACAGCGCCGGCCTTTGCACGACACCGACCGTTTTTTTTTTCTTAGTAATCTAAATTTTCTTTATTTGTCTAAATTAAGTTTTTAGGGCCCCTAGGGGTAAAGCTCATCAAAATTTCGCAGGGTAAAAATTTGGGAATTTCTCGCATCTAAACAGGGGCGCCAAAGCAAACGCTTGCTTCAGGGTGCCGAAATGCTAAGGCCGGGACCTGGTACTATAACTGTTTGGATTTAGCAGATTTACACTCATCTGAAATTATACATACAGGGTGTATTTGAAATAGCGTAGGAAATTTTAACAGGTGATTCTACATGATAAAATATGACAAAAAGTTCCTATAAACATATGTCTAAAAATGCGTCATAAGGGAGCTACGCCCCTTTGAAATTGGCTAAAAAAATTGGTTTTTATTTAATAACTCAGGAACCCTTTGATATATGTTAACGAGGTTTTGCATGTGAATTAATCCTAATAAGGCCCATATTTATATGTCATTTTCACGTACTTATTTAAACCAGGGGTGTGCGAAACGGGGGGGCCTTATCAGTTTTTTGTCCCAAACTTTTTTCTGTGTAACTTTTTTTAAATTTTATTTTTGAAATATGATTCCTCAGCTAAAAATACATAAAAAAGGTACTCTTGTTGAATTACTGTAGGATTAACCGTTTTCGAGAAAAGTTCATTTGAAGGTGAAATTTCACGGTTCGAGGACGAAAAATTAAATACTAAAATGTCGAAAACCAAAATTTTAATGATGCAATGTTATTCTACATCAAAAACTAAGAAAAAAAGTTCCCATACATGTAGGTCGAAAAAACGCTTTTAAAGCTACCATAGCCCTTTAAAAATGGTGCATATTTAGGGGACCATAGCTCCATTAGGATTGATTTTTGGAAGTACCTCTATATGGGTTTTTTTTTCTTAGTTTTTAATGTACATTCGCCCTGCATCATAAAAATTTTGGTTTTCAACATTTTAGTATTTAATTTTTCGTCCTCGAACCGTGAAATTTCACCTTCAAATGAACTTTTCTCGAAAACGAATCCTACAGTATTACAACAAGAGTACCTTTTTTTATGTATTTTGACCTGAGGAATCATATTTCAAAAATAAAATTGCAAAAAAGTTACACAGAAAAAAGTTTGGGACAAAAAACTGATAAGCCCCCCCCCCGTTTCGCACATCCCTGGTTGAAATAAGTACATGAAAATAACACACACAAACGGGCCTGGATAGGATTAGTTGACGTGCAAAACCTCGTTGATATATCTCAAAGGGTTCCTGAGTTATTAAATAAAAACCGATTTTTTTAGCCACTTTCAAAGGGGCGTAGCTCCCTTATGACGCATTTTTAGACATATGTTTATAGGAACTTTTTGTCATATTTTATGATGTAGAATCATCTGTTAAAATTTTCGACGCTATTTCAAATACACCGTGTATTTTCTTTATTTCTAAATGAAAAATTGTTCTTCTCTGACCCATTTTTTTGCTTCGTTAAATATTGCTTCATTGCTGGCTGCATTAAGGGGTTCTGATTTTACTTATACTTTTTACAAAGTATTAGACAACTCTTATAGTTCACAAAAAAAAATGCCATTTTTCCGACCAAAAACGTGTAAAAAGGGGGAATAAAAAATAAAAGACAAATTTCGTCAAAATATTTTAGAAGCGTATTCTACGCATATTGAAAAGTATAAAAAAGCAAAAAAAAAACTATTTTTTTGAAATAAAAAATCAGAACAACCCCTTAAATATTGCATAATATACAATGCATATATTATTTTATACTTATATATTTACCTAAGTATATAAAAATTATAATTTTTATATAAACATTTTCATCGAACTAGCAAAATCTTTAAGGTTATTTTTTACCTAGTTTTTAACCTAAATTGCAATATAGGGGAAGGTGTTGTACCTTTGACCCTTTGTACCTTTAACCACCGCGTAATACAGAGCACTGTATGAGTATGTGTGTAAATTAATATAATTAGTGTATAGTTTAGCCGCTAGAGGTGTTACTAAACCTGAAGCGAGTTAAAAATAGGTGCGTTCTTTCCCTCCATAATAGTTTGTGAAGTTTCGGCGGTCAAAAGTAAGTATTTTTATGTTTTAAATTGCCCTATAACTTTTTTGACAAATTGCTTATTTTGAGATTAAATATATCCAAATGTAAAGTTACCTTTCTAGAAGAAACTTGAATGTTTTAGAGTTAATTAATATTATATTAAAAGTAACGGCGGCCTATCCAGTTTGAAATGGCCTGGCCTTGTGCCTTTGACCACTAACAGGTGTTGTACCTTTGACCGATCAAAGGTACAACGGATTTCGCAAGAATACATTTTTACTAATATTATTTTTAGTTTTTAGTTTGCAAGATGCCAGGGAGCAAGACCGGTGTTAAAAGGGTCAAAATTCGTAAAGAAGATCTAGAAACCGCTATTAGATTCATAAAAGAACATAAAATGACCATAGGAGAATCGGCTAGACATTTTAATTTAAATAAAAAAACAACTTTAATCTTTCAAAACAAAACAAAAATGAAGAAGTCGCGTGATGAAATCTATACTTATTCACCTAAAATACCAAAAAAAGTACCAAGGTCAAAGGTACAACATACCTGTTGTACCTTTAAACATTGAAGGCTTTTTATAAAATTCCTAATAACATAATTGTAAATGCAGTTTAAAATTTGCAAAACATGTACTTTATGAGACCTAAATGCCCACGCGTGACAATAAAAATTACATCTAAAATAAAATTAAATATGAAAATCGGTCAAAGGTACAACACCTTCCCCTACTCTATAAATTAAAAAAAAATATATATAGAAAAGGTAT
The DNA here is from genome assembly GCA_958510825.1 of Brachypterus glaber. Classification (NCBI taxonomy): domain Eukaryota; kingdom Metazoa; phylum Arthropoda; class Insecta; order Coleoptera; family Kateretidae; genus Brachypterus; species Brachypterus glaber. The sequence continues at coordinate 61,026,748 of OY294045.1, read as the reverse complement.
GATGATAAAAAGCATACACAACCTTTCTAAAATAAAAATAAATATTTTTATGAATAATAAGAAAATATTTATTTAATAAAGGTATTGGATAATTGAATAACATCATTGACCTTATTATAGATAACACTTGTTAAGTGTTAAAATATTTGCTATAAACGAGATTTTTACTCGTCTCAGAAATAATTTAATCTAATTAATTGTACAAATATTATAGGTACAGTAGGACCCACAAAAAACGCAAGTTTTTAATATGACAAAATGTCAATTTTATTAATTATTCTATAGTTTAAGTAAGATTTTAAGAAAGAGGTTAGAGTAATTTGACATATTGTCGGTTTTTATAGATAATGCGTGAATGCGAATAATGTTAAATAACAATAACTGCTGTTATTATATGAAGCTGGAAGAAATGGAAAACTAGCAAATAAAGAGGTTCCAGATCTGCAGAAGCAAGAAGTCTCCCCAAGATGGTTATTTTTATGGTAATATTCCTTCTTTTTTACTAAATTATTGGAGAGCCCCTAGAACAAACTCGAAGCTTTTTTAGGGCTCTCCATGAATCTGTATACCAAATAATTAAATAAATAAATGTCGAATATTAAAATATTTAAAAAAATATATATAATAAATAATAAACTGAAAAAACATTTACAATATTTAATCAAATAAAAAATTTAAACACAATATTTAGTAAATCTTATGGGAAATAAAACTTTAAACTGTAATGAAATATATAATTTATGAAAATCATGATTTTTGTTTAAAAAAGGATTTTTTGCTGCCTAAAAGTTTCCAATCTCGGAATTATCAATGCGGCGGCGGGCGGTGGTTTCCGACCCAAGAAAATCTGTATCGTTTATAGCCTGCACCGCGTCTAGTTAAGGGTGTTCTCCTAAATAATTAAGTAAATTTTCACTTCCTTCTTCCCGAGCCTGCACTTTACCAAGTTCACTTGCTCACATCCTGCTTCCAATAACCCAATAGCTTGAGCTTTCTTAACATCATTTAATTGATGCATTTCTACTTATGTACTTAATTAAATTAATTATATTAAGTCCTTTAATTTTTAGTACATCTTGACCACTTTAGAGGGCGTCTTCCAAAAGACTCTTTTTAAACGGCTCCACAGTTTTTGGGCTTCCTGTAACACATAGAGTAAAAATTCCAACGGGATTCTATTCATAAGACTAAATACTAGTAACTAAACCTAAAAAATATTCTATTTTTAATATTTTAATCATTTTATAAACATTTTTTTTTGAAAAATTAAAAAAAAACGCCATTTCATTTTCCAGAAAAATGTTTTATAAAATGATAGAAATATTAAAAATAGAATATTTTTTAGGTTTAGTTACTAGTATTTAGTCTTAGGAATATAATCCCGAATTTTTACTCTATGTGTTACAGGAAGCCCAAAAACTGTGGAGCAGTTTAAAAAGTGTCTTTTGGAAGTGGTAAAGATATACTAATAATGCAAAAAAAATCTTTAAATTGTTAAATTTTTTTTAATTTTTTTTTTCGCAAAAAGGAAATAAAAAAAATTGTTAAAAATTTTTTTAAAGTTTTCTTTATTTTTTTTTATTTTTGGGAAACGCAATATACCATTTACTGTGAATAATATATAATGGAATGCGTAGCATTACATACCTTCCGGCTTGTTTGTTTTTGGGGGATCGGATAATTCGTTCTTTAGTTATCGTGCTTACAAAAAACGTGACAGACGAACAGACGGACACTTTCAAAGTTACCTATTTTTTCATGAAACACATTTGTGTCCAAGAATTGTTTGTCCTGGACATTTTTTTACGATTTTGTAAAATTCGAATCTACCGCATTATACTCTTCTAGCGCATGCGCGCTGTAAAGAGTAAGTGAAAAAACAAATGACCAAGTTGGTAATTTTTTAGTTCCTGGCAGGAATTAATGAGAAGTCCTTGCCATTACTATAAAAAACAAGTGAATACAAATTACTGTTTTGGGATTTACATTGCACAATCATTTCAATTATTCTACTTTAAGATCTATTTATTCATATTGTTATTTTTTTTCAATGTTTTTTCCTTCTGCGTAGGTAAAGTGAGAATTAACAACAGAATTTTTAAATTAAAAAATACAAAAACTTTTTTGCCCGAAAGCGTTTTTTTTTTAAATTAAAAAAAAAATAAGAAAATTGTTTAAAAAAATTTAAATGGGAAAGCAAATATAAATATTATTATTAACCATTACTATTATTGAATTATTAAAGTTTTTAAGCTTTTTTTTTCAAAAAACGAAAAACAGTGTATCTGTTACTTTTTTAGCATCATTCATTATTTTACGGGACTCCATTTCTGTGATATCTACTCTGTATGAATGTTCTATTTCCATTAATACATTATCATTAATTGTATCTGTAGATCTTATACTATCGTAGGTACTTAGTACATTTCCATAGTATTTAACCTGATATTTCTCTCTTTTCGATATATAATAATTTTCTACAGCCAAGTAATTACCTCGTTTACTTTTAATTCATTCATTAATTAGACATTATTCGTTCATTTATATTACTATACTAAATATACAGAGCGGTTCAAAAGTCACCCCCCCCCTCTTAACTTTTGAACAAGTTTAGATATCGACTTCAAATTTAGAACTCCTTAATAAGACAACTTAAACTATCTTTAAGCATATATTTGATACTTTTAGCTCTTAAAATGTGGGCAGGGGAACATGGGGCGACATTTTTTTTTAAATGGAAAGGTGGGTCGTATGGTACATCAAAATTCTCCATTTAACTGTATATTTTTTATTTTTTTAGACATTTTTTTTTGGGTTTAAAATAGGGTTGAAAATGGGTATTTTTGTCAAAATTTCTCTAAAATCCAAACATTTTTTTTTAAAATGCCTAATTTCATAATGAAAAAAAGTAAATTATACTTTTCAACTAATTTTATTTGACATAAATAAAAATTAACAAAAAAAAAACTTAAAAATTTATTTTTTTAGCACAAAAAACTGAAAAATCAAAACCTTAAAAAACATGTTTAAAAAATTTAAATATGTATTGTTATAAAGGCTTTAAAATGATATATCACACGACCCCCCTTTCTATTTAAAAAAATTTCCCCCCATGCCCCCCTGCCCACATTTTAAGAGATAAAAGTATCAAATATATGCTTAAAGATAGTTTAAGTTGTCTTATATAAGAGTTCCAAATTTGAAATCGATATCTCAACTCCTTCAAAAGTTAAGAGGGTGGGAATGGAGCTCTCTACAACTAGAATTATGAAACAAAAGACGTCTACCCTATCTCTATCTCATATGTGCTACACTTTCCAGCCAACCAAATAAATACTGTATTTGTTTTTCACACAACAAATAGAGTATTTATTTGGTTGGCCGGAAGGTGTAGGCAGTGAGCGGCACGAACGAACATAGCTAATGTAAATCTGTAGAATAAGATAATTCTACTAAAATTTAGATGGCGCCAGTAATTTCTTTACACTTTTCGCCCGGCCAAGTAAATATTGTATTTGTTCAACAAAGAACAAATACAGAATTTGTTTGGTGGGGTGGAAGTGGGAGTGTATGTATGTCTTCTATCCTTTTTGGGTAGAACTTTTGTCCCTGTTTAATCTAACGGGAAAAATCTCCATTGGTCTTCGCTGTAAATGAAACGCGCGGTATTAGACGACGCGGTAAACGATACGCGCGGTAATAACTGGCGCCGTATTGGACGCTTGGTATTAGCCGGCGAGGTTTTTCTGCGGGGTAAAGATCGGCGCCCTTTAGCGCCGCAGGGTAATTTTTTAAAGATTTTTTGGTTTTTTCCCCCTTGAGCCTTACCCCACCCTAATTTTACCAAAAATAATTATATCGTAAAACTTTGGATAAGGAACCAGAGGTCCAAATTTAAAGTCTTCCCAGCAAAACTTTCCGACGGACCCTCACACGGGTTGATGGACTAGTGACGGCCAGCCGGTAATATTTTGCTGGGTTTAGCTAAAAGACAAACACATTTTTTTTGACGGAAATCAGCTTCTTTCCATATAAAACTTCAAAAAAGGTGAAAAAGGCAATAATTTTTTGTTATTCGCACAGGACTTTCCTAAACGAAAGTATAATAAAAATAGATATTATTAATATGATCTGTTTCATCAAGCAAGAAAGTAAATTCAAAATCGCACAGTGAATATTTTCAAAACAGATTCGAATATTGGATGTGCGAATATACTGCGTAATTTATTTTATAAAACCTAACTATATTCTATACTCAAACATATACTATTCAAACCTGTTGTAAAAATATTTACTGTGCGATTTTTAATTTACTCTCTTGCTTGATGAAACAGACCATAGTTATTATGGGATCGGCATTTCTGAGTACCACTGACTAAAAGTTTTAGGCCAGCATTAATTTGGTTATAGTTTATATGCAAAAGTATCTGTACGTCGATCTGTATGTCCTTGAAAGTTTGTGATTATAATAACTCAAGAACGATTTGAGTTAAAGGCTTTAAAGGAACATATAGTTCTCGACTGGAATTGTACTTGGTAAAGATCCAAATCAGTAAAAAAACTTGATTAATTATTATTAATTAATATATTTTTTTTTGAGATAATTTTATTTTTAGAGAAAAGAATAGGCCTGTCTTAAAATTAATCCAAATCTTTAAAATCATAACTATAAAATGTTAGGAGATACGATTTTTTGGCCATTGCTGGAAATTTTTTCGTTAAAATCGAAATAACTCAAAAACTTTTGGAGATAGATATAGGTTGTAGAATATTAAAAGGTTTGGAATTTGATGCAGAATTTAAAAATCATAAAATATACAGGGTGTTTAATTAATCACATATGTTGTGCATGTACCATTTTTCTGGTACACCCTGCACTTTTGAAAATAAGTTTTTAAAAATACAATACAAACACCTAATATCTTACTTTGACAGAGAGCTGGGACACCCGGTATTAATAACGCTATTATTCTAACAGTGCGTTACCCCTCAGTTAGGGACCCTCACCCAGATAAATATCCTGCGAATCAATGAATCGTAAAACCCCGCCGTGTATTAATGTTTTATACAAAACGAAAATATTTTTCATAAAAAGCAATAAGTTTTGGGATTGTAAACCTTTTGTTTACATAAAATATCATTAAAAAAAGTAATTATCAGCGTAAAAGTAAATAAATTGATAAATGATAAAGCAGATACAATACATACTTAATTTTTTTTTACTTGTACATGAGAATCTTTTAACTATTTATGGATTGTAATTTTTTTATATATATTTTTTTAATAGATAACACAGGCACACAAAAAAAAGTGGCCTGAACTTTGATAACCATATAATATATTACATATTATGTAATTAATTAAAAATTAATACTTTATTAAGGATTAAAACGAGCAAACTATGATATTTATACGTATTTAGGGGCGCTGAAAATGAATCTGCACTCAGATTGACCAAAAACGTCAAGGTTTCGACATAACCTCAAAATGACCTAATTTTAGATAAAAGAGTTTATTATAAATTAAAGTCATGTTATCTATACGTATTTTGGGGTGCAAAAACCAAATCCAAGTCCCGAATCGTTCGATCAAAATGCGGCTGAATACCACCCAGCAAATATTGGATCGTTGGCCGCCCGTTAGCCAAACATTGGCGTGTCAATGTTTTATACATTTTACCAATGCACACAAAAAAAGTGGTCTTTACTTTAATTAGCACATAATATGTGCCATCTTGTATTTTTTCCGCTGAATCCGAATCTGAGGTCAGAATCTTTCTATAGGCGCAAAAGAATTCTTTTAGCTAACTAATTAAACTACCTTTTGGTATCTTCAATTTTATCATATTTACTTTTGCTATTGTTGATGCTTTTCAGCAGCATTTTAGCTGATATTGTAATTCTTGGATTCGGATTCAGCAGAAAAAATACATCGAAATCACGTATGGGACTTTTAAAATCTAAAATTTTCTGGCCACCTGTTCTGGCCGGTTTTCACGTGTATTTTTGCCTCCCCAAAATACGTATATCATTTTAATTTATAATAAACCCCTTTATCTAAAATTAGGTAATTTTGAGGTATTTTTTGAGGTTGTCGAAACCTTGACGTTTTTGGTCAATTTGAGTGCAGATTCGTTTTCAGCACCCCTAAATACGTATAAATATGATAGTTTGCTCGTTTAAGCCTTTTATCAAAAATAAGGTAAATTTTAGCAATTTTTGAGGTTTTCTCAAAAGCCGTGGGTGATGGGCCAATTCTGACCTCGGATTCGGATTCAGCGGAAAACAAACATATATACGGTTATCAAAGTACAGGCCACTTTTTGTTGTGTGCCTGTTATCTATTAAAAAAATATATCTAAAAAAATCATCATCCATAAATAGTTAAAACATTAAAAAAAATTAAATATGTATTGTATCTGCTTTAAGGACTAAACATAAAACACTTTATGATAAAGCTTATATGAAAGTTAAAAATACAATTTTATATCCATTTTAGATAAAATATTTATTTTAAGGTCGTCAGAAATCCGTGAATTGAATTTTATTGTCCAGGTATAGGAAATATCTTATATTAGCCCTAGTGATTTCCTGAATTAAAATAAATTAAATATAAGGTGGTTTTAAGCATGCAAAAAGGTAATTGAAACCTAACAATTTAAATAAAATTGTAAAATATTAAATTTCAAGAACTGCCATCATTTCTGAGACTCTTATACATTTTTATCTTCACTTATAGTAGTAATAAACTATATAAAAAAAAGTTGCCAACTTTTGCCATTTTTAGAAAAAAAAAACTCGTAAAAAAAAAATAAAGTTTATGTTCGAAATAAAACGCTATAAAAATAATTTAAATGGTCAAATTTTTTTAAATAAATAATTATAATTTATTGTGTCACTGACTCATCAGAACTGTCATCCTCATTTTCATCATCAGTATTGATGACAGAACCCGGTTTTTAAGGGGTTGTTCTGATTTTTGATTTCAAAAAATGAATTTTTTTTTTTGCTTTTTTATACTACTTCATATGTGTAGAATAAGCTCCTAAAATATTTTGACGAAATTTGTCTTGTTTAAAAAGTTATATATATACTTTAAAAAATATACATAAAAAAATAATAAAATAATAAAATTTTAAGGGGCGATTCTACATCATAAAATATGACAAAAAGTTCCTATAAACATATGTCTAAAAATACGTCGTAAGGGAGATACGCCCCTTTGAATATGGCAAAAAAAATCGGTTTTTATTTAATAACTCAGGTGAGGTTTTGCATATAAACTAATCTTAATAACGCCCATCTTCGTATGTTATTTTTATGTACTTATTTTAACCAGGGGCGTACGAAACGAGGGGACCTTATCAGTTTTTTGCCCCAAACTTTTTTATGTGTATCTTTCGGTTTTTATTTAATAACTCAGGAACCCTTTGAGATACAGCAATGAGGTTTTGCATATAAACTAATCTTAATAACGCCCATCTTCGTATGTTATTTTTATGTACTAATTTTAACCAGGGTCGTGCGAAACGGGGGGACCTTATTAGTTTTTTGCCCCAAAATTTTTTATGTGTATCTTTTTTTATTTTTTTGTAAAAAATATAGATTCCTTGAGTAAAAATACATAAAAAATGTTGAAAAGTGTAACACTGTAGGAGCAACCGTTTTCAAAAAAAAAATGGAATTAAGAGGAAGTTACATTATGTGCCATCAAAAATGTTACTTTTTAAAAGGCTATTATTCATTTAATATTAAATTTAGTTTTTCGGTAAAGAATACTTTTTTGTTCAGTTTTTATTGTAGAATCGATCTGCAGAAAATTCCATTTTTCAAAACGGTTCCAGCGATTAAAAAAAAAACTATTTAACATATTGACTTAAATCTTTCGGTATTTTGTCGAAAATCATGTTGGCGAGATCGCTAGTGTAATTTTTTTTAGGCTTGTAATTTATGTTTTATTCCTCCTTTTTTACCCGTGTTTGGTCGGAAAAATTGCATTTTTTTGTTTTTTTCACTAAAATACGCGTGGAATTTTTGTTTTTTGGAATTTTGACTTATGTCTACACTAGCGAACTAAAGGATGTCATTTTTAACAAGACTGGTTTTGATTTTTGTGTTTCGGACCATTGGGGGCCGAGCTATCGCTGGAACCGTTTGCCATGCTATTTTTGAGGTGTCTAACTTCAGCGCGTGCTGCACATTTTTTTGAGAACTTTAAGAGTTGTCTAATATTTTGTAAAAAGTTTTGTACAGCCCACTGTTCGTGGGTTATTCAAGCAAATGGCCTATTAAAAGTTTATAGAAAAACAATAATTTTTCATTCAGACAGGCTCAAAAGTGTTAATTGTATCCAAAAATACCAAAAACTTTAAAAAGAGTAATCCTTTCTCAAAAAAAAATCGTCTCGAAAGGGTTAAGCCATTCAAAACTGTGACACACACGCACACAGTATATTTTATTTATATTTTTCTTGCATAATATAATTAAGTGCTATTTATATCTATTTAAGTTATTTTATTTTTGTGGTACAAACATCATTAAATTTTTATTTAATTATACTAAATTATGCATAAATATGTAATTATATTTTCCCATGCTCGGTAAGCTAGATGCATAACAAATATAATAGCAATTGCAATAAAATTTAGTTTTTCCGCAGAATTAACAATTTTCTATCCCGACACAAATAGCCACTAGGAGAACTTGGGAAGACTTGGGTTATACCTACTAGTAGTAGTAGGGGAGAATCGTACAGAACCGGGTATCAGTTGAAAAAAGTTTCTATATTGAGTGCAGTTTTACGAAAGCAAACATTAGTTTAATTTTAAGGCCTATCCAGAAGCTTGCATAAGAACATAAAACATAAGAATGCTATGCCGTGATTGGCTTACAAGATACATGGCGGCACATCAAGCCAATGACGGCATCGCATTCTTATGTATTACGTTCTTATGCTAGCCTGTGGATATGCCTTTAACATGTTAATATGTATATTGCTAAATGACTTGTGTCCTACTATTATCCTATTCAGGTCTATTCACGTGCGTAAACAATATTGCTATTTTGGCAATATTTTTTTTTTCAAAAAAAAAAAAATATGTTTATTTTTCGTTTTACGAAAAAAGAAACTTTTTTTACAAAAAAAAAAAATTTTGAGAAGTTGAAAAAACATTTGTATTTTTTTTTAAAATTTTTTTCGTTTTTGATTTTAATGAACCTAGGCCTATAGGGGAAAGTATTATTTTGTTGGCAGCAGTATTTTTTCGTTTATTACTATTTACATAGTATTTATATTACTACCGGTTTTTTTTTTGACAAAACCGGATACTTTGACGTTTTAACAAAAACAAATCCGTTTCGACTATGAAAATCAGGTCTATTCACGTGCGTAAACAATATTGCTATTTTGGCAATATTGGCAAAAATATCATGCGATTTTGGCCAGTATTGTTAAAACGTCAAAGTACCCGGTTTTGTCAAAAAAAACGGTAGTAATATAAATACTATGTAAATAGTAATAAACGAAAAAATACTGCTGCCAACAAAATAATACTTTCCCCTATAGGCCTAGGTTCATTAAAATCAAAAACGAAAAAAATAAAAAAAAATAAAAATGTTTTTTCAACTTTTCAAAAAAAAAAAAAATTTTCAAAAAAACGAAAAATAAACAGAAATTTTTTTTTTTGAAAAAATTTGTTTTTACCTTAATCCGATTTTTACCAAAAACAATCCCAGCCTAGAACTTTGGATAATCAAGCTATGGTCCAAATTTGAAGTATTTAGACTGAAGCCCAAAATTATCAAAATTTGCGTTACGTAATACTTGAACGTTCCATATAGGCGTGAAACGAAAAATAAATTGAAAAAAAATGTTTTTGAAAAAAATGTGTTTTACCCCATTTTCTCTTACCCCGATTTTTACCAAAAACAATCCCAGCCTACAACTTTAGATAATTATAATCAACCTATGGTCCAAATTTGAAGTCTTTAGTCCAAAGCGTTCTTGAGACCGACAGACAGATTTTTTTTTGACGGAATCATATAAAACGTCCAGAAACGAAAAAAAAAGCAATAAAAATTTTTCGAAATATTTTTACTAACGCAAGACTTTCCTTGGGGAAAGTAATAATGGGTTTCGAAGATTTTTTTTATTTAATCAATATTAATAAATAAAACCTAGAAATTAGTTTTTTATCATATCTTTTCATCATTATGCATTTTTTTTTAACAAAAATATATTTTTGTCATTTAGCCCGAAATTCCTTAATAAAACGATATGCTCGAACATTCCCTAATACCCAAAGAACTTTTACCTCTAAATAAAGTTCTTTGCTAATACCCGAAGAGTCTCTCACTGCTGCATTCGACGTACAAAATTGTCTGCATTAATAATGCAGACCTTGCAGTACCTGCATTAGTTGCATTAAATGTGCATTATCTGTAAATTACGTACATTATTTGCATTACTGTGCATTACATCTGCACTACCTGCATTAATCTGCCTTATTCTGCATTATTGTGCATTATTCTGAATTATTGTGCATTATTCTGCAGTATCTGCATTATTTTGCATTAGTTTTGGGAAAAACCGATAAAGCTTTTTTTTTTAGTCATCAAAAATTTTGTCGGGCAAATTTTTTTTGTGCATTACTCTGCATTATTCTGCGTTAAAAATATCGTGCAGTGCATTTTCTGCAGTAGATGTACAAAAATTTCCCGATGATAGACCCCTCGCTAATACCTCGGTTCCTTCCCTATTAAAATTTTCGGATACAAAATCAATCAGTAATTGAAACAAAACCTGTCCGATAAATACGTCAATCCGTTTTATCTGGATATGCAGATATATTTTTAATTCGTATCAATCCATGTCAAACGGATCATAGCTATGACCAAAAATTGAAGTAACGAAAAAAATCGGCTGAGGGATCATTTTAAAGGTTGGAGTGTCTACTTTTAAAAGCTGTGTGCGCCTTTGCAAAATTCAACACGGCGGCTCCAATATTGAGGCTGAAAACCCTAAATTTTTCAGAAAAATGTACAAAAACGAACACAAAAAAATGGTCCATATTTGATGGTATATAGACGCCTCGATCAGCGAATTCCACGCTCAATCAGAAATCAGTCATTTTGCGCTCTTATTACAAAAATAACTATTTTCTACGACCTAGTTAGTAGTAAATGCCTATTTCCAACCCGTTGCCTATGATAATGGTTGGGAAGTTACGATCAGTAGATTTTATATATCTGCTGTCAGGAAATTAGTAAACGTCAAACACATAATCTCAAATTGACAACCTAATTTTAAGATAATTTTTGCGTTTTTTTATTTTTAGGTGTTAGGTCGGCTGCGCCTCGTAAAAAAGCACTCTCGTGAGTTTTCGGTGCTTAATATACTATTTCTCACTAACAACAACAAGAAATCAATACAAACAAATCCCTAACTAAAGACAGAAAAAACGATTTACCGCCTAAGGACACTAAGTGCTCTACACTTACCGCAGGGGGACATCTAGACACAAGACTACTATTTCTAATTTTATAGAGTAATTTCATAAAAAATGATTTCTTGAATTGTCACAGATATAAATTTCAAAAATATTATTAATAAAATAAGATTTTAACTCCTTGGTAGTGAGAAAAACGTAATGCGCTACTCGTAATTCACTTTTCTCGAGGGGTAAGCCGCTGGGTATACACAGGAGGAAATCTCATATTTAGCAAACTGAGGACCTTTTTTTAGGTATTTTCCATTATTTTTGAGATAGTCTTAAAGGAAATTCCAAGGAATTCTTCTAAGATTACCTCCTAGGTGTGCAGCGGTTTGCCCCTGGACTTTACCCTTGAAATTAAGCAAAATTGTACTTTTTCTGAAAGTTAACAATTGTTTTCCGTACCTTAGTTTTTTATACTAGCACTCACAATAAATTAAAATTTTGACTAATTTAAAGAACACAAAAAATATATCAATTTAATCGATTTATTGTTTTAATGTTGGGCTAATATTATTGGCTATAATTTAGAATAATACTTTAAATGCTGGCTTATCATTTAATATATTACCGTAAAACGGGGTGAATAGGAACGAAACTGAACTTTTGATAGCTACCTACAACTTCTTTACTTTTCAGAGTGGGATTAAGATTTTTCCTTTCAAATATGAGCGAACCTTTGAACTATTTATTCTAACCCCAATTTTGAGTAAGAATCTTGCCAAAAGCTTAATATACATATATGTATATGTATATATTTTTAATGGATTGTTCCTATTGACCACCTGGGGGGGGGCGAAAAGAAATATAAACTTTTCTAAATAAACATTTTTATTTAAAAGATTCATGCGGTGAATTACTTAATTAATTAATATTAAATTAAATAAAAATGAATGCCAGGTGATAAAAATAGAAGAATGCCCAGTGTGTAAAATTGTATTGTATGTATCTATTTTTTTTGTCGGATTATTATGTAAAAAAGTTTTTTACATAGGAATCCGAAAAAAAAAAAAATTTGACACTCTAACTGGGTTTCCTTGTGCAGGGTCACATACTAAACATAAATGAATGTACACTAGGCTATAAGAAAGCATCCTAAATTTTTAGGTGATTTTTAAAAGGCTGTAACTTGGCGAAAAATGTTCTTAGAGCAATGATAAAAAAAGCATATTGAAGCTTCAAGTCTCAGGTTTAGCTTTTAATCTCTAATATTTTTATCATATACCGTTTCTGAGTAATCATGAACATATCAGAGGTAAAAATAATCTAAATTTTTGTTTGCCTTCAAAAGGTCCACGGTCTTCAATAATTAATTTTTTTTATGAATTTATCTAAATACTCTTTTAGCTTGATTCTTCTTTAATTTAGATGCTCTGTACGATAATTTTATTATTTTTAATGCTTTTTTTCTTTTATTCCTATATTCCCATTTACTCCACCTAAACTCAAAATTTACACAAGAGAAAAAAAAAATATTTCTGACCTCGAATAGTATCGAAAAAAAAATTCAGCTTTTTAATCTTAATATAATATCCAGTTTGAAAATTCATTCATGGTTCTGAACGTCTGAACTTCTTATAGTGAAGTGGTTTATTATAAAATAATTAAAAAAGGCTTATAATCGACTTCACGTTAATTTTATTATTGAAACCAATTAGTGTGACCGCGGTTTCGCTATAATAGATATAGCATCTACGGACTTAAATACATATAATGGGACATCTTTAACATTCTGGTCATAAATAACACTAAGGACATTACACAATTAATAAATTAGGTTACAGATTAAAAATATGCATTTTTTAATAAATTAGGTTACAGATTAAAAATATGCATTTTTAGTGGCATGAATTAGGTTATGTTTACCGATTGGGCAAGGTGCGTTTAATATAATATGTCGATAAAATATTAATCATAAACGTTCTTAATTTTTCAATATGAAAACATTTTACGCAGGAACGTTCCTATACACCTCTTTGTTCCGATACATCCTGTTTTACGGTATTTAATTAGTATTTCAAATACAAACATGTGCATACCAGAGTTGGGTACAATTACTTTATGATTACACTGCAATTACTTTTTATTTACCTACCCAACAAAACTTTTATTAAGGCCACACTAGGTTCAACCAAACCAAGTTGGTTGTGATGGCCCAGCACCAATGGCCAGCTGCGGGCCTACGCGTATAGGTTCACAGCGGCCGACAGTCGCCCCCGGCTCGGGTGGCCTGCAGTAAACAGATGGGCCCAGTGAAGGGCCAGCATTGACCCGCAGTAGTGGCCATTTACATTATTTTTGTTAAAGGCCCGGTACGTGTGGCCGGCAGTAAATGCATGTATCTATTCATATATAGATAAGCTGGTGTTCAACATTATAAAACTTTATATCACTATGAGTGCACGACCACCATAACTTAAAATTTATCGATTTTGAGATTTTTTTCTCTATTATATTGTTCTAGATGCTATCTTTGATAATACAATACCAGCATATCTCTAAATCGAAAGAATGCGTTACTATTGAATTTTTTCTGATAATATTATACTTCTTAATACAACATCAACATAACTCAAAATATTTTTTTAAAAGTTTTACCCCCCATAACTTTTTTGTTGCTGCGGGGATTACTTTCAAAAACAATAGGACTTTTTTCTGAAAATTTCAAGTCGATTGGATCGTATTCACAAAAATC
>OY294045.1:60605374-61012362 GCA_958510825.1 Brachypterus glaber | reverse complement strand
AAAACCTTAAAAAACATTTTTAAAAAATTTAAAAATGTTAGTTTAAATAGAGAATTTTATAAGCTTTAAAATGATGTATCACACGACCCCCCTTTCCATTAAAAAAAATGTCCCCCCATTGCCCCCCTTGCCCACATTTTAAGAGCTGAAAATATCAAATATATGCTAAAATATAGTTTAGTTGTCTTATTTAAGAGTTCTAAATTTGAAGTCGATATCTCAACTCGTTCAAAAGTTAAAAGGGGGGGGTGACTTTTGGACCGCACTGTTATGTTTTTTTTTTGTTAAAATAGGCAGATAAAACCCTTTCGAAATAAACTTAAATCTTCCTTAGCTCATTTCGATGGTAACTTGTCTAATGTATTATTTGCAATTTCGGAGAGATTTGTAGGTGTATAAACCATATATTGTTCTTCATTTTTAATCAATTTCACACCAGGTTTTTGCACTGAATCTCGAGTCAACCACCTGTTTACATAATAAACAAACAAGTTTGAAGTATGGCTGACATCAAAGTCAAAGAGTGCTGCCGCCAGTGGTGGTTTTGCTAACTAACTTTTTTTACGACGTACAACAATGAACTCATTTTTTTACTGTAAAAAAATAGATCACTTCTAACTAGTGTGTTCAGTTATAAAATATGAACATTTTAGTACGCTTGAAGTAAAATACATTTTTTTAAAAGATCTTTTGAAATATTTTTTTTACAAAAAAAATTCTAAGTAAAACTTTCAACTCTGCACTCAGATTAAGAAAATATTCTTTGACATTATTCATTTAGTGAATAAAGTCAAAGAATATTTTCTTAATCAGCTTGCAGAGTTGACTCTCGGTACTGAAGAGGGCCATCAGCCCGAAACTGCAGTCTACCGATACCAGTCTGTACGATGATTAGAAAATAGATTGATGGAATATTTTTATAATTTTGTTTAAAATTAATAATTTCTGTTCCTTAAAATTTATGTCTAACTACACGTTTTAGTGGCACATGTGCTTGAGACATATTAGTTTTCAACTTGCTACCATTTAAAGTCTCCAGGATTAGAGGAATAAATGACTAGTTGTCTACATCTAGCAATAGATGGCGCACCAATCTCATGATATTATTCATTTAGTGAATAAAGTCAAAGAATATTTTCTTAATCCGCGTGCAGAGTTGACTCTCGGTACTTAAGAGGGCAGCAGCCCGAAACTGCAGTCTACCGATATCACTCTGTACGATGATTAGAAAATATGTTGATTAAATATTTAAATAATATTTTTATAATTTTGGTTTAAAATTAAAAATTCTGTTCTTTAAAATACCGTATTATACTTATTTAGTACTTACGCGCTGTGAGGTATAATAAGTAGGTACCTATAAATTTTATGGCGAAAAAAATGTGGAAAATAAAAAAAATTGAATTATGGTTTATTTATGTGTTTTGTTAAGCGAATAATTTAGATTAGATTTGAAGTCACATAAAAAAGAATTAATTACTGCTTATTGTTTTGTTAATGTTTTCAGATTAAAATTATGACATAATGTGCATAAAATCATAAAAAAATAAAAATAAAATAAATAGCAGTGTAGTAAAATTGATTATAGTAAATATTTTTATATAATAAATAATATTATTAATATATTATAGTATATTATGCAGTATACGAACTAAGTCTTTAGTGTTCGAGACTGAAGTTTTTTTGCTGAGACGGAGTCGAGGCAAAAAATCAGTCGAGAACACTTAAGACAGTTCGCTAAAAAATATACTATTTTTTCTACTACCTAAAGCCAGTAACTCCAAATATCAGTTAAAAATAAAGTTTAAAAATTATTTTGACATAGCTGTCAGTTTGACAAATAGGTTGAAAAAGGTTATTAGTTGTCTCAAAAATTTTTCATTATTGACCGTCGTCAATAAACAATGCTTAACCACATTCAATAATAAATGAGTTCAATGATTTTATTGTTGCCAAGGTAAACAAGCCTTGACAACGGTAGATAATATGTAAGCTAGCCCTTAATTAGGTAGTAGAAAAAATTAATTATATGTACTCTTATGCCGGAGCGAACGTTTGAAGTCGCGCTTTACGCGTCCTGGCAACAAAGGTTTTTTACCTCAAAAATATTTCAAAAGTTTTAAAAGAAGATGATGTAGTTTCAATGACCTTTTTGCACACTTAAAACCAACTTTTTAATTTATTTCAATTTAAGAAATCACTAGGGCTAATATAAGATATTTCCTAAACCTGGCCAATAAAATTCAATTCACGGAATTCTGACGACTTTGAAATGAATTTTTCAACTAAAATGGATGTAAAACTGTAGTTTTTAAATTTCATATAAGCTTTGTCATATTAAGTGTTTTAAGTTTAGTCCTTTCCTTAAAATCGATTACCTTGGACTACTTTATAGCCTTAATTTCGCCTAATTATGATCATTCTAAAAACCGATATGCCATATTGGCTTCGCCATTTTGTTTTTTGGTGTTTTTTTTTCGTCCATCATTTTTTTTTCTCAACCCATAGTGCTCTGGTAGGAAGAAATCTTGTGGACACGATACCTTAAGAACGCTTTAAGCAAGAGACTTGACATTTGGCGTACAAGTATGTTAGCAAAAGTTCTCGCTCGGGATTGTTTTTGGTAAACATTGGGGTGGGGCAAGGGGGCAAATGGGGGAAAATACAATATTTGTTCACAAAAAATTGAAAAATGCTATATATATATATATATATATATATATATATATATATATATATATATATTACAATAAAAAGTTTCTACCTCCCCCCCGGGGGTGATATTTTTTAAATATTTACAATATTTTCGTGAAAATTGGGGTTTTGAGGTCGGTAAAACTGAATTTTAGAATTGAAAAATTCTAACTTCACCCCGAGTTTCACCCCCTAAGGGAACGTTCAAGTGTTACGTAACGCAAATTGTACCAAAATTCATACACTTCATACCCGGTTCTCGAGTTATTATAGATTATAAAGGTTTCATAGCCCAAAATATGAAATCTCTACAGCGATGAATAACGTGAAAACCGAGGTATGAAGTGTATGAATTTTGGTACATTTTGCGTTACGTAATACTTGAACGTTCCCTAAGGGGCGGGGGTATTAAAAAAAAATGATATATTAGGGTTTTTGAGGTCGCTAAAACTGAATCTTAAAATATTTTTTTTCTAAATCAAACCCCTGAGGGGCGGGGGTAGCTTTCAAGAAAATTGGTATTGGGGTTTTGGGGTCGCTGAAAGTGAATCTGATAATAAAGAATCCATTTCACGCTCAAAGGTAAAAAATGGTAAACTTTGAAATTTTGTAATTTTACGGGAAACCATGATGTCAAATTAGCGAAAAATATTATTTTTGTTGCCTAGCAAATATCTTTTTATATATTTTAAGTAAAAACTAATAAAAATAATTTCATTATAATAAGATATATAAATATAATTATTAAAAAAATATACTCTTTATATTTGTCCTTATTTTTCTCCCTAATCCAATTAAGAAAAAATCATTTTCTATACACCGTTTTATAGCTTAAGCATGCCTCTACAAAAAAAAATCAATAAACTTTCTATCTCTAGTAATAAAGCTGGAAATTAATTTTGACCGCAGCCGCTACATTTTACACCAGCCCCTAGCAAAGAAACACCATAAAAAAAAGCTTGTCCCTACAGCTTTGTCCATAACGGTTTCTACCGAGACTTGGCGCCCCCACCCTAACGTCCCTGACGGTTTCTACCAGGACGCCCACCTTAAAAAAAGCTTGGTCCCTGACGATTTCTACCAAAACTTGGCGCCCCTAGCAAAAAAAAACACCCTCAAAAAAAAAAACAGTTTTGTCAAATGACTGAAAAAAAAAGCTCAGTCTAAAAAAATGCCCCTTCAGGGCCCTCTCTAGGCTCCCGCCCTGAAGCAGGGGGCTCACTTGTTTCATACAAAGGCAGGCTCTGAGTAGGACATGGCGGCCAAAAATACTGAATTATTTGATTTCAAAGTTTTCAAATATTTGCTTGCGTATTTTGATTAAAAATATTTTCAAAATTTTATCTTATCTGTTACACTTTTATCTATTAAAAACACCTAAAAAAATAATGATATTTTTAGGTAAAAATAAACCAGTTTTTGAAGCTTAGAAAAAGCAATAAACACTGTTAGTGGAAACAAATGAAATCATTTCATAAAACCATAATTTTTCTTTATATTTATGGCAAAAAAAATCACACAAATAAAATTTATCACAAGAAATCTGTATAAAGAATGTAATATAATTTTTAGTAGATTTTTATTAAGAATTCGGATTGTCTTTTATTTTATGGCCCTTTCGCCATCGCCCGCCAGAATGAGGCATACATTAAAATGCCTCGTAAAATGCATTTTAATGTATGCCTCATTCTGGCAGGCGATGGCGAAAGGGCCATAAAATAAAAGATACGAATTCTTAATAAAAATCTACTAAAAATTGTATTACATTCTTTATATAGATTTCCTGTGATAAATTTTATTTATGTGTATATCCTCAGCACAAGGGCGTAGATGAGGGTGGTAATTACTACCCCCTCATAGGTCGAAAAGATTTCTTTTTGTATTGCATTATCCTATAAAAAATATATAAAATTATATTCCTTTAATTTTTTTTATTTTTAATAGCAAAAAAAAACAATGATCTTGGTATTACCCCCCACCCATAGAAAAAAACATCTACGCCCTTGCCTCAACATGTTTTCTATCAGCTGTAAACAGCTATGAAGCTGAAGTTTGCAACGTTTTCTGCAACGAAAATTCAAATAGTATAGTATAGTATGCAAAAAAAACGTTGCAAACTTCAGCTTCATACACAGCTTGGTTAGCTAAGATTAGCTAAAGGACCTAAATTTTGATATTATTTTAAGGCGAGCAGAAAAACTTCATACCCAATGTCATGAATCATGATAATTATATTATAATATACAGTGAGGTCAATT
This sequence comes from Brachypterus glaber, assembly GCA_958510825.1. Lineage (NCBI taxonomy): Eukaryota > Metazoa > Arthropoda > Insecta > Coleoptera > Kateretidae > Brachypterus > Brachypterus glaber. The sequence goes on along the minus strand of OY294045.1, from coordinate 61,007,410 downwards.
ATAACTTTATCAATAATTATTGGTAACATTATTTGCGCAAATTATTTGAAGCTAGTTAAATAACAAAATAAGGAAAGAAAATGGCATTGTGAATAGAGAAGTGAGAAAATAAAAATATCCATCGATCCAATTAGTATACATTAGTATATACAGGGTTATTTAGAAATAAGTTTTAGTATATACAGGGTTATTTAGAAATAAGTTTTAAGAAGTGATTCTACGTTAAAAAATATGAAAAAAAGTTCCTATAAAGATTGGTCCGGAAAAAAATAGGGTTTTTAATTAATAACTCTTGTACCCTTTAAGCTAGAGCGACGAGCTTTTGCATATTTACTAGTATTAATAAGGGCAATAAGTTTATGTTAATTTATTTTTTTTTGGTTTATCCAGAGACGTGCCTAGACGGAGAAAATATGTGAGGCTTAACACATTTTTGCCCCAAACTTTTTTATGGATTTTTGTAATAAATATAGAGTGGCAAATTTAGTATAAAGCGTAAGTCGAATGTGGAAATATTCACACTAACATGAAACAACACTTTCCTCATAAGTAATGTACATTATTTTTCCTGCGAAATTAAAAATTACAGCTGCAAAAGCAACACGCGCAGGTGACGAATCAAGACAAAAAAAAACATACAAAATAAAATAGTTTCTGCGAAGGCGTTTAATGTTTGACCGTTCAAAGTTTAGTTATTAACATGGAAAAATCTTTGAATGTTTCTTTAAAGTAATTTTATTTTAAAATTTTTCGGTACTTTCCGGTACTAGGACACGGTTCACCTGGGCGATTTTAAATAAAAATTTCGTGGACCCCTACATTTTTTGGACTAAAACATACCTGATGACATAAGAAATAAATTCCCATTTGAAAGAAAATCGTAAAAGATACACTTTTTTAGACAGATAAAAAACGTTTTTTTGAGTTATAGGGTGTGTCAAAAAAGTCGCGTTTTCAAAATCAAAAACGCTCTCTGGCTTAAAAGTTGCTCGTTAGAAAAAAAAATAGTGGCCACTCAGAAATGAGCCAAATCGTTTAATGTTTAGAGGTAGCTCAAAGCACTCAAACTTAAAAAAAAATCGTTACCTGTTTTTCGGATAAAAACTGAAATTTTGGAGGATTTCTTTGGTAATATTTAGAAACCATACTAAATATAAGAACTAAAAAAATTATATCCCCCCTCCCCTTAAGTTAGAACATGAATCAATCGGCAATTATTTGAAAATTTCGTGAAAATTTTATTTTTGGAAGTTTTTAAAAGTGCATAAAAAATTGTTTTAAATGAAAAATCTGCGAAATTATATATTAGTATATAAGTATATATACATGTTAATCTACATGACTATACAGAAGACATAATTCTTTTCCGCAAGTTGAAACCGGGTGGATTTTCTGTTTTTTGCCTAAAACTTTGTTCAGTGTACTTTTTTTATTTTTTCTTGTTGGAATATACTTTTTTATGTAAAAATACACAAAAAAGTTTCTGTGATTTAACAACATTTAAAGGTAAATTTTTACGCATGAAGGACCAAAAATAAAAATAATAAAAAAATATGAAGCCAAAAACAAATATTTTAGTAATGGGTGGTTATTTAACATTAAAAACATAGAAAAAAATTATATGCACCTTGGTCAAAAAATCATTCCTAAGGAAGTTATATCCTTTTAAATATGCCCTATTTAAAAAAAAAATCGCGAAATCTTCAAATAATTAGCGTTTTTTTTATGTTCTAACTTAAGGGGAGGGGGAATATAATTTTTTTAGTTTCTCACAATTAGTATTGTTTCTAAATATTATCAAAGAAACCCTCCAAAATTTTCTTAATTTTATATACAATCACTTTTTATCCGAAAAACAGGTACCGATATTTTTCAAAGTTTAAGTGCTTTGAGCTACCTCTAAACATTAATCGATTTGGCTCATTTTTGAGTGGCCACTTTCGAGCTAGAGAGCGTTTTCGATTTCGAAAATCGGGATTTTTTGACACACCCTATTACTCAAAAAAAAAAACGTTTTTTTATCTTTCTAAAAAAGTGTATCTTTTACAATTTTCTTTCAAATGGAAATTGATTTCTTATGTCATCAGGTATGTTTTAGTCCAAAAAATGTAGGGGTATATATATATAATAATAATGGAAATAGCATAGTATGCCATTGTAGTACCTAATACAGCCACAAAAAAAAAATGTCTGGTACTTTTAACGAGGCATGTATTTCTATATATTTTGAGTGGCTGAAACCGAATTTGAGGTCAAAATAGCACCTTATCCGAATAGTTTTGGAGATATTCTCGAAAAAAGTTCCTTTCATTCGTAGAGCAGTTAGAGCAGTTTTTAGACACCTTTTACCTATTTTGAATGTTTGCTATTTAAGTACTTTATTACCTAATAGTATAAAATATTGTAAATGTTGTTAGCTTTTTATTGCACCTAACTAAAATTTTACAAATAAAACGTTAATAAATATTGAGTATAAGCAAAACTATGCAAAAATTCTTAAAGAATTTTTTAAAAAGTAAAGAAAAATGATTTACTTCCGGTAGAACCGGAAGTGTTACAAGTTTCATATTGAGTGAAAAAGAGCATTAGACTATGCGATGGACGAAAATTTATTGCAAAATATTTAAAACTAAGGAAGATATTGATTTTTGGCCCCTATGTCCTACTGCAGTACTGCCGCACATGTGCGGCGTTCTTTATTTATTGCCACTACCCTGTTGAAAATGACGGGTCTGGGCGGGATGAATGGTGCATAAACCGGACTTGAGCGGATGAACTTCACCCGCTCAAGTACGGTTTGTGCACCATTTATACCCGCCCAGACCCGTCATTTTCAACAGGGTAAAATCTTATTTTTGAAAAAAATGCGACTGATTGTTTTTCGTATTATCTCGGTCAGGGGCGGATTTATATCATTTTAAGGGGGGGGGGCATCCATAAGGAAAAAAAATTGTCTTTCATCAAAAATACAATTTTGAATGTATTTCTATGCTAATATATCTCTCTAAGGGGGGGCCACGCCCCCCCCCCCCATAAATCCGCCCATGGACTCGGTATGGTAAATTTAGAATTTAATATTGGTTAAATTGGAAGTTTATGTAAATTCAAATTTATACTAATTTTGTAGTTATATACAGGGCCGGGCCGAGCTTACCGAGGCCCCAGAAAAACTTTTTTCCCGCGCCCCCAATTTTTCCAAAACATCATTACCGGAAGAGGGGTTGAAGTAGCGCCCTCCTGACAAAAAAGTGACGACTAAAAATGAATGTCGCAGGCGAAGTTTTTTACGAATTCTGTTAATTCCTGACGTTTTTTTTTATTTATTATTGTAAAACTTAAAGAAGCCCTAGCACCGGTGACAATGTTAAGTTTTACCAAAATGCAAGAAAGCTCTAGCGCCGCAGGCGAAAATTCGGGAAAGGCCCTGCATATTTGCTCTTTTTGGCGCTCTTATCGTTCTGGGGGGAGAATAAATAAAGTATAAACTTTTATTACAAACTAAAGGAAACTGTCGATGGCGACCCTCCCTCTCAAACCTAGACCCAGGAACCTACTTTTTTTTCGCGCCATTATGAATAAATTTCTTATAAATTATATTTTTCTACGTTGGAAAAATACTTTTTTGATTCAATGTTATTAAAGAATTATAATTTTTAAGTTAATAATTATTAACTTAACGTTAATTTTTAAATTAAATATACCTACCTACATTGTCATATTTTAATATTAAATCTGATTTAATTATAGCAGTATCTGTTTAAAGTTCACTTTCAAAATTCCTAAACAAAAAATACACTGCGAATAAGGTTTCCCAAACCCAAAACTTCGGAATCCGCAGGGCCGGATTAAAACTTTTTCCGCCCTTATATTATTATCAATTTATTTAGCAAGAGCCAAAAAGAAGCGCTAACAACTTAGCCATCACTTTTTTAGCCTGTGTAAAAAAATCTTTAACGGGGCGTAACTCTAAGTTCTATTGGCCTTTTTCTTTCAAATTAGTCGGCTTATAATATAAAAATAAATCCCCACGTTCCAAATGTACTATTATCTTAAATTTTTGTCCTAAAATTTTGCTAAAAAACTCGAACATTTTTTAACAAGTTAACGTTTTGTCCTAAAACTTTTTGAATCTCTCCTATTTTTTTCAAGGCCTGCTTGTAGGTATTAAAAAAAAATAACTGAAGGGTACAGGGGACAAACACCGGTTGGCCATTTTTGCGCCGCGAAAACAGGTTGATAATAGCATCCTGTGGTTATTGAAGTGTACTTTCCGAATCAGCTATCATCGTTCGTGCAAAACCCCATCATTTACTCTAAAATACATTTGAAAATACGCGGTACAGGGGAAAACCCCGGTAGTATAACAAACGCGCGTTTGTTGCAATGGGGTCAACTTTCGTTCGCAGGAAATGAGGTACATAAAAAAAATTGCCTAATTTCAAAATTTTTTTTGCGTTAATGCGCCGTTTTTTTTCTATGGCGATTTTTTATATATTTTTTGTTTTGGCAAAATAAAGTTATGGAAATCTGTTATCGTTAAAAACGAAGTATATTCTAGTTATTTTGGTCCCCCTGAATCCGAAAATGGTAATCGTTTTTTTGCTGAAACGCACCGTTTTTTTCCTATGGCGGTTTTTTATATATTTTTTGTTTTGGCAAATCTGTTCTTGTTAAAAACGAAGTATATTTAGATTCATCATGATTCTAAATAGTTCTTTTAACTGCTGTGATGATTTCTTTATGCCAGAATGTAGAATGACAATGTGTTCAGAAAATTTTGATAAGCATCTTCTACATTAGTTACTGAATAAACATTTTGCCAATTTTCATTACTAAGGCGATCAATAACTTCTTTGTTATTTTTTTCACTAAATATTCTACGTTCTATAAACTCCTCTTTATTTACAGAATTACCATACATTTTTAAAATTTGAGCGAAATGATCCGATATACAATTATGTAATACTTTACAACAGACATTATTAAAACTACTACACATATAATCAATGGAGTTTTGAGACGTTAATGTTATTCTGGTGGGTTCCTTGACTAAATTCGTTATATTATAAGATACAATAAATTTACAAGATCATTTTTATAGTTACTATCAGAAAGAAAATCTATATTGAGATCACCACATAAAATTATAGAACTGCTATTAAAGCATAACTTACTTAAAATTTCTTCTAAGCTATTGAAAAATATAACTAACGCTTCTTTAGATTCTAAGGTTCTATAAACAGAAACGATTTTAAGGTATTCAGAATTTGATTTTACTTGAATTGCAACTACTTCGATAACTATGCAGTATGGTTTTAAAAATTAAATTTCTTTAATTTGATTTTTTATTTTTCCTTAACAAATTTAGCAACACCACCATTTTTTATTATTTTTCTACTATAAACTGACATTAAAGAATATCTATTAATATGATAAGAAGGTATTTCATGTTCAACTAACCAATGCTCAGTGATACAGACTATATGACTCTGTATAATATGCTAAAATAAATAAATTAAATAAAATTTCAATATTATTTTCGTTTCATTCATTTTATTTCTTAAGCACTGGACATTTAAATGGAGAATATTTAATTTAGATTTAATTTAGAGTTAATTTAGAATTTATTACCAAAGTGTTTTTGCTATTTTGAGGAATTATAAGAAATTTTTTGTTTTTCAATTTCAATTTTCTTTTGTAGCACTAAGCAGGTTAAGGCCCGGTTGTACAAACCTGGTTTAACTTTGAGCGGAGTTCCTTTACCATTGAAACACATAACAGTTGAGCTAGGTTCAAATTTAAGCGAGGTTTGTACAACCGGGCCTAAGTCGAAACATGAATGATTAACATTTTCAACCTAATTTTCATTATTTGTAGCTTGAAAATGACTTTATGTTAAAAAAGTCGAAACAATTGTGGCTGTAATTTTTGTTTAATAGACAATAAATTTATATTTTGGAGATGTAATTTTTTTTCTATGGTTTATGAATGATTAATATTAAAGAATTTTTAGATTTTTCATTAAAATCAATAGTTTATACTTTTAATATCACGTTAGGACAGTCTTCTTTTTTATGGCCTACTTCAGATCATTTAAGAGATCGCACAGACTTCTCCAAACATTTTTTTGAGCCATGATTAAAACCGCCAGAATTATAGCACCTTAAGATATACACGATACCCTGACCACTGATACCCCGGTCGTTTAAATCGAGTGAAAAAACGGGATATTATTCAGTATTAAAGTCGCTGTAGCCCGAACTAGAAGAAAATCTCTTGGCCAAAAAATAACAAAATGGCGGACGTTTTTTTTTTAATTTTTTTGAAAAACGTCCGCCACTTTGCTATTTTTTGGCCAAAAAAAATTAATATAGTTCGCGCTATAATAGCGACTTTAATATCCCGTTTTTTTTTAAGGCTATCCAAACGGCCGGAATCATGGCAACCACCGTTTTTTCATGTTTTTTCAAAAAAAAAATATATGGCCAAGAAATGGCACTTTAGAGGTCTTTTCAAAGAACTTAGTAACAAATAACATTAAATATGTTACCATTTTTAAAAAGAATGTTTTCTAAAGATTTAATTGAAACCTTGACGGTTAAAATCGGTCTCGAAATCGGTCAAGAACCAAAAAAGTTAGGAAGGTTTATATAGATGGCCGAAAACAGCAACATTTTCATGCGGCGACCTCCTTGATCAGCTCTTGCTTTGAAAGTAGCAGGATTTAATAGTTATTTATTTACTAGTGGGTAAAGTAAGATATTACCCATGAGAAAATTAAACTGCTAGGCACAGCCAAGCAGGTTAATTTTCGAGAGGGCAATATCGGTTTACCCATGACTGCCATACAAGGTTTTATCCAATAAATAGCTTAGGAATTCATATTTTTATTAAAAATTTTAATGACATTTACAAGAAAATAATTTGACAAGTGACAGTTGAGTGGGTAAAATAAATAATTATCCACTCAATAAAGTAAAAGCCACGCGGGGGTTATTATTGAGTTTATCTATTTAAAATAAAGCTGGTAATTGTCTTATTATCTGTATGTATTGGATAAAAACTTTTATATCCTGACTTGTTGTCCCAGAGATGATACTATCCATGATATAACTTACAGCCAAATCTATTCTTTCCCTATGAAATTCTAGAAACTGACCCATAATTTAACGTAATTTTTCAAGATGGCTGCCATGTAGGTGGTGGGGTGAAGTGGATCCTACTCAAAATTCAAAGCTTACGATATAGGAAGTTTGTAAAATGGTGCTTTTGTCCGGAATTTAAACATCTCAAAATTTAGTGTTAAGCTGCCTAACTATGCGGCTGGCGTCTAATTTCCTATTCCTAGCGTTTAAACGCATGCATGCTTCAGACGCATGCGTTTCGACGCTTATAGAAAATTTTACAATATTTCCGCGGCAAAAATCTACCAAAGACTTTCCCCGTTAAAAAAACAAATACACTTTAACAAGCACTCGTGCATATAACTAAGAAACATATGTCTTGCAATTTTTTAGAATATTCCCATTGGGAATTTTCCAAGAAAAAAATCCACTATATCTATATATACTATCTAAATATTATCGACTGGCACCTACCAGGAATGTGAAAAAATCAAGGTCACCTATTCTGCACACACAAAATTTTACCTCTTCTCTTCCTCTTGCCTTAGCTCACAGGTGCCAGTTATTAAAATGTATGCATTAGTTATATTTATAGTTATATTACTACTGGGAAATTATCTCTGTATATTTAATTCATATTATTACTCTAATAAGTAAACAAAAACATCATTTAATAATAAATAGTACATACCTACAATAACTGTAAAAATGTAAAAATATTGTATGGAATCAAAAAAATAGGTATTTTATAGAGTAGTAATTTAGTAGGTACAGGAGACTATACTAGAGCACTGGATAGGTGGTATGTAGGTATTTTACATACCGGGTGTCCCAGCTTTCTGTCAAAGTTAGATATTAGGGAACGTTCAAGTATTACGTAACGCAAATTTTGATCATTTTGGACCTCTTATAATTTTTAAATTCTGCATCAAATTCTAAATCTTTTAATACGTAACAACCTATCTCCAATAGTTTTTAAGTTATTTCGATTTTAACGAAAAAATTGCCATAATCAAGCAATGGCCAAAAAAAAACCGTAGTTCCTAAAGTTTTTGAGTTATTATTTTAAAGATTTGGGTTAATTTTAAGGTAAGGCCTATTCTTTCCTCTAAAAATAAAGTTATCTCAAAAAAATATTCAGGATGTCTCAGAATGCAATACAAATACATGGCACCCTATACAAATAAATGGCACCCTATATATAATTTATTTTAAATAAATAGAAAACTAAATTCTCTTTTAAATGAGTATGGGGTCGTATACTTAAAGTAAATAGTTTTGGAGATATTTGCAAAAAACCTCGCAAAAACCATAAAAAATGTGGAGTTTAGGTCAAATTTCTTATGCATTAAACATAGTTGCCCAAAAAAAATATTTTTAAGTAATGGTTTTTATGGTTATATAAAATAAAAATGTTATATAGCGTCTATTGGGGGGTTAACCGCCGGAGAAATCTTTTGTACACCCTTCGGGAACTCAGTAGGAATTCAGGAGAATTCATGGGGAATTCAAAAGTAATTCACAAGGAATTCAGGGGAAGTCACAAGGAATTTAGGGGAAGTCATGAGGAATTCAGGGGAACTCATGAGGAATTCAGGGGAACTCATGAGGAATTCAGGGGAATTCATGCATTAGAGGAACTCTTTTGTACACATTCCTGGTAGCGGTTAAGCCCCCAGCGTCTATCAAATAAAAATAAAAATTTTAAATTTATTTTTTGATTTAATATATTTTTTTTTTATTTTTTAATGATGTCATATGACATTTATATTTTCTATAACCATAAAAGCCATTAGTTAAAAATGGTTTTTATGGGCAACTATGTTTAATACATAAGAAATTTGACCTAAATACCACATTTTTTATGTTTTTTTTGCAAATTAGTTAGTTAAAAATGGTTTTTATGGGCAACTATGTTTAATACATAAGAAATTTGACCTAAATACCACATTTTTTATGTTTTTTTTGCAAATATCTCCAAAACTATTTACGTTAAGTATACGAACCCCATACTCAGGGCCCTACCTAGGGCCTAGGCCTCTAGGAGTATGCAATTTAGTAATTTTGTTAATTAAATTAGTTAAGGTTATTTAATTTCATTAATATTTTAATAATTGAAAATACTAATTAAGTACTTGGCTTGTGGCCCTAGTTTTAGGGCCTTGGGTCTTTATTGTTTTTAAATGGTTTAGCACATGTTAAAAGGACGTTTTTATTTAGTGTTGAATGTTATTTAGCATTTTTATGATGGGTTTAACCTTTTACGAGCCAGTATTCGAGAAAACTGAAAATTTTAAAATTAGGGCCCAACTTTAACGGGCAAAGTTTAATTTATTTCTCTAATTTTTTTTACAACATGGCTCCAAGTAAAAACTAACTTTCAGTTATTCAAAAGTGGGTTAATATTTTATATTATTTTAAATAACAATTACTAATAAAGAAAATAATTTTAATTAAAACTTAATAATAAGTTTTTTTCCCCTAGAAAAATAATACTTTTTAGAATAAGGCATATTAAGACTTCCAGGGACAAGTAGGGCCGGTCCTGATAACTCTAACTCACTGATTTTTTCTGAGAATACTTTCAGGACCAAGGGGAAGCCTTTTCGAGTCATTTCGATCCCGTGGGCCACAATTATTTTTTTCGGCCCAGCACCTATCTAGTGCTAGACTATACCATACCGAAATTTTAGTAGTTATTACTGGTAGTAATACTAGTGATTAAGTGAGTGATTAATTACTGTCAATGGTTTATCATTTATTTAAGTAATTTATTATTAGGTAATATTAATTCATTACTGGCAGAAATTAATTACTTGCCAAATTATTACTAGTTTTAATTGTCACTACTATAAATTTATTATTGGCAGTAATTTATTACTTGTTAATTTATCACAAGTTTCAATCAAATTAAAATCTTTTGAAAGTAGGGGAAAATTTAAACAAGCCGTGAAGATATGTAATGCTACGCATTCCATTCACAGTAAATTGCATAATTTAAAAAAATAAATAAATAAATAAAAAAAATACATCTAAAAAAAAAGATATTTTTTTGAAAAACAAAAAATCTCAATTTTTTTTTTGCGGAAAACGAAAAATTTTTGAAAAAAAAACTTTTTTCAAAAAAATATTTTCAAAAAAAAAAACGTGAAAAAAAAATTATTTTTTTTAAATTTTTATATCGTCGGCTTACAAGTAAAGAGCACTAAGTCCAAAAATATGGTTTGGAGATATTGACAAATTTAACTTTCATTGTTGTTTTTTTAATTATTGTAATAATTGTTTTTGGAAAAAAAACTACCGCAAATTGCAATGACATGTTTGGACATAATAATGTCCCATTTGCAGTTAAATAAAGAAAAATTGAAGTAGTTTAATTCAACTAAATTTGAAAAAAGACATGGACTTAGTGCCTTTTACTTGTAGGCCTACGTCGTCGGCTTACAAGTAAAGAGCACTAAGTCAATAAAATAATATAAAAAACAACTATTTAAAATTAAAACCCTTCTATTAATTAAACGTAATGTATAACTATAAAGTAAAAAAAAGATCTTTACATACATTTTCAAAAACTAGATTTTTAAAAGAAGGGTTAGGACTTTTTGATTGTTTAAAGAGCGTTTCCAAAATTAATAATAATAATTAATTAGTATTAATTATACGAAACTGCTTACTATGCCAGAACTAAGACAGTTTTCAGAGGCCATCGGCTGTGCCGGCAAAGAAGAATCTTCTATAGTCAATAATTATAATGAATCATTATTATTGATAAAACACTTCAAGTGCAATTCTAAGGGCTGTTTTCCGAACTTGCCGCGAACTTTAGTTTTTTTATATATTCTTGTTATTTATGTAGTAACCAAGGATTTAAGAGCAAAATTAAAAATATCTATCAGTTAGTTTTTTTTATTTAAATTTTTTTATAAAAATATGCACCTATTAAATTATTTTTCTATATCTCGGCTATTTCTAATTACAATAAAAATATTATTATAATAAAAACAAAGATTGCTTAATTTTCTACAAAAAAGTAAATACCATTTTTTTAAAATTCTTTTGCGGTTTTGTCACAATACGCGATTCAAGTTTAAAGTAAAACAAAAAAGTTCATCTTTATATTTATTAAAATAATAATATAATCAGCCTCCATGGATAATTTTTAATAAATATAAAGATTAATTTATACTTTTTTGTTTTACTTTAAACTTGAATCGCGTATTGTGACAAAACGGCAAAATTTTTTTAAAAAAATGGTATTTACTTTTTTTGTAGAGAATTAAGCAGTCTTTATTTTATTTTTAATAATATTTTTATTACATAATTAGAAATAGCTGAGATATAGACAAATAATTAAACAGGTATAGATTTTTATAAAAAAAATCTAAATAAAAAAAAACTAACCGATAGATTTTTTTTTAAATTCTGCTCTTAAATCGTTGGTTATTACATAAATAATAAGAATATAAAGAAAAACTAAAGTTTGCCGCAAGTTCGGAAAACACCCCTCAGAAATGCACCGAGACTTTGAACTTAGTGTGAACTTCACACTAACTTTACACTGTGAAGGCTTTAAATTTAGTTTGGAAATATTATCTGATAATAAAAAAAATAATGCAAATGAAAATTAAATTATTACCTACACATCGAAAGTACACGTAAAAAGCATTGTCATTTTACAGGTAAAGTTCTGTTTCTCTGTTCTGTCTCTATTCCATCAACTTTAACATAGCAAAATTTGAGTGCGTTTGTCGGTACAATAAATAACGCGATATTGTATCATATAAATGATTCAAGCAATCATATTTTTATAAATTAACTCTTTTTAGAAAGTCGCTTAGTGCAGAAACATTCGAAATAATCTACAAGTAAAACGCACTAAGTGCACTAAGTGACTTAGTGCCTATTGCCGGATAAAATTTTAATCAAAATCAAATTGGTGCCGTTTGTATAGTGGGTAACTCACTTGGCAGTCCACCTAGAAGTTAGTTCGGTTTACCTATACATAGATCATCAAAAATTAATTACAGTGCCATTAAAATCCCATTTTTGCAAAAAAGTGACTTAGTGCCTTTAACTTGTAAGCCGACGATATAATACCTATTAAACCATTCATTTTTATATTCGGGTCACCCAGGCCTAGGGTATGTAAATGTATGTTTTTTAGAGTATGCATCCTACGGTTTATAAAAAAACTAATATGACTTAATATTAGCCAATTTATTGTGTATAATAATAGTCGGGCACCCGACGAGTGGTAAAATTTTAAATTTTGTGATTTCGGGACCACTTTTGGTTCCGGAACAGGGGCGTTAGATTCCGGGACCAAAAAAATTGCTTCGGTACCGGGAAATCCCGGTCCCGAGATCCCGGTAATGTATGCCCTCACAAGGCCCTATTTTACCAAAATAACACCGGCCGAAAACTTTAGATAAAGATTTAAATTTCACCCAAGTCAAAGCGTTATCGTGGTCACAATTTTTTTCCAGGAAAACAGCTTTTTTCCACATAAAACATCAAAAAAAGTGAAAAAAAAAACCATAAAAAAAATTATTTTTTTTTACTGATCCAGGACTTTTCTATAGACAAGTAAAACAATATATTAACAAAATATTATTAATAATATTTCAAACTTGTACGAGCAAAGAACGCAAAAATGCATAATAAACAATCTACATAAATATTTAAAAAATGGTATTTTTTTCTATAACGTACGTACGTATAAATTACTATAAATAGGTACTTACCGATATTTTGTATCTTTTTGTCATTCTGATATTTGTTTACACTACTTTTCATAACAAAAAATCACTAACTGATCACAATTTTTTTAAATATTTATTTTAATAAGTCAGTCTTGGTATACTTTATACACCTATTAATAATAATGATTGTTTGTATGAGATAGGGTAATACATGAAAGGTGTTTTTTGTGCGAATGTCAGCAATAACTAAATAACAATGAAACCAATCCTATCCTGTTTCACTTTAAATTGGTACGATATATCTACTGGAAGGTTTAGCCTAATAAACTGTGAACAGAAACGTAGGTACCCATAAAGATATAGGTGAATATTATTTAAAACCACTCCACTATGGAACGAACCGGGCCATAGGCTGGACATCGGGTAAAAAAACAAAAAATGAAAAATAAGGGTTTAAATGCATTTTTCTTATAGTTAATTATCTTATACATTGAGTAGAGGCAAATTTTCTATCTATAACTAAGGTTACCTAGATAAATTAACGCTTATATTAGATGTCTTAATTATGCTACGAAAATTTGTAGTCTTTTTTTTTGTTATCTTACAATATAATCTTTTTCCATTAATTGCGCAATAATAACAATTTAAAAGAGTATTATATAAAAAAATAAAATATTTTGTATATCCCCTATTTTTTGTATTATCATTTTTTTTTTAATTTTCCGACATTTCTTGTTTTTTCGTTAAAGTCCCGCAAAGTCCCGCATATTTTTTATAACTACATTATAGTGGACCAAGTAAGGAAAAAACCTATGCAAAAATCAGACCCCAGAAAACCCCAGAACCTCTTTAATTTAAATTTTTGTTTTAAAGAACAATAAAAAAAATAACTTTTCACATAAACTTTTACAGAATTTCCTTGCGGTGGGTAATATTATCTGGTAATTACGTTAGCTTAGCTTAGCTTAAGCGATAGTTTTAAATTTCGCAAAATTGCCAAAAAAGACCCAGATAACAAAAATTTAAGTAAATAAAAAATATATATTTTTTTCAACTTTTTTTCAATTTTCGAAAAAAGAATTTTGTTTTAACCTTGTTTTTGGAAAAAAAATTAAAATCTCGAAATCTTTAAAAAAATTAAATTAAATTGCTTTTTAATATTTACCATTTAGTGTACAAGAAAGATTTTTGCTTAAGTATTTAATCCGAAATTTGGAAGAATTCTGGAAAATGTGTATAACTTGTAAAATTATAATTTTAAGTAAACAATTTGGCTTTTTCAAGTAAAATTAAAACATTTAGCTAACTATTGAGTTGGAAAATTCTGGAAAAATTTAGAGAAAATCACACAAGAAAAATGTCTAGAGAGGCAAACAATGAGGATATCTTGCATAGATTATTGTTAGCCTCAGATCCAGTAATTTCCAGTATGAGACCTACTTGTAAAAATAAAGTAGATAAAGGAATTATTTAAGGAAGCTAGGGAATTACTGGTTTTTAATAAAAGTACCTATATAAAAATTATTTACTTTATTTAGTTTGTTTTATTATCACATTTTTTTTATAAAAAAATGTTGTCACTATTTTAAAACTTTTTCAGAATTTTTCCAGAATTTTTCCAGAATATTTCCAGATTTTTTCCACAATTTTTCCAGTTTTTTTCCAAAATTTTTCCAGAAATTTTTTCAGAAACTCAATAGTTAGGTAGATGTTTTAATTCCACTCGAAAAAGCCAAACTTATTAGCTAAGATAATAATTTTACAAGTTATACACATTTCCAGAACTTATCCATATTACTTAGTTATTAATCATATAAAAAAAAAATAAATTTAATTTTTTCTAAGATTTCCAGATTTCCAGATGTTTTCCAAAAATGAAACCTAGCTAAAAGGCTTTCTCGTACCTAAAAATAGCTACAAACCAAATTTTATCAAAATCTCGGCTACCGTTTTCAAGAAAGATACGATGTCCAACGTATGGCCCTCTTCGTTCCATAGTGCACTCCCCGGCAGTTCCCGGCACAAGGGGTACGAAGTTGCCGGGTCCAGATCTTCGGCGACCCGACATTAGGGCCGGACATAAGGGAGTATTGGGGAGGTGTGCTGCGCTAGGGTTTTCTTATGTTTTTTTTATTGTAAAACTTGAGCGTGAAATGCTCGCTGAAATGCGTAAAAATTTTCTTCTGCGGCGCTAGGGCTTTTTTACTTTTTTTATTATTTGATTAAACTGATTTCCGAACTAAAGCATGAAATTCGTAAAAACTTTAGTCAGCGGCGCTAGGGGTTTCTTAGGTTCTTTTTTTATTTGATTAAACTTAAGCTTAAAATTCGCAATAAAATATTTCGCCTGCAGCACTAGAGTTTCTTGCATTTTTGTGAAATTTTAAATTGCAAAACTGATTTAAATTAAAATAGACCCTCAAGTTTGTAAAAATGTTCGCCTGCGGCGCTAGGGGCTTTCTTACTCTTTTTTATTTAAGATTGTAGAATCTAAGTATGAAATTCGTGAAAGTTTTTGCCTGTGGCGCTAGAGTTTCTTGCATTTTTCTGAAAGACTGATTAAAAATTAAAATAGATAAATAAAACCCTAGTAAGGGCGTATTTACAGACACGCATAACCAGATAGGGAACGTTCAAGTATTACGTAACGCTTCCATGGGGGAGTGGGGGTCATTTTGGAGTGTTATGCCCATGTTAATGGTATAGGAAAATAGCGTTACAGGCGGGGGTGGGGGTCCAAAATGATCAAAATTTGCGTTACGTAATAATTGAACGTTCCCATAGCTAATAATTGTCTAGCACTCGTAAGAAACAAAAGTTATTTTGTTCGGCATTTTGATAATTTTCATTCGGCAATTTCACCAGTCACACCCCCTCCCCCAAAAAATTGCTTAAATCCGGCTCCGCCGACAATTTTTGGGTCCCTAAGCTCAGGGTCGTGACCAGAAAAAAATCCAGGGGACTCAGCCCCAGGGTGTAACGGAATGAAAACCTTCGCCATTTTTTTTATTTGCATATATTTTAATGTTTTACAGAGTTAATTCATACGTGCGTAATCTTTAATTTTTTAAGTTTAACGCCGCAGGCGAATTATTTTTATAAATTTCAAGCTGAAATTTTTTCAAAAACCCAACAATTTGAAAAGTAAATTATTATATAAAACCTTTAAAATTCACAATGCTTGGCCGAAGTGTGACCCGTGGCTCCGAGTCTGTGATTACATTCTCGGTAATTATGTTTCCATAGGCGAAAATCATTTTCAGTTTTATAAACAAATTATTCTATATAAGTTTTAATTACAACTATTTCATGTATTTAGTTTTAAGTTTAAGATTTTGTGATTATAATTACATTAATTGCAATATTCAGCGCCGCAGGCAATTTTTTTTACAAATCTAAAGTGCAAAAATTAATTAAGTATTTGATGATTTTTTTTATATTAAAAGTGAATATACCTATAGGTAGGGGGACTTAACGGAAACACCAGAGGGGGCTTAAATCAAGGCCAGGAGGTCTAAAAGTTTGTTTGAGTAGAAAAATATACGTGTTCAATTAGACATATAAGAATAAAATATTTTTTAAAAAAATCAACCACTCAAAATTAACTCGGGCCCCGCGGAAAAAAAATATTTCTGGGATACAGCCAGCCTTTAGTAAGAAAAAACTGTGTATTACAAATTCACGGGGTCCGTAAATATTTTTATGCCAGGGCTTTAAAAAAAATAAGCTGGGTAAAAAATGTGACTACGATACCTCGAGGAACGCTGTCTAAGGACTTCAGACTTGGACTTTAGGTTATTTATCCTACCCGGCTGGGTAAGGGAATAAAATCTATTGGGTACTTTTTGTTGTCTGACACAAACTAGGGGCCCTAAGTAATGACACTAATTTTTGTATACCGGGTATTTTTTTAAATTTTATTATTCTATTTCAAATAAAACCTTAATCATAACCTAAAACATTGAAGACACATGCGTATCATATTTAATACTATCAAGGCGTCAAGGACGCCTTGATACTATGGAATACAAACGGTTCAACGTCACATACCGTGGACAACGTCGCATTGGGTGAAGTTTAATATCACTTTATTCAGGAAACCAAAAACAAAAAAATCAAAGAGTTTTTTTCAAAAAACACAAAATATTTGATTTTTTTTATTGTTTTACCCTATTTTACCCCCTAACCTAGGGATTTTAACCAAAAACAATCCCAACCTAGAATACAGAAAAAGGAACCTATGGTCCAAATTTGAAATATTGAGCTCAAAGCGTTCTCGATTTATCGTGATCACAAATTTCCCGGACAGATTGACCGACAGACTGATTTATTTAACAGAAATCGTCTTTTTTGGGTATAAAACATCGAGAAACGTAAAACAAGCAATAACAAGTTTTCAATTTTTTTTTACTAATGCAATACTTTTTTCCGGGGAAAGTAAAAAGGTCATTATCTACTACACTCCTGAAAGCCTCAAAATTTACCTTCATAGTGCACTAGTGATAAACTAAATCTTTTTTAAAGGATTTACTTTATATATTTAAAAATTAACTAGATCCTTAGAAAAAATAACTTGAGGAGCAAACCGAATTTCAGGTATTTTTACGTTTCTTGACGTTTTATATAAAAAAAAATGATTTCCGCAAAAAAAAATCTGTCTGTTGGTCGGTCTGTTTGTCTGTCTGGCTGTCAGGGAAATTTATGACCACCATAACCCAAGAATGCTTCAAGCTAAAGACTAGGTCCACAGCGGACCAGACCCGTGTATCCCTATGTATTTTCTGTCGCTGAATCCGAATCCGAGGTAAAAAAAAAATCGTACACCCCAGAAATAATTAGCTAGGGCCAAAAAACACCCTTGGAATGAGGTAAAAAAAATTCAAACTAGCCAACCAGACCCATGTATTTTCGGTCGCTGGACCCGAGTCCGAAGTAAAAAAATCGTACAACCCCAAATTCATTAGCTAGAGCCAAAAAACACCCTTGGAATAAGGTAAAAAAAAAATTCAGACCAGCGAACCAGACCCGTGTATTTTCGGTCGCTGGATCCGAGTCCGAAGTAAAAAAAAAATCGTACACCCCCAAAATCATTAGCTAGAGCCAAAAAACACCCCTGGAGTGGGGTAAAAGAAACTTCTATATACTATAAAAAAATCGATCCAAAACAGCAATGCCTACTGAAAAAGTTTTGTTAAGGTGATAAGAAACTGCATCAGGTCCGACGTAATCTTCATAAACTACCCTTATAGGGTTGAGAACAACCATCCCTAAGTTTAAAGGATACTATAAAAACGAGAAAAAACCTTAAATCCAACAGGATTTCCATTTTCATCGATGCTATGATTGGCTGAAATTGCGTGGTACTCTAAAATAGAACTAGAAACTTACGTGCCATAAACGTCCTACGGTTTCAACCCTCAGAGAGTGTGAAAACTACCCCCTATGTAAGATTGATCTATAAAAAACACCTGCGTTGTGTGGAAGTGAGAAGAAACTAGACTAAGTTCGAAGCTGTGCTTGAAAACCACCCCCTTCTGCTAAGTGACAAGGGTAGTTTTCACTCCTTCTAAGGGTTGACACTGAAGGACGTTGATGGTACGTAAGTTTCTGGTTCTATTTTAGAGTACTACGCAATTTCAGCCAATCATAGCATCCATCAAAATAGAAATCCTGTTAGATTTAATGTTTTTTTTGGTATCTCGTGTCCTTTAAACTTAGGGGTGTTTTTTCTCAACCTTATAAGAATAGTTTATGAAGATTACGTCGGACCTGATGCAGTTTCTTATCACTTTAACAAAACTTAGACATTGCTTTTTCAGCAGTCATTGCTGTTTTGGATCGATTTTTTTATACAGGGTTATTCACGGAAGTGGTCTATTAAAAGTTTATGGAGAACCAATAATTTCAAAAATCTGATATTTTGCACATTGGGGTTTTTCATGATTGTGCCACTTTCGGTTGTACCGGAAGTGACACTCAACTTTGATTTTTTAAATGGAACACCCTATATATTTTTTAATTTTTAAAATTTGCATTAAATTTGCTTTATTTTGATATGCAACACTTTATGTCTAGCTCTGGTAGTTTTTTCACAATAATTTGCAAATAGCTCGAAAACGGTTAATGTTAGGTATAGGGTATCCTACACTCATTTTAAAGCAAATTTAATTCTTTATTTACCTAAATAAAAAATATATAGGGTACCATTAAAAAAAAAGAGTTATGCCTATTTTAATTTTGTTAGATATGACATGCTTTCTGAGACACCTTGTATAAATTTTGGGTTGTATTTCAGCTCAGAATAATTCGGTTAAGTATTATTGAGTAAACCACAAAACAACTTTTCTCCAATTTAAAAAATCAAGGAGAAATTTATTGTTTTAGGGGTGCTTGAATTTGCTAAATATAATAAGACCACTTCCGTGAATAACCCTGTATATGGGGAGTAGCTTTCACCACTTCCCCCCCTGGGGGTGTGTCTCAAGTCTATTGTATGCACACTGCTGTTTAACCTTAATTTAACGCATGGTACATCGAACAATTTGTATAATTCAATGTATTAATAAGATGGAAAAACTGTTCTCGTAGCTTAATCTTCTTTTTACCACATTCCAGAGGTATTTTTTGGCTCTAGCTAATGATTTTGGGGGTGTAAGATTTTTTTTGATTGGGATTCAGCAACCGAAAATACATAGGGATACATGGGTCTGGTTTGCAGGTCTGAATGTTTTTTACCCCATACCAGGGGTGTGTTTTGGCTCTAGCTAATGATTTTGGGGGTGTACGATTTTTTTTTACCTCTGATTCGGATTCAGCGATCGAAAATACATAGAGATACAATGGCCTGGTTCGCTAGTCTGAAGTTTTTTTCTACCCCATTCCAGCGGTGTATTTTGGCTCTAGCTAATGATTTTGGGGGTGTACAATTTTTTTAAACCTCTGATTCGGATTCAGCGACCGAAAATACATAGGGACACATAGGTCTGGTTCGCTGGTCTAAGTTTTTTTTTACCCCATTCCAGGGGTGTTTTTTTGCTCTAGCTAATGATTTTGGGGGTGTACGATTCAGGGATCGAAAATACATAGGGATACATGGGTCTGGTTCGATGGTCTGAACTTCTTTTTTGTGGGGCTGTGTTATTTGCCAGTTTATTACTAGTGTAATTATTACTGAGAATTATTATAATGATAATTAAACTCAATTTCCCTGTGGTGGCTATAAAAAAAATATTTTCAGATTTTTCATAATCACAAAAAGTTTACTGCTCACTAGGAATTATTACTTAAGTAATAACACTTTATTACTGCCAAATTAATAGTCATAAGTAATAAATTACTGCGGAATTATTAGCCATAAGTAATAAGTTACTAAAATTCAGTAATAATTACTAAAAAAATTCTGTGAGGTTAGTTATTGAAATGGAAACGATTTTTAGCTCAACTTTCATATAACCCAAGTTTTTTTTCATAATTTTATTATTTAGAGCTTTGGCCTCTTTTTAAGACCAAATTTAAAAAAATCTATCGATGCGTTTTTGAGAAAAACGATTTTAATTTACAAAAAAATATATGATATATTTAAAAATTATTTTAGATATTCAGATTTTACGTCAAAAAGTGAGAAAAAAGTTTTTATAGATGTTTGAGCTAAATTGCTTTTTAACGGAGCTAGCATACTTTTAAAGGGCAATTTTTGAATATTTATCACTTCATATCTCAGTAACGGTTTAACTTATTTACATGAAAATTTTACTGAGCTATATAACCAATAAATGTAAGCATTTCACGTTTTATTAAAATTAAGTTTTTGACCAGGGGCGTAGATAATGGGTGCCTCATAATTTTTATGTAAAACTGTAAGTCTGCCCCTGGGTAAATATTTATTTTTTATGTCATAAAATGATAGTGTTTATTGGTTGCATACTACAGTAAAAATTTCAAGTCAATAAGTTAAACTGTTCCTGAGTTATGAAGTGAATAATATTCTAAAGATGTCCCTTAAACGTAATCTAGCTCCCCTAAGAAGCCATTTAACACAAACGTTCTCTTTTTATCTCACTTTTTGAAGTAAAATCTGAATATCCGAAAAAAATTAAATATGTCATATTATTTTTGTTAAAACAAATGAAAATCGTTTTTCTCAAAAACGCATTGATAGATTTATTTTTAAATTTGATCTTAAAAAGATTCCAAAGCTCTAAATAACTAAAATATTAAAAAAAATTGGGTTACATGAAAGTTGAGCTAAAAATCGTTTCCAGACCGGGGTGTATTGCCACCCCTCTACAACCCTGCCCCGCACCGACCTTATTCAATTCGAAAGTGATGGTGCCACCATCACTTTTAATTGGTTATTAGTAATAACCAATTAAAAGCCTCTAACTTATTACCATCTCCCCTAACCCTTTATCTGGTCTATGACCATTGGTCATCGCGATGAGCAGCAAATAATCTTTGTTTTACTAGATTGACCCAGAGATACAGGTATATTTAATTACCTGGATTGGCCCGACTTTGGGCCAATGACGGGTGGCGAAATGATAAATAATCATTAGGGCCCGGAAGTCGTGAAACCCAGGACCGTACTTAAATTATTTTTTTAATTATAAACTGAGTTTTATTTATGTCAATCCCTAAAATTTATATTAATTTGCATTCAACAAAAGCAAAACTTTGGTGATTTATTTAATTTTACATTGGCTATAAAATTGCAATTTTTTTTTTTTGTTTTACTCAACTTTTGATTTTTAATGGAACACCGTGTATATTTTATATATTTTGATTCAGAATTAAATTCTGAGTACAACCATAGGGGACGTTTAAGTATTACGACGCGACGTGGGGGGTCTCGAAAACGTTATGCCGCGTTAGAGGGGGGTGGGTGTACAAATGTTACGTAACACCTAAAAAATTATAGAGTTGTAAAATGTTTGTTGGATCACGTTTTTAAAAATTATCTAGCCTAAGATTCGTTGCAAATTTTATTGCACACGGCGTTTACTAAATCCTCTAAAAAAAAATAGAGATGGAAAACCATAGGCAATAACCGGTTTTCGGTTAACCGGTTGGGGAAATTACCTCATACCGGTGCACAGTGGAATTTTCGGGCAGAAAAGTGGTCACGGCCTTATAACTTTTTTGTTAGTTAATATTTTTTTATGAAAATTTCTCAGAATTTTCCCAGATATTTAACGAAGAGATTACTTAAATAATTATAAAAAAAATAATTACAGTGGGGTTCGTTATTACATAACAAATCCAAGAGTAGCCTATTTTTTAGACAAAAAAATTATATTATTAAGGATTTCGACTTAAGTTTCCTTTAAATTAGTTAATTGAGTTATAAAATAAATAAAATAATTTTTTGCAATCAGTAGCGTCGCCAAAGGGAGTCATAGGGATAAAGAAAAAAATATTTATTTAAAGCGTTTTTCTAATTTATTTAGTAAACATATTTAGATAATTCGACTGTTTTTTTTGTGTTTACATTTTTTACTTGAAATGGGTCATCTTTTAATTAAATTTTGAAGTACCGGATTCACTTTCTCTTGACGTTGATGTCTGTGATTTTTCTACAAATAAATGGAAAGTCCAATCGTGAAATTTTCTCTAAAATTTTTGGTTTAGAACAATCAATACTTTTCCACCTGGACAAAAACCGAGGATTGATATTTTGTTAAACATGTTTTTCAACTGTTTTAGAAGCTTCGTCATTTAATCTATTTTTATGTTGGAATATTATAATTTGTGACCAACTGTAATTTTCTCCATGATGCACTCTTTCCCCTTTGTACTGATAGTTATAATGGGTAAAAATAACATTTTTTTCCTAAAGCTCGAAAAGAATGAAAATTGCGCCGCAAGACAAAATTTTTTCATGTTTTTTTTACTTCTGTTAATTTCCGGTGTTTTTTTTTAATTCAATGTAGTAAAACACAAGTTTTAAATTCAAATTAAAAAAAAAATAAGAAAGCCCTAGCACCGCAGGTAAAAATTTTTACAACTGTGCTGGTCTATTTAAATTTGAAAACAGTGATATAAGTTCTAGCGCCGTAGGCGAAAATATTGACAAATTTCAAGCTTAGGTTTTATAAATTCCAATAAAAAACAAGACGTATAAAAGTTATAGCGCCGCAGGCGATTTTTTTATTAATTTTAGAGCCTGGTTGAATTTTAGAAGTATTACTATTTAAAGTTTAAATGCAAGAAAACTGTAGTCCAAACGAAAATTTTTACGAATTTGAAGCTGTAGGGTCCACTTGGAAAATAGTCGGCATATTTGCTTCGCTATGTGCACTTATCATTTTGGGGAAGCAAAAAGCTATAGCGCCGCAGGCAGGCGATTTCTTTTAGTAATTTTATATTTAAATTTTAAAGGTGGTACTATTTAATGTTTAAATGCAAGAAAACTCTAAAGCCGCAGGCGAAAATTTTTACGAATTTGAAGCTGTATGGTCCACTTGGAAAAGAGCGTGCATATTTGCTTCGCTTTGTGCCCTTATCGTTCTGGGGGAGTAAAAAAGCTATAGCACCGCAGGCGAAAATTTTTAGGAATTTGAAGGTGTATGGGACCGTTCAAGTATTACGTAACGCAAATTTTGATCATTTAGAATAGTTAGAAGATAATGATTTTTCAACATTTTTTTGAATTAAATTCTTTGAAAAAAAGTTTAAAGGTTAAAAATTGGGCTTCTCTTTTTGTGAAAACGGTAAAATTAAAAAAGTTCAAGTTTAAGGCGCTATCACTAACAAACAAAAATTATCCAGTTTGAAAATTCATTCATGGTTCTGAACGTCTGAACTTCTTATAGTGAAGTGGTTTATTATAAAATAATTAAAAAAAAGGCTTATAATCGACTTCACGTTAATTTTATTATTGAAAACAATTAGTGTGACCGCGGTTTCGCTATAATAGATATAGCATCTACGGACTTATATGTATTTAAGTCCGTAGATGTTATATCTATTATAGCGAAACCGCGGTCACACTAATTGTTTTCAATAATAAAATTAACGTGAAGTCAATTATAAGCCTTTTTTAATTATTTTATTTTAAAACAAAAATTATTTATGCAAAAATATATATAAAACCTTTTAGCCCAATCATTTAGCATTGAAATAGGGTATAGTTTATACAAAAATTCAAAAAAACGTTGTTTTCCCAAATGAGCAACTTTAGTCTCGAAAATTCCACTGTGCGCTGTTTGGTTAAAACACGAAAGCAATAATCGGTTAAAAACCGTTTTGAACCTTAAAGCAAAATTTCCATTACTTTTCGTAAAAAAAATTTTACGTAACAAATGGGAGGTGGTGGGGGGTCTTGAAAATGTTACGCCACGTTAAATGCGGCGGTGGGGGTCAAAAATCACCAAATTTTGCGTTACGTAATACTTGAACGTTCCCATATAGCATTTGTTAATATTTGACAAAATAAGTCATTTTTTATTTTGATTTTAATTTTAAATCTAATTAGCTTTGAAATATGCAAAATTATTCTTGACTTAGTAATTTTCTTTGAAAAAATATGAAACAATGTATTATTTAATTATTAACCAATTTGGAGCTTTTCAATACAGGGTTAATTGATTTTGTGGACAAAACTGGACGGAAGTAATCAAAATTTTGGCGGACTGGACTGGACAAAATAAAAATAAAACTGATTTTATCGTCAAATTCTGGACAACATTCGACAAAATAGAACAAAATCAAAATTAAATTAAATCTTAAATTTTAAAACAAGCCTTTGTTTATAAATAGCTGCAGTTAAAATTGTTATAAAATAAATATTTATTTTTTTTTGCTATTTAAATGGCAAGCTGCAAATTGGTTAAATCTATCCCAGAGCGAGGCAGATTTTACCAAGACAAGGGGCAGCCTCAAACATCAATAATATTAAAAGGCATTACATTTATTAAATAAACTTCAATATATAGGTAAAAACATGCAGTTTACAAAAACTTTAAACACATAAAATAAAATATCACTAAAAAAATATAACTACTAAATAAAATCAAATGTGAATAAAACTTTTATAAATAAGTGAGATGAAATAAAAAGAAAACTAAGGCACATATGTTTAAAACATAAGTTTAAAATACAAATAAACTACAGTATAGTGTGGTTAAGCCTTTTTAATTTTTCACCATATGCAAAAACCATAGGTTGAATGTGCCCCAGCGCGTTTGGCTGAGTGTGCCTCAGGTGTACTTTTTGCACATAAAAATTATTCCCGGCAAAATTTCTTGTTTTAAGGTTATCCAATATTCGAATCTGTTTTGAAAATATTCACTGTGCGATTTTTAATTTAGTATCTTGCTTGATGAAACAGACCATAGATAAGTTGACATTACTTGATCAAAAAGTCGTCAGTAATGGAAAGTACCATATCAAGCACACTTAGTGATAGATGGAATCAATACAAACAAAACCGTAACTAAAGACAGAAAAAACGATTTACAGCATACTAAGTTTGCTTACATTTAAAAAATATTATTAATAAAATAAGATTTAACTCCTTGGTAGTGAGAAAAACGTAATGCGCTACTCGTAGGTAAGTTTTTTTCTGTCTTCGGTCGTGTTTATGGACCTCAGCTCCGCGTCGGTCCACAAAATACAACCTCATACAGAAAAATTCACTTACCTCTACTAGAAGCGCAAATAAGTATTTTTCGAAAAATTTCCTTTTTTTTGAAGAAAAAAATTGTATGAATTATAGTATTAAAGTATTCTTTTATTTTGCAACATTATTTTTTATTTTACTTGTAGGAAATCTTGGATTAGTAAAAAAAATATATTGCTTTTTTTATGTTTTTATCCAAGTTCTTGGATTCTTCTAAGATGATTTCCATAAAAAAATCTGTCTGTATGTCGGGGAAATTTCTGACCACGATAATTCGAATAAACTGCTTGGTAAAAATTTTGAATTTGAAACATAGGTTTCTTAGTCAAAGTTCTTAGACCTAAGAACTTTGACTAAGAAACTTATGTTTCAAACAATTTCTGGGATTATTTTGGGTAAAAATTGGAGAGGTAAAAATTGTAATTTGTTTAAATTATTTTATTGCCAGCAGTGTTGTTAACAATATGCGCTCAAAAACAAATCATAAAATATTTTTACAGCTCTAGGTGTATCGCGATACACCTAAAGTTTATTTGTTTAAGGTATAGTTATTTTAAATTTGCCGCTTAATACTCCACAAAGTCCGATTTACACTGAAGCATGTGGCTTGTTTTGAATGTCAACATAACCAAAATTTATAATTTTTGTTTACTTACTTTATTTTTATGATGTTTTGATGTAAAAAAAGAGAATTGATAAAGCTGTTGTTAAAAAAACTTTTGTATTCCTGTAGAAACAAAATTTGCTTAAAAAATCGCTTTTATTCCAATAATATAGAGGAATAAACCATTGTTTTGTTCTCGTTAATGGCACGTCAACGTTTTACGGTTGTGTAAATTGGGCCTAGTCATTTCGCTTACGACGCATGCGTATCTTACGTTGCTATGGTAATTTCGAGATTGTTTACAAGCGGGAAGGTTTAAAATAAATATACCTTAAAAAAATAAACTTTAGATCAGATAACCCGACTTTTTCAAGTTCTAAGAATAATTTAATAAACGTTTGTTTTGAATTTCGAACCTTTTTGGTAAAATTATTTTATTGATCCCCACAATTATAATAATTATACTAATAACAGTTGTTAAAAGATCGGCTGCAATTTTGTTAAACACGAATTTAGATATGTTTTAATGTTATTCTGTTAGGTATGGTTTATATTACTCAGAATAAATAAAAACAAGCCGTGAAGAAATGTAATTACATTACAGCATTAATGTTACGCATTCCATTATACAGTGCGGTCCAAAAGTAACCCCCCCCCCTTTTAACTTTTGAACGAGTTGAGATATCTACTTCAAATTTAGAACTCTTAAATAACACAACTTAAACTATCTTTTAGCATATATTTGATATTTTCAGCTCTTAAAATATGGACAGGGGGCATGGGGGGACATTTTTTTAAATGGAAAAGGGGGTCGTGTAATGCATCATTTTAAAGCTTATAAAATTCTCTATTTAAACTAAAATTTTTAAATTTTTTAATAATGTTTTTTAAGGTTTTGATTTTTCAATTTTTTGTGCTAAAACATTCGATTTTTTGAGTTTTTTTTATAAATTTTTATTTATGTCAACTAAAATTAGTTTAAAAGTATAATTAACATTTTTTTATGATGAAATTAGGCAATTTTAAAAAATTATTTGTTTTTTTTTAGAGGAATTTTGACATTAATAGCCCATTTACAACCCCATTTTAAACCCATTTTTTTTTAATTTAAAAATATGGAGTTAAATGGAGAATTTTATAAGCTTTAAAATGATGTATTACACCACCCCCTTTCCATTTAAAAAAATGTGCCCCCATGCCCCCCTGCCCACATTTTAAGAGCTGAAAGTATTAAATATATGCTAAAAGATAGTTTAAGTTGTCTTATTTAAAAGTTCCAAATTTGAAGTCGATAACTCAAATGGGTCAAAAGTTAAGGGGGGGGGTGACTTTTGGACCGCTCTGTATATTCACAGTAAATGGAATTCAGCACCTTAAAATACATAAGAATACAATGGTCTCCGAAAAATTCCGGACCTTTTTTTCTTTTTGTGTGGTTGTGTATTTTAGGAGGGGTCATGAGTTATACAAATATAACACTGCTCAACACTCAAAAATTTGCCGACACCATTTTAGTTGTTGCATCTGGCTATATTTGATGCGCTGATTTCGGAACCTTTTCTCGTTTTTCTCGATCAGCTCGTTTTTTTGAGATATAACGCAGTGTTTTTTTTTGCTTATAGTTGTAAAAAAAATAATTAAAGTTCAATGATTTTTTTTGCGGTGAATTGGTTCTCTATTAATAGAGCTCTAAACAAAAAAAAGCGGATTTTAAATATCTTTATTCGTTTGTTTTTTACAGGCTTCTAAATTCAAAAAATGATATTTTTTCGCTGTGTTTTCATAAAAAAATTATATTAATACTAAATATATGGCTCTAATTCTTATGGGCAACACTAAAACACGTGTGAGATTTGTAAAATAAAAAAAGTTTTAGATTGAATCCGGTAACGGATATTTTACGGGGAGTTATTGAAAGCAGAGCAACAATATTTTGAATTATTTAACGTTTATTTAATGTTATTTAATATTTTAAAGCAAGGAGAAAAAGATTTTTAATTTTTTGTTTTGTTTTTCTCATAATAAATTTAATTTTATTGTGTTGCTCTCCAAAAAATAAATAAAATACTTCAAAATTTTTGTTTTTTTTTCGATAACCCGGTAAAATCTCACTAAATTAAATCTAAAACTTGTTTTATTTTTATAAATTGAACATTTGTGTTAGTATTGCACATAAAAATTAGAGTCGTATCTTTAGTATTTATATAAAAATTTTATCAAAATATATCGAAAAAATGCGAAAAAAAACTAATTTTTTGAATTTAGAAACAAGCGAATAAAGTTATTTTAAATTCGCTTTTTTTTGCTTAGAGCCCCACTAATAGATAATCAATCCACGGTAAAACAAAAATAATTAGACCTATTTTTTTTTACTACAACTATAGGCAAAATAAACCACTGTGCAATAATCTCAAAAAAAAACGAGCTGATCGAGAAAAACGGAAAAAGGTTCCGAAATCAGCGCATCAAATATAGCCAGGCGCAACTAAAAGCTCCCCGGCAAATTAAAAAAAATCTTTTTTTGTAAAGCAGTGTAATATATAAAAAATGGAAACTTTAAACTTTTAAAGAACATTATTATACAACTCACAGCGCGTAGCGCTAGAATAGTATTATACGATAGTTTACAATTTCCCAAAATCGTCAAAAAACGTCGTAGACAAAAAATCCTTGGATACAAATGTGTTTCATGAAAAAATTAAAAACTTTGAAAATATCCGTCTGCCCGTTCGTCTGTCCGATGTCACTTTTTTGTAGACACAATAACTCAAGAACGAACAATCCGATCGACTCCAAATTTTCGAAAATTTTTCACTTTTCGCAAAAAGAAAATCAAAAAAAAAAAATAATAAAAATTTGAAAAGGCTTTTTGATTTTTTTTTTGAACAAAAAAATTTGAATTTTTTTTCATTTTTCGCAAAAATAAAATTAAAAAAATGATAAATTTAGATTTTTTTTTTAACTTTTCGTTTTTCAGAAAAAGATCTTTGAAAAAAAATGGAGTGTTACGCCCATTTTAATGGTATAGGAAAATATCTTTATAGGGGGGGGGGTCCAAAATGATCAAAATTTGCGTTACGTAATACTTGAACCTTCCCTTACTATAAAATTTTATTTCACATTATTGTTGTTTGATACTTTTTAGTTTATCAGTCGGGTTTTTTTTTTAATTAAATTATTTATTTAATACTGGCTTTTTCTTAGAATATACTATTCTATAGAATAATCTGAAAAGAAAAAACTTTATATAAACATTTATGGGAGGATTGGTGTAGTGGTCTACCGCGTCTGTACATGACAAGTCTACTACAGCTAGCGTGAATTCGATTCTCACTGGCGCCGATTTGCCTTTTTCAGTTAATTAATAATTGAAATTTGGCGAAGGCATAAGTGAAGCGGACACTCCCTATAAAAACTGGTTCGAAAGTCAGTATAAGCCGGTGGTTCCCTCTACTTCTAGACCACACAAGTCCTGGACTTAGGGGATGCTTAATTAAGTAGAATAGTATGAGGTTAAACAAACCAACAAATAAACCAACAAACATCTTAAGAGGTAAAACGATAAGGAATTCAGCTGTACAAATTGGAAGAAATATATTATTGCAAAAAAAACATCTCTGGGATAAACAATTGCAATTTTGCAAAAACTATTGAATGAATCGTTCTGAAATTTTAACCACATATTGAGTACTATAAGACGCAACTTTTTACACATTAACAAAGTCGTAGGTCAATTTTTGCAAAATTTATTGTTTATTGAATAATATGCAAATTTTAATCGTTTTTTGCAGTTTTCTAAGCAACAAATCATCCTATCGACATTTAAAAAACGCAATTTGGAAGGTTTTTTAATGTCCTACAAGAAGGTTACTTTAATTGTTGATAAAAATCTTAACTTTTTCACTGGTATGCAAAAATGTTCAAAAATAGAGATTTTCTGACCTTTAATTGTTAATATCTTAAAAACCACACCAAATCAACCGCAGAAAATACATAGATTTTGCTTCTATACACCTGTATTACCTGAAAAAATTGACAGACCTCTGGTTAAGCCACTGTCCACATTGCCCATATCCCTGTACTACAATGAAAGATCGACTAAATCGGTAGGTTGCACTGATGGTGGACCTAAAAATCTCAGTTTTTTTCTGTGAGAAGACAGGACATTGTCCCAAAATGTGGGATGCAGTTTCTTTATCATAATCGAAGAATCTACAGCGTTTACTCTGGAAAATTTTCATTTTATAAATAGTGTTGGGTGCTTTCATACTTGACATTTATAAGAAAATAAATTACGATAAAATACTTGTTTATTTAAATAAATTACTTATTATTCAATCAAATATTTACAATAGCAGTAAATGACAATTCCAGTTATAGTTTATCTATTAAAATATACATACTTTCAAATTAATTAATTAATATTAAATACTCCTCACAGATAAAAAGGCTTTCCCCTTTTTTCCACATTTCTCCCGCCTGGGCAAAAAAATCTTAGAATTGAGCATTGTTTTGGAAAAAAAATCGTTTCAACCAACTTTTTAACAGTCCAGCCGTCGAAAAAATATGTTAAAGCGTCGCGACGCTTACAAAAAACATTGAAAACATTTTGCTTTTGCTTTGATTGATCTAGAGAAAGCTTTCGATAAAGTGCCTAGGACAGAAGTCTGAAACAGTGTCAAGAGAAGGAGTGTCAACAAAAAGTTAATAAAGGCTATAAGATGTTTATACAGAAGAAATATAAACTACGTCATTAGTAAAACCCTGGTATCAGAAGCATTCATGACCACAGAAGAATTAAGACAAGGGGGATGCCTAAGTCCGTTTTTATTTATAGTTTTTATGGATTAAATAATTTCAAAATGTACAAGTAAAACGAGAAAATTAAAAATCGGATTTAGAAATTTAACTAGAGTAGGAATCTCGGAGGGAGCGTTTTCGGATGACTTGCGTAAACAATATTGCTATTTTGGCAATATTGGCAAAAATCGCATGCGATATTGTTTACGCACGTGAATAGACCTGATTATGGCAGAAAATAAACAGACTTACAAAAAAACATAAACATTTGGAATAAGACGTTTAAAGAATACGGTATGAAAATGAATATAGAAAAAAAAAGGTTATGACAACAGGAGAACAGAAAATGAACATAGTAATAGAAGGTACAAAGATAGGGCAAGTGAAGACCGAATTGAAAACATTTAGGTACTTGGATGTGAAGATAGAAAGGAATGTAAGCCAAGAAGAAGAACCTAACGACCGTATTGAAGAAGCCATGAAAACTTACTACAGTATGAACGCAGGATTTATTAACAAAAAAGAAGTCCCAAAGAAAAACAACTAAACGAGGGTATTAACAGATAGACTAAAAAGTAGAATAGAAGCAGTAGAAATTAAGTACCTAAGAAAAGTGATAGGGGGTAACACGTTTAAATAGAATTAGAAACAGGCAAATCCGAGAAGATCTTGAAGTAATACCAATACAAGAGTTCATACAGCAGGGCCGAAAACCAGAAAAAAATCTAGGGGAGGCTCAGCCCCCAGGGTTCTACAAAATGAGCGCCTTCAACGTTTTTTAAATTTGCAATATTTTAATGTTTTATAAATTTTAACCATACAAGTTTTTAAGTCAATTTCCTTGGTTTCATTTTTTTCAATTATTTTAAGTTAGGTATATATATATATATATAGGGTGTTTGGTAGGGAGTATGACAAAGTTGGCAGGGTTACAGATTAGATCATTTCCAACATTCGACTTTGGTTTGGACCGTAGACTCAAGAGTTATGATTTTTTTTTTTTTCAATATTTATGAAAATATCGCATTATTTTACATTCTTTTACTTGTATTTCTTTCCTTTTGTACTTATGCACTAAAAATAATTTTTGTTAATGTATGTTTGTTATTGAATGATGATAATTTTTGCAGATGTAATCCAGAAAAATAATAAAATAATAAAAAACTTACAACTCATTTTTGTTCTTTTTTTTTAACCAAAGGGATGCAGAACCGAATTATTTTAAAAACATCTTTGATTAATGCTCTTTCTAATGGTATGCTACATGCATCGAAAAACTTGTTAAAAAACGCAAAATTCTTAGTACAGTAAAAATGTCGCAAAAAGTTGCATGATCTGGAAAAAATTGCACACTGGAATTTGTCTTTCTAAATGTTATCATGACCACTTAGAAGGTCTAAAACCAAAAAAGTTACATCCCCCCTTTTGCTTTAGCCGCCGTCTTGAAAAATTGAGCGCGGACGTTGAAGCGTTCTAACTCGGGAACTACTTGAGATAATTGCATGAATGAAACAGTTTTTTTGCGTGTTTTATTGAGCTCTATAACTTTTGCATTCACAACTTTCCTAAAAACCATCACCCAGGGAGCTGAAATAGCGAATAACTTCGGTTCCCTCTACCGATCGAAATATTAACTTCTCGGTATCGTGGCAATTACCGAAAATATGTAGAATTTTATTTACAACATTTTTTGTTCAATAACTTTTTCTGTGCGACCAATAGAACACGAGATAAAACGATTCAAATTTTTTTCAAGATTGCGGCTAAAGCGAATGGGGGGGAAGGTCACCTTTTTGGTTTTAGACCTTCTAAGTGGTCCCGATAACATTGATCAAGACAAATATCCAGTGTGCAATTTATTCCAGGTCATGCGACTTTTTTACTGCTCAGTACATACTAAGAATTTTGCGTTTTTTATCAAGGTAATTAGTTTTTTGATGCATGTAGCATGCCATTAGAAAGAGCATCAAATCAAAGATGTTTTTAAAATAATTCGAAGTTCTTCATCGCTTGGTTTGGACAGAACAAAAATGAGTTGTAAGTTTTTTTAACCCATTTTGTGAAGTTTGTGAGCGCACCAATTATTTTTTTGGATTACATATGCAAAAATTATCATCATTAAATAACAAAGGATGCCAATTATTTTCAGTGCATAAGTACAAAAGGAAAAAAATACAAGAAAAAGAAGGTAAAATAATGCGATGTTTTCATAAATATAGAAATAAAAATCATAACTCATACCTTGAGTATACGGTCAAAGCACAGATTTTATATGAAATCTGTGGGTCAAAGTCAAATAAAGCAAACAAGTTGAAAATGACCTAATCTACCACCATGGCAAGTTTGTCATACTCCCTACCAAACACCCTGTATATCTTCTATATACAGAGCGGTCCAAAAGTCACCCCCCCCCCTCTTAACTTTTGAACCAGTTGAGATATCGACTTCAAATTTGGAACTTTTAAATAAGACAACTTAAACTATCTTTTAGCATATATTTAATACTTTCAGCTCTTAAAATGTGGGCAGGGGGACATGGGGGCATATTTTTTTAAATGAAAAGGGGGGTCGTGTAATACATCATTTTAAAGCTTATAAAATTCTCCATTTAATTCCAAATTTAAAAAAAAAATGCTTTTTTGGGTTTAAATGGTATTAATATCACAATTCCTCTAAAAAAAACAAATAATTTTTTAAAAATGCCTAATTTCATCATAAAAAAATGTTAAACTAATTTTAGTTGACATAAATAAAAATTTATAAAAAAAACTTAAAAATCGAATATTTTAGCACAAAAAATTGAAAAATCTAAACCTTAAAAAACATTTTTAAAAAATTTAAAAATGTTAGTTTAAATAGAGAATTTTATAAGCTTTAAAATGATGTATCACACGACCCCCCTTTCCATTAAAAAAATGTCCTCCATGCCCCCTGCCCACATTTTAAGAGCTGAAAATATCAAATATATGCTAAAAAATTAAGTTGTCGTATTTAAGAGTTCTAAATTTGAAGTCGATGTCTCAACTCGTTCAAAAGTTAAAAGTTATTTTCTCCATACCTTTATGAGGTCCAAATATTATTTATTTAGCGCCGCGGGCATTTTTCAGATATCTAAGCACTTGCATCTACAAATTATTTTATAAAATTTATTAATTGATGATGATGGCACATTATTTGTAATCAAGTTTAGCGCCGCAGGCATAAAAATTAAAAATATTGAATGTCACGCATTTTACAAACACCTCAGAATTAAAAAAAAACATATTATATACAAATTTAACTAGCCAGATGGGTAGGGGTTTTTACAGCGCAGTCCATTACCGCGAAACCGTTACCGCGCCACCGTTACTGCGCATGGACTTACCGCGCATAGACTTTACCGCGAAAGCCATTACCGCGAAGAAAATAACAGCGAAGGGGTCAATCCGCGCATGGACTTTACCACGAAAACCATTACCGTGCATAATTATTTTAATTTTTTTTGAAGAAAAAAAGATAACATAAAAAAAATATGTTGCAGAAAACAATCAAACAGTTTTAACTGATATAGATGCTGGGTTAGGGTTGTTGCCATTACTAGTTTCCTTTAAAACATTTCCGTCCGAAGTATGCAAACGCCCCTTGTAACAAAGCACGTCGTAATTTACGCACTTACAATTTTTTTTAACAGTCTTTTCTTTCCTGTATGTGAAATTTTTATATACAGCGAGGTCTTTGCCCCTAGCACTTTTCATTATTTCGATCGACATGATTCGTACTAAAATGATTATTAATCAGCGATTTATACAAATCAGTCGATATAAATAAAAAAAAAAAAAACACACATAAAAAACCCAAACACAGATATCCATGTATGGGTACATTTAATAAACGTTCCACTTTAGTGTAATATTTATAAAGAAAAATACGCCTCAAGTAGGAAACTCACTTTTAATGCATTGTTTTTGGTTTAATTAAATTTTTCTTATACATCTGGCACACTATGGAACGAAGCGGGCCATGCGTTGGACATCGTATCTTTCTTGAAAACGGTAGTCGGGATTTTGATAAAATTTGGTGTGTTGCTATTTTTAGGTACGAGAAAGCCTTTTAGCTAGGTTTCATTTTTAGAAATCTGGAAAATCAGGAAATCTTAGAAAAAATTATTTTTTTTTATATGATTAATTACCATTTAGCGTATAAGAAAGAAGTAATATGGATAAGTTCTAAAAAATAAAAAATATGGATAAGTTCTGGAAAATGTGTATAACTTGTAAAATTATTATCTTAGCTAATAAGTTTGGCTTTTTCGAGTGGAATTAAAACATTTACCTAACTATTGAGTTGAAAATTTCTGGAAAAATTCTGGAAAAAAACTGTAAAAATTCTGGAAAAAATCTGGAAATATTCTGGAAAAATTCTGAAAAAGTTTTAAAATAGTGACAAAAAAAATTTATAAAAAAAATGTGTTAATAAAACAAACTAAAGTAAATAATTTTTATATAGGTACTTTTATCAAAAACCAGTAATTCCCTAGCTTCCTTGAATAATTCCTTTACTTTATTTTTACAAGTAGGTCTCATACTGGAAATTACTGGATCTGAGGCTAACAATAAGCTATGCAAGATGTCCTCATTTTTCTTGCGTGATTTTCTCTGAATTTTTCCAGAATTTTCCAACTCAATAGTTAGCTAAATGTTTTAATTTTACTTGAAAAAGCAAAATTTTTACTTAAAATTATAATTTTACAAGTTATACACATTTTCCAGAATTCTTCCAAATTTTGGATTAAATACTTACGCAAAAATCTTTTTTGTACACTAAATGGTAAATATTAAAAAGCAATTAAATTTAATTTTTTTAAGATTTCCAGATTTACAATTTTTTTCCAAAAACAAGGTTAAAACAAACTTCTTTTTTCGAAAATTGAAAAAAATATATATTTTTTATTTATTTATATTTTTGTTATCTGGGCCTTTTTTTGGCAATTTTGCGAAATTTAAAACTACCGTACTATTCTAACGCTTAAGCTAAGCTAAGGTAATTACCAGATAATATTACCCACCGCAAAGAAATTCTGTAAAAGTTTATGTGAAAAGTTATTTTTTTAATTGTTGTTTAAAACAAAAATTTAAATTAAAGAGGTTCTGGGGTTTGATTTTTGCATAGGTTTTTTCCTTACTTAGTCCACTATAATGTAGTTATAAAAAATATGCGGGACTTTAACGAAAAAACAAAAAATGTGGGAAAATTAAAAAAAAAATTATAATACAAAAAATAGGGGATATACAAAATATTTTATTTTTTATATAATACTCTTTTAAATTGTTATTATTGCGCAGTTAATAGAAAAAGATTATATTGTAAGATAACAAAAAAAAAAAAGACTACAAATTTTCGTAGCATAATTAAGACATCTAATATAAGCGTTAATTTATCTAGGTAACCTTAGTTATAGATGGAAATTTTGCCTCTACTCAATGTATAAGATAATTAACTATAAGAAAAATGCATTTAAACCCTTATTTTTCATTTTTTGTTTTTTACCCGATGTCCAGCCTATGGCCCGGTTCGTTCCATAGTGTGGCATTGGCTAAAGATTTTGGCTGGCGCAGGGTCTCGCTTGTTTTTTTATTACAACATACATAATCTACAGCGCCGCAGGCAAAAAAATAGTAATCTGAAGTTTAAAATAACTTTATGATAAGTTTTAATTTTATTTTTAATTGC
Source organism: Brachypterus glaber (assembly GCA_958510825.1). Lineage (NCBI taxonomy): Eukaryota > Metazoa > Arthropoda > Insecta > Coleoptera > Kateretidae > Brachypterus > Brachypterus glaber. Next base: position 60,970,852 of record OY294045.1, on the reverse strand, counting down.
TTGAATTTTTATTATAAAAGTTCATAGGAAGGTGGCTTAAACACGCCCTGACCCTGAAGGGGGGGCTTAATGAAAACGCCAGGGGGGGGCTCAAATCAAGGCCGGGGTTGGAGTTGTATTATCATTTAGTTTTAGCGACCTCAAAATACATATTCACTAATTTTCACGACAATATTCTAAATATTGGAAAAAATTGACTTGTAAAGGGTCACGCACAAACCTTATGGTTTCTGGCCCTCAGTTAAATTTTATAAAATTTTAGTATGTTTTATAACTTAAGCTTCTGTTAAAAAGTCTCAATGAGCTCAAAGATCTAAGTCTTATAGATTATCCGCTCCAGGCTTGTGAATATGATAATAATTAGTAATCAGTAACGAAAAAAGATTTTTGGATGGGACTTTTACCAAAATACTTAAAATAACTTGCCTTTATTTTAAAAGTCAATGCCGTCCAAAAAAAGGAAATTATTTATTTTTTCTGGTTTTAAATAATATTGGGGACCTTTTATTTACATAATTTGATCAGTGGCGCCCTAAGTTTATATTTAACACCGTAGGGCCAACGGTTTTCGAGAAAATTGCAATTTAAACATCTTTCACGTTCTGAGTATCAAAAATATAAACTAAAAAATGCGCCAATAAAAAATTTAATGCTGCAGGGTGATTCTACATCAGAAACTATAACATAAAGTTTTTATTCACAAATGCCAACAAATGTAAGCGAGCTTAAGGAAGCTTCTATAAAAAAAATTTAAAACTCTTAAAGTATGCAACCCGCTTTACTCTTTATTTTTATATCATATATCAAAAAAAAAAGATTATTTCAGTAGTTTTTCACTGATATTTTATACAAGGATATTTTAATAGGTTTTCAATGCAAAAGATAAATGAACATGTTAGGTGCACCTACAAAATATCCAAAAAAAGACGTTTTTCGGTATTACTCAAAATTTCTTTCATCGATTTTTTTAATGTTTAGTTTCTTTTACACGTATTCGATCCCTTAACAATAACTGACATCAATTTTGGATGGAGGTGAAAATTTAAAGAAAACATGTTTTGTACCCGCCGTGGTAGGTATTGATAATGTTTTAATGGCAAAGCCCAACGCGGATCAGTTGGTTTGTAACACTACCCATTAGATAGAAAGATTCGGCTTTATCAGTAGCGTCCTCAGAAAATATAATTGAAATATTTTTTTTTAAACTTCGGTGATCAAATTAAACAACGTTTTTTTGAAGTAACTAAACGCGATCTGAGCAGTGGCGTATAAATTTTGCAGCTAACTTAATAAAAAAATACCAAAAATCCAAAGCCAAACCATCTTAATATAAATTCTTGTTCAAAAGTTATATATAAAGAAAAAACTTCGAATCACCTGCAAACGGTGCTCTTGCAAAAAGTTGAAATTAGCCTAGTCACTTATGTACAATAACTTAAGAACGCTTTAAGTTAGAAACTTAAAATTTGGCTTACAGGTATGTTAACAACAGTTCTCGCTCGGGATTGTTTTTGGTGAACATTGGGAAAAATACATTTTTTTAACAAAAATTTGAAAATTTCTAAATGTATAGGGGTTTTTTAAGGTTTTTGAAATTGAATCTGATAATAAAATTTTCCTAACTCTACCCCCACGGGGGGAGGGGGTAAATATTTTTAAATATTTTCGATATTTTCGTCACAATTGGTATATAGGGGTTCTTGGGGTTGACTAATGTGAATCTGATAATATTTTTTTTGTAAGCATTTAAAAAAAATGCAAAATGGGTAATTCTCGTAAGAGTCTGCATTTTCATATCCAAATGCAACGAATTCGTTATTACCTTCAATAAACTCCCTATTTCTCGCTACTATTTAGAATGTCGTCTGATTAGTACATATACTACGTTATTCACTTATTTTTCAAAAAAAAAGGGTATTTCTGTTTCCATTAACAGTACGTGCCATCTCACGCTTTGGTAATGTCTCCCCTGGAACTGTTTGGTTACGAACATTTAGTGCAAAATTCAGATTTAAAATATTTATTTTCCAGTATATAAAGTCAAAAGCATTAATGGCCAATAACATGATGACCAAAAACCAAACTGTTTTGCTTTCTGTGCTCAATTTGTATATGTCCTAATAAAAAACCTCACTTATGTTAGTGATTTTAAATTAGAAATAAGTGCGGTAGGTGTCGCACGGACCGTCAACCTCTTTATGGATTGCGTTTGTTAGCGTACCAAGTACTTCATGCGTGTTGTTTGCTATATTTTGGTGTATAACTAGCAAATATACAGTGGGTTTAAGCATAAGGTCTTTTAGGGTCACTCGATCAGTTGTTGCTTTGTCTAGTGTTTTGGTGGTTAGCCCTTTGGTAGTTTTCGCCTGAAAAAAAAACCAAACCAACCAACCACCAAAACACACTAACACACAAAGTAGACAAAGCAACAACAGATTGAGTGACCCTACTCACTTTTGTTAACAGAAAAACCATGTAACAAAATGCATTCGAATATTATTCAATAATGTCTGCGCCCTTGCTTATTTGTGAGGCTAAATTAGTCCAGAAGATATGTGGAAGCCATAACTATTTTGCCGATTTGGGCGGGAAAATTTAAATAATTTCTCACTTTCGTTAATCTCACTTACGTTAACGTATATATTAATGGGAGTGAGAAAAGTGAATTTTTGGTTTTTGGTTTCGTAATCAGTATTTAGCAACTTCTTTTTCATTGTTCTGATAGTATCCAACACGCCGAAGATAGAAAAAGTTAAAAAAATCTATTCCAACGGCAAAAAAGAAGCCAATGAAAAATCAAGAGAATGATGGTTTTCAATTTTTACCGTTTTTAGCAAAAAAAAAAAACAATAAATCAAGCTAAATCGTTTGCTACATTGAATATAATAATTCTTTTATAATGTTGGTAAGGACTCCAAACTGAAAAATGTGTAGGTACTTTTTTTAAATTTTAGTTTAAGCAAGTATAATGAAGGTTCTCATGAGAATTACCCATATACCATTTACTATGAATAGTATATAATGGATTGCGTAGCATTACATATCTTCATGGCTTGGTTTACTCTTCGCAGCTCGTTTAGCATTTATTTTTCTTAATAAAAAACGAAGCGCTCGGTAGATTTTTTTAATTTTCGCTGTAAATCATATAAATGGAAGGTACTATCGAATGGTAAAGGAATTTCAGGGTTTCCAAACAAACAAAAAATACCCACACAAAAGCACCGTGTAAAAGTGAATCTGATAATAAAAAAAATCAAACTCCACCCCCTGAGGGGGGGGTAATTTTAGTTAAAATTTTTATATTGAGGTTTTTAAGATCACCAAGTAAATATAATAATAAAAAAATGCTAACTCCACCCTCTGAGGGACGGGGGGTAGTTTTCGTGAAAATTGGTAAATTGGGATTTTTGAGGTTGCTGAAAGTGAATCTGAAAATAAAAAAGTCCAAACTCTATCCCTTGAGGGGCGGGGGTAGTTTTCTTGAACGTTGATATATTGGGGTTTTTGAGGTCGCTAAAACTAAATCTTAAAATAAATTTTTCCAAATACACCCCCTGAGGGGCGGGGGTATTTTCGTGCAAATTGGTATTTTGGGGTTTTTAAGGTTGCTGAAAGTGAATCTGATGATAAAAAATCCTTTTCACGCGCGGAGGTGAAAAATGGGAAATCTCTTTTACTGGGCAGTGTATTTAATTCTAAGATTCAGTTTTAGCGACCTTAAAAACCCTTATATACCAATTTTCACGAAAGCTACCCCCACCTCACAGGGGGTGGAGTTAGATTTTTTAAATCCCTTACAGGGTTATTCACCGGAGTGGCCTATTAAAAGTTCATGGAGAACCAATAATTTTAAAAATCTGATTATTTGCCCTTGGGGGTTTTTGAATATGGCCAATCGATTAAAAATTTTCATGCTTGTGCCATTTCCTGTTATACCGGAAGTGGCACTCAACTTTGATTTTTTGAATGGAACACCTCATATATTTTTTTTAATTTTAAAACCTGCATTAAATTTGCTTTATTTTTATGGGTAACACTTTATGTCTATCTCCGGTAGTTTTTGAGTTATTCAAGTTTTTAGCGAAAAATTAGCAAATTTAAGCACCCCTAAAAAACTAATTTCTCCTTGATTTTTTAAATTGAAGAAAAGTTGTTTTGTGGTGTACTCATAATACTTAACCAAATTATCATAAGCCAAAACAGAACCCAAAATTTATACAGGGTGTCAGAAAGTAGGTCAAATATAACAAATTTAAAATAGCCATAACTCATTTTTTTAATGGCACTTTATAGTTTTTTTTAATTTATTTTAATAGAGGATTAGATTTTTTTACAATGAATAGGATACCCTATTGGAAAAAATAGCGCTGGTCAAAATAGCGTGTCCCAAAATAGCGCGTACAAAAGAGCGCTAGGACAAAACAGCGCTGGTCAAATAAGCGCTAGGACAAAACAGCGCTGGTTAAATGAGCGCTAGGACAAAATAGCGCGTCTGAAAATAGTGTTTGGATAAAATAAAAAAAATCAAAAAAAAAAATTAGAAGAAAAATAAAAAAATCAAAATAAGAAACAAAATAAAAAAATCAATCAATAAAGCTTGATAAAAGTTTGCGTCCCAAAATAGTGCTTTTTAAAATGATTATTTTACTTTGATTTTGCCTAACTATATTACAAAAAACTACATTCTTTCTATACAGAGCGTTGGGACAAAATAGCGCTTCGTGAAAATCGCGCTTGGACAAAATATCCCTTTGATTTGCATAATTTTATTAAAAATATTATTTTCTCTCTATAAAGGGCGCTTGGACAAAATAGAGCTAGAGCAAAATTTCAATTTTTAAAATCTCTCAATTAATTTAGAAAGCTATGAAAATCTGTCGTTAGGGAAATTATTGAAAAATAATGTCAAATGTCAAAGGTTTTATAATTATGGAGCAGCAAAAGGATAAGATTTTCCTTTCTCAAAAGAACAAAACAATTTTAATTTATAAAACAGTCAAACTCATATCGCTATAGAAAGGACAAGAACCATTTAAATTCCATAACATGGAGATGTACATTAAAAGGGTGTAAAGGAAGGCTTATTCAACATGGTGAAGAAAAAAAACCTACGAAGGAACACAACCATGCCCCAGATCCCATTAGAAATAAAGTTTTTAATTTATGCTCTTTTATGTAATAAACAGGAAAAAACCTACAGAAGATTATTTTCAACATTAATGGAAATTGAACCAAATTTAAATCCAACCAGCATTGTTTTAGACTATGAGGTGGCAGCTATCAATGCAATTAATACCGTTTTTCCTGAAACACACATTGTGGGTTGTTTTTTCCATTTGGAATATGTTTGAACGGGTGAATAATAATGATTTACCTAAAACCAACAATTCTTTGGAGGCATGGCATAATTCATTTAAAAAAATGGTAGATTGCCACCACCCTTTCTTTTTTAAATTAGTGGAACAGCTTAAAAAAGAACAAGGTTCCACAGATGTTATTTGTTAGTCGATAATTGTAGTTTATAAAATGCTATTTTGTCCAAGCGCTCTTTTGGGTCGCGCTATTTCGTCCAAGCGCTCTTTTGGGTCGCGCTATTTTGTCCAAGCGCTCTTTTGGGTCTCGCTATTTTGTCCAAGCGCTCTTTTGGGTCGCGCTGTTTTGTCCATCGCTCATTTGACCAGCGCTCTTTTGGAGCGAAGCGCCTATACCTAACGTTAACCGTTTTCGAATTATTTACAAATTGTTGTGAAAAAAGGCGTATTTCTGTAAATTTTTAAAGTTGTATTTAATCAAGTAGGAACTAAGGTACTAGAAACTAAGAAATATCCCCTGGGCCAATATCCTGACCTTTATTGAAAGGACGGGCAGGTTCATGGAGGCTGTGATTGCCTGGGGTGACAAAAAGGGCCAGAAATGGCCTAGTTGTCCGGCTTTGGCCAACCCAAAAATTTACTACTAATCAAGTAGGCCGGTAAATGACATTTCGTTTTTATTTCATTAACTTAAATGTCATCATAATTGTCGTGATAAATTAGAGTAAAATAATGGCAGAGGCTTATTCTTACCCTGTTATTCTGGATTTATTTGCTATTTTTAGTGAAAATGATAAAATAATTAGTCGAACCCGCAGAAAATTTAATACAAAATATCCTGATTTACCAAGACTCTCATTAAAAAAAAATAGAAGAATTCACACAAATTTTTCGCGATTTGGGAAAGAAATCTCTAACAAAACCAAATAGAAACAACGAAGATAATGAAGTCAATATTTTGAGTTACTTTTATGCCCATCCACGTGCCTAAATTACTGCAGCTAGTCACGACTTGGGAATTTCCTATTCCAGCATCCAAAGATTATTAAAAACCACAAGATGCACGATTATAAAAAGCAAAACCTGATAATTTTCAAACATATTTTACCTAACGTCAAATGGGACTTACTTTTAAGGTCAATATTAATGGTCCTCAAGGTAAATACCTAAATACAAATCGATTTATTTTACTGGCCTACTTGATTAACAAATAATATTTTATACTATAACAAATATAACAAATTTTAACAGAAATACGGCTCTTTGAGAATAATTTGCAAATAGCTCGAAAACGGTTAATGTTAGGTATAGGGTATACTCTACTCATTTTAAAGCAAATTTAATTCTGTATTTAACTTAATTAAAAAAACTATAGAGTGCCATTAAAAAAAAATGAGTTATGGCTATTTTAAATATGTTAGATTTGACCTGCTTTCTGAGACACCCTGTATAAATTTTGGGTTCTGTTTCGGATTAGGATAATTCGGTTAAGTATCATTAAGTAAACCACAAGACAACTCTACTCCAATTTAAAAAATCAACGAGAAATTAATTTTTTTAGTGGTGCTTAAATCTGCTAATTTTTCGCTAAAAACTCGAATAACTCAAAAACTAACGGAGATAGATATAAAGTCTTACACATCAAAATAAAGCAAATTTAGTGCAAATTTTAAAAATTAAAAAACATATGGGGCGTTCCTTTTAAAAAGTCAAAGTTGAGTGCCACTTCCGGTACTTCCGTGAATAACCCTGTATAATCCATTTAATTTATAATTTAAAATAAATATAAAATGTATTCATTAAAAATTATTTTTCATATACACCTTTTCATATATCCCCAAGAGTTATATGAAAAACAGATTTTTGAAAAAAATATATATATAAGCCGATGGGATCTGTTATTTTTTTTTTGTACATTCTATTCCTTGCCTTAACTTTAACAAGTACTAAAAAAAAATTACAATATATACGATTCACTCACCGCAGTAATGAGAAGAATCCAGCGCATGCGCACTGATTCCGTTTTGACGAATGCCTAAAATTATTTTAAGGTTATGTAACATTCTTTTGCAGAATTTTACAAAAATATCTACTTTTTTCTTATGCATATTGTTACACCAGGCAATCACTTATTTTTTAATTAGCTAAAGCTAAATTATTTAGCCTAAATTTAATCCTATTTGATTCTTAAAATATATCGCCTTCTAAATTCTGAAATATCGTGTCTAATAATAAATAAATAATAAATAAATATATTTATTGTTCTATCGTTACAGGGTAACATGAACATGAATTGTAACCACTATAAATTCGGTTAGTATTACAAATAAATAAATAAAATAAATTAACATAATTGTACATAAAATAAATTAATAAAATGCAGAATAAAACTTATTTAACAAAGATAAGAATTAAATTAAAAATTAAAAAAGAATGATTTATAATTGGTCGCAAGCAAAGGCTCGTAATTTCATTACTTCTGCCAGATAGTTGTAAATCAGTAATAAACTTTGCTCGTTTCCCTCTCCCAGTATTTCATCTATGTCACCAAGAATTTTTGATATCCAATAAGATCGCAGATTCTTATAAAGTGGACAAACAAAAAGAACATGTGAAAGCGTTTCTAGTTTCTGCAAGGAACAAACTGTGCATTTCTCTATGCTAATATTATATCCAACACTATTTATATAGACATAAAATTTATGAACATTTGATGTTCTTAGCTCTGCAATACAACGCTTAGCTTGTAGGCTTAATTGAGAATTTAGGTAAAAATTAACACTATCGTAGTTAAAAGAACTTTTTGTTGTGATAAATTTATAGTTTGGGCAGTAAGTACTTAAAAGGATTCTATCCCAGTCCGCAAGTTTAAGGCTTGATTCTACTTTTTGTAAGATAGCAGTTATATCACTTGACGTAAGATACTTGTAGTCAATACTTAGATTATAATGTTTTTTAATTATTAATTTTAATTGTGTAAACCAGTTAAATTTTGAACTATTGTTATTGCTGTTGTCTAGATCCATTAGTCTGTTAAGAGTTATCACTGTATAGCGTTTTGAGGGTTGTCCTATGATTCTTTTTAGTAATAATAGGGCATGCTTAATTATATAAAAGGATGTATGCACTAATTTTGCTTCTGTGCGCAGTATGTATCCAGGAGTGTTTTTTTGAAGATACAATGTGCTTTTTATAAAGTTGGATTGATTTTTTTCGCATAAGTCTGAGTAACGAAGTCCCCAAACTTCCGATCCATAGGTAAAGGTTGGAAGTATCACTGACTGATATAGTTTCTTAATGGTTTGCCAACTATTAATTTTGTTTGAATTTATTTGATTAATAACCGCTCTGATTCCTATACCTGCTTTTTGTGTTCTATCTGACAAAGCTTCACTGTACAAACCTGAGTAATGCATTTTTATACCTAAGTATGTGTAGTCGTTTACCACTTCAATGTTTTGATTATTATAAATAAAATTATAGTTATGTTTTGTATTGTAATGTTTTCTAAATATTATAATTTTCGATTTCGATACATTAACTTCTAACTTCTTTTCAATGCAATATTTAAGTAATATACGTAAAAGCTTGGAGACTTCAGCGGGAGAATCTGCAAATAATATTAGATCATCTGCGTACAGAAGCATAATTATATTTAGCAGACCATCAATAGAGATACCTTTTGCGCCATGTAATATAAAAAACTCTTCTATGTCACTAATAAATATAGAAAACAGCGTTGCACTAAGTGGATCGCCCTGAAGTAGCCCCTTGGTAATGCTAATAAGGTCTGATAATTCTCCTTTATTTTCAATAGTTAATTTGGCAAGCTCGTAAATTTTTTTTAAAATTCTAATAATTTTTCCGCTTATTCCGCTTTGAAATGCTTGATTCCATAATAAATCATGCTTAATGCTGTCAAACGCCTTTTTAAAATCTATAACTATTGCGAAAACTTTTCTACGCCGTAATCTTAAGTGGTTATTTAATAATCCGTGTAGTACAAAAAGGTTATCTAAACAATTTCTATTTTTACGAAAGCCTGATTGGCCTTCAGGGAGAATATCTGCACTCTCTATGAAGTTTGTGATTCTATTATTTAATAGGGATGTAAATAACTTATAAATGTGATTCGTTATAGCTATGCCTCTGTAGTTTTCTGGGTTATTACGATCTCCTTTTTTGTAGATATGTATTAATTTTGTGACAGACCATTGTTTAGGTATATCTTTGTTATCAAGGATTTTGTTAAAAAGTTTGACTACGTAATTTGTCCAATCTGAGTTTAAATTTTTATAAAATTCATTCGGGATTTTGTCTGGCCCGACCGATTTGTTATTTTTACTTAAATTTATTATTCTGTAAAGTTCTGATTTAGTAATTGGCTGATCAAGGTAGGGGTGTGCATTATCTATAAAGTATGTATTATTAAGCGTTATTTGTGTTTTATAATAGTTTTTATAATAGTTTTCCCAAATTTCGGTACTAAGTGAGTTTTGTGACATGTTTTTTGGTTTAATTTTTTTGTATGTTTTCCAAAATTGCTGTGGATCTGAAATATTATTTAATGTTAATCTTATATCTGAATAGTACTTTTTTTTTGCTAATAATTGTGTGTTTTTATACACTTTTTTATTGTTAATATATTCGTCGATATATGGTTTTGAAAAACTAAAATTTTTACAAATATTTAAAGATTTTTTAAGTTCTTTTTTACTTTGCATACATTCTTTATTAAACCAAGGGCTAGATAATGTTTCTCTTTTATATACCTTTTTCGTATGAATCATATTTAAAAAACGTGCTACATCATATATAGCTTCATTTAGGTTACTACATAACGAATCTATTGTTTCTGTTTTAAATTCAACGTTCAGTCTGTAAGAATTTGATAATATATTTTTAAAAGGTACGGTTTTACTTGGGTCCCACCTAAAAGAGGTATAAGATAAATGTAAGTTGTGTTCTTTAGGTTTTTTTGTTTTAACTGGTAGATTGGTAGAGAATAATAAAGGGAAATGATCTGAGTGTATTATTTCGTAATATACCTTTAGATCAGCTACAGAGTCCAAGCAATTTGGGTTTACCCATACAAAATCAACAGTGCTTTTACCTAGGTGGTTAATAAAAGTGATTTGGCCTGGTGTATCTGAATGTGAGCGACCGTTTATTACTGTGAAGCCCAGATCCTCCATTGCAGAAACTAAAAGTTCGCCACGACTGTTTTTTAAAGGATCCAGAGATATTCTTTGGTTTTCTAAGTTTAATCCTTCAAGATAGTCATCTGTGTAGCTATTTAGGTTACCTATTCTACTGTTAAAGTCCCCGCCTAAAATAAATTTATCGTCCTTGTATTTGCGACCAATTTCCCCTAGAGTATCTTCCAATAATTCTATACATGCTTTATCTTCTAAATCGGGTTTTAAATAAAATGAGCCTATAATAAAATTAATGTTGTTAACTGTTAACCTAAGTATCATCCAGAAAGGACAGCTGTTTATCATGTTTAATTCTTGTGATTTAGATTTTTTTATTAATAATATTAAACCGCCGCTTCCCCTACCCATATCTTTTTTTTTTATTGCTTCTGTTTCAAATATGTTATAATCATCAAATAATTCCAGTTTTAATACTTCTATGGATGTTACCCAGGTTTCAGTTAAACAAATAATGTGATAATTTTTAAATAAATTTAATTCGTTATAATCTAGTTTGTAAAAGTTATCTATACCATTGCAATTCCAAAAAATACATTTTAAGTTCGAATCTACATTATCCAAGTTATTGTTGCTTTGAGAGAATTCTGAAATATCGTGTCTGAAAAATGCCTCCCATTAAAAAAAAAAACACCAAACCAGCAAACTACCAAACCAAACCATTATTAACGTTAACCAACTCCTCCCATTAAAAAAAAATACAACAAACCAGTAAACTACCAAACCAAACTATTGTTAACGAAAACCACCGCCTCCCTTTAAAAAAAACACCAAACCAGCAAACTACCAAACCAAACCATTGTTAACGTAAACCAACGCCCCCATTAAAAAAATCAAACAGAAATTCGTGAGTATTTTAACAATATTTTGCTATATAACAAAAAAACTAGTGTACTGGTAGTAGTAGTTTGGTAGTTTGCTGGTTTGTTGTTTTTTTTTAATGGGAGGCGTTGGTTTACGTTAACAATGGTTTGGTTTGGTAGTTTGCTGGTTTGGTGTGTTTTTTTTTAATGGGAGGCGTTGGTTTACGTTAACAATGGTTTGGTTTGGTGGTTTACGTTAATAATGGTTAATAATAATTCTTCTCATTACTGCGGTGAGTGAATCGTCAATATATGCTTAATTGACAATATTCTCTGGGTGCAAAGTGTTACCAACTAACCAGTTGTTCTAATTAACTAGCATCTGTTTTGACATAAACGGCAGATTTGCGAAGCTATTTGCAATTGCTTGTAAAGCTTTAGGCGTGGTGTTTATGCCATTTTTGTTTTTTTACGTTTTTTTTTCTAGTTTATACCAATTAATTAATTAATTCGTTTATACCTTTAGGGTACTCTATTTTTGTACGGTACCGCATTCTTATGTACTATGTTGTTATGCGAGCTTGTGGATATGCCTTGAATATTGTCAATTGCCAAAGTTATTCATCAAAGTTGTGAAAATCGTTTCATATATTTAGAGAAAGGGTAGCAAATGTGGGCTAGGTCTTCTAATATGGGCTAGGTGGGTTTCTCAGCTATCCGATGCAGTTATCTGCATCCGACTATCGCAAATCGTAAATGGCGAAGTTAAACTTCCACAGTAAAGATTCATTAATTAATTCATACATTCGTTGACGTTTGAGAATTTATTTTTATTTTCCGTCCTTTTTAGCAAGCCACAGAACTTTTTTAGGTAAGTTTATAAATTCCGTTACCTGATAGATAACAACGTTTTCAAAACCATTTCTGCAACAAATTAAAGCCACATAATCGGGCTTTGATGTGTGCTTATTAGTTTTCTTCTAATTGCCGAGTTTTAGACATAACCTCTTTTGTGTATACACCGAGTATTTTTGCAATATGGGCCATCCCTGTGTTTCTATTATGGGCTATATAGAACTATGTATTTAAGCCTAGAATTTTTCTAGGAGGCCAAGAAAAGATCAGCAACAGCCAAGAATAGAAGAAAATGGAACGAGGGCGATATGGAACGCGCTATAATAGCGATGAGGCAGTACGAGATGGGTACCTTCAAAGCTTTAAAAATGTTTAATATACCACGTTCTATATTAGGAGTTATTTGATTTATTATTTCATTTTAGATATAACTTTTATACTTTTAACTTATTGCGACCAATAAGATTGATTGCCACTTCAAATCTAATATTTATTACACAATTTTGGGGGCAGACCATATTTAGCGCCAATTTCAAATCGACACAAAAGTGCACCTTCTCACTATTTACGAAATAATGAATTTATTATTTGTTTTAATCAATATGAATTTGTAACAGGTTGTGACTAATTAATATAGCTATCGTTGGGTACGTTTGCTATTGGAACTAAACTTTTATTTATTTTTTTACAAGAAAAAATAAAATGGGTAGCCCATATTTGCTTCCTTTCCTCTATACTCAATTGACGGTAACCCTTATTGAGTGTAAAACAGAGATTTTATAAAAAATTGTATTGCCATTTTTTTTATTTTAGGGGTGCGGGGGGTTAAGGGTAATTTTTTTATAAAATTGTATGATCATATGGAGATAAGCAGGTGTACAAAATTTCAACTCTCTACGTTTAGGTGGGTAGAACAGAGAGGGCCCTCCAGAGTTAGCTTAGCTGCAATGCGGAGATGGGTCGTGACATCATTGTCGGTGATTTTGTCACCGCTCTTTAGGCGGAACCGGAACTGATAGTTCCGTTTCCAAAAAAATCACCGAGGCATCGGAACAGTGATTTTGGAACTTACATATTTACAGTTTAACCACTATAAAAATAACCTCGTTTTTGCATGCGCGCGATTCCAATCCAATAAAATAACGAGAAGCGTATACCAAGGGCGTAGATATTTTTCTCCTATGGGGGGGGGGGTAAAAACAAAACAAAAATTGGCGCCCCTACTAAAACAAAATTAGCGCCCAAGAAAATACCCTCACGAAAAAAAGCTTTGTCCCTGACGGTTACTACCAAACTTGGCGGCCGTGCAAGAAGCATGAAAAAAATGGCGCCCCAAAAACACCTTCAAGAAAAAAACTGGGTCCCTGACTGACGGTTTCTACCAAACTCGGCGCCCCTCTAAAAAAATGGCGCCCAACCCTATGGGGGGGGTAATTACCCCCCATTTCCTCCCCACCCCTCATCTACGCCCTTGGCGTATACCCGATGTCACGTATCCAGTATTTCATTGGTGCTAATGGCGCGCATGCGAAAACAAGGTTATTTTTAAAGTGGTTTACCTATATTATATTGTAATATTTGACTTAAAAGATGCACGGTGCACTAAGGGGTATTTGGCTTCAATAGTTGGACAAAATTCAAGAAAACGAAAATGAAATAATGTGCGTTTTATTTCTTGTATTGACCAGTTTATATCCCACTACTTATTACCTTGTTAAAATTAATTTGTAGCAGAAATATATTAAGTTACGGTTTCCTCCAAAATTCGCAGTAGCTGACGACTGCGAACGGGTAGCCGCGACCAGGTCGTCACGACCCTACATGTTTTCCTCGGTCTCGCCAGTCGCCATTCTGTTAGCTGGCCATTTTATAAACAGCTGTTGTTTTGTTTGCGAGTTTATACCTTGCAATCATTATGAATATCTCTAATTATACTTTTAAACTAATTTACATTAATATAAATAAAAAGTTTCAAAAAAAAATCTGAAAAAATCGAATTTGTTACCACACAAAAATTAACACAAAACCTTAAAAAAATTGTTTAAAAAATTAAAAAATATATAGTCGAATAGAGAATGTTATTTTTTTTAAAATGATATATAACAAGACCCTCCTTTCCATTAAAAAAACTCCCCCCATGCCCCCCTGCCCACATTTTAAGAGCTGAAAGTAATAAATATAAGCTAAAAGATAGCTTAAGTTGTTTTATATAACAGTTCTAAATTTGAAGTCGATATCTCAACTCGTTTAAAAGTTAAGAAGGGGGGGAGTGACTTTTGAACCGCACTGTATACAAATTTACAACCAATGGATAACCAGATCATGCCACAATGTATCCATCCAGGCACAGGTCCTGGCAGCCAGGATCCTTAAAGTATATTAACTATCAGAACAAAATCATAAAATATTCACAAAACGTAGAACGCTATAAATTAACGATCAGATCTAAACCTAACTTATTTGTGACTTTTATCTCAGTCAAACCAAATAAAATAAAATAATATAAATATACGAACTGTACTAATTTGACAACTAAAAGACAGTTTGTTAATTAAAAACATTTTTTGTTGAGCATTGGGTACGAAAAATAATTAAAAAACGAATAAAAACAAAAAAAAACGTTTTAAAACAATGTTTTTAAACAACGTATTAAAAAAAAACAGTTTTTAACATCCCTACAAGTACAAATTATTACATACCTGCCATAACTCTGCTGTGGAATGAAAAAAATAAACACTTGTCACAGCGTACACCTATTCAAATTCGTGACGAATTGGTCGTGCCTATGCTCCCGGAGCGGTCAAGCGACCGGCGTCCAAACGAACGGCGACCAGTAGTTAGTAGTAACGACTCGGTAGCAGCTAGGAAAACAGGGACATTTAAAATGCATTGGAGATGTCTTAACGACTCGGTCGCGGCTACCCGGTCGCAGTCGTCAGCGACTGCGAATTTTGGAGGACTGATGTAATAATAAGAAAACAATAAAATTTAAGTGCGAATTTGCAAGGCAGTCATTTTAAGGGTTTGCATTTAATTAAAAATGTATTAAATGGTTTCAATAACTACAGGTATGTGATACAAACGACACTTTGAATCATAAAATTATCTGTTGTCTTTAAGTCGTGGTACATTTTTTTGTCTGACTAAGTATATGTAGATAATATTTTACTAAATTAAACACTGCTTGTAGGATTTTAATTAACAAGGCCCAAAAGGTCTCGCCTGAGATTAATATTCCTTATGGTTTCTACTTTCAAAATTAAAAATTATATTATTATATATCATCAGAGATTTATTTGAATTGTAAAATCTTTTATTAAAATCTATAATAAAATTGCTCTATTTTATGTAAGTTTCTAATTAATCGATACTAAAAGCCTTTTTATGAATAAAGCAATAAATATTAGTGACAGTCAATGTAATATATGGTTTTGTGTTTTGCCACTCGGACCTCACACAACATTTTACTTACGGGTAATAACTTGCTAACTTACGCCCTTAAATTTGAATAAAAGATCCTTTTTATTCCTGTTTCGGATTTTGAATGTAATAACTAAAAAAATACAAAAAATCCTTTTTGCTTTTCTATTTAAAAATGTTAAAAAATTTGGAAAGAAAAAATTTTAAAATTTTTGTTTCTTATTAATGCGTTTTATGGAGTTTTGTGTCGTAAAAAAAAAATCAGTTTCACATAAACAGTAAATTCTTAGCCTACTAATAAAAGATTTGAAATGTCAAGTTTCAGAAATATTCCAATATGGACGTCATAGTACCGCCATGTTGTTTTCATGAAAAACGGCTCCTAAGACGCCATCTTTAAGGCAAATATCGACTTGTGATATATCAATGAAAAAAGAATTTAAAGGGAATCCATAAATGTAAACAAATATATAGGTTTCCATTTAAAAATCAAAAGTTTGTATCACTTCCGCTTGGACACCCCCGCCCACCCCATGTAACGCGGCGTAACATTTTCGAGACTCCGCCCCGTAACATTTTTTTTACAAAAAGTAAAAAAGTTGAAAGGAAATTTTGCTTTATGGTTTAACTAGCAAGTCTGTCGCCTTGCTAACTTAAGACCTAGATCTAGTGTCCCTAGGTTTAACCCCTTAACGCACTCACCGAGAACTCGTAGGTTAGCTCTTTTTCGCTTACCCGACTTATACTTTGCCAAATTGGTGAAAAATTAACCACTTTACCGAAAAAAAGTGGTGCGTCAAGGGGTTAAACCGGTTTTTAACCGGTTATTGCTTTCGTGTTTTAACCCAAAACCGGTCTGATGTAATTTCCGTAACCGGTTAACCGAAAACCGGTCATTGGCTATGGTTTCCATCTCTAATTTGTTTTTGTTTAAAGGATTTAGTGAACTGTTAACGACGTGTTAACGACGTGTGCAATTATCAAGGAATCCGTCTCTTTAGGCCTAGGTCATTGTTAAAAACGTGATCCAATAAACACTTAACAAACATTTTTACTGACACCCCCCCCCCCCCTCTGTAACGCGGCGTGACGTTTGACTGAAAGTCCCGGCAAAATGTCTGACATCAGATTAACAAGTTGTTATAATTTTGTAAAATAGTGAACCTTGTAACGTTAGGAATATATTAAACACAAAGGCTTTACCAAAAAAACAAAAAGTACTAACATTTTTACATAAAATCGCAAAAAACACATTTTTTGTTTCACTCGGACAGTAACTGATGCAGATCGGCCATATTTACTCATGAAAGTAGATTTGACAAGGAAGATTGTTTAGTGCCTTATTTGGGCGCTTAATACAAATAGTCATAGAACGACTGGTTGAATGTGCACCTTGGTTGAACCATCCCCCTCTACCCCTACTAAAGTTTATTCTAAAACAGAAAGGGCCCTCCAGAGTTAACTTAGCCGTATGGGTAGTGGTGGGGTGGTTGAATCAAATTTATTACTCTACAAAAAAGGGATTCCTGTTCATTACGCCCTAGACAAAAAATTCTTTGAAACGTTTTTAAAAAATTTAATTTTTTTATTTTTTTTTATTTTTCGGTTCTAAAAAAATATCTAAAAAAAAATGTATTTTTAATTTTTTTTTATTAATTTTTGAAAAGTTTTTTTTTATTTTTTCGTTTGTCGCAAAAATAAAATTAAAAAAAAAAAATTTTTATTTTTTTTTTATTTTTTTTTTGTTTTTCAAAAAAGATCTTTTTTTTATTCTTTTTTTAAGTATTTGGGAAAATTCAATAATATACCATGCGTACGGTGGTGTGGGCCCATATCTATTGTTCCGCGCCCACAGGGCGCGAGGCACATACCTATTGTTCCGTGCGCACGGAGCGCAAGTCAGTTAACCATGGTTCCGTGCGCACGGGGTAGCAGTCACTGCGTTGTTTATTTATACTAAAATTTTATTATTACGACGTTTAAATTAACTCACGTGGACAAAAAAAGGTTTTTGATATTTTAGGGGTCGGGGTTTGGGGGGTACATTTTATATAAAATTATTTTGTTAGAGCAGATAAGCATGTGTACCAAATTTCAGCTCTCTAAGTTTATTCTAAGTGGGTGAAAAAGCATTTAGCAAATTTGAGGACAAATATAAGTGAAGTGAAGGGGTTTTAAAAATTAACTCTCAATGGGCGTTATCGCGTAAAAATATTTAAGTACTCACCATTAGAAAAAGATGTTTAGCAAACAACCATAAATGTTTAGCAATCAACCATAGTACCAGCATCTTGAAAATTTTGGAATAACTTTTCTTTTAGTCGTCAACTTTTCACTCGGCGATAAGCGCAAACTTGACCAAAGGTTTGCCGTTAATTCTATAGCTAGCTAGCTTAAAATTTTGATCATGAATAATCTAAAAAAAACTCACGACACGGTGCTATAAAAATATGTTTAAATATAAAATTTATGAAAATATGGGTATGTGTGAGTTTGTACAAACAAAACAGAAATACTTAATCACAAATAAAAATAATTTATTTAAATAATGAGCATTTAAAGTACTTATCTATTTACAAAAATAAGAAAATTATACAAAATATAGCTTTTCTACGTAATATGTTAAAAATATTTTAAAATTATAGCATACACAGCCGTATATTAAAAATAATTTGTTTAGGGTGGTAGAATATGAAGGTACAGCGGAGTATTTATCTTTATTTTTTTAATATTATTTGTTTGTTTAATCTCGTACTATTTTACTTAATTTAGAATTCATTAAGTCCAGGACCTGTGTGGGCTAGTAGTAGAGGGAACCACCGGCTTTAACTGACTTTCGCACAAGTTTTTAGGAGGGTGTCTCTGTTTCACCTGTCGCCTTCGCCAAATTTTAATTATTAATTAACTGAAAAAGGCAATCGGCGCGGGTGAAAACCAGCCGACTTTTCAAGTATAGGGTGATCCAGAATTCCCGCCATCGTCATTTTTCTCGGAAATGGTAAGGGATATTAAAAAAAATCATAAACCGTGTTTTATAGTCTCACCTGTACTATAAGTTAAATACTAAATGACGCTTTCATAATAATACTCGTTGGCCCTGTGGCGACCTCTATATTTTTCCCCATGGTAAACGATTTTTTATTTATGAAATTAAATTAGAGTAGTTCACTTTCATATATTTGTTTCTGCGCTTATTTGTTTTCTAGTTATAGGCTGTCAAAATTTACTTAATTAATTGTTCCTAATTTTTTAACCATTGCAGATATTAAAAAACTTATATGTGTTATTTTTAGCTTAATAAATACTAATTAATTTTAATAGACAAACAATTTAAAAAAGTCCTAAGCGCCATCTAAACTCCAATTATCCATTATTTAAAAACTGAATGACTTTATTTGTGATTTGTAAGATGCAGGCATGCATTATATTAAATTTTGCATATTCGTTTTGTGCCTTATATTTATTTAATAATGTTTAATAAAATAAGTATGTATTTTTTTAAATTTTTTGATATGCATTCGTATTATTATTCTCTTGATATATTTTTGATTATTATTTAAATGTCATATCAAGTCAACAGTTAATTGTTGATACTATACCAGGGTTTATTAATAAAATTAAGTATATAAAAATTTAGTTTTATTTAAGAAAAAGAAAGATACGTCTGTCGCCCAGAACAAATAAGCAAAAATTAATAAAATGCTTGCCTGCATCTTACAAATCACAAATATAGTAATGTAGTTTTTAAATAATAGATAATAAGAGTTGTGATGGCACTTAGGACTTTTTTTTAATTGTTTGCTTACTAAAATTAATTAGTATTTATAAAGCTAAAAGTAACACATTTGAAACTTTTTTTAATATCTGCGATGGTTAAAAAATTAGGAACAATTAAGTAAATTTTGACAGCCCATAACTAGAAAACATATGAGCGCAGAAAAAAAAGACATGAAACTGAACTATTCTAATTTAAAGATCTTTTACTTTCATAAATAAAAAATCGTTTACCATGGGGAAAAATATAGAGGTCACCACAGGGCCAACGAGTATTATTATGAAAGCGTCATATGGTATTTAACTTGTAGTATAGATAAGAACGGTTCCTGATTTTTTATAATATCCCTTACCCTTTTCAAAAAAAAAATGGCGAGGGCTGGAATTCTGGATCTGGACCTATACATGAATTAGACACCTTAACCCGTTGAGATAGTTCCTTCAATAACAACACTAGAAATTTCAACTTTTTTTGCGCGCCAGATCTTTTTAATTTTTTTTTTACGAATTTTTATCCGCTGAATCTGAATCCGAATCCGTCAGTTGGTGAATATCGGAGATATTTGACTGGATAAGATGAACTCGTAGTCAAAATTATTTTTTTATGTTTGCCCAAAAACTTGTAATGGAAGGTTATTAGGGATTATCCACATCAAATAACCATGGTAAGTAAAATGGATAAAATGCAAAATATGTCGCGACGTCAGTCCGGATAGCTCTGAATTTGACTCTAAAATTGGGAAAATAAAAAATTAATATACAGAGCGGTCCAAAAGTCACCCCCCCCCCCTTAACTTTTGAACCAGTTGAGATATCGACTTCAAATTTGGAACTTTTAAATAAGACAACTTCAACTATCTTTTAGCATATACTTAATACTTTCAGCTCTTAAAATGTGGCCAGGGGGGCATGGGGGCACATTTTTTTAAATGGAAAGGGGGGTCGTGTAATACATCATTTTAAAGCTTATAAAATTCTCCATTTAACTCCATATTTTTAAATTAAAAAAAAAATTGGGTTTAAAATGGGGTTGAAAATGGGTATTAATGTCAAAATTCCTCTAAAAAAAAAACAAATAATTTTTTAAAAATGCCTAATTTCATCATAAAAAAATGTTAATTATACTTTTAAACTAATTTTAGTTGACATAAATAAAAATTTATAAAAAAAAAACTTAAAAAATCGAATGCTTTAGCACAAAAAATTGAAAAATCAAAACCTTAAAAAACATTTTTAAAAAATTCAAAAATGTTAGTTTAAATAGAGAATTTTATAAGCTTTAAAATGATGTATCACACGACCCCCCTTTCCATTTAAAAAAATGTCCCCTCATGCCCCGCTGCCCACATTTTAAGAGCTGAAAGTATTAAATATATGCTAAAAGATAGTTTAAGTTGTCTTATTTAAAAGTTCCAAATTTGAAGTCGATATCTCAACTGGTTCAAAAGTTAAGAGGGGGGGGTGACTTTTGGACCGCTCTGTATATTAATTTTTTATTTTCCCAATTTTAGAGTCAAATTCAGAGCTATCCGGACTGACGTCGCGACATATTTTGCATTTTATCCATTTTACTTACCATGGTTATTTGATGTTCTAAATTTGAAGTCGATATCTTAATGCGTTCAAAAGTTAAAGGGGGGGTGACTTTTGGACCGCACTGTATATGAAAGGCGTTCTTCACAAGGGAATGATGCATTGATATAGCAATAACTGATGTCATAATATTTTTAAATTTATCAACATTTTAGAATTTATGAGTTACAAATACTAGAATCATCTGCGTCACTCGTTTTTCCTCCTGATTTCTCGCTTCGGTGTATATTCTTACAGAACGTTTAATATCAATAATAATTTAATAGTATTCTTTTTATTTGCAGGTAACTCGATCCATCGAGGGCGTATCCAGAGAGGGCGATAAAGGCGTTTTCTGAGAATCGAACTTTTTTATTAGTTTCAAACAATCGAATTTGGAGAAATAATTTGGGGGCACGACAAAATTTATTTTAAATTCATGATGATGAACCAAGTATCGGAAAAAATATTATGACTATCTTTGAGATATAAAAAAAAATTAAAAAATAGTAATATCAGCATAGTCGAAATATCCTAAATCATATGTTAATATATTATAACTAAATTAGCAGGCCTTCCTAGGCAATTGTTATTCAAGGATCTAGTTATTTTCCTAAAATAAAATAGATATTTTATCACAATTTTGAGACT
This sequence comes from Brachypterus glaber, assembly GCA_958510825.1. NCBI lineage: Eukaryota > Metazoa > Arthropoda > Insecta > Coleoptera > Kateretidae > Brachypterus > Brachypterus glaber. The sequence goes on along the minus strand of OY294045.1, from coordinate 60,949,249 downwards.
GTCATTTTATAATTAGTCCGGACGTCCACAACCATATCATATCATACCACCCTTTACATTTCATATAAAATTCTATTATCATTTACCTAAACTAAAATAGAAGAATCATAATTTAAATTAATTTAATGATAAGACAGGACCACAAAAAAAATAAAGTTAGTTTTTTATAAACCAAGCTATAATTTTTCTACGTATTTTTGGGCGCTGAAAACGAATATGGCATTAAACAAAAATTCTTGACCCTTCAGTGTTGGGGAGTCTGGGGGTTTAACGTTGCGCATGTCAAAAGAAATATATCATAAAATTACCTGATACCCTTAATCAGACTGTCTTTTTCAAGTTTTTTTTTTTAGGGATTTAAACGAATTTGACAATAAAAGACCTCCCTGATACCTAATTTGTTTTAAAACCACAGTGACAAAATTTTCAGAAAAGCTGGTAAAAATAGATTTTTTTTTGAAAAACTTGTAAGCAAGCGTTTAAGAGGTCCAAAAAAATAAAATGGCGAATTCAATATGGTGGACAAAAATAATTAGTTATAATTAGGGGAGGGTGTGGAGGAATGGGACATTTTCAATAATCCATCTGTCCCGCATGTATGATCAATACAATTTAAATTCAGCTGTATAGAATTCATAGATTACGGGTTCTTAAAAATAATACCAACTTGAAAAAGACTTCTTTAAAAAAATTAAAAATACATATACTTGCATAATGTCCCATTCAACCTTCATGGTGGGAGAAATGGGACAGTATTTAAATTGAATTGGGACATAAACTAACGTTAGTTATAGGTACTAAGATCAACTAAAAACTTCATAATTATTGCTGATCTAGCAGTTCCAGTACCTGATCTTCTTTTATTTTGTTACACTTATGTCTTAATCAGACATTGTCTGATTCTGAATCAGATTCTATGAGCTTAATTGTTTTTTCACTTTACTGATTTTTTTTTTACTTGGATGGAAATCTTTGGCGTTTTCATATGCACAATTTCGTTTTTTATTTCAGGAGTATCCGTCAATATTCTGGATTTACCTTTTACTCTGCCCTACCTCCCTCAAAAATAAAATTTCAAGGACATAGAATCTCATAAAACCTGTTACACTAACCGACTAAAAACAACTAAATTTCTAAATTTTACATGGTTCAACTCGGCTAGTGAAACAGGTTTTATGATATTCTATATAGTTAAAATTTTATTTTTGATAGGGCTTTTATTTTATCTTGGTGGCGCCTTTGAAAAATCGCTTGACATGTCCCATATCTCCTATAAGAATTTGTCCCATTGCTCCTACTTATACATTGCCGCCATTTTATTCAAAAACAGACAAGAAAAATAAACAAACTGATTTATTTGCCTTAATTTAATGCCTTTTAATCATATATAATAATTACCCTGCATTTAAATCGATGAAGATTCAAATAGTTTACCTGTTTAAGTTTTATATCGACCAATTTTATTTACTTTGGACACGTAAAAATTAAAAAATGTCACCAAATCCACCGCATTTAACACATGCATAATTGCTTCTGTTTACTTGTGGCGCGTATGGAGGACAACACGATGATGGGTAAGAGGGCGCGCTTATGCAAATGGGAGTAATTTTAAATTCAACAGCCCATTCATCCCGCGTCACATTCCTCCACACTATCCCCTAGTTTTTTACCAATTTAAACTTTTATTTTTAAGGGAAAGTTTCGGGGAAGTATTATTATTGCAGCCCCATTATTTTTTTTGTACTTTTTGTTTATTTATTAATGAAAAATAAAAATAGAGCCGTTCAACGCACTTCTTGGTCAAATTAATTTTGCCACTGTGCGTATGGTTTTGAAAAAAATTAGGGATCAGAGAGGTCTTTTATTGTCAAATTTGTTTAAATGGCTAAAAAAACTTGAAAAAAAAACAGTCTGGTTAAGGGTACCAGACAATGTTATGATATACTTCTTTTGACATGTGCAACGTTAAACCCCCCAGACTCTCCACCAGTGGAGATAAAAAAATATGTAGTTTTTGGCTGTATTTGTATTATTTGTATAAATTTTTTAATGAAATATACCGGAAAACACGAAAAAAGTGCCATATTTGAAGTTTGTAGCCCTGTAAAAAATTAACTAGGGTAGATATTTAAAATCTGCAAGTTATAGCATGAATCATTTTTATTTAGAAATATTTTCATAAAAAAACTTTTTCTAAAATCTTGCGGATTTTTGGCCTTTGGTGTATACCAAAAAAAAAAACAATGTGCGCTATATCTCAAGATTTTGAGGGTCAATTTTTTTTTTTCATTGCCATATTCGTTTTCAGCGTCCAAAAATACGTAGAAAAATATAGTCTGGTTTATAAAAAACTAACTTTATTTTTTTTTGTGGTCCTGTGTAATTATATTAATTATTATTTCAAAAAAATAATATGGAGTCTTCATTTACAATATTATGGACGTAACGTGTTTAATTTCACTTAGTTTATCTTAATTAGCACAATATATTTTCAATTATAATTAAAAATACAATAATAATTATTAATATTATATACCGTAAAGTACCTTAATGTTACAGAACGCGTTACATTAAAGCACTCTAGTCCAGCCTAAGACTTAAAAGCTTTCAAAAGCATTCAATCATTTATGGACCGATTTCGATGAAATTTGGTTTATTTTTTAATAATACCTAATTGAACCATTTAGTACTTTTGGGATAAAATTTTTAAAATCATCTACAAATTTTTCATTAAATCATGATATTACTTTCTTTTTTTATTAAAATAAAGTATTTATTTTTTTATCAAGTTTGCAAAAAAGTCTGATATAAAAAAAAGATAATTTTTAAAATCCGTATACTCTTTAAGATGATAAAAATGTGTTAATTTAGTCGTTTTTGAATTTTACTCGAAATTAAACACAAAAAAATATTTTTTGCATTTTCGGATTTGCAATGTTCTGAAAAATCGAGAAAATGTGAAAAAGTGGGTGTCTGTCCATCTTTATTTTTGTCGGTCTGTATTCTCTCAATTTTTATTTTTATTATACAAAATTTTATCGAAATCGGTAAAAGAATAGCAGTTATCAAGTTTTAGTTTTAGGATAGACGGTATATTATTGCATGCAAAAAGCATTAAAAATGTTAAAAAACATAATCTTTCAAACAAAATAAAAATTGCTTTTTATTTCAGAATGGAAATCTTGGGTTTTTTGAGCACCTAGGTAAAATTTTTTGAACAGGTTCAACAGGTAAGGGGCTGTCCATATATTACGTGACGCGCCTAGGGGGGGGGGTGTAACAGGAAATGTGACATTTTTTGACAGGGGGGGAGGAGGGGGTCTAGGAAAATGTTACGTAATGGACGTTGATTTGAGCGAATTGAAAAAATTGAAAGATCTGTAATGCCGTTTTTCGACATAAAAAACACATGACCAGGGCAGTAGCTGTAGGGGGATGGGGAGGAGCCTTCCCCCACCTTTCTTTAAATTCGAAAAAGTTGTAAATTTTATGGATTAAAAAAAAAATAAAATTGTAATTGTGGCAGTAGTGGATACGTTTTTTTTTTAGTCGTAAACTTTTTTGTCAAGGGGATAAAAGTTATAATTTTAGACTAAAAAAAGTTGTGATTTTCAACCTTCTTCCCCTCCCCTAAATCTTCTTTGCTACGGCCCTGCATATGTTTTTTCCGTAGACAAATGAATAATATTTTGTTTTTTTTGCAAGTTTTCTAGTATTGAATTTAATAAATGACGCCTTAAAATGTCTCCTACCTAAAATGTACCTACATAATAAACATTTATCATTTTTAAACTTTACTTTACAAATTCTGTATCATAAAATATATTAAAAATACTAATTTGGATATTGTTACGTGACACCCTGTGGGAAGGGGGGGGGGGGTTGTTAGTAAATGTGACAGCTTGTGACAAAGTGGGGAAGGGGTCAAAAATTGCGTTTGGTAATATATGGACAACCCCTAAACAATTGATTTTTTCTGAAAAAATTTTATTACCCAACTTATTTCCTACAAATTCCCCTAATTCAGCAACTAAGTTCCCTAATTCCCAAAGTGTGTACCTATACAAAATTTTCCTGAGGAATTAAAGCTCTAGTTTTTTCCTTAAAAACAGACAACGTGGCATAGCATTTAAATTTTTTTACTGCGTATTTTTGTAAAACGACCGGTTTTTAGCAAATAGGCCAATTATTACAAAAAAAAGGTTATATTTAGCAAAGAATAGGCTCATTTTACCTAATCACCCCCCTCCCTTCACAGCATCCATTAAATAATATTATGTCAAATTAAAATGTTAATAAAAATAAACTTTCTGAAGAATTCCAAAATTCTACTCTATTAATGCGTTGTTTAATTATTTTAAGTTTTTAAATTTCTTTGCAAAGATCTGGGTCTTCGGTCCTTGGATATCCAGTGCCGGCCTATGGACCTGCCTATTCAATTCGAAACACAACTATAGGTTAAAAAGCGCTATGCAACATGAAATATATATGAAGGGTACAGGGGAATAACCCCGGTAACCCATTTTTAAGCGAAAACGGGTTAATAATTCCATCCTGTGGTTATTAAAGTCTACTTTTCGAATCAGCTATCATCAGTGACACCCCTTTTTGTCCCCAGCCGGATGATGTTTAGTTTTTCAGGCTTAAAAAAAAAATTGAGGTGAGGACCTTTTTTTAGTCATGAAAATTTTTGGGAGGGATGAGGACCTTTTTTTTAGTCATCAAAATTTTTGGGAGGGGGTAAAAAATTTTTTTGGGGGTGATGAGTTTTTTTTTAGTCATGAAAATTTTTTCGAACGGTACAAGAAAATTTTTGGGGTTATGAGCTTTTTTCTTACTAGCCTTGGGCGGCCCAGTCCGACACTGGCTTCATCGTTCGTGCAAAACCCCGTGATTCACTCTAAAATACATTTGAAAATACGCGGTACCTGATCCAGTAACTTTATAAATTTAGTAATAAACTAGATGAAACGTTGCAAGCACCCTGTCAAAACATCGGCACTATTGTACACTAAGCCATCTAGTTTGCAAATTTCAAACTAGGTGTTTTGTTTGATTTTAAATTCTGTATCTTTAAAACATTATATTATAGCAAAAAAACTGTGTATAACATTTTTTATAGGGCTTAAAAAGAGCTTTTATTTAAAATATAATTTTTTGAAATCGGGTTATAAATATGTGAGATATGCTAAAAAAACTTTTTACTGCTTTAAACGCCAATATCTCGAAAACAATGCGTTTTAGGAAAACGTTGTTTATAACATTTTTTGACCAATTTAAAATTATCTTTTATTTAAGTGCTAAATTAACCAAATACAATAATAATTGCCTTAATTATAAACAAAAAACGCTAAAAATAGGAGTTTTACCCTATTTTTACCCCCTTGCCCCCAATTGTTTACCCCCAAAATCTAATCAGCTCTTCGGAATACGATAAGAAACAATATTCAAAAAACCGCAAGTCGATATCTCGTGTAGAAATGGAGTTAGAGAGTTTACACCCAGACAGACAGACAGACGGACGCAATTTTTTTTTTACTGATTGCGACTCAGAATGATCTAAAACGTCGAGAAATGTGAAAAAAACGTTGTCAAAGATTTTGACTTTTCGGCGAAGATTTCAATACATCGGTACTCTTAGTGCTACTAAGTGCCGATGTAAAAAAAAATAGCAACAGCGCAATTCTTTTTGGGTTCGATTTGGGGGTCCAAGAGGAAAATTAGTCACCCCACCGACTTAGGGAATTCCGCGATCTTGGATTAAAGGGTTGAGTTTTTATTTTGGATATAACTTTCTTCCCCGTCATTTTTCGAAAAAATTTTAAAATTACAAAATCTCTACAAAAATGGTCCTCTGACACTTTTCAATTAGTGCATAATTATTTTTAACCGACTTTAAACTTATTAGATTTATCTTATCCGGCTAACCCGGCATTATCCGAGCGTCAAATTAAAACGGAACCACATTATGAATGCCCTTTTTAAGTTGGAATTTTTTTTATCCAATTCTGTTCATCCGTACCAAACATAAAAAAAAACAAGACAATAATTATTATGCACTAATTGAAAAGTGTGAGAGGACCATTTTAGTAGATAATTTTTTTCTCAGCATCTTAGTACTTATAACTTTTTTCGAAAAATGACGAGGAAGAAAGGTTTATCCAAAATAAAAATTCACCCCTTTAATCGAAGATGGCGGAATTTCCCAAGTGGATGAAGTGACTAATTTTCGGATTTAAGCTCCTCTTAGACCCCCAAATCGAACCCAAAAAAATGCGCTGTTGCAATTTTTTTTCTTTGGTATTATTTTGGATAAAGTTACTGGATCAACCAGGAAAAGTTTGAAAATCATTTCTCAGCAATTTTGGACTACCGAGGTTTTTCCCCTGTACCCTTCATATGTATTATAATTAAAATACACAAAGTATTGCACGCTCAAATGTTTCTAATGCACACTCAAATGTTTCTACATTTTCTGTGCTGTTAGCACAGCATATTTGTTTCCCTTTTAGCATTTAATTAGAATTTGTACCTGTTATATATTTTTTTTCTGGAAATAAATATTATTATTATTATTATTATTATTTATTATTAAAAAGTCTTTTGGTAAAAACCCAAAAGTTCCATAAATTATACAAAATTAATATTGCTTTTTATTTTAAATGTAAGAGATTTTTATAGAGATTCCTGTTTCATAAAGTATTTGTTCATAAATTTACATGTTAGCATGGTTTTTCCGAATTTAAGCAAACTAATTTTGAGATTCAGATGTATTCGTTTCTCAGAATTTATTTAGTCAATTCCCTTTCACTTCACGAAATATTCCTAGTACATTTAACGGGGTGGCCACACTTTTTCTATTCAACTTCCCCGACATTACAAATTATTTCCATTAACTTTTGAGTGTTTTTTATGATACTATTATTTATTTCATTAGTGGCGCCTCAAAAAAAGGTCACTTTTTTGTCAGTTTCACCAGATATTTCATAATTTTCCAAAAAAAAAATAAATATTCCAAAATTTTAAACCACCCCTTTGTTGTGACACTTCATAAAAATAACAGATTAAAAAATATTCCCTAATTTTTACCCGAATTCAGTAACGTGGAAGTAGGGTTATGGTTTTAACGGGTTTGTATGCATGTATGACATACATTGTATGTATATGTATGACATACAGTAGCGGCCAAAAGTAAAGAAACATTTTAAATTTTAAAATTATTTCGATCAAAAGTAAGGCAGATATGAATTCTTTCATAAATATAAACAAACTGGGCACAAAAAATATTGGTAAATAAAAAGGAATGAGATATGATAAGTTTTTAGGCACATAAAGTTTTTTGTTGTTTTTTGCGGGGACAAAAGTAAAGAAACATTTTGTTTTATTCACTTTAAATTTAGATTTATTCATTTTTAATCGGCTAGTTGTGCTAAAAGGTTCAAAAATTAAATAAAAATGCCTAAAGGAAAATATCTGTCAGTAGATATGCGGAAATTAATTATTGAAAAATTTGAATCCGGGGAGGAGCAAATTAATATTGCCCGACAGTTAAAACTGAATCGATCCGTGATTTCAAAAACGATTGCCTTGTATAGAGTAAGGGGATGTTTGGAAAATGCACCAAAATCAGGAAGACCCAGAAAAACCGACAAAGCTACTGATAAGAGAATATAAAAGATGTCGACAGAGAATCCATTTTGGGATGCTGTGAAAATAAAAAAAGAAATGCCCAATGTTAGCTTGTCAGTGAGGTCTATTCGACGTCGACTGTGTGAAATGGGACTTTATGGACGAAGACCAGCAAAGAAACCATTCATATCTCCACGAAACAGACAAGCCAGGTTACAGTTTGCAAGAGAACATTTAAACTGGACACCACGTCAATGGAAAAATGTCTTATTTTCCGACGAAACTAAAATTAACATGTTTAGTTCGGATGGAATACAGTTCGTAAGACGTCCCAAAAACGAAAGATTTAATCCTAAGTACACAAAAGCTACCGTGAAACATGGAGGAGGCAACGTTATGTTTTGGGGAAGCTTTTCGGGTCATGGAATGGGTCCCTTACATACCATTGAAGGTATAATGGATAAATTTGTCTATTTGCGTATTTTGCAAGAGCAAATGATTCCCTTTGTAGAAGAAAATAAGCCCCTTCGATGGACATTTCAACAAGATAATGACCCGAAGCACACGGCGAATATTGTTAAAGAGTGGTTGAATGCACAAAACATTAAATTAATGAAATGGCCCGCCCAAAGCCCCGATTTAAATCCTTTAGAAAACCTTTGGGATCATCTAGATCGAAAAATCAGAGAAGTAAATAGTGGAAGATTCGAGAACAAAGAAGCTTTAATGGAAGCGGCACAAAGGGCCTGGAACGATATATCGCAAGACTACATTGACAAACTGATATCGTCTATGCCACGAAGGTGTGCCGAGGTTATTAAAAATAAGGGATATGCAACACATTATTAATTATTTTTAAGTTTATGCAGAATTGTTAACTTGTTTCTTTACTTTTGTCCCCTTATTAAATGAATAAAAAAATCCAATAGTTACGATTGGATTTTTCTTAATATATTTTTTTATTTTACATTTAAAGACTTGTTATCTAATATTTTTTTCATGTTTCATTTTAAACTAAAAACATACAACAGAACCACATATGTTTTTCACATGTTTGTATATGTATGACATACATTGTATGTATATGTATGCATATGCACGTTTGTTTCTTCACATCTATAGCCTAAACTACTGGGCCGATTTTAACGATCGAGGCTTCAAAAGAATCGTTTTGATCAGGCGAGTGACATGGGTATATCAAATTTCAAAATATAAGAAATCTATATATTTTATTATGAATTAGTTATCCTTATAATAAAAGTATTTTTCCTGAAAAAGCTTCGTTAATCGGAATATTCTTTCAGCTTTTTTCGATTTTTTTAAGTTTTTTCAAGTTTAACCCCCAAGTTTAACCCCCATAACTTTTTTGTTTTTGGGGGGATTACTTTCAAAAACAATAGGGATCTTCCCCTTTTAGAACTTGATTGTTCCTGAAAATTTCAATTCGATCGGATTATTCATTCTTGAGTTATCATCATCACAAAAATCGTGAAATCGGACGGACGGACAGACAGACGGACGGACATTTGAAAAAAAAAAGTTGTTTTTTCATGAAACAAACTTATATCCAAGCATTTTTTGTCTAGGACGATTTTTGAAAATTCGATACCGTATATTATTCTAGCGCAGGCGCTGTGAATACTATGAAAATGGCTTTCGACTCACTAACGTTTCGGCTACACGTGTATTTTTTTGAAGTCGGTTTTTCTGGCACCTCAGCTTGTTTGCTTATGTACTAAATTACCTTATTTATCCTGAATGTGACCACCCTGATTTAAATATTCCAAATCCCGTGTTTGAGATTATACAATGTTTGTAGTGGGGCCCGTCCGATGCGCTGTGTTTTATTAAAAAAAGTCAGCCTTGATCTTTATTTTCTCCGTTCTCAAGCCTATTAATAACTTTACATTAAACATAGGGGGTTTGGTACGTTTTTTAAAAGTTTAAAAATTTCCCTGACTTTTTTAGAAAACGACTAAATTCTAGGTTTTCAGACATATATGATTAAATTAACCATTAAATGATTAAAATTTAAAAAAAAAACTAGTTTTGCTCTAAATAGGGAACAACAGTCATTGTTGTAGGGCTTCTAGTAAAAGATACGTAAAATTTATTTTAAAACCTTGTCCCATACTTAAAATGTAATGCTCTATGCACATGTAAGCCGAGTTGTTTAAATTTAAAAATTCAGCTGTATACAATTATGACATCATTTGATCCGAGGGGTAAACCGCAAAGGAATTCAGGTGTAAAAAATGGAGATAATCTGGAGGAAATCTTTTAAGGTAACGAAGTAATCTGAAGGAAATCTTTAAAGATTTCCTTCTTTTCGGTGTAAATAATTTTGTCAGCGGTTTACCCCTTCGCAGGTAGCAAAATAACATGTCATTCACGTGAAAGCCACGTTAATATGTGACATGTGATGTTAAGATTGTAGACACATTTAACAAGAATGTAGCATGGTGGGGATGTCCTAAGTCCGCCCCTAATAACATCACACAATGACATCCCGAAAATAACGTGTTTGTGACATCATAAATCCACATTTCTGCGCTGGTATATCTAATATCGTATGGGTGCCGTTACTGGTACTCTAATATTTAAATAATATCCTAGGATATTAGCTTTTTCTAAATAAAAACGCCATAACCCTATAAACAATTTAAAATCAATCAGTAATTGAAACAATCACAGATTGAAACAGATAGATTCTAAATACGAAATTGCAGATTAAGCGGAGAATATATTCCCTTAATCCGTGGTCTTGAGAAGCCCGGCAGAGCCTCTTATCCATTGGAAATCGAATAATGTGTATACAATTTCCTTATAATGATTTACTCTATCAACATCATCTTATATCGATTTTTTTGCTTCGAACGTCGGTGAGAAGCAAAATAACATGACATTCACGTGAAAGCCACGTTAATATGTGACATGCGATATATTCACAGCGTTGGTAAATATTTGTTATTAAATAACATGGTTGTCACGTCTCACCTGTAACGTTGCAAATGTGATGTTAAATAAATGTTATTTTTTAATATTATGTGATGTTATGATTTAGTTTAAAACTACAACCAAAATTGATGTTAATTTCTTGTAACATAACATCACTTGCTACCTGGGTTGATTTAATCGCTGAATAGCTGAATCGCTGATGTCTTTTATCTTTTTATTTAAATATCGCGGCTGCATACAGCATCCAAATCAAAGTGTAGGACACCACTGGTAAGGAAGTTTCACGTATTTTTGTTTACTGTGAGCCCTTAAAAATTACTTACGTCCCTTACGGAATAAGAATCAGCCCATTATACATATAATAATAATTTTTATAAGTATAAAATATCATAGAAAACTTAACTTTAAAAATTATTTTAGGGTAATAAAATTTAATTGGTTGCTAACTAACGGAATTTTGAGATTCTTCCAGACAACTATGTACAATTTGACTAAAATTTTGTTTTCCTATACTAGTACTAATCAGTTGTATACTTTTAAAAAGTTGTGTTGAGGACAAGTCTTCTGGCAAATGTGTGAGGAACTGTGCTCCGTGTAAGAAGTCCATCTGCATTAATATGTCCTGATTTAAAAGTAAAATACCTAAACAAAATAGAGCAATACATTTACAATAATGTAGATATGCAAAAAAAAACATTTTATACCTAAAATCGACTTACTAAGGTAAGTAATAAAAATTTTTCACTACTAGCTTTAGAACATTTATTTGTCATGTTTTCAGACTGTGAAATCAATTTTCTTCACCTATAGCAATAATAATTTTTTCTCTCCTAGTAGGAGTAAATTTTATAAACAATTGATATGTGCCACTTGATTTTCCTTGAACTGCAAAGACATGTCATTGCTTATAATTTTTAATGGACAGAATAAAACAATATTTTGTTATTGGATAAAAAATGAGCATGGAAAATATTACAAATGAATAAATTATAACAGAATATAACATATTATTCAGTAAATAAACAACTTACCGATGTTTTCAAACGTTTTAGAAATTTCAAAATGCTACCCACTAGTGCACTAGAACTGTCAGTCAGTCAATAAATCAATTTATTCATTTGTTTTCAGAAATTGCGATTTCAATGGCTACTTGTTTTTGCGCGGTTAATTAAGATACAGCAAACATTTTAGTTTATATTTGATATAAAAATGTTAAATAATAGGAATAAATGCGCTAGTAGTGAAAAAAATAACATATAAACCACGGTAGAGACGATTATTATAGCCTCGCATTCTTAAATTCCTCGCTGTTATGCAGCTCGGAATTTAATACTCTCGGCTATAAAAAATTACTTCTCTACCTTGGTATATAATAACTAGAGTTGTAAATTCAAAAAAAAACATTTGTTTTTTTTAAACACAAAAAAAAACGTTTTAAAACAAAGCTAGACTTTTTAAAAAACAAATTTGTTTTTTATTAAAAAAAAAAACACAGTTATAAAAAAACAAATTTGTTTTTTATTAAAAATTAACACATTTTTTATTGTAAAAGTCATGTATGAAGGATGACAGATTATAAAAAAATTATTTAATTTAAAACGGTTTTTTACAACTGAGTTGTAACAACTCTATTTTTCGACACCAGTGTTTTACAAAACATGCATTTCACTTTCGGAACTTTTCCGTTAGTTTGTGTGTCTATAAAAAGATTTGATATGTTGCTTTTTTTGCGGCCAGGCATCATAAACAGACTTCATAAATTTGACACGTTAGAAAAGTGAGGTTATGTGACTGAAGTTTCAACTCCTAAACTCGTTAACAGAAGGCGTATAATCTATATATTTTATCATTTCACGAAGAATAAAGTATTTTGAAATAAAAACTATTTAAAACAGTCTCTAAATGATCCTAAAATACAAAAGTTGTCATTTCTTGAATGCATTTTCGTACATTTTCCAAATTATGAGTCTTATTTCAAGAGCCTAAATCTTGTGGTAGGAAAGCATTTTGAAAATCCAGGAAACCTGCGTAAGGGTCTAAAATAAGGACACTAAATCTGTAAACTCTAGTTCAGTTTCCTGCGCCACAGATCTAGTGTCCTTAGGTAAAATGAGGTAAAAACTACAAAATAACTTTTTAACATTAATATGTTTAAGACTGGGGGGTAAAGGGCTGAAACCGTTACGAAAAAAAAATCGTTACAAAAAAGTTTCCCAAACGAGTTGCTTTTCACACGCGAAACGAGCATCATGTACTTTTGGCAAGAATTAGTTAATCCGTTAATCGCGTTTAATTTTTAGCATCAAGTGTTTTAGTATAGTTATTTATTTATTTGCTGTCTTAGATATACCCTGGATTCGATTTTATATATTTTATAGTGATTGTGTGGATGATGTGCAGTAAAATGACGAACATGTGATTATATTGGAGTAAGAAGGGAATTTTATGTTTTTTAATCATTTATAATGCTGATAAATTTTGATTTGGAAGCAACTAACACGTGAAGAAGTTTTTATAAGTACAGATTTTTTTATATACTAGCGCATGCGCAAATATAATTACAAATTAGAAAAAACAGAGGTCTTACAGAAGACTGGAAATTTTCTATAATCAAAACGGGAGTGGGCATGGTTCGAAGCCAGACAAAACCACTCTTGAGTAACTAAAAGGAAGAAGAAGAAGAAGAAGTTTCCCAAAATATGTAACGCTCGCATTGAGTTCTCGGATGGGATCATTGTTAAATAAGTTAGGGTCGGTCGGGTAGGGTCGGGTCGGGTCGGTTTCTAACAACCCATTAATATGTTTAAGTGGCGGCTTAAAACATATTGTTATCACGGTTTTGCTTTACTTACAGTACAGTAGAACGTTTTACTCGTTCCATTAATTTTTTTTAATTTTTTTTTCACGATTTTTTTTTCATTTTTGGTTTTAGTGAACCTATGGGGGAATGTATTATTTTGTTGGCAGTAGTATTTTAATTTAAAACTTACCTAATGCAGTCCTGAAGATAAACTCCTCACCATCTCGTAGAAAAACATCCCATATTCTACAAGCAACATCCAACGGCATGGCTTTCGCAAAAATCGTGTATATCCAATCCAGGAGGTACAAATCGGGCGTCAGATTCGCTTTGGCAAAATACAAGCACAACTTCGGCAGATTAAACTCAAAAATTCGATCGTACGCCGCGTAATATGCGTCCATCTGAGTCTGGTTTAAAGTGAACGCGGATAAATGTAGAGGTTGGTTCAAAATGTTGGAAAATGACGTAAACGCTTCATACTGTTCCATGTTAAGTATTAAAATAGCAGCTATATAGGACATTCCCTGAACGTACCCTATATCAGGACGAAAACTAACGTAAGAAGCCAACAGACTATGCAAAATTTCCGAAAACGGACCGCCTTTTTGAAAAATACATAAATTAGGAAAGGTTCTAGATATATCCAATTGGATTACATCCATACTACTTTCCAGGTTTGAACTGCACTCGTTCAAAATTGGTTCGGAGCTATTGAGGCGATCTTTGGCGCGTTGTGAGCAAATTTCGTACAATTCCCTGGTTATATTTAGCTCGTTTTCGATCGCTAAGTGCCAGACTTTGCCTCTGATGCTCGATGGAAGACCTTGCCACCACAGTTCTCGAGTTTTTTTACAATTTTTCCTGAAATGTTTTAATATATTTAATATGGTGTCATTCTAAAATCAGAAATTTTTAAACGTGCGCGATATTGAAATGAATAGGGTCCCAATAAACCCCCAACAAATTTTAACCAAAACCAGGGCCGGACGTAAGGGGGATGTGACTAGGGTCACTTCATCTGTACTTGGTCTGTTTTTGCTCTGGTTTTCGTTTTTTTCTTCCTTTCGGGTAGCGAACAACAAATGAAAATCGAAAATTTCCCCTCTTTTCCCCTTAAGCTTAGGGATACGAGATTTGGAATTTCATTTTATAAGGTTCCGGTGCCGGAGCTTAAAAAAATATATGTAGAAGCCTTCATTAACTCAAGACGGCAACCCTATTACATTGATTTGACAATATAAAATTAAATGTGGGCCACCTCCTGAGTGTAAATAATCGCCTTTGTACTATAGTATATATAATATATTAGGAATTATCTTCATTTTCGAAATGTTGATTAAATTAACCTTTTAATTCTTGTTTTAGGGCCACTTGCACCAATGATGATTTAACTTTAAACTTGGATTAAATTGACGGCCGACCAATCAGAACGCAGCATTTTTAACTTAAACTCGGTTTGGCTGAGATAATCCCGTACCAAAAGTTGGTGCAAGTGGCCCTTAACCCAATATAGTATTTATGTGCAAAAATATGTATGTAGAATACTAAAAATATGAAAGCTCTTCTCCCATTCATGGCATGTTTCTCTAAAATGAAAATAAGTTGTTTATTGCAGTATAAAAATGATCAATTATTAAAAATTTACCTTTTCACAATATTATTGTATTCCATGAGTGCAGATTTATTTTCAGGCTGTGTAGAATAATTTTAATTAAATATTGAATGTTGAGATCCTATTTAGTACATTAATGTATTTTATAACTTTTTACACCAAAATATACTTTACATTTGCATTACGTTAAGAAATTAAACATTTTGTAAACTAATTTAAAATTTGATAGATGTCCAAAATTACAAAATTTAAATGTCAGAAATTATTTCTGGGGCTGCCAAAGCAAGACAGAGCGCGTTTCTTTTTGACAAAATTGCGATACTTTAGCCAAAAAAAAATCCACGTATCGTACCCCTAAGCTTAAGGGTAAAGGAGGGGAAGTGCGATGCTCTTTTATTGTGTGGCGCTACCCGAAAGGAGAAAAGCCAAGTCCAAAAACCGAAAACTAACGAAAGAGAACGAAAGAACAAAGTAAGACTAAGATGAAGTGACTCTAGGTGTGACATAGTTTTGAGCGAATTTAAAAAAAATAATTTTTGCTTTGGAAACAAGGAAGCAATTAAATTAACAGAGGTTAGGTTTGAAACCCTAAATATTGTTAATATGACATTTCCACCTACGCGCATGCCTGAGCTTGGCATTTAGATTATTAAAATGTGAGGAGTAGCTAATTGTGTATCTAAATGCCGAGCTAACGCATGCACGTAGGTCACATTAACAATATTTACGGTTTCAAACCTAACCTCCGTTAATTTAATTGCATCGTTGTTTACAAAGCACTCTGCGCAAAAATATTTTTTTTTTAATTTCACTCAAAATGTAAGATTTGATAATCTCGTGTGATACATTATCGTAATCAGAAAAAAGTGCATTTAACATTGAAAAAATCCAAAATAGCGCCATAAGAAAAAACGAAGTTAAGTGTTGTAACTCTTGCATCTAAAATGCCATGGAAAATATGAAAAAAAAATAGTTTTCTTGCAAAAAAGTACCTTAACAATGTTTCAATTAAAAATGTCTAGCTTTGAGGGTCTTCGCTCAAAAAAATAAAAACGAAACTCGGGGTTTTTAATTTTTTTGCGATAATTAGAAAACAAAAAACGTCAGGTAAAATTTTCTTCCAGATTATTGCTCAGCATAAAAATGTGCAACTTTTTTCTAATTTAACCGATCTTGTGTCTCTTATAATAACCGAGATACCCATGCTTGAGGTCGAAAAATGGGCACCCTGTATAAGAACAGTGTGGGGATCTTTATTACTTACATTTTCTCCCATTTTGGAATAACTTCTTGTACAAAATATTTTGTGTTGCTTGCCAGTTGTTCCTCTTGGTGTAATTGTTGTTTTTCTCGTTTCTGCCGGGCCAGCGTGTTCTGCTGTTCTTTTTTCTTTGCTGAAGCTATCATCGCATCGTATTCTGATTTGTGTCTTAGTTCTTCCTCTTTTGTTTTTGCTGGTAAACAGGAGGGCCTGGAAAAAATTCTCTTAGAAGCTGTTTATAAAATACGTCACTTGACTAGTATACGTCACTATAGTAAAAATGAGAAAGAGCGAAATAGGTATTTGTTTTTTTTTGTTCAATTTTTTTTGTTAAAATTTTTTTTGGGCAAAATTTTTATTTTGCCAATTTTTATGTCAGTTTTTTAACACATAGGTAATAAAAAAAATAAAAAAAAAATAAAAATTTAGTAACGTTTTGTTGGCAGCCAGGTTCTTTTTCCAAGAATTCTCATTATCAAATTTCAAGATGGGTCACTTTAATAATAGAGTTTGTTACCAACAATTTCATGGCTAGATCAGCCATGGCTGAATTAGCCAGGCTGATATTGTTTTTGGTAAAAATTATTAACGAATGTCCGTGTACAAATTTTTGAAAGTCTTTTAAAAATCAATCAAAACTATAATAAAAAAATATCGGTCATTTTTAACAAGATTTCGAATATTTTCAGAAATTTTACCAAAAAGCTCAAAAATCATAGATTTTTATATCGAAAATCTTGAAAGTCCATGTACAAATCAGGGCTGAGCATAAGGGGGTATTGGGTAGGGACACTAGATCTAGGTCTTAAGTTAGTTAGTTAGTTAGTTTAGTTAGTTGGTCTGTCGCTTTGCTAACTTAAGACCTAGATCTAGTGTCCCTAGTATTGGGGGGGTGTGACATCCAAAGTATTTCAAGTTGGAAAATATTCCATTCGTAATGTTTGAATTCATCCCAGGGATCTGTAACATCTTTTTTTTTTTCGCCAGGTGTAAAGCTTTTTTTAGAGGCAAGATCTTTTTTCTTTTTAGTCATCAAAATTTAATTTTTTTGCGCCAGGGGTAAAGCTTTTTTATAGTCGGCATTTATTAGGAAAATGTTTCAATCCATTCGGCAAAATCCCAGGGAGCCAAGACAAGACTTTTTTTAGTCACTTAAATTTATGTGCCAGGGGTAAAGCTTTTTTTTAGTCGGCATTCATTTGGCAAATGTTCTAGTCCATTCGGTAAAATCCCAGGGAACCACCACTTTTTTTAGTCCTTAAAATTTTTGTGCCAGGGGTGCAGCAGAGGCATTTTTACTAGTCACATCCCCCGAAAAATATTGCTTAAATCTGGCCCTGGTACAAATATTTTGTAGTGGTTCAAACTTCATGTTTTTGTTTTCATTTATTATACTATTCCATTGCCTGCGCTAGAATAGCATTATACGGTAGTTTTAAAAATTTTCAAAAACTTTCAATTTTTTTTTTTAATGTCCGTCTGATGTCGCGATTTTTGTAAACACGATAACTCAAAAACAAATAATCCAATGGACTTGAATTTTCAGGAAAACTCAAGTTCTTGAAGGGGAAGATCCCTATTGTTTTTTAAAGTAATTCCCCGAAATACAAAAAAGTTATGGGGGGTTAAACTTTTTTTTAAAAAATCTACCGTTTTCAAAAAAAAAAAAAAAAATAAATCTATTTTTTTTTTTCGTTTTTCGCAAAATTTTGTTTTTTTTTTGTTTTTTTTTTCGAAAATTAAAAAAATTTGGAACATTTTTTTTAGATTTTTATTTTTTTTTATTTTACGTTTTTTACAAAAAAAAATGAAAAAAAAAATAGGATTTTGCCGAATGGACTGGAACATTTGCGAAATGAATGCCGACCAAAAAAAAGCTTTACCCCTGGCACATAAATTTAAGTGACCAAAAAAAGTCTTGTCTTGGGATTTTGCCGAATGGATTGAAACATTTTCCAAATAAATTCCGACTATAAAAAAAGCTTTAGCCCTGGCGCAAAAAAATTAAATTTTTATGACTAAAAAAAGAAAAAAGATTTTGCCTCTAAAAAAAGCTTTACACCTGGCGAAAAAAAAAAGATCTCACAGGTCCCTGGGATGAATTCAACCATTTTCCGAATGAATGAAATATTTTCCAACTTGAAATAATTTGGGGGGTGTCAGTCACACCCGCCCAATACCCCCCTGATTTGTACATGCTCTTTCAAGATTTTTGATATAAAAATCTATGATTTTTGAGTTTTGTTAAAATTTCTGAAATATTCGAAATCTTGTTAAAAAAATTACCGATATTTTTTTATTATATTTTTGATTGATTTTTTAAAGACTCGAAAAATTTGTACACGGACATCCGCCAATAATTTACACCAAAAACAATATCAGCCTGGCTGATTCAGCCATGGCTGATCTAGCCATGAAATTGTTGGTTACAAACTGTATTATCAAAGTGACCCATCTTGAAATTTGGCAATAAGAATTCTTGGTAAAAGAACCTCGCTGCCAACAAAACGTTCCTAAATTTTTATTTTTTTTTTATTAACTGTGTTAAAAAACTTTGATATAAAAATGGGCATTTAAAAAAAAATTGTTTTGAAAAAAAAAATATTTTCAAATATTTTTGGGAAAATGCTTTATACCAGTATACAACTGAATAATATGTACAATGGAATGCGTAGCATTACATATCTTCACGGCTTGTTGTTATTTTAAATACTGAAAGAATTTGCCATAAGAATTCTTAGTACAGTTGGTTTAAAAAAATAAAAGTGGGGTTATAAAAAATGTATACCAAATTTCAAGATGGGTTTTTAGTAATAGAGTTTATTACCAGTTTCATGGCTAGATCAGTCATGGCTGAATCAGCCAGGCTGATATTGTTTTGGTAAAAATTATTAACAGAAGTCTTTTAAAAATCTCAAAAATCTTACAATAAAATCTCTGTAACTTTTAACAGAATTTCAAATATTTTCAAAAAGCTCAAAAATATGTAGAAAATCTCGAAAGTCCGTGTACAAATATTTTGTAGTGCTTCAAACTTCATATTTTTTGGTATTATTTATTTATTTAATTTTAAACGAGGGGTTTATTTATTGAAAAAAAGTGTACAAGGATTGTGAGGAACAAAGGATTGTAAAAGATTGTTAAAGATGGTCAAAAAGATTTTGAAAGATTGTATAAATTTTTAAAGAAGATTTTTAAAGATTGTGGAAACATTTCAGATGATTGTGGAAGATTGCAGATGATTGTGAAGGATTCTGGAGCATTGTAGATGATTGTGGAATAAGGAATTGTCAAGGATTGTAAAAGATTGTTGGATAGGTGTACAAGAAGAAAGAATTCCCTGTGCCAAATTACAGGATTTTGCACGTTTTGGTTATCAACACGTTCGAGCCGACGCACAGTGTTTTGTCAAGGGAAAAAGTGGGCCCTTTGAGCTTTTAAAAAACCTTGAATTTTTTTTTTTTTTTAATATAATTTACCATTCTATTTTGATGGATGTTTTACCAAAAACACCGTCACCACGAACGTGTTAGTAAAACTTGTGGAAATGATTGACCCCTTCAATTTTACAAAAATTAATGTTTTACCCAAATTATAATTTTACCCTATCTATTTTTAGATAGATTTTTATTGTAACAATTTAATGTGCCCTGGGAGGCCGTGTGAACCTGGCCATGAAGATGGGGCACTTACGAAATAAGGGTCCTTTCATAAAAGGGGACCCCCTAGAAAGGTTAGTGCCCCAATTGGTTTCGTTAGTGCCCCTTTGGTTCTCGACTTATAAGGTTGGGGAAAAAAACACCTGTTCTTCACAAAAGAGAAATAACGATTTTTTCGATTTTTTTTGTTTATCACTCGAAAGCATTTCGTTAGTGCCTGTTAATGCCCAGAATTTTTTTCTCCATCCTCAAAGGTTAACTCTCAGGGTCACCTCCAAGTTGAGGCTCGCCTCAGCACAGTTGTCCCCGAGCTCGCTTGGGTTAAAAAAAATTCGAACCAAAAGTTAAGGTTGGATCCTTGTAGTAATCGGTTTGGATATAATATATCCACCAACAGCCAAATCCAGAAAATTCGCTTTTGGCAGATAATGGTAACTCTTCTTTGAAGAGGTACATCTTTTACACCAATGATAATAGAAACCTGTTCAAGTGTATTTAGTTAGTATTTTTGACCCAGATTCAAAATATCTTTTCAAAAGTAAGCTATCTATTTTTGTTACGGAGAAAAACATAAATAAAAAAATGGAAAATTGAAATTTAGGGTACTTTTAAGCATTTACTTTTATTTAATTTTAATAAATATATGACTCTAAAGTATAAATGAAGAAAATCTGTTTCTTTAACTTAATAAAAATGCTAATTAGAACTTAATTTATTAACCATTTTAAATTTGGGAACCTTTAGAAAAATCGATTGATTTTGATTATATTTTATTTCATTAAGTTTATTTATAATAAATTTCTCAAATGAATTATCTTATTTTATTTATGGGTTATATTTTCTCAAACTGAAAAGCTTAAGTATTTACACTAGGTTGTTACTTACCTAAAGGAGTAAAAGCTAAAGTAACTGGCGCCCCTAACAACATTAATCAATTCTTTCTATTTTTCCCTTGCCCATACCCATTGCTCCGCTGTCAAAACTAGCCGTTGGCAGTGAACGTATTAATTACGGTACACTAATATTGAGTTTGACTTTTTAAATCATTTTATGGAATAAGTAAATCAGTGGTTATAAAACGGTTTAGAACATTGAATATAGTTCCTCCATCCGGCGGCGGTTCTAGGGAACCACGGCACTATGATACCAAATGTGTACTTGTTTGGGAATGATGCGAAACTCTCAACAAAATGAGGGTCCTAGGACACAAGGGTGTTGAAGGCAATGAGGCAGCAGACTCTCGTGCTAGAGAAGGGGCATGCACTCAATTTACTGGCCCTAAACCTTTAACAAAAGCCACCTGGTAAAGTCTACCAAAAAATGGGAAACCAAAATCATAGTTCGATATTGTAAAGACCAAAACTTAAGACAGGCCAAAATATTTATAAAATATGAACCTGAAAAACAAGAAAAGTGAACTCAGCATTCCGGAACTAAAAACCAGTCATTGCCCTCTAAGATAACGATTAAAAATTGACACCTGCTGTATATGCTCAGAAGCACCAGAAAAGGCCGAACACATTATCTGCTTTTGCAAAGTCATTGTTTGCAAAAAGCTACTATATCGAACAGGTATATCCAAAATCTGCAGATATATCCCAAGTAGCCCCAAAAATACTTTTGTCCTTCTTGGGAAGCCTAAAGTTATATGTAGATTAAATTATGAAGGGGATTCACAATAGATCTCATTGGTCGCAGTGACTTGAAAGGTACTATGTTGCCTCACAACCCCATTTGTATTGAATTGTATGATGTTTAAATATAACTTAATATTTTAAGGAGAGGCGTTCTTAGGGCCACTTGCACCAAATTTTGGTACGGGATTAACTCAGCTAAACCGAGTTTAAGTTACAAATGCTGCGTTCTGATTGGTCAGCTGTCAATTTAATCCAAGTTTAAAGTTAAACCAGCATTGGTGCAAGTGGCCCTTAGTAGTATCTGGCGAGCCTGCCTATTAAAATCTGTTCGAACCCACTATGTTAAGCAACAATACGAAAAATGTAATTAATTATTAATAATCGGTAAAATATAATACATACAGTTGTGTTTAACCATATTATAATTTTTTGTCTCCATTTTCCAATTTCATTGCTGACTTTTGACTTATTTATTTGTATTTGTATACATTCTAAACATGAATAAACGAATTGAATTGAATTTAAAATATAATACAAAACGAGGAAGCCGATGAAACATTAGGGAAAATAAATATATATCCCCAATGTCAGAATGTGTAGATTTAGGAAATAGTTAGAATGTAAATTGAATATAAATGAATTTCTAGTCTAATAAATTATCACAAATCAGTAATAAAAAAATACAGACAATAAAACGATTTTTTTTAAATAAAATTATTATGCTTTAATTTGCAAAAACTACTGTGCCAAACAAAATATATTATTATTTTATAAGATGTTAAAATATAAAACATAATAACTAACGTTAAATTATATTTAATAAAAAATGGAAAAAAATAAATTTAAATTAAAATAAAATATTTAATCTTATTGCAATACATGTATTAATAAATAAAAAAAACTTTAGACAATAGTCTATGCTGGCTACACAAATTTTAAATCATTACTTAAAACAAAGATGGGGTTGTCAGAGTTTTATATAAATAAAACTTAACTTATTGAGAACCACTGCTTTAAAAAAGGACACTACCCAACAGACCGTAATTTCATCAATGATACTGTAAAAATAGCAGTTACTTTTTCAGGTTCTTAAGTTCAGAAAAAAATAATATTTTTAACTGTTAGTAGCGTATATATTTAGTTAAAAACATGAAATTTATTCTGGTTTAGTCGAAAGTATTATATTTGCTAAAATGTAATAAATAAAAATGCTTAAAAGTGCGCTAAATTTCAATTTTACATTTTTTTAAGAACGTTTTTCTCTGTAAACTAAAATGATAGCTTAATTTTGAAAAGATATTTAAAATCTGCGTCAAAAATACTAACTAAATACACTTGAACAGTTTTCTATTATCATTGGTGTAAAAGATGTACCTCTTCAAAGAAGAGTTACCATTATCTGCCAAAAGCGAATTTTCTGGATTTGGCTGTTGGTGGATATATTATCTCCAAACCGATTACTACAAGGATCCAAACTTAACTTTTGGTTCGAATTTTTTTTAACCCAAGGGTTCTCGGGGACTACTGTGTCAGGGCTCCGAAAAAGTGCAAAAAAAAAGTATATATTATTAAAGCATATACGAGTTCTTTATCGTTAGTGGACGTTAGTGCCCTCAAAAAAATGACTTAATGTCCAAAGACGACGACTCCAGAGGCTTTTAACTTTCCCAGATTTTAAGACCATACCATAGACTATAATACTATATAACTTAAGCCGGGAAAATTATTCTAACCAAACTTTTGATATCTTTCAATCTTTGACATGAATTAAAAAACTTGAGTTGTTTAGTATCAAAAAATTAATTGCCGATTTTTTAAGGTGCCATCTAGCAGTAGTTTCGAATCGTCAAAAAACGTCCTGGACAAAAAATTCTTGGATACAAATATTTTAGATGGAAATAAATAAATAAATAAAAATAAATAAATAAATGTGTTTCATGAAAAAAACAAGAAACTTTGAAAGAGTCCGTCCGTCCGTCCAATGTCACGGTTTTTGTTAACACGATAATTCAAGAACGATTAATCCGATCGACTTTTCTCTTAATTTTCAGGAAAAATCAGATTTCACTAGGGGAAGATCCCTATTGTTTTTAAAAGTGATCCCTTCAAAAACAAAAAAGTTATGGGGGGTTAAACTGTAATAAAATCGAAAAAAGCTAAAAGAAAATTCCTATTAACGTATCTTTTTAAGGAAAAATTAATTTTATTGTAAGGATTATTTGCAGATAGGAAAACTTTTCTTAGCCAGGCAGCATAGGTATAGTAGCCATAGTTCCTTTCCATACTCGTTTCAGTATTAGACCATCTTCAAAGAAAACCTAACACTAATCTAACTTTCTATGGTAAGTCCCTATAATTTCCCGAACAGACCAATCTTACGACTGACCGATCGATTTTTTTTGCTCAAAATTGATTTATATATAAAACGTCATAAAAATACCCGAAACAAATTTTAAAACTTTTGCACGAATGCAAGGCTTTCCCAAAGTTTTGAATATTTTAAAAATGGGAAAGCAAAATTAATAATTTGATACTAAGGAACTCAAGTTTTATGTCAAAAATTGAATGATGATCAAAAGTTTGGTTAGAATAATTTTCCCGGCTTAAGTTATATAGTGTTATACTGTATAGGTATTGTCTTAAAATCTGGGAAAGTTAAAAGCCTCTGGAGTCGTCGTCTTTGGACGTTGTCATTTTTTTGAGGGCACTAACGTCTACTAACGACAAAGAACTCGTATATGCTTTAATCGAGGCTTTAATAATATACACTTTTTATGTTCACTTGTTCGGAGTCCTGAGGGGAGCCTCATAATAAAGGCTGAGGAGAGTTTGATTGGGCACTAACTTCTACCAACGCTAGAGAGCTCCTATGTGCGAAAAAAACAAATATATTTTTTTTTAGTTTTGTTAGTGTGATGGTTTAAAATTATCAACTTGGAGGTGACCCTGAGAGTTAACCTTTGGGGATGGAGAAAAAAAATTCTGGGCACTAACAGGCACTAACGAAATGCTTTCGAGTGATAAACAAAAAAAATCGAAAAAATCGTTATTTCTCTTTTGTGAAGAACAGGTGTTTTTTTCCCCAACTTTATAAGTCGAGAACCAAAGGGGCACTAACGAAACCAATTGGGGCACTAACCTTTCTAGGGGGTCCCCTTTTATGAAAGGACCCTTATTTCGTAAGTGCCCCATCTTCATGGCCAGGTTCACACGGCCACCCTGGGAATTTAAAAAATCAACATAATCTCAGAAACAGACAGCATTAAATGCTGTCTGTCAAATTTTGTGTTATAAATTCTTCAGTGTGCTCAATTTTTCCAGGGTGTCTGGCAGACCCTCTGGCTAGAGTCCTACATACATTTTTGCAATAAATTTTATTAAGAGTTTACCTATGCAATAAGCTTTTAACAAAGAATTACCTTTTGTGTTGAATTAGAGCTGTAGAACTTGCAACAGCTATGGGAGAAGCATTATTATTTTTATTGAACATATTCCATAGCTTATTACCAGATTCTGAAGACGATTTCCATATAAACACATTTCTGAAATACAAAATAAAGCAAACCCATACTATATAATATATAGTTAAATATTATTAGTCATAAGTTGATATACAAATTGTTTATATTACCTTGAAAAAAAGCTTGAAATTCCATTTTTATTGACTGCACCATTCAAAGTACTATCTACACTTCTTTGATCCTCATCTAGCAAATTATTTGAGGCAGAATTAAAACTCTTTTCAGACAGTGTGCTACAAATTGAATGTGGTTGTGTTTTATTAAATTCTTTTTCATTGGACGTTGTAGAATCTATAGATATGTTGTCTAATGCTTGTTGAATATCAGTATTGTCATGGGATTTATCTTCTACTAGATGTAACTGTCTAGTAATAGGGCTATAAGCTAACGATATGTTTTGTAAGGCTTCATTAAATGTCATGGTAGTGCTAGTTAGGTTATTCATTTTTACACTTTCTATATTGTTATGGTTTTCTGGTTCAGGGCTATTTTTAACCTTATCATACCTTTCTGGCCATGTGTTAAACCACGATTCTTTAGTGGGAGATTCATTACTTTCGGAACTATCTAACAAAAGAGATTTTTGTGCACAAGATTCAATTGAGTCAGATTCTTGCTCAAGTCCATCTGGCATGCTTTGTGTTCTATTTTCTTGGCTGACATTATTCTTAAGAAATACTGATTGATAATAGTTGCCTTTATGACCCATTGGGCAACAAATTTACAAAGAAATCATAAGGAATTCATTAATTTTAGTTACGATGCAGTACCAGGAGTTAACCTCAATATAATTATATAAAACAAACTTACAAGAATATAGTATTAAAAACTGTATATCAATAAAATCATTTAGTTTTAAGAGTATTATACTGATTTAATTAACAAAATCTATTCTAATCATAACACAAAACAACTTAACGCCATATTGTTTTGACATTTTAATGTGGCGTCGCCTTACGGACAAACCCCGAACATAGTTTGACAGTTACGGTTGGTACACATGAGTTTTTCTCAAAAAAAATGCTGCCAACACTGAAACTTTGATGTTGAGCGTGACAGTCGACAGATTATTTATGTTTTATTGCAAAGGGTTACTTTCAAAGAAAACTAAAACTTATAGATTTGATTTAATTAGGAATCAAAAGTATCATAATTTCTTGTGATAATTTCTCTGTATGGGTTTGTCGCAATCTTTTCTTTGTACGATAGATTTACTAAAATACGATGAACTGAAAATTTCGACATGGCGGCTTCCAGAAAACTACAAGGTAATTAAGTTTTTTATATAAAATTTATCAAATTCGAATTAACGACGCGTTTGCTGCATCCTGAAGTTATTTATTCTAAAATTTATACAGCAGGTTTTATGCTCTTTTTGAGTTCATTGACTGGTGACAAGGTCTTTTATGTGTTTCAAAACAAAGTTACTTTGTTCCATGGAGACTTTTTAATTTTTTTTTAAATTCTTTTAAATAACACAAATTATTTATATCCCATCATATGCATCTTTCATAATTATTCAGGGGCTTACACTAGCAGGACAGTCTACGAAAACAGTAGGGTTTCTTAATATTCTTACAAAGGATTTCATTATGAGATATTTATCTATTTTATTTGTAAAATGGTTATATTCTACATTTATTTATTTACCAGAGGATTTGGCATATATGGTAACAAAAACAAATGTAATGTTGTTTTTAACTTTATCTTAGTTTTATCTTGTTTGACCCACTGTATTTATTTAAGAATTATTAGATTTTTGCATTATAAAATAATACAGAAAAATGATTTTGTGTCTGTATAGGTATTATACCAACCTAGATTTTTAAAGAACTCACACAATCTATTTTTTTTATGTTTTAATAATAATAATATAAATCTTTATTGGGGTAAACTACTTCCAAATTTCTGTAACGATGAGTTCAGCCAAAAATTTAAATTATAAAATAACAAGCGGTAAATGTATAAAACTGCCTAGAAACCATTGTTATTCCTGAATTCACTGTACAGATTTTTAAGTGAGGGCTGGCAGACCTGGTCTGCATGAGATAACTAATTTAACTTTAAAGTTATTTGAAGTTAAGAGTTTAAAATATATTATGAAATCTTGATATATTACAAGTATAAAATATATATATTTTTTTGATGAGTGTAAGATTTTTTTCATTATTTAATTATATTTTATAGTGATATTAATAAAAACTTCACCAAACCAAATGCTACAAGAGACTTAATCTGGTCTTACTTTGGTCTTTTGTTTCTGATTAAACCAAACAAACCTGAGCAAAAACAGAAAAAATATAGAACCAAATGACCTTTAAAAATATGTTAATTTGTATAAACTTCTAGTAACATATTTAATATAGGACATGCAAGTAACAACACTCAATTCTTTAAAATGTTGAATTTTAGGTGAGATAGATCGATGTTTAAAAAAAGTGACAGAGGGAGTGGAGACTTTTGAGGACATTTGGCAAAAAGTGCACAATGCAAACAACAGCAATCAAAAGGAGAAGTATGAGGCGGACCTGAAAAAGGAAATCAAAAAACTCCAGAGGTTACGAGACCAAATTAAAAGTTGGATAGCCTCTGGAGAAATAAAAGACAAAAGTACCTTAATGGACAACCGAAAATTAATAGAAACGGTAAGCTATTTCATGATTAGAATATTAATATAATTTACCTACAGACTATTTATAAATTAAGTGATCATAGTTCTATGTGAAAAAACCTAATTTTAGTGGAAAACGTCGAGGGCGAGAAAGTTGTGTTCAGACCTTATTAAATTTAATATGACATCATTTATGGATGAATGCGAGGAGTTTATTTATTGGACAATCCTTGTACACCTATCCAACAATCTTTTACAATTCGTGACAATTCCTTATTCCACAATCATCTACAATCCTCCAGAATCCTCCACAATCATCTACAATCCTCCAGAATCCTCCACAATCATCTACAATCTTCCACAAGCATCTGAAATCTTTCCACAATCTTTAAAAATCTTCATTATAATTTTATAGGATCTTTCACAATCTTTTTGACCATCTTTGACAATCTTTCACAATCCTTTGATTCTCACAATCCTTGAGCACTTTTTGTCAATAAATAAACCACTTGGATGAATGCTTTGGTTTATTACTTTTAAGGATATGAATATTTTTGTTGTTTCTCCAAAAGTGGTGAATCAAAGAAGTATTAACCAAAGATTTTTTCACCAATTTTGTGAATGTGAATAAAAACATTGTCTTGAATACTATAGTAAGATTTAGTTTTGCACCAAATTTTATAAATTTAAAATATGCTTTTTGGAATTTTTTACATAAAATTATCATTTTTTTCCTATTTATTTATTTATCTTAGTTTTATCGTAGTTATTGTAGTTTTTAATACAGAGGTGTAGAGAGCCCCAAATAAGTTTTAAGCTTGTACTAGGGGCTCTCTACTAATTTTGATCACAAAATTACATTCCAACTATTAATACTGATTTTTACGAAAAAATTTGCTGCCATATTTTTATTATTTTATTATTTTTATTACCTATAAATGGCCCTTTTTACATTATATATATACCGGGTGTCCCAACTCTATTTACCCAGCGATTTTCTCGTAAACTAAAAGAGATAAACAAGTTCTGCGAAAACCATCTTAAATTAGACAACTTAAACTATCTTTAAGCATATATTTAATACTTTTAGCTCTCAAAATGTGGGCATGGGGGCACGGGGGGAGTTTTTTTTAATGGAAAGGGGGGTCGTGTGATACATTATTTTAAAGCAAATAAAATTCTCTATTGGACTGTATATTTTTTAAATTTTTTAAACAATTTTTTTTTGGTTTTGATTCTTTAATTTTTTTGTGCTAAAAAATGCGACTTTTTAAGTTTTTGTAAATTTTTATTAAAAAAAAAGTCAATTAAAATTATTTTAAAAGTATAATTTACGTTTTTTCATCATTAAATTAGTAACTTTTAAAAAATAGTTTGACTTTTTTAGAGTAATTTTGACAAAAATGCCCATTTTCAATCCTATTTTAAACCAAAAAAAAAAATGTTTAAAAAAATAAAAAATAAATAGTTAAATGGAGAATTTAATAAGCTTTAAAATGATGTATCACACGACCACCCTTTCCATTTAAAAAAATGTCCCCCTATGCCCCCTGCCCACATTTTAAGAGCGAAAGTATCAAATATATGCTAAAAGATATTTAAAATGGTTTATTCTGAACTTGATTATCTCTTTTGGTTTATGAGAAAATCGCTGGGTAAATAGAGTTGGGACACCCTGTATATATATTATATAATATAATATACTTATAAAACAAAATTGTTCTTTTTTATGTTAAAAAGGTTTTAACAATAAAAATGTTTCTTTTTTACATTAAAATTATTCTTTTACAAAAAATGCTTGATTTTATATAAAAAATGTTTTTTTACCCTTTTTAAATATTTAGTGACATTTGCTTAAAAAATACCTTGCTAAAACAAATCATTTTCTAAAGTATTGTTTTGTGGTTTTTAGCAAATGGAAAGGTTTAAGGTTGTAGAACGAGAGACAAAAACTAAGGCTTATTCAAAAGAAGGCTTAGGGGCCGCACAAAAATTAGATCCTGCCCAAAAAGAAAGAGATAACATTCAACATTGGTTGGTTGCTTCCATTGATCAATTAAATATCCAGGTAAAAATAAATAAATTAATAAATAAGAGAGGCTGGACGTTGGTATTCATTTACTTCCCTATAAAAAATGTCGTATTAAAACGTATTAAACCAAATTTAGACGATTCCAAATACCTATTAAAAAATACTTATCAATTGTATTTGGAATCGTCTCTATGTGTTTTAATACTTTTCAATATGACATTTTTTATAGAATGGGAATTCGCGAAAGTTAGATTTCTATAACGACAATTTTTTAAAGTAAATCGGCACTTTAACCCATCAAAATCAGCCTATCGTGGTATTCTACCACAAATATCTCGGAACTGATTTTACGAAGAAAATACATATGAACAAATTTATTGAGCAGAATATTCTCTACAAAATACATACAGGGTTATTCAGAAATAAGTTCAAAAAAATTAAGGGGTGATTGTACATTAAAAAATATGAAAAAAACGTTCCTATAAAGGTTGATCTGTAAATGAGCCCTATGACTCTCCTAATACATCTAAAAAGTAGTTTGTATTTAACATATCTGGAACCCTATGAACCACAGTAACAAATTTTTTTACATGCCTTAACATTGATATGGGTTTTATCTTATTTTTATTTGATAAATTTAACTAGGACGTGGAAAATAGGGGGGGGGGTGATGTCAGTTTTTTGTCTGTTTTTTTTTGACATTTTCATGATAAAATATTAATCTTTTCTTTTGTGCAATTTGTTTGTGCAGAATTTTATTGGCATATTTTTGGTCCAGTGATTTTATTCGTTACGTCTGTGGTTGTGTTTTTGAGAAATAACAGGGGTTTTGTGCCCTCCGCTTAGGAGGGGACGCTAATCAGAGTGGGAATTTTATAATTTTGGTCAGGGAAAACCTGGAAAAGTCAGGGAATTAGGATTATGTCAAGATTAATATATTTTTCTTAAATTTTAGACCGATGCATTTGAAAGTGAGATTGAGTCGTTATTAGCGAA
This sequence comes from Brachypterus glaber, assembly GCA_958510825.1. NCBI lineage: Eukaryota > Metazoa > Arthropoda > Insecta > Coleoptera > Kateretidae > Brachypterus > Brachypterus glaber. The sequence goes on along the minus strand of OY294045.1, from coordinate 60,918,530 downwards.
CAAAAAGAAGAAATTAGATAAAGACAAACAGGAACGAATGGATGAGCTGAAAGCAAGACTGGAAAAACACAGGTTTCACATAAAAAAGCTGGAAACATTGCTGCGAATGTTAGACAACATGTCTGTGGAAGTTCAGCAGGTAATAAATAATGTAGTTGGTTAGTAAAGTGTCTGGTGATCTCAATTGGGCCCTGTTAGCAAAAAGCAACCAACCCAAAAATTAAAAAAAAAAGAGATAATGCTCACAATATGGGAAATATTGTTGGTTGGTTTCCTTTTGCCTAACAGGACCCAATTAACGTCAAGCTAAATCTGTTACTTATAGTTTAAATATTAATAAAATATAATCGTCTGTATTTCTGGACCTTACCAAAGAGTTTAATACAGTAGATCATAGCATTTTATTAGCAAAATATTATACGTGTCTGAAATAGACTGCAGTAACTCATTTGCGAAATTGTGTTAAAAAGCGAGGATTTAAGCAGTTCGCGTAACTCCGTCTGAGGCGAGGGTCGCTGCGTTCTATTTCAGACATGGAGAATACATTGTAATTAGTTAGCAATAGTTTAAATATTAATGAATGATTGTCGGCTGTATTTATGGACCTGACCAAAGCGTTTGACACGGCAGATAATATTATTTTTTTAGCAAGCTACATTGTAATTAAACTTCATTCAACAAGAGAATATGACTGACGTCACAGCGCGTAAACTAAATAGCACTTTGCAGGGCAATTGAAACTTATTTCTTAAGACTTATTAAATTATGTATATTATACATTTTCTAAATTAATTATGTATTAAGTCTAATGAATAAGGTTCAATTACACTACAGAATGATTTTTAATTTACGCGCTGTGATGTTAGAGACGTATTCTCTCGTTGAATGGAGTTTAATTACAATGTAGTTTGCTAACAAAATAATATTATCTGCCGTGTCAAACGCTTTGGTCAGGTCCAGAAATACAGCCGACTATCTTAAATCCCTCGTTGAATGGAGTTTAGTTAACAAAGTGTCTAGCAATACCAATTTAATTCAAGCTAAATATGTTACCAATAGTTTCAATATTAATAAAAGATGATCGACTGTATTTTTGGACCTGATCAAACCATTTAATACAGTAGATCATAGTATTTTGTTATTAAACCATATTGAAATTAGTTAGCAAAGAATCTAGCGATAAGAATTAGGGATCGACCGATATGGGACTTTTTTGCCGATACCGATAATCGGCCGATACCGATATGGACGTTGCCGATATATATCTGCTTATTAAATATGAATAAAACAATGAATAGGTACAAAATTTTAGTCAGTTCTATAGATATAATAACTACATGTAAACCTTTTTATTTCAAATTAAAACAGAGCTCTTACATATTTATTAGAATTTTGGCAGATTACACAATATGTTTAAAAATGGAATGGGTTTTTGAGGTTGCTGAAACCAAATCCGATGTTATAAATTTAAAATGTCCGTCGAAATTAAAAAAAAATCGCCGAAAATTAGTGATCAAGTATTTTTTAGGTCGCTGAAATCCCGAATCCGAAGTTTAAAATTCAAAATAAAAATTACAAAAGTAACCGGACTTTATTGCCCCAGTATTAATCCACATCGAGAAAGCTTTTCTTTTGTTTCAGCGACCTCAAAAATACCAATTTTTGGTAAAAAATACTGAATTTTTTTAAATTTCGACGCTATATTGGATCTGCCGCTTTCAATTTTAAATTATTAACATCGGACTCGGTTTCAGCAACCTTAAAAAACCCTACACTAAATTTACATTAAATTTAATAAATCAGAAGTAGTATTTGTTTGTTTGTTTGTTTGTTTGTTTGTTTGTTTATTTGTTTGTTTGTTTGTTTGTTTGTTTGTTTGTTTGTTTGTTTGTTTGTTTAACCTCGTACTATTCTACTTAATTAAGCATCCCCTAAGTCCAGGACTTGTGTGGGCTAGTAGTAGAGGGAACCACCAGCTTATACTGACTTTCGAACCAGTTTCTAGGGAGTGTCCGTTTCACTTATCGCCTTCGCCAAATTTCAATTAATTATTAACTGAAAAAGGCAAATCGGCGCCAGTGAGAATCGAACTCACGATAGTAGACTTGCTATGCATAGTATGTTGCCTATACAAGCAGGTACATGTAAAATTTACGAGATTTAACTTGTAATTTTACAATTTTTTAGGAATATTACGTACATGTGCATGTAATATTCCTAAAAATCGTAAAATTACAAGTTAAATCTCGTAAATTTTACGTGCACCTGCTTGGCAACATATTACCTTTGATTTAGCATGTAAATTTACACTTTTTTTTGTAGTGTAGGATACTTTCAAACATATTGTATGATTTGACAAAATTCTAATTAATTTGTCTATTCTTAGCCTTAATGCAAGTTTGGGATTAATTATCTCGAAAATGGCGTATAGGATAAAACTTTTAGTTAGGCTAGTATCTAAACATTATGTAGAGCTAGAATCCATTGACAGAACCCAGACACATGACCTGTGTTATTAAACTTTTCTTTAAGTAATGTTACTTTTTATAATATAAATTATATATTATTATTTAAATTTTCTTTAAAATATGCTACTTTTTATAATATAAATTATTAATTTAACGTAATATATAATTTATTAATTATTACGTTTTTAGAACGCCGTTCTTTATTAAAAATATAAAAATTCACAATTATTGAAATATTATAGTTTTGTTGCTGATGGAGTTTCATATCGGCCGATAACCGATATAGAGATTTTTTGCCGATATTGCCGGTATCATATCGGTATCGGTCGATCCCTAATAAGAATTCAATTTAAGCTAAATCTGTTACTAATAGTTTCCGGACCATTATACCTATGCTGGTTTTTCATGTTTTGTGAAGTAGAATAATTTCCTTTATTTCCCGATAAAAGACTGCAAACACCGTGTATATTGTATAAAGTAAGGTTTGAATAACACAATGCTAACGTGTAATTTCTCAGATTCGTCGTATAAAAGACAACGTAGAATACTACATAGATTCGTCCATGGAGCCGGACTTCGACGACAACGACGAATACATCTACGACGACATCATCGGCATGGACGAAGTGGAAATCTCCGGCGTCGGCCTGCCCTCGTCCGCCACGACGGACAGCAACGAGACAGGCGGCACGCCAACCTCGATCATATCCGGCTCATCTCCGATCTCATCTCCCGTAGTTCAAATGTACCATTCCAGTGATAGTTCGAACGAGGGTATCGACAAGAAGGTGATTTGTAAAGAACAGCCGAAGGTTGGTTGATAACAGTATACACTATAGTCTAAGATCCGGCCTCAGGTCGACCTTAACCCATCTGTTTTTCTAATCAAAAGTATTTTTTATCAAACATAATACATATGCAAACAAATGTCACATGAGTTGCCTAATTATATCAGGTCCTGGCTATCCTTAATTAATTATAAACCAGGGGGCTGAAATTAGAAATTTGCACCAATCTGTTTTTTAATTGAAATATATATTAAAATAAAGGTAATTTTGTTGCGAACACGGTAGTATAGGGTTGTCTAAGCAAAATTGGTCCAGACTAGGGGTTGCCGCGCTTTGAAATCCGAATATTCAGTACAGTAAAGTTAGATTTTAATTGTGAAAGTGAAATATACTGAGGCCAATTTTTTGATATGTGAAAGGGGGCTATCGAAGAAGCTTAAATCCGGATTTTCGTATGTTTGTGTGGTTGCTTCCGGTCGCCATATTGGAAAACACGAATTGCTCCATATCTCCAAAGCTATTGGTTTAAGCGGAAAAATTCCAAGGACCAAAGTTGTAGATAATTAAATATTTTATTTTTATATTTTTTTTGTGCCGGCAATAGTTTATGTTCATTTTAAAATTTCAAATATTCGGTCTTAAAGCGTGGCAACCGCTAGCCTGGACCAGTTTTGCTTAGGCAACTCTATATTACCGTGTTTGCAATAAAATTGCCTTTATTTTAATATATATTTCAATTAAAAACAGATGGGTGCAAATTCCTAATTTTAGGTTTATAATTATTTAAGGGTAGCACATATTTCGCCTTTGCAGACCACATTTTGAGCCGAAAATTCTCAGTTATTATTAAGATATTAAGATAGGGCTTTTCTTGTACAGTTGAAAAGAGTTGCTCGAGTGCCTAACGTCGTCCTTTTTTTTATTTTGCTTTCCCATTTTGAAAATTTTCAAATTTTTGGGAAAGCCTGTATTCGTGCAAAATTTTTCTAGAATTTTTTTTTTCGAATTTTTGCGTTTTATGACGTTTTTGTCGATATAAATCAATTTCAAGCAAAAAAAAAATAATTGCCGGTCGATCGGTCGGTCCGGGAAATCTTGTGTACACGATAACTTAAGAACGCTTTAAGCTAGAGACTTTTTATGTTACCAAAAGTTCTCGATCGGGATTGTTTTTAGTGAACATTGGGGTGCGGCAAGGTTGGCAAATGGGGGAAAAAACATTTTTTTTACAAATATTTGAAAATTGCTATATAGGGGGTTTTAAGGTTGCAGAAATTGAATCTGATAATAAAATTTATCTAACTCTACCCCCGCGGGGGTGAGGTGGTATATATTTTTAATATTTTCGTCAAAATTTGTATACAGGGGTTTTTGGGGTCGACAATTCTAAATCTGATATTTTTTTTAATTTCACCCCCTGAGGGGCGGGGGGTAGTTTTCGTAAAAATTGGTATATTAGGGTTTTTGAGGTTTCTGAAAGTGAATCTGATAATAAAAAAAATTCTAACTCCACCCCCTGAGGGGATAGTTCTTAAAAATTGATATATTGGGGTTTTTGAGGTTGCTAAAAATGAATCTTAAAATGTTTTTTTTCTAAATCCACCCCCTGTTGGGCGGGGGTAGTTTTCGTGAAAATATCGATCTATTAATAACCGAAATTTTTCGGATTAAAGAAAGCCTTACAAATGCCATTTTAACCAATACGAACCGGGTCTTACTCACACATACATATTTTATCTTTTCCATCATGGACAAGAAAAACTTTTGTTGAGTTTTTTTTTTTTAATTTAAAAGGTCCCTTAACCTAAAAACACTAGTCTACTAGTGGCGATGCCACTGATTTAGTGTGCCCTTCTCCGTGTCCTCAGTTTAGACCGCCAAAAATTAAAATGCCATTTTAACCAATACGAACCGGGTCTTACTCACACATACATATTTTATCTTTTCCATCATGGACAAGAAAAACTTTTGTTGAGTTTTTTTTTTAAATTTAAAAGGTCCCTTAACCTAAAAACACTAGTCTACTAGTGGCGATGCCACTGATTTAGTGTGCCCTTCTCCGTGTCCTCAGTTTAGACCGCCAAAAATTAACGTGCGCATGCTCAGTCAATTTCCTCGTAAGGGTCTAACCACGCAAAGTTTTCCACGCGTTTTTGTCCGCAGTGACACACCAAACCAAATAATTTTATTAATATTACAGTTAGCCCTATATCGCATCGTGTTCCTATTTGAGAACTTAACTTCAAAGTACCACACGGCAAAGCCCTATATCGCATCGTGTTCCTATTTGAGAACATAACTTCAAAGGGTCACACGGCAGGCCTTAAATACTTTTAAATAAAAAGTCAAGCACCAACAATTTTTTTATCCAATCTTTTTTATAGACCTAACCTAAACAAAAAACACCAAAATTAAAGTAATCGTTAGAGCACTTAAAAAAAAAATCGAAAAAAAAAACATTTTTATTTTTCTAAAATAGTTTTTGGAAAATTACCTATCCACAATTTTATACCTTTATTGGGAGACCAATACTACCTACTAAGATGTTGAATGCAGTTTATATACATATTGTACCAATTTGACAACTAAAAGATTGTTTATTAATTAAAAACATTTTCTGTTTTAAAACAACGTATTAAAAAATTCCGTTTTTTAACATACCTAATTTGGCCCTCATGTTTCTTTCGTTTTCAGCCTGTAAAACCCACCCCAGTCCGCGCCACAAGTACAATAGCCAACACGACGTCGACGATGAGTGTGATAGGCAGCACGATCATGAACAACCTGAACAACAGTACGTCCTCCATCTTGAACTACAGTTGCAGCAGTAGCGCCACCTCTACGCCGAGCGGGAAGCAGCAGCCGATCGCGGCGCCGAGCCTCATCAGCAGTACGCCAACTAGTAAACCCATGATCACGATGTCCTCGATGCTGACGCGAGATGGCGCCGTAACGACGACGACGTCGCCTGTGCCGACGCCGACGATAGCGTTGTCGATGCCGACAATTACGAATAACTTTGCCGCCGTCGCGGCGAACATCAGCATAGGATTGGCAGCGGTTGCCAAGACTACTACGAGTAAGTACTGGCACCAGATGACTATAATACCCTACTACCCTAAAAAGCAGTAACTCCATATTTAATAAAACTGAGATAATGGCAAAAACAGTAAATCGTCTTAGCCACTCCCTTGTGTTATAGCTAGAATCGAGAAAGTGGGTGTATAATTTTAGGTTTAAAGTACCTTTATTATAACACAAGTACGCAATCATTAATTATTTATGGCAGTTGCTGCTTTTTAGTTTAGTATATTGTAGGAATGCTATACTAAAGAGCAGTATACGACAAGATAAAGAGAAAACAACCAAAAAATAAAAAAATATATTTTTAAATTTTCATTTAAAAATAAATTTTACTTTCCCAAGGAAAGTCTGGAGTTAGTAAAAAAAATGAAAAATTTTTATTGCTTTTTTTTCACGTTTCTCGATGTTTTATATCCAAAAAATATGATTTCCGTTGATAAAATTCTGTGTGGGGTAAGGGAGTAAAACTGGGTAAAAACAAGTTTTTTCAAAAACATTTATTTTTTGATTTTTTTTTTAGTTTTTCGAAAAAAGAAACTTTTTGAAAAAAAAAATCAAAAATTTATTTATTTTTTTGTTTTCCAAAATAATTGTTTTAATGAACAAAGACTTAGACGGGAAAGTATTATTTTATTGGCATCATACAAAAACTATAATAATGCAAAAAGAAACGGTTTTATTAATGCTTTACATCCTTCTAATTTTATTTTAATATATTAGGTAATATAAAACTGTCTGTCTGATATTCCACTAATATTTTCTTTCATAAAAAAAACTTATTTGGAGTAACTGCTTTTTAGCTTAGTAACAGTCCCTTGCTTTAGAGATACTGCAATTTTCATAAGTTTATAACTGCATAAATAAAACTATTTACTCAAATTTGATTGGTTCAATAAATTAAAAATCCACAAAAATTGGCTTTTTAGCTTAGGCGGTAACTTCAATTTTTTGAGATTGTGTTGTTTTTCATATTTTCAGTTTTTTACAAAGACAATAAAAAAGGAAAATTGCGGAAATGATCAATAAAAATTAAAAATAGTAGAGGTCCGAAAATAGAACCCTGAGGTAACCAATATTTATTGGTTGCGGTCGAAGCCAAAAATCGAGAACCTTCCCAAAAAGCTTAGAAAGAAAATATCTTTTTTTAATTTTACTAATCATACGTTTGACATAGTCCAAAAACTATGGTAGATCAATAAGATATACCAAGTAATACCATTTCTTAACATACGTGCCCAATGTTGTGACCCCTGAGTTATTAAATAAAAACCGAATTTTTTAGCCACTTTCAAAGGGGCGTGGCTCCCTTACCACGCATTTTTAGCCATATATTTATAGGAACTCTTTGTCATATTTTCTGATGTAGAATCACACCTAAAATTTCGGGCCTTATTTCAAATACACCGTAAGTAAGAGTATTATTTTTTAGTTTTATAATATACAGGGTGTCTCAACAAAGCCGACTCGGTCGATATATAGTAAAGTATCCACTTTAGAGAAAAACTTTAATGAGAAAAGTTGTGTGGTTTAAAAGAAAGGCACATTTTAAAAATATTTTAAAATATACAAGATGGTCTTCTTAGGGTGGGTAACATCTTACTTTTTTTTAATGGATTGGTATATTTTTTATTATGCCATCTTATTTCTCATTAAAATGCCTTTTTTTTTGATACCATATTTATGGGTCTGTTATTCATAGTTTTTGAGATAATTTTTTTTTTAGAAAAAATGCATTTTTAGTGATAAGATAAAACCTTCTCCAATTTCTTTATTTTTTGTCAAATATTAATAAAATTTTACAAGATTATCTTGAAAGGGTGTATCTAATTACTTTATATGCCAAGAATAAAATATTTTATACAGGGCGTTCAAAATAAATATTAAAACTTTTGTACTTTCAAACATAAATTTTTTTTTAAATGGAATGCTATTTTGGACGCCGTGTATAAAATATTTTATTTTTTTCACATAAAGTAATTAGATACACCCTTTTAAGATAAGCTTGCAAAATTTTATTAATTTTTGACATAAAAAGAAATTGGAGAAGGTTTTATCTTATCACTAAAAATGCATTTTTTCTCAAAAAAAATATATCTCAAAAACTTTAAATAATAGCAGCAGTTAATTATAACATATCCAAAGTTCAATCAAATCTGTCTGAAACCACTTCTACATAAGAAGGGGGCAAGGTACTTTGGGGGTCAACGAGCTTTTTCATAGTCCTATTTGTTTTCAGCGCCCAAAAATACGCAAGAAAAATATATTCTGGTTAATAGTAATTGAACTTATTTTTTTGTGGGCCGGTGTAATCAAAGGCTTTTGTTAGATTGAGCAGGGTCATGGACCCAAGTAATGAATTAGTTGGAAATCAACGTTCTTTAAATAGTGATATTCTTCAAATAATCGTGATTCAGAAAGACCTAAGCTTTAATAACGAAAAGTCTGTCTTATTTTTTTTTATGAAACCGTATTTGTATTCACTAAAGACATTGTTTTCAAATAATTGTCTTTTCTGTTTATACAGGGTTATTCAGAAATAAATTGGAGAAATTTAAAAGGTGATACTAAGTTAAAAAATATGAAAAAAGAGTTCCTATAAAGGTTGGTTCCGAAATGAGTCCTAAGGACACTAAATCTGTAAACTCTAGTTCAGTTTCAGTGACTGCGTCACCGATCTAGTGTCCTTAAGCTACGGCTCTTTAAAATTGCAATAAAAATAAGGTTTTTAATTAATAACTTTTGTACCCTTTAAACTAGAGCTTTTGCATGTATACTAGTATTAATAAGGGCAATCAGTTTATGTTAATTAATTTTTTTTAATTTATCCAGAGGCGTGCCTAGACGGACAATATATGTGAGGATTAAACATCTTTGCCCCAAACTTTTTTATGTATTTTGTTTTGGACTTTTGGTAAAATATATAGATTCCTTGAGTAAAAATACATAAAAAATGTCACACAGTGTAACACTGCAGGAGCAACTGTATTCAAAAAAAAATTCAATTAAGAGGAAGTAACATTTTGTGCCACTAAAAATGTTACTTTTTAAAAGGCTAATATTAAATTTAGGTGTTTTGGTGAAGAATACTTTTTTGCTTAGTTTTAAATGAAGAATCGCCCTAAAGCATTAAAATTTTATTGGTGCTTATTTGTTCCCCATTCAATATGTCAATATTCGAAGGGCCGCAGCTCACTTAAGGCGCATTTCCAGAACAACCTTTATATTTGTATACTTTTTTTTCATATTTTTTAACCTAGAATCACCTCTTAAAATTAACAATTTATTTCTGAATAACCCTGTAAGGTGATTTTTAAAATCTTTTTGAGATTATGGAAAGTGCAAAATTCTCATTTTTGTAAAATTATTTTTTAGCTTCAGTGGAGAATAATCCATCGTCTGTGATAACGAATATTAGTCAAGTATCATCAGTTCAAAACAACCCGGCCATTAGCAATATTTCGCTGAACAGCACCATCCACAGCATAAACAATACGTCTCAGGTAGGTAAAATACTCGTATAGGTAAAATCACGACCAAAAAACCCTCGTATAATAGGATACTCAACGCAAAATCAACCTCACTGGGTGCCGCTGGGCTGTGATTGATTACAATAGGTTGTCAAAAAGTGTTCATTATTTTTAATGTTAATAAATACTCGGTTAACTCAGGTATACCTTATTAATCAGTACTTCAACCATTTTTATGCTGTTATAGTACCTTTTTGGTATACACCAATTTGAAATATCTCTTTATAAACATCTTTTCGCCACTATAAAATAATGATGGTCTTGTTAGTAAAATATCGTTTAAAGTTCTGATTTAATTAAAAATAGTTTGGAAAATTTTAATTTTCTTGAGCACCCGGTAAACGAATACTAAAAATCCGGCATTTGATTATGATATCCGATTATTTCTTAATCAGGGCCGTAGCTATGGGGGGAGCCTCCCCCCACCTATCTTGAAATCAAAAAAGTTGCATATTTCATGGATTCAAAATACAAAAGTTGTATATTTCACGAAAATGTGGGGACCTTTTTGTTATTCATTAATTTTTTGTCAAAGAAAAAAGTTGCATATTTAGGGATTTAAAATACAAAAGTTGCATATTTCACAAAAGGGTGGGGACCTTTTTTTAGTCATTAAGTTTTTTGACGAAGAAAAAAGTAGCATTTTTAGGCTAAAAAAAGTTGTCATTTTGACCTTCTCCCCCCCCCCCCCACGAAATCTTCTTCGCTACGGCCCTGATCTTAATCTTCTGGCGTCGCGTGACAGTGTATGTTTGCGGCACTACAACACTTATCTTCCCCGCCGCTGAATGGGGGAAAGTGCCTCGAGAGCTACTCTCTCGATCATTTTTCAATGTAAAATTCGTTTGATTTTTCCAAAATTAAAGCGTTTTAGGTCCAAGCCCTTTAATATGTTGTTTTCTTTTCCAGCCTCATAACCAAACGACAACGACGAACCCGTTACTGAAGCAGTTTGAGCCGCCTCAACCACTCCACATACAAAACAGTAATTGCATTACGCCCGACGACAGTCTACTTAGCAAGGAATCTCCGTTAAATATCGAAACGCCCATTTTGACGAATGGGTCCACGGATAGTGAAAAGGTTGGTAAAATATCGAAAAAAAATATTCAATAAAATAAAATAATAGTTTATTATTCAACGAGCGTATAATAATTGATATCAGTGAGGGTGAATTTTGGGACATGAGCCGATAAGCAAGTGGCTTAATCACCCGAATGATTAATAGATATTATACGCAAGTAGAATACTATACTTTATCCACGTCCGTTTCGGGTTTTAAACGGTTTATTTTTACAGACCCCTGATTAATAGGCCTATTGGCAATGCGGAAAACTATTTCGGATTTTATCTCGAGCGCCAGATTGAGAAGTTAACTCTTCGATTTTGAGACAGAATTGTCAAATAAGTTAAACACAGATTTAAAGAAATAATACTATTTATAACAATAACCTAACAACATTTACTAAATAATACTCTGGTTCCTACGGGATCAGTCAGTCTCTGCGACCTTCTACAGGTTCACAGTAGTCGGGCACGGGTCTCGATCGGACGGGGCCTCTCAGAGGTTTGAGAGTAAAGGGGTCCACTTTAAGCCGTTTGCAATAATTAGCGAAAAACGACCTTTTAAGAAGCCGCCGAAATCAACGGTCTCGTAACGCACTCGTCAACAGTTTGTGTTTATGAAAAAGTTTACTATCAGATAATACGACTCGGTTGTGAGTTTTCGGAGTACGGAAAAATCAGAGACCGCATTGCTGTGTATAGTTTGTTTGGTATATTTAAGAGACAGGCTTAGTGCCTATGGCTCATTTTTCAATATAGGAATTAGTTTGAACGGAGAATTGGGGGAGCGAATCTCAGCTCACTGATGCTGGAGTTACATCTGTCGTGAATTGGTGAGAGAGGCGAAGGGGAGGGATGGGAGTTGGAGGGGAGGGATGCGAGGGGGGTGAGTGATCCTAGCTCACTGATGCTGAACTTGCATCAGTCCTGAATTGATCAGAGAGACCGGATTTTGTGCTGCTTCTGTTATAAGGAAATTCTCCGGTGATATTCGGTCCTCGGCGCGTTTGCGCTTTACTACCAATACTTCCGGACTATTTTAGTAATGAAGGATTCACTTCATTACAGTGTTATTTTTTTTGGAGCAGTATTTTGTGTAAAAAAATACGAAAAACGTAAAAAATTTTTTTTTACTCACAAAAATTTCCCACTTTTTACCTGTTATATTTATTTTTTTTTTAGATTTCAGATGGCATGACATCCTTAAAATCCATGGCGCAACAAGTCATAGAAAGAGCAGGCTTAGAAAATAATAACCAAGTTATATTGGAAACAAAATCGAATCAGAATCAAGGCAAATCCGACGCCCACATACCTCCATTACTGGGTGTAGCACCCCTAGGAGCCATACCTTTGCAAAAAGAGCACCAGGATCAGTTCCGATTGATGGAAGCAGCTTTCTACCACATGCCTCACACGTCGGACAGCGAGAGGCTGCGAACGTACCTTCCTCGAAACCCTCACAATACTCCTGCTTACTATGTTCAAAGTCCATTAGCTCATTCGGATAGCCTAGAGTTCTATCAGAGATTAGCAACGGAGACTTTATTTTTTGTGTTCTATTACATGGAAGGTACAAAAGCTCAGTATCTAGCCGCTAAAGCACTTAAAAAACAAAGTTGGAGGTTTCATACGAAGTACATGATGTGGTTTCAGAGGCACGAGGAACCGAAAATAATTAATGAAGAATATGAGCAGGGAACTTATATTTATTTTGATTATGAGAAATGGGGTCAGAGAAAGAAGGAAGGGTTTACGTTTGAGTATAAATATTTAGAAGATAGAGACCTTAATTGAATAAACTATTTATAATAAAGCTGTGTTTTATTTAATAATTCCATCATTGAGCCTCACAGTGTCCAAAATCACCGAGTTTCGAGTTTATTGAGGATGACCCTAGTTCACTTCGTTCAGCGACAACTTGCTGTTGCCGAAAAACCGCTGCTGGATAGAGTAACCCTAGTTTTTATTGCCCGCAGCATCTACCGGCGGTTCTCTGAACTCGCCGGAGCTTTCTGAATTTGGCGCTAGATCGAGACATTAGGATCTAGAAACCTTTAACGTAAAAAAAAGTAAAAAGTTCCTAAATATACCGCTAGATGGTCAAATTAGTATCTAGAAACCTGTAATGTATTTGAAACTGTCAAAATGACAGCTTCGTCGAGATGTTAGCTCAAATTTTTTTGGGTGTTTTCGTATATTTTGATAATTAATTTTTAAAATAATGATTAATATTTGTACCATTAAATATATAAAAATAAATTAACATGTTAAAAGTGTGTTAGAAACCGAATAAAGGACAATAACCATATACGATTTAGGAATGCAAGCAGAAATGAGTTCTTTAACCTTCAAAGAAAGTGTTTATCTTACTTTTCATGAGAAATATGTTCGAAATATCTGTATTTGTCTGACTTTATTTTGTACTGCACTAGGAGCAATTAGGTAATTATTTAGTCATTTAAAAAAAAGTTTGTTGAAATTTTACAGAAACAAGGAATAAGCTTAACCCGCAAGTGCTGTTGTGGGGTCTAAGCAAACCCAAGACTAAAATAAAAAGTATTGTTCGGGTTTTTACTCCACTCTTTAAATATTGTTTATTTTTTTTGTTAAAGTTTATTTTGTTTTTATCTTTAGTGGTTTTTATTTCTAATGTACTACAAATAAATAATTTTCTACATTAATATTGCTTTAAATGTCTCTTCATTCTAACTTGAAGTTGGCAACTATGTGAAAATAAAATGGGGTCTGTGGAAACCCCACAACGTAATATATGTACTAACAATATCTCGGTGCCACTTGAGGGTTAAAGCTTGTGCTGTGGCTCTTGTTTTTTTTTATTTATTTATTTCAAGAATTACTTGGTATACTCTGCCTATAAGTCTTGTAGGCTATTATTGGTACAACCCCTAAAAAATTTACCCTTTCTTTAAACTAATCTTTAAATCTTGTAGTCAAACAATTTAATTTTTAATTGCTATTAAAATCCTACATTCCTAATTTTATATTTGTAGTCCCTTGGCTGCAGTATTTATCTTTATACACTATTTGTTGGGCTATGTAATATGCTATGGACTAATCAAGTATAAAAAGCAGACCAGTTTCTATTTCAAACGATTGACTAGTTTCTATAAAACACAAGACAATCACACAAAACTGAAACAATCATGCAGCATTTGTGATGACTTGACCTGTAGAAGACATCTTTTTGGAAAGCCAGCTAATCCATGGAAAAATTTGTTTCTTGATAAGAAACTTAGCTGTGAAATTGAAAAAGTAAGTATCATTTTAAAATTATTATTCTGAGATATTTGTAGGATTTTTTTACATAAAAAATCCAAGATTTTTGAAGACTCCCAAAAAGTTGTACATGGAGTTCCCATGTACTTTGCAGTGATTCACCCCTCAGGTTTCGATGTTTTAATGAATAAAACCCTAAAATTGACTAAAATTCATACTACTTCTGGAATAAACGGAAGTCCTGAAATGGTCATATTACACTAAATTTTGCCTTATATAAACCTATAAAAATGTTCAAAATTTCATTTAAATCCATTCACATTTGTGGAAGATATGGAATTTTAACCGCTAAAGAAAATAGCAAGACGCCCCCGCCGACAAATTGCAGCTGGCGCACACCTCTAATTGCATTGTTTTATTTATTTTTTAACATATTTATTAGTTTTTCTGAGGAGTCTTGCAATAGTAAAAAAAGTTGAAAATATTTCTTTTTTTACGTTTTCGACGTTTTATATCCAAAAAAATATTATTTCTGTCAGGAAAAAAATTCTGTCTCTTGGTGGGTCTGTTTGTCCTTAAAATCCTTAAATCTGGCAGTCTTATTTATTCTTTCTTTTTCTGTATTCTAGTGATTAGTATTACTGATTTTTCTTATTTCATTACATAGGGTTCCCACCAGTCAGGGAAGTCAGGGAAATGGAAATTGAAACCTGGAAGTCAGGGAATATCGCCATTTTTTCAAAAAAGTCAGGGAAATTTTGATTTTTTAAAATTATTGCAAATTTTATTTTATAAATCTTAGCCTATGTTTAATAGTTTGCAAAAAAATGCGCCTGTGGCACTATATTTACTACATTTTTAGTAAATGCAGAATGCCTAACATTTCTTTTGCAATGTCACGTCCTACTATTTTTGCATTCACTTCAGATTTGTTGCTTAGGTTATCAGATTTGCTGTATTTAATTATAATGTTAAGTTAATTAACCAATTTATATACTATGTTTGCTGTTTCTTTACCAATTTTTAACAAAAATAAAAAAATTGTCTGTGTCGCCACATTTTAATCTATTTTAAGGAATATTTTCAAAAATTTTCGCCTGCCTCGCCGGATTTCCTATTTCCAAACTAATTTTTATTAATAATTGCCAGTTTTGGTATTTCTTAGCAAATTTTAAATATCAGGTAATTTTAATAAAAATTGCCTTCGGCGCCATATTTGCATTTTAACGAATTGTTTTAAATACGTGCAAAATTTTTCACCTCTTGCGCCAAATTTTTTATTTAGTACCTAATTTTTAATAATAATTTTACCTGCGACACTATTATTGCATTTTTACCAATTTTTTCCATTTTCGCAGAAAAAATTAACCAAATTTTTTGCTATGGCGCTAGATTTGATGTTGAAGCATCATGTTTCTTAACCAAGTATAATTGCGAAAAAAATTTCTGTGGTGTCACATTTTAACCAATTTTTAAAAAATTGCAAAAAAATTGCCTGCGGCACCGGATTTTCTGTTTCCTAATTTTTAAAAATTATTATAAAAGTTGCCGGTTTTGGTATTTCCTTGTCAATTTTAGATATAAATTTTAATAAAAACTGCTTGCGAGGCGATATTTGCATTTTAAACGCATTTTTCAGAATATTCTAAAAAAATCGCCTGCGGCTCTTTTCTTGCTATTTACTTACTAACTTTTAATAATAATTGTAAGAATAACTTCAACAAAAATTGCCATTTGCATTTTTTACGAATATTAGAGAAAATTTGCAAAAATGTGCGCTTTTGACGGATTTGTTATCTCCTAAATAATTTTTAATATTAATTGTATTTTTTTAAGAATATTTGCAAAAAATGTTTTTTTTGATAAGAGAATTTTTGAATTTTGGGTCAGGGAAAACTACATCAAGAGTCAGGGAAAAGTTAGGGAAAAGTCAGGAAAATTCATTTTCGCCTTTTGGTGGGAACCATGTTAAAATTATTTTTATTTTACATAACTAATGATTTGATATAGTATTTTTTTATTTATTTATTTATTTTTTTTTTCGTACGCATTCAAAATCTATAAATATGTTTCCTGGGGCATTGCCATTAAAAACTGACAAGAAAAATAAAACTGTTCATATTTAACTAAATAGCTTAATTTATACGACCTTAAACACTGTATAAATTATTTCAAAATTTCCTTAAAATGTCCTTAAATTAAAAAAAAAAATGTCCTGAAATCCTTAAAAAAAATCACGATTTTACGCCTGCTTTGAGCTAAAGACTTAAATTTAAACCGTCCAAAGTTATAGGCTGGTAAAAATCGGGGTGGGTTAATGGGGTGAAAATTTTGTTTTTTTTAAACATTTATTTTATTATTTTTTATTTTTTTCAAATTTTTTTCATTTTTTTTTTATTTTTCAAAAAAAAAATTGTTTTGTTTTACTGTTTACTGTAGGCACTGTAACAGGAACCAGCTGAACAGTTGCAAGCACCTTGTCAAAACATCGGCACTAGGCACTAATTTAAAACGTTATGAAAAGGAAAGTTGTGTGATCACGTGAATAGGCAACCATTAATACACCTGCATAATTAATTAAAGTTTGAAAGTCTATCAAAACGTTAAACTCCTGCAAAAATTTGTATATAACATTTTTTATAGGGTTTAAAAACAGTTTTCATTTAAAACATTTTTTGAAATCGGGTTATAAATAAGTGAGATATGCAAAAAAACGGCTTCCTGCTTTAAACGTCAATATCTCGAAAACAATGCATTTTAGGAAAAAATAGTTTGTAACATTTTTTGACCAATTTAAAATTTTGTTTCATATCAGTGCTAAATTAATAAAATACAATAATAATTGCCTTAATTATAACCAAAAAACGCTAAAAATAGGAGTTTTACCCCATTCTTACCCCCTTACCCCCAATCATTTACCCCCAAAATTTAATCAGTTTTTCAAAATACAACAGACAGAGAGACAGACGGACGAAATTTTTTCGGCGATGATTTCAATAGTAAGTAAGTAAGTAAGTAATTTTATTTGTGATACAATGTTTTCACACGTCAAATAATAAATAAATGTTACATTAACATAATTAAAATAGGTTAATTTAAATCAAAATTCAAAATACAAAATTTCACGGCACAATTTAGTACAGCCAAACATATATTCAAAATTTGTAATTTAAAAAATCACTCGTACTATACAGGGCCTTTTCAATCAAAAACTCCTTCAATTTAATTTTAAATTGCCTTGTTGGAAGATTGCGCATATTTAATGGCAAATGATTAAAAAAAGTAGGTCCATAGAAGTTAAAGCCAAGTTTACTGCTCTGAAGTCTAAAATTGGGCAATCTAATATTATGAGAGAATCGAGTATTTCTCTCATGGATATCTAATTGTTGAGAAAAATCAGAAAAATTTTCTTTAACATAACAGGCAGTAACATAAATAAACAAAGATGATACAGTTAAAATCTTAAGTTCAACAAATTTATGCTTTATATCAGCCCTATAACCCATATTGCATAAAACCCTTATTAAACGCCTTTGAATCCCAAAAATTCTATCCAACCCTGAAGCACTCCCCCAGGCCACAAGGCCATAACTTACCCTAGACTCAAATAATGCATGGTATGCTGTTTTTAAAACGTCAGGAGAGACCATCCTAACAAGGGAGCGGAAAACAAAAACACTTTTTGACAGAGAGCCCGCCACAGCATTTACATGAGAATTCCAATTTAGGTCCGGGTCAAGGAGTAAACCAAGATATTTTACATTCGTAGGGTTATTAAAAGTATATAGTGGTCGATGAGTAAAGAATATATGAACAGTTTTATTAATATTTAACGAAAGCCTATTTGTTGAAAACCAATTTTTTGCACATGCTAGTCCCTCACCCATAAGCTCAATAGTTGATCTCAAGTTAAATTTACTAAAAATAATGTTCGAGTCATCCGCAAATAGAAGATTTTCCCAAAAGGGAAGGGCAACTTTCAGATCATTAATAAAAATAAGGAAGAGTAGCGGACCCAGGACAGAGCCCTGAGGAACGCCACTCTTTATCTTTTTAAAATTTGAGCCTTTACCATTTAAAAAAGTATATTGACATCTATTGCTAAGATAAGAGGACACGAGTTGAATACTAAGAGAATCAAAACCATAAAATTTTAATTTATCTATTAGCTCTGGGTGAGGAACGCAGTCAAAAGCTTTTTGTAAGTCGCAAAGAGTAACACCTACATACTCGCCCTTTTCTTGCCTTTCAACTATCAGATCCAATAATTTAATAAATGCATTTTTGGTTGACATCCCTGGCCTGAACCCAAATTGGTTCTCATAAAATAACTTTTTTTCCTCAAAGTATTCTAAAATTTGTCTTTTCAAGATAACTTCAAAAATTTTTGAAAAAGTTGGGACTAATGCACTAAGTGCCGATGTAAAAAGTAGGTATTATTTTTTTGGCTGCAGTATTATTTTTTTTAGTTTTTTGACATAATACTCTCCCAGTTTATCACATCTTGGTATAAGGAATTTACAGAGGACACGGATTTCATTCTGGAGCTTAAATACTGTATAAGATATGCCACAGCAATGGTAACTGACCGTTTTCTAGAGCTCGACAGAACAGACATAATTTTAAAAAAGCTTCTACCATGTGTTATAAAGCACATCGATGATTATTACATTATCGAAAAAATGTCAAAAAGTAGAAACCAAAAATTCGACATGATGGCAATAGAATACTTGGGGAAAAAGATGCATGTTGCGGCAACCAATAGAAAGAATGAATTGCTCTATCTGGAAAAACTTAGTACGAGATTGGAAAATTTTATTTTGCCTGATTCATATTTAAAATGCGAGTAAGTTTACTTTTTTAAAATTAATTGTCACAAAATTATTTAAAAATAGGCATGTTTAAAGTTGCTGAAATTGAATCTTATAAAACAAAATTCTACCTCTACTCCCGCGGCGTCCCGGGGTCGATGACAGGGCTGTAGAAAAAAAAGTTTTTTTTTTATAAAATTCTGGGACACTGACGTTTTTCGAAAAATCACGTCTTTTTCTGACTTTTCTGTACTTTTCTTCCTTTTTTTTATAATATTTTTTTATTTTATTACGTTAAATTTGCAATTTTATGTATATGGAGGGATTTTTAACAATAAATCCTAGTTTAGAAAATCTTAAAAAAATTGTCCATTGTTCATCAGAGGTGGAGTAAGATTATCAGATTCAGCGTCTCAAAAAACTCAAATGTTATGAAATTTGGATAGGATATACATAAAATTATTATCATAATAATCTGCAGAGTTAATTTTAGCAATCCCAAAACCCCTCGAAACCAAAAAAAAGTAGGTATATATAGCTTTGAAAATATTATTTAAAATTGTTTTGTCTTCCCGAAAGACTTCCGCTCCCTGGTGGGGGTGGACATTTTTTTATTATCGGATACTTTTTCAGTCACCACAAAAAGAATATTGTAAAATGAAAAAATACGCTTAGAAAGTGTCCCTTTCTGGACATTTCTGGTCTTTTTTAATTTGAAAAAAAAAACATGTTTTTTTCATGTCTTTTTCTAATGTGTATTTTTCACTCAACCCATGTCGAGGGACAACCACAGTAGAAACTCTATAACTCGAAACTCGAGTTAAAGCATAGAAAAAATATGAGTTAAAGAACATCCAGCAAAGCTTTGGGGATTTCCACAGACATTCTGAGAGTTCGCGCGCGAAGATAAGCCCAGCATCTCGATTTTTTAAAGTGCATATTGTGACGAAAAACCTTATTTTATGCTGCACGAAAATTAAAGGTAAAAATGCGTTGTTACAATAGAAAATGTGCGGGGAACATCAGTTAACTTCGACCTATGGAACATTTCGAGTTGTGGAGGTTCGAGTTATAGAGTTTTGACTGTATTTTTAAATGTTTACACTATTTCTGTGAAAATTTGTATTTTAAAAATATTGTTTTAGTAATTTCACTGTATTAATCCGAGAGATAATCGCTGGATGGGTGTTCCTACCATTAATGGACGTCCTGGCCGACCCAAACATTATAAACTTACTAATAGTTTACACAAAATTCAAACAGTTATTAGTGGATAAATCTCAAAATACACAGACGGTCGAATTTTTACATAACTATGGTAAAATAAGTAATAAAAAATCGTCATTTTATAATGATTTGAATAAGGTTAAAGAAAACACCGATTTGTTATATGCATTCATGCAATATTTAAAGAAGTATGAAGTAGTTAACTTGCTACAGTTTTGTTTAGAAGTAGGTAAGTAACGTATTTACGAGCGTATTTATTACTTTGGGGTCTTTAAATAAGCAATTTTTTTTGCAATTTTGACCCCCCCTTCCTGTTGTAACGATTCGTAGAGGAAGTCGGGGTTAACTGGTCCACCTGGATTTTATCAAGTTTTTTTTTTGTTTTTAATTGACACCTTGGGACTAGTGATATTTAGTTAGTACTATTGTTTAAAGTATTATGACGGACCGTGTTGTTCACGTGTAAGTTGTAGTAATGAAAGTTTATTTTTTTCGATGAAAAGTATTTACCTTTTTTTTAATTAATTTTTATAATTAATAGAAGGATTTAGACTAATATTTTACCTAATATATTGAGTATTTTATTAATTATTTTGCATAATTGACGTCTTTTAAAATCTTATTAAGTATTAAAACTTTATGATCTCATTCAGTGGTGTCACTGGTTCGGGGTTAACTCCACATGGTCAAAATCAGTTATGTCAATATTAATTAGTTCGGGGTTAACTGGACCAGGTCCAGTTAACCCCGGACCAGTTAACCTTGAGATATATCTAATATTTAACATATTCCGTTGTCTATTTTTATGTTAGAATTAAATTTTATTTTATTTCAAATCGTTTTTATTCACAATAATTACAACACAATATATTTTTGTTAATGGACCAGTTAACTCTGAGTAGTGGTCCAGTTAACCCTGCCCTATGGGGTTAACTGGTTCAGCGGGGTTAACTGGTTTATTGTTAATATTTGTCTGAAGTAATAATATATTCTAACTATAGTAATAATCTGCCTAATGCTATAGAAAATATTTGAAATTTGTTTGGGCTTTTACGAGTTTTTCAAAAAAAAAAAACGGCTCAGTTAACCCCGACTTCCCCTAATTCTCAGAATTACCCTCCTTAAAAAACGTAACGTTAGCCGCCAAAACACCCTAAACGAAATTGGATGAAACGGTTTTATTTCTTCAAAAATAATAGAGTTACCTAAGATTACATCAGTTAAGTGCATGGGTTGCACCTATTTTTTTAAAATCAGTTAAAAGTTTTTAAACTGTTTTGCTAGAAACTGTATTTTATCTCAAAAGCCTATAATTTTAAGCAATTGCTATTAATTAAATCAGAGCACTGTTATTAGATAAAATTTAGATCACATGTTTTTTGTAACCTTTTATCAACGTAATTTTATAATTTTTTAAGACGATTTCAACATAAAATTGCTAAATCCAGAGCTAAATCCAACACAGCTAGAAGAACTTCACAAGGAGGCTCAAAAATTGTACAAAGAATACCTGGACATGAGCAGTTTCAATTTCATACATTGCTCTGATAACATTTCTTCAAATATAAATTTATTACTAACAGAAAGCGTGGGCAGTGTTGAAAAATTAAGGACTTCTGATGCTTTATTTAAGGCTTATGAGCACACTTTTAGTCAACTGGAAGAGAATTGGTTACCAAAATTTTATAGGAGTACAGAGGTAATAACTTTTAATTAAATAATTAATAAATAGTATCAAGGCGTCCTTCAAGTGAAGGACGCCTTGTTAGTGATGCCGCAACTTAAGATTTTTCCAAATTTTTACTTGAAACTGCGACTTTCCCAACTGTTTACCCAAGATTAAAAATTTTCCCAAATTTTTACTCAAAATATGAAATCTCTATATCCTTTAATAACGCGAGAAACGGGGTATGAAGTGTATGAATTTTGGTCAATTTGCGTGACGTATTTTATGGACGACCCCTTATTAGTTTTAAGCTTTCGTGTTATATTACACGTGGCGTAATCCATTGAAAACCGTCCAATTTTCAAGTATTTGTGCGCTCGACCAGTTCCAAATAAATTAATTTTTTGTGTGTTGTTAAACCTATATCACGGCGCCGGTCTGTGTGGATTTAGTACGATTTAGTTCCAAATAAATTAATTTTTTGTGTGTTGTTAAACCTATATCACGGCGCCGGTCTGTGTGGATTTAGTACGATCATCTTAAACCCTATTTTTTTTTTCATAAGTTTATTTAGGGCGTCCTATAGATCATTTTTACAAAAATTGTATCTAAATATTAATTTTTTATGAGTTTCTAGAATTTCATAGAGTGAAAAATAGATTTGGCTGAAGAGTACCATCCTCTGGGACAATTAGTCGGGATATAAAATTTTTTAAATCCTGCTACTTTCAGAGCAAGAGCTTATCAAGGAGGTCGCTGCATGAAAATTTTGCTGTTATTGGCCCTCTATACAAACTTCTTACTTTTTTGGTTTTCAACAGATTTTAACCGCCAAGGTTTTGATTAAATCTTTAGATAACACTCTTTTTAAAAAAGTTAACATATTTAATGTTATTTGTTGTTCAGTTCTTTGAAAAGGCCTCTAAACATGACAAAAATCGAAAAAATACATTTCTTTTTCCACCGTATTTTTTTCCCTAATTATTTTTCATTTTTATTTATATAAACCATGTATATGTGTGATGCTATTCCAATTTAAGTATTATTTAAAAAAAATCTGGTATAAGAAAATCCTAGGACAAATATGAAAAAAGTTGAGAAAAAAAAATAGAAAATTCACATTTAATTACCATTTTGCATTGACTTCTGGATATATTTTTTTTTTAATTTAATTTTTCACAGGACATAGGCCCAGTATATCCAACATGTGCTTTAAGAAAAAATATTATGCTGAGCCAGAATCACGTCTCCTAAACATTGAAACTGAGGATTTTCTTGATTTTTTCATATTTACGAAAAATTGATATTTACAATTGGCTGTTGTTTCAAAACGAAGAAAAACACATAGGTATCTAATTTTTGGATATTTTCTTATAGGATGGTACTATCGATCATATAACTTACAGCCAAATCTATTTTTCACTCTAATAAATTTTAGGAAGTTACCCTCTAAGAAATTTATATTTAGAAACATATTTTTAAATAAAAAACGAACGGACCGGTAGATTTTTTAAATTTTTTGTAAAAATGATCAATAGGACGCCCTAAATGAATTTAGGAAAAAAATAGGGTTGCAAGATGATCCTTCTAAATCCAATTAGACAGGCGCCGTGATATATGTGTACTGTAAAACCATTTTTCAATTTTTTTTTATATTACTTCGTTCGGGGGTGACCACCAAATTTTAATTATTCTGATTTTTGCATGTTGGGAAACTTTACATTTCTTGATTGTTAAAAGAGATAGTAATATGGAAGAAGCGCCAGTTTTTAAGCAACTATTGGGCTACCTTTTTTTTGTATAAAACGTTTTTTTTATACAAAATTAAAAATATGTTAAAATGTTATCCAAAGTTTGACATAAAATTCAACAAAATCACGACTTTTAAATTTTAATGTTTTTTTTTAGGGCTGACTTAGGGCTTATTTTTTTGCTTAAAAGTTTTAAACCAAAATATTTATTTATACATTTTTAACACCACTTTAAAAATATTACTTTTTCGAAAATGCCCTATTTTGAACCTCTATTTCTCACTCATAGTATATTTTAAAATCTGAAATTTTCACACATAATAATAACATATGTGAACATTCCAGGAAAAAAAATCAAGAATGTGTTTTGCCTTAAATTAAAATTATATCAAAAAATACATCACTGAAATTTATTCATTTTATTTTTGAATATATACTTTTTTAAGAATATTATCGTCTGAATTTAAAAAAAAAAACAAAAAAAGTCCAAACCAACAAAAGAGAAAAAATGTATCGAACAACTTAATTGCAAGGTTTTACGGTACTATGGTCTTTTTTTTCAAGCAAGATTAACTTAAAAATCGCACAGTGAATATTTTCAAACAGATTCGAATATCGGATATACTGTGTAGTTTATTTTATAAATCATAACTATATTCTATACACAAACATATACTATTCAAACCTGTTCTAAAAATATTTACTGTGCGATTTTTAATTTAGTATCTTGCTTGAAAAAACAGACCATGGTTTGGTTTGGACTTCGGATATGCATATATTAAACTAATTTTTATCATTTTAGTTTTATAATCATATTTGCGGACTTAAGCTTTCTACTGAATTCAAGAAAGAAAAAGCAACTGCAAAGTGAGTATATTTTAAATACTACTGTCAAACCAAGAGTAATAATTTCCCTATAGATTTTTACAAAAGTTGAAGGAAAAACATGATTTTTTTTTATTTTAACATTCTACAAACAAAAAATTGCAAAAAGTATTAGTTTCTAATAATTCCCTTAATAACTAATATTCAGAGGTCGGACTTTTAGTATTCATTTACCAAGGGCTCGCGAAATAAAAATATTTATTAATTTTATTTATGTATAATTTACTACAGAGTCATGGAGAGCCCCAAATAAGCTTTTGGGTTGTACTAGGGGTTCTCCATTAATTTTGTTAATAATGTTCCAAATCGTATGTGTTCAGTTTACAATAATTTCATCTGCAAATTAAAAAATTTCGCGGAATATACTGCGGTGCGTGATATACTATTACTAACCAGAGCATCGTTTCGACGCTGTTATTACATACTGGAATATATCTACATGTTTATTAACAAGTTCACTGCCGCTGACGGAAATTTCCGTCGCACTCGTGTATTCCAAAGAGTTACAATTAAAGGATCGAAATGGGGATTCAGTTAGTGAAATATGATTTAGAGTACTTATTAATAAGGTATACCTAAGATAATTATATTTATTATGTAATGTAATGTATTAATATGATATAGTATAATATATTTTTTAAATGTAAATTTTTCGAGCCTCTGGTAAATGAATACCCAAATTCCGACATCTGGTAATAATAATTTATGATATTTTCGTTAGCTTGCTAAATTTTGGATCTCCAGTAAGGTAAAATAATCAGTTTCTTTTGATTTATAATGCGTTAAGATGATTAGGTTACGTTTATTAGGTTTTAACACAAAACGTTTATTTTAAAATTAATATATGGCATGCTTTTAGATCACGTAGATACATGGACCCTCAAATGAACACTATGTCGAAAATAGGCACGGGCCTCGGAACAGGCATTGGTAGATTGAAAAGTGTTCTGAGGTCGGCTCAGACAATAGAGGGAGCTTTATACCCGGAAAACTATCCAATCGGAAACGGTTCTGTAGACGACCTGATTTTGGCTTGCGATGACGTAAGGGACCGTGATATGAACTCTTGGATCGCTACTGTTATTGACACTAAGGTAAAAGTTTGTGCAACAAGAAAGCAACTTTATAGTCCACCCTGTACTAGAGATTGCAATCCCGAAATCCCGCGGGATCCCACGCCATTTTTTTAATCCGCAAAAGTGCGGGCTTGGCATCGGGGTCCCGCGGGATTGACTACGGATGAAAAATAAACACGACGTGCTGTTTTGTGACGAAAATAACTGAAAATGAGTCCGAAAGCAACAACTTAGTTGTTGCTTCTTTAAAAACTCCTATTGCTTTCCCATTTTAAAAATTTTCAAAATTTCGGAAAGCTTTGTATTCGTGCAAAAATTTTCAATTTTTTTTGCGTAGTTTTGCGTTTTGTGGCTTTTATGTCGATATAAATCAATTTCAAGCAAAAAAAAAACAATTATCGGTCGATCGGTCGGTCGATCGATCTGTCAGGGAAATCTTGTATCCACGATAACTTAAGAACGATTTAGACTTGAAATTCGTCTTACAGGTATGTTACCAAAAGTTCTCGCTCGGGATTGTTTTTAGTAAACATTGGTTTGGGGTAATGGGGGCAAATGGGGTAAATACAATAATTTTTCACAAAAATTAGAAAATTGTTATATAGGGGTTTTTGAGGTTGCTGGAAGTGAATCTGATAATAAAAAATCCATTTAACGCACGGAGGTGAAAAAAGAGAAATCGATTTTACTGGGCAGTGTATTTTATCTTTGTAAGGGAAACTATAAATAAAATAACAATATACAGAAACAGTAAATAATGTAAATGTAAGTAATTATTTTGATATTAAGCATATTAAAAAGAAAAATTTGAGACCTAGAAAATCATAGAGTTAAAGAAAAGGGCCTAACTCTAGTCACACAATATCTATTTTTTCAGCTGCTGGCATATTAACAAAAAACCTAAGAACTCGGCTAGGAGATCCTAGTATAAATGACGTGTTTTGAGGGCACACTTTCAAAAAAAAAAGTATAATGGGATCATGCACAAATTACGTAAGATTATTAGGAGGAGCATATAAAAATTTTAGTTTTAGTAAAAAGCACATGAAAATTTTACAAATTTCTACGTTAGGGGGCAAAGGGGTAAAAAATCCTTATGTTATTTATGCATGTACCCAATTACAAAATAATAATAAAGTATGATATAATTTATAATATTATGCATATTTTTGAGAATTTAATTTAATTTGCTTTTTATATAAGTAAAATTATATATTTTTTAATAAATACTAAATAGTATTTCTTTACTGTTTTTATTTTTATTTTTTTTAAATAGTCTTTTAAAGGCACCTATGATAGCTGAATATCTATAAATTATTAAATAGAAACAACAATGTAAAACAAAAAAAATATATCGCTAAGTAAAAAATCACAATCTCGCATGCGGGATCCCGCGGAATTGAAGTCAATCCCGCAAAAATCTCGCGGGATTCAAACTTGTGCGGGATTGCAATCTCTAAGTCCAGGTAATATAAAATTAACATTAGAAATTCGTTTTTCTAACGTTAGCAAACTAACTTTAGGCACCTAACGTTGGGGGCCCTAAATTAGGGCTAACTTTAGAATAGAATAACATTTATCTAACGTTCGGTAAAACTGTTTATGTTTATGTAAGATAAACATTCAAAACACCGAAGGGTAAACCGCTGACAAAATTTTGTACACCTTTAGGAGAAAATCTATAGAGATTTCCTCCTGATTACCTCGAGTTTCTAAGAATTTGTACACCTGAATTCCTCTGCGGTTTACCCCTCGCATTTATCTAACTTTATTTTCAACCAGGGAATAGTTAGGGAATATTTGTCCTAGGTCAAAAAATAAAACTTCCAAATATCCTACCAAGAGTGCCACTGAAGAATTCTTATTTCAAAATTTGCCATTTTAGCCAAGTCCGTCACACAATATTCTCTATTTTCGTATTGAAGTACAAAGTATAAATCAAAAAGATAACACGAAAAAACATTGGGAAATTTACAGGAAAGATCAAGATTTCCTTACACTGAAAACTAAATTGGTTGAATTTCATGGGGAACAAGAAATTTGTGATTCACCATTGCCTACAAGAAAGTAAGTACAAAATTATATCAAAACGGGTAGGGGTCTTTACAGCGCAGTCCATTACCGCGAAACCGTTACCGCGCATGGACTTTACCGCGCATAGACTTTACCGCGAAAGCCATTACGGCGCATAATTATTTTAATTTTTTTTTGGAGAAAAAAAGATTAAATAAAAAAAATAAATATTTTGTAGAAAACAATCAAACAGTTCTAACTGATATAGCTGCTGGGTCAGGGTTGTGGCCATTACTAGTTTCCTTTAAAACATTTTTGTCCGAAGTATGTAAACGCTCCTTGCTACAAAACACGTCGTAATTTACCCACCTTTTTTTTATTTTAACAGTCTTTTCTTTCCTGTATATGAAATATTTATATACAGCCCCTAGCACTTTTCATTATTTCGATCGACATGACGATTCGTACTAAATGATTATTAAACAGCGATTTATAAAAAATCAGTCGATATAAATTTAAAAAAAACACACACATAAGAAACTCAAACAGATATATGGGTACATTTAATGTATACGATTTTCGCTGTAAAAGTCATACGCGGTAAAGACCGTTCGCGGTAATGGCTTGTCGCGGTAATGGCGATCGCGGTAATGGTATTCGCGGATGTTTTTTCGCTGTAAAGTGCGGCGCCCTATGAAAACAACTAGACAAAGCAAAGAAACTATTTCTTTAACCTTCCAGTAGTGATGCTTTTGTAGGAAAGTGGAGGCGACAAACACTAACAGTAGATTTACAAGAAAATCAGCCGCCTCGAATGAGCGAGAGTACTTTGTCATAAAAAAGTTCTGTCCAGAAACATTTTATTACATTTTGGGGAGAGGGGGGTCATGAACATCCAAATGATAATTACATTTTTTGTGCGCTGGAAAATGAATAATAATAACAATATTTTTGTAGTTTTATTGAACGTTTTATGTGGTTTTTAATTTTTTTCCATTGTAAATAATAAAAAAATTGCGATCAAAAATTTAACCCCCCTTCCTCCCAACCGATTTTGTTCAAATACGAACTTGTCCAAGATAATATAAAACTACATCTGCTTACCAAATTTCCATTCGCTAGCTTAAAGCGTTCTTAAGTTATCGTGCTTACAAGATTTCCCGGACAGAACACCGACCGACCGATTTTTTTTTTTGCTCGAAATTGATTTATATCGACATAAAACGTCATAAAACGCAAAAATACGCAAAAAAATGAAAATTTATGAACAAGGCTTTCCCAAATTTTTGAAAATTTTCAAAATGGGAAAGCAATAAGATGATTTAAGCAAAAAAATAGATTTTTTTCACAATACTTTTATGAGAAAGTAAAAATTATATTTTTGTGTATTTTTTGACCTTTTAGGTGGTATTTAATTATTTTTCTCTTGTGAGTAATACTAAAGTTATGTCTAGGAACAATTTTTTAATTTTGGGGGACAGGGCGTGGCCATGAAAAAAAAATATTTTCCTTTTAGATGATTTGTATTCCATTATAATAAATAATAACAAATTTGTGCCCAAAACAAAAATTTTATTCTATTTTTTTAAGACAAAAAAAAAATCGTTTACAATTCTTAATGAGAAAGTACCGAAAAAAATGGAATTTTATCAAAGAATAATTCCATTATATCTTGTCCCAAAACAAGCTAATTGGCGTGAAAGGTTTATAAAATTTTCATTTTAGGTCCGATTATTCCATAATAATGAGAAAGAACAAATATGAATCATTCCTCAATAAACTACTTCAAAAACCTCAATTGAGAGGCAGCGACCTCCTGTACGCGTTTCTTACTACAGATGAAGATTTTTCTTTACTTCTGGCAAACAGCTACCAAGACTTGGGTACAATATACCAGTCTGTAACTCAAAAATTGAGGAAAGAAAAGGGACAGCATTTGGATACATTTATGAATTCGTTTTTGACTTCGACGGGAAGAGATAAATCAGAGTAAGTTTTTTATAAAACAGGCAAATCTGAAAATATTAAATCCAAAATCATATATTCCGAATTCGAATGAAATCGATCAAGGACGCCTTGAATCGATCCATCATTAACAGATATCTGTTAATATCTGTTTATAATCGGCGTTTTCAGTAGGGCCTTTATACATCTGCAGATGTATAAAGGCCCTACTGAAAACGCCGACTATAAGCAGGTAGAGCTCTTACAATAGCTCATAAACTTTCAACTCTGAGTGCATTTATGGGAGAACTATCCGAGCGGGTAAAGGCGTCTAATTCAAATGCGCCGCGCCGATTGCCTTTTACAGTTAATTAATAATTTAAATTTGGCGAAGGCGACAGAGACACCTCCCTATAAAGTGGTTCGAAAGTCAGTTAAAGCCAGTGGTTCCCTCTACTACTAGCCCATACCTGGACTTGGAGGATGCTTAATTAAGTAGAATAGTACGAGGTTAAACAAACATATTCTGAATTCAAACAAAAAAAATTAACAGAGATATAAAGGCCTTACTCAAAACGACGTATGAAAACAAGTATGGTAAACATTTTCTCGCAACCAAGTCACGTTACTATCGTGCGCTTTCTCCCACTCTATGATTATGAACGGCAAAGTGGGAAGGACATATGGTCACGTGACTTGGTTAGGAAAAAATGTTTACTATAGAGCTGTCATGAACTTTTAACCCTGATTGCATTTTCCCCAGTTTAAAAACCTTCTTTTTACCAAAACTTAATGGCAAAGGCATTAAAATAACAAGCCGTGAAGAAATGTAATGCTACGCATTCCATTATGTACTATTCACAGTAAATGGTATATTGCATTTTCCCAAATACTCAAAAAAAGATAATTTTCAAAAAAATAAAAAAATACATTTTCTTAAAAAAGATATTTTTTTGAAAAACGAAAAATTTTTGAAAAAAAAATCAACAAAAATTTTCAATTTTTTTTTTCTAATTTTCTTTTTGCGAAAAACGAGTTTATTGAAAAACGAATTTATTTTTGGAAAATTATAGTTTTTTTAATTTTTGTAAAGTAAAAACCCCCATAACTTTTTTGTTTTTGGAGGGATTACTTTTAAAATTGGTAGAATTGATCCCTATAATAAAGTAATTTTTCCTGAAAAAGTTTAATTACGTAATTACGTTAATGGGAATTTTCTTTCAGCTATTTCATTTTTCATTTCATAATTTTTTATTTTTAGGTGGATTACATATAAAAACAATAGGGATCTTCCCCTCATAGTACTTGATTTTCCTGAAAAAGTCGATCGGATTATTCGTTCTTGAGTTGTCGTGTACAAAAAAACGTGACATCAGACGGATGGACGGACAAAAAAAAATAATTTTCTTATTTTTTTCATGAAACTTATTCCAAGAATTTTTTGTCTAGGGCGATTTTTGAAAATTCAAAACTACCGTATTATCCTATCTTAGCGCAGCCGCTGTGAATAGTATAACAATAAAAAAGTGTTCCTATGGTCTGTTTCTTCAAGCAAGATAGTAAATTAAAAATAGCAGTGAATATTTTCAAAACAGATTCGTATATTGGATGTGCGAATATACTGCGTAGTTTATTTTATAAAACGTAACAATATTCTATACACAAACATTCAAACCTGTTGTAAAAATTTACTGTGCGATTTTTAATTTACTATCTTGCTTGAAAAAACAGACCATAGGATGAGGCAGGGTGGAGTTATGTTGATGCGCACTAAAGACTGACCATTCATAACATTGTACGAGCTATACAATCCATTCGCTGGTCTTCATCCAATGAAGCCAGCAGTTTACGTTTAGCCTTAAGTAATTTAGTTTTAAGTGAGTGATTGTTGCGACTATCACAGGACTTTTACATTTATATCACAGACTATGTAGGCTTTTTGTTTTTTTAAGTTTGTAATTTTTACGATTTCTGTTTTGGAGAAATAGTGCGTAATATTAGTACATAATGCTATGGTCTGTTTCATCAAACAAGATAGTAAACTAAAAATCGCACAGTAAATATTTTCAAAACAGATTCGAATACTAGATGTGCGAATATACTGCGTAGTTTATTTTATAAAACATAACTATATTCTATAGACAAACATATACTATTCAAACATGTTGTAAAAATATTTACTGTGCGATTATTAATTTACTATTTTGCTTGATGAAACAGACCATAATAAAATTTAATTTGAAGAGATGAACATTGTATAATATGCATACAAAAGCATAGAGTCAAAAAAACCTTAAATTGATAATATGAACACTGAATAATGTTGCAAAAAATGTTGATGAATTTAATTTGAAACGTACAACGTGAAGATAAGTTTTTGTTAAGTTTAAGTTTAAAGATAACAAGTTAGCGCTTGCGCAAAGATCATTACACAATATCATTACAGTGAGAAGTTTTTTGTTAGTCAAGATAGAAATAACAAAAGGATTTCGGGGATGGAGTAACTCCAGAACACTTTACTGTGACCTGAAGTCAAGAATACCACGTTTATATATACAGCCTGTTCCAGAACTCGCGTACCGAAATTTAAGAGGTGATTCTACATCCAAAAATATGAAAAAAAGTTTCTATAAAGGTTGGTCCGGAAATGAGCCCTAAGGGAGCTACGGCCCTTCGAAGATGACGTATTGAATGGGGAACAAAAAAAAGCACCAATAAAATTTTAATGCTGCAGGGTGATTCTTCATTTAAAACTGAGCAAAAAAGTATTATACACCAAAACACCTAAATTTAATATTAAAGGAGTAATAGCCTTTTAAAAAGTAACGTTTTTGGTGGCACAAAATGTTACTTCCTCTTAATTGCATTTTTTTTTTTTGATAACGGTTGCTCCTACAGTGTTACACTATATGATATTTTATATGTATTTTTACTCTAGAAATCTATATTTTTTACAACAAATCCAAAAAACATACACATAGAAAAGTTTGGGGCAAAAATGTTTTAAGCCTCATATATTTTGTCCGTCTGGGCACGCCTCTGGATAAATTAAAAAAATGAATTAACATAAACTTATTGCCCTTATTAATACTAGTATACATGCAAAAGCTCGCCGCTCTAGCTTAAACGGTACCCGAGTTATTAATTAAAAACCTTATTTTTATTACAATTTTAAAGGGCCCTAGATCCCTTAGAGCTCATTTCCGGACCAACCTTTATAGGAACTTTTTTTATATTTTTGGATCTAGAATCACCACTTAAATTTTGGCATGCCAGTTATGGATCACCCTGTATAGTATAAATACAAATTTATACTGAGCTGATCAAATTTCGAAAGAAAAGGTCAAAGAAAATTATAAGAAGAAGAAGAAGCTATACAATCCACCAAATATTTTTCAGTCCGATTTAAATCCATCAAACCGATTAAAATGTTTGGATCGATTGCGGTCGGCTCTTACATGGCCGAACACATACCGTT
Source organism: Brachypterus glaber (assembly GCA_958510825.1). Taxonomy (NCBI): domain Eukaryota; kingdom Metazoa; phylum Arthropoda; class Insecta; order Coleoptera; family Kateretidae; genus Brachypterus; species Brachypterus glaber. The sequence continues at coordinate 60,885,507 of OY294045.1, read as the reverse complement.
AAAAACAGGAAAAACAGATTAAAAACCGGTAAAACCGACAAAATTATTTTATTCGGTTCTACCTGCATTATACACGGCATTTTCAGTAGCGGGATTAAAGTTTTGAATAATTATTTAATAATTATTATATTATTTTTTTTAGTACTGCTTATTATACCGAGATTGGTGATGAGATGGTAATATCCCCAACTGTTCCAAGAAAACCACCGCCACCAAAAACTTACAAAAACTATATATTTAATGACAATTTTGGAATCGCTCTATCGTCGCTGCAAGATAACACCAGTAGTTCATTTGTACCACTTGGAATACCGGACAGTATTTTTTATTTGCGTAAGTTTTTGATATTTATTTTCTTAACTTTTTAGAAATATAAACGCATGTAAAATGTTCCAAATATCAAAACTGTTTTAGTTTCGACTCATTAATAGCTGCCGAAAATAAAATATAACACTTAACACGCCCAAAAGTGTTTTTGCTGGACTTCCGATCTGTGCCATTGTCTAGGTATTATTAATAAGTAATAGTATATTACGCACCGAATACGCGAACCTAGTTTTTAGTGCACGAGAGTACACTTTTTTTACGAGCGCAGCCGATTAAAAAAAGCACTCGGTGAGCACTGACATAGTTTGCGTTGAGGTGCGTATATTATTTTTCCTACGACTTAACACCTAGATGAGGAGGATTGGTGTAGTGGAATACCCTGTCGTACTTGGCGAGTTTACTACACAAATAGCGTGAGTTAGATTCTCACCGGCGCCGATTTGCCTTTTTCAGTTAATTAATAATTGAAATTGGCGAAGGCGTAAGTGAAGCAGACACTCCCTATAAATTGGTTCGAAAGTCAATTAAAGCCGGTGGTTCCCTCTACTACTAGCCCACACAAGTCCTTAGGGGATGCTTGATTAAGTAGAATAGTACGAGATTAAAACAAAATGTAAACATAAAAAAAAAACGCAAAAATTATCTTAAAATTACGTAAAATCAGTTGATCGTCACTTCCCATCCGTTGTCATAGGCAACGGATGGGAAATACGCACTAACTACTAAGTCGTGGGAAAAGTAAATAACCAAATACAAAAATATGTACTTGGGTAATATAACACATATCACGGTGCACTTCTGAGGGGTGTTTTTCGAACTTGCGGAGAACTTTAGTTTTTCTTTATATTCTTCTTATTTATGTAGTAACTAACGAATCAAGAGCAAAATTAAAAAAATCTATCGGTTAGTTTTTTTTTTAATTTAGATTTTTTTTATAAAAATCTGCCCCTATTTAATTATTTGGCTATATCTCAGCTATTTCTAAATATAATAAAAATATTATTAAAAATAAAATAAAGACTGCTTAATAATCTACAAAAAAACTAAATACATTTTTTTATATCTTTTGCCATTTTGTCACAATACTTGATTAAAGTTTGAAGTAAAACAAAAAAGTATAAATTCATTTTTATATTTATTAAAAATTATCTAGGAAGGCTTATTCTACTGTAAAATTTCAAATTGCATTTAAACACATTATTTCTTTTAATCAAGGTGGCTTGTGGAAAATTTTTAAAAGTGACGTTTATTATTTTTTATGATAGATAGTTTTCAATGTTAAGATTTAATGTATTTTTGTAAGAAAGTAGTTTTTTAAATAAAAATGAATTTAGATAATCATGAAACAAATAAAAAAATATTGTACACTGTTTATTTTACAATAATCAAAAACATTAAACCAGTTCCAAGTACATTATTTTGGTTACTAATAAAAGAATAGGTTATGATGATGTCCAAATGTCCAAAAGCATGTTTGTTGGGGTTCTTCATGAAACTGTTGCATAAAAACCTGCCACTAAATAAATAAATTTATTAATAAATAAATAAAAATGTATTACCTATGCATAAAAAAAAGTAATTAAGTAAATTTTTAACTTTTTTACTTTAAAAACTAAAATATAATAATTATTTACGGATATCAAAATTACTTTTTACTAAATAATGTACTTGGAATTGGCTTAATGGTTTTGATTTTTGTAAAGCAAACAACGCACAATAATTTTCGATTAGTTTCATGATTATCTAAATTCATTTTTATTTAAAGAACTTCTTTCTTACAAAAATACATTAAATCTTAACATTGAAAACAATCATAAAAAAATAAACAACTTTACGTCAGTTTTCAAATTTTGCTAGAAGCCACCTTAATTAAAAGAAATAATGTGTTTTAAGGTAATTTGACGTTTCATAGTAAAATAAGCCTCCCTAGATAATTTTTTATAAATAGAAAGATGAATTTATACTTTTTTTGTTTTACTTCAGACTTTAATCACGTATTGTGACAAAACGGCAAAAGATATAAAAAATGGTATTTACTTTTTTTGTAGAAAATTAAGCAGTCTTTATTCTATTTTCAATCATATTTTTGTTATAATTAGAAATAGCTGATATATAGACAAATAATTAAATAGGTGCAGATTTTTATAAAAAAAAACTAAATAAAAAAAAACTAACTGATAGATTTTTTTAATTTTGGTCCTTAATCGTTGGTTACTACATAAATAACAAGAATATAAAGAAATACTAAAGTTCGCCGCAAGTTCGGAAAACACCCCTCAGAAATGCACCATGATATGTCATATTAGTGTATTAGTATATTGGGAAAATATTATTGGCATCATCGCAGAATAATTCCTAGAACAGAAAGGGTTAATTAAATAACCAAAGAATAGGTATAACCAACGAGAGAATATGAATTTTTAAGGGTTAAATAAACGACAAAAAAGGTAATAGGACGACAAAATAAGCATTAAACGACAGAATAAGGTAGTTTATTACTAAAAAATAGTTTATATAGCTAAAATTGTTAAAATAATTCTGGATTTCAGTATCACTGTATTTTCGAAAATTTTAATTGTGTTCTGCGTTATTTCAATACGTTGCAAGTTACGTGTTTTTGTTTTGAAGGAGGAAAAGCGCCCCCCACATTGGAAAATACAGAATGTCAGATTCCAGTTGTGATTACATGTTTTTTATTTTTTTGCAAGCTTTCTTATTTAAACTGATCAAAATTTGAAGTGGAACACTCAAAAATTTTCATCAAATTAAAAGTCAAATATCTCCAAATTTAATAAACCGATCTTAATAATTATTTTTTTACAAGAATGGTACATATTTTGACTACAATTCTGTCTACTTAGAATTGCCAAAAACTTAACAGTCTACAGGGTGTTACAGAAAAAATGTAAATATGTTTTTTTTTGCTTAAACTTTAAACGTGCACTCAAGTTGTTTTATAGAATTTTTAAAAGTTTTTCTTCTTTAATGTAATTACCACGTTCAGTTTAAACAATTTATTTGGTTTTTAATTTTGTTTTTATCTTGTTTCGCTCTAAAGATGTTGAGGATTTCGTGGAAATAGTTTATTATCATCTTTGCGCCAAAATACTAGGATAGATAAGTTGGTTCTTTTTCTACTGCAATAGTAAGGCAAGACCCTACGTACTAACATACAAAAGGATTAACTTGCATTGGTCCCAATAACCCCATCTACAGGGTGTTTTTTTATAATTTTGCTAATCCCAATACATCAATTCACTATTTTGTTGGGATTTAAATAAAAAAAATTGTTGCAACTTAAAAGTTTCTAGACTAAACTGTCTTATTTTGATTTAAACTTGTGAGTAAATACAAATAAATTCACCTATATTTTTTTAATCTTTAGGTTAAATATTGAAAAAAATTCAAAATTCATTTTGCCTCTACCCCACCCCGATTTTTACCAAAAACAATCCCAGCTTAGAACAAAGCGTTCTTAAGTTATCTTGGTCACAAATTTCCCGGATAGACAGATCGACCGACATACCTAATAAGTTTTCTTACTGCATAGACTATGACACTATTAGTGTTCCACATATGGCACACACTGTTTTATGAAAAAAAATATATATAAAAATTAAAGTTTAATTTTTGTTAATGATTTTTCCCAATATAAGAACGTTAAAATGTATGCTCATGATTTTTTTCATTAAAAAAAAAATCATGCGAAAAGGGGTTAATTTTCCCTTTTTGCAAATACCTATTCTGTCATGCAAATATCTAGTCTGTCGTTCATTTACTTTTTTGCGATTACTGCCCTACTAATCTAGAAAGCAGTAACTCCGGTTGTCAGTAGAAACGTTTTCAAAATATTATATTAGAGTTGACGTGAAAACGTCGCGATGCGACAAATGGAGTTACTACTTTTTAGCTTAGGAGGACAGATAAATACTTTTTGTTATGCGGTTTATTATATTATTATATTATATCCCTACTTGATAACATTTTGCCGGTCAACTTTTTAATTTTACTTATAGTATTATTATTTTTAGTGAAAAATTTATTTAAAGTTAGAAATATCGTCTTGAAGTTATACGTTGTTTTGTGCAACATATCTCAAACGCTAGTCGATTCGGTTGCCAAAGTAATAGTTGATCGTTTATTGGGGAAAGTGCAACAACGGCATTTGGCGGAACTTGTTGCCTTATTGGAAGGTAAGTATTCGTAAAAGAGAAAAAATATCTGCATCGGAAGACCGAAAAGACTCTCCTAAGTTTTCTGGAAGTTTTGCCATGCAAACGCAAAATGCGTGTGCTTATAATGCAGATCAAATAGAAAAAACATTTTTTTTAATTTGCGATTCTTATAAGCTCATAATTACACGCATTTTGCGTATTCCTATAGGCCCATAAGAGGTCTCTACTTTTTTCTTTTGGGTTGGCAACAGACAAAAGCCTATCGCTTGACGTTTTCCGTGCAAATATCAAAGATTAATTTTCTACAAAATTTTGTGTTTAGGTTAATTTTTACCGTGTTAAAATTGTGGCTTGGTTACTTGCAGTAAAAAAGAGAAGACATGACTATAAAATATATCAAAATAATATTTGTTCTCAGAATTTTAAAAATGGCGAAAACTGTAATGCCAACCCGAAACAAAAATCCCTAAATCAGTCATTAACTTAACTATAATTTCGCCGTTCTTTCACATGATGTTGGGGTATATTTTTACAAGGGTCTTTAAAAATGTTTGAATTTTTTTGTGGGTTTCTACATGTAAGTCAATCCTATTGCCAATTTTTTTTCTTGATCGGGCCCCAAGCTCGGCCACCAGCTACCAAAACATCATACCTTATCAGAAAAGCCCTATTTTCTTAATTCTTGTATAACATTATTATTATAAAATGTATTGATTTAAAATTTGGACAACATTTTACCGTCATGAATGACTAATTTTATTAAAAAAATGTTTTGATTTTAACACTATGGTCAATTTTCCTTAAAATAATACCTTTTTTGGAGAGCAAAATTTTAGAGGGGGCAACGGTGTTCAGAAAAACCATGATATATGCGTGAAACTATAGGTATCCAATTTTTCAGTTCTATAGTATTTCCACAGAATAACGATGCCCCCGCTTGCTAGATCAATTATAGTGAGGGTCTGCACGTATAGAAAAAAAATCACTTTTTCACCCCACATTATAAAAGTTACACAATTTTGTTAAATGTCTGTTCAAAATGCGACAATTTGTTTTGTATAAGACTGCAATCGATCAAATTTACCCAAAAACACTGAGAAAATGGCATACGTGCAGACCCGCACAAAAAAATTTCAGGCGATTTAAAAATCTGTTGCAAAAAAAACGTGTGAAAGAACCGCGAAATTACAGTTAAGTGTAAGTTTTTAAAATTTTAGAGCAAAATAGAAAAAATTGTATAAAGCACTCGTTTCATAAAACGTTTTTGCGCACTAAAAACGTATGTTATTAAACTAGTACTATAATATACTATTAAAACGCAAAATACAATAATTTTATCAAAGTGGAATAATATGATTTTTATTTATATTTTAAATATTTTTACGTTATTTTTTTTTCAACTTTTCAGGAGACTTTCGCTTATCCGCGGGCCCGAGAGATATTTTACAAATATTATTATTTTAGGTGTAATATTTGAACCGCGTGCACCTGTAACATCCGAAGACCTATTAATCCGGAAAAGGCAAGCATTTATTGCTTTAGGAGGCTGCTTTCCTAGATGGGTCAATCATATATTCGGAGGACATTTAAACTCTGGATTAACTAATATACTCGAAGTATTGCAAAGTCCACATTATAATAAACAGGTAAACAGGGCATTTTTTAAGGGAAGTGCTAAGAGTGTCGAAAACTACAAAAATTATTTAATATAAAAAAGTTGGCTTTTGTGAACTAAATAAAAAGGTACGCTTATTATATTATTCACAGTGACAGCGCTAGAATAATATACGGTAGCACAGTGGGCCAGGAAAAAAAAAACGGACAAAATTCTGAATTTTTGCATACGACTATTTTTGATACCGCTGATTACAAATAAAATAACGAAAAAATTAAAAAAAAATCCGCGCCATTAGGGTGGTCCAAATTTTTTTTTTTTCGATCTTCCTAAAAATGTGTCAAATGGCTTCTTTTGATTATGTTGATGTAGACCAATCTTCATAACTTAAAAAGTCAAAATGGCGGAGTGAATATGAAACATCGGTTTTTCAACCTTCAACTATATTTGCACGAAATTAGGGCTAATTTTTTTTGCAGTCATAATTTTTGGAGAAATACTTAAAATTAAAGCATTTCATATGATAAAGATATGATCAATACTAAAAATTAATTTAATCCCCCATTTTCTTCAAAATGTTTATTTCTAGTTCTTAAGCCATGTGTAAAATAAACTAATTTTTTTAATCATAGAATGTATACTTAATTGTACTCAGGTATGTCTAAAAATATATTACATAATTAATAAAGTGTCTGACATCTTTTTTTCTAAAATGCGTATTCGAGATATTTGAAAGATTCAGGTTAAAAAAAACACCCGGTATATTATTTACAGTACCTAAATGGTATACTGAATTTTCTTAAATACTTTAAAAAATCTTTTTGAAAAAAAAAATCATAAATAAAAACTTAGATTTTTATTTTTATTTTTTTTTTTTGAATTAAAAAAAAATTAATTTTTTCTTTATTTTCTTTCTGCAAAAAAAAACGAAAAATATTTTTTTTTATTATTTAAAAAAAAAAGTTTAACCCCCCATAACTTTTTTGTTGGTAAGGGGATTACTTTCATCATTCATTTCAATTGATAGAATTGATCTTTATAATAAAAGTATTTTTTCCTGAAAAAGTTACGTTAATCGGAAATTTCTTTCATCTTTTTTCAATTTTTTAAAAGTTTAACCCCCATAACTTTTTGTTTTTGGGGGGATTACTTTCAAAAACAATAGGTCTCTTCCACTCGTAGAACTTGATTTTTCCTGAAAATTTTAAGTAGATCGGATTATTCGTTCTTAAGTTTACACGATACATCGTGTTTACACGATAATATCGTGTTCACAAAAATCGTGACATCGGCCGGACGGACATTTAAAAAAAAAGTTGCTTAATTTTTCATGAAACAAATTTATATCCAAGAATTTTTTGTCTAGGACGACTTTTAAAATTTGTAAAAATTCGAAACTACCGTGTAATATTCTAGCGCAGGCGCTGTGAATAATATAAACATCGAGATGTAATCAGGTTATATTCTTTTTCAGCTTGTGTATAGTCTATTAGATATAGTCATATTGGAAATGTACCCTTCTTTGGATAATATGGATCTGAACAAAACTTAATACCCATCGAAGGTAGAATTTGATCTTACCAATGGACAGAATGGACAAAAGAGGCAGCTAGTAAATATTGAAATTTTAGAATATTTTATAATTCTAGAGATGTGACTAAATGAATACGTATTTAAGAACTATACTTGCATTTAAGTAAATCGTCACTAAGTTTTTTTTGATAATCTTGTTATTTATGACATAACTAAAGATTTAAGACCAAAAATTAAAAAATCTGACGGTTATTTTTTTTTTTAATTGTCAATTTATTAAAAAAAAAAGTGCACCAACTTAATATCCCAAAAAAAAGCCACCTAATTTTAAGGTTATAAGTGTATTTGACATATCAATGTAAAACTTGTATAATTTTCAAATAAATGAAAAATAATTTAATGCTTTTTTAGGTTGAATTCTAGATTTAATCACGTATTGTGACAAAAGGGCAAAAGATATAAAAAAACTGGTAAATACATTTTTATAGAGAATTAAGTAGTCTTTATTCTTATGAAAAAATAAATAATATTAATCAATAAAATTTTGAGTTGTAAGGGGATAATTAAGTTAGTGCACTTTTTTTTAATAAATTAACAATTAAAAAAAAACTAACCGTCAGATTTTTTAATTTTTGGCCTTAAATCCTTAGTTATGTCATAAATAACAAGATTATCAAAAAAAATTAGTGACGGTCCGAGTTCGTAAATTACTTCCAAAACCGCAGCGTGAAATCTGATACAAACGTTGTTGGAAATATTCAAAAATATCAAAAGATCATAATATTTAATATTATCTACTTAATATCACTTAAAAAAATAAAGTGACCCTTAATTATTTTTGTAAAATTTACATACCTGTTATCTGTAGGGTTACTCGAACAGTTATTGCTTTGTTAGTTTTTTTTTTGTGGTTGGTCGGTTTGGGCGTTTGACAAGAAGTTTTAGAAATTTTACCAGCTAACCAGTGGTTAGTAACCACCAAAAATGTTGGTCCAAAGTACTAGATAAAGTAACAACTGATCGAGTGACTTATGTTATATATTACTTATATATTATCGTACTATTATTTAAATTTTAAACATGTTCTTTATATTTTACTTAAGTTATTGCCAAAGAAACTAAAGATAAATTATGCAAGATTTAAATTTAAGAAATAAACACAAACTAAGAATTTACCAATAAAATACAAGATTTTGTTTGTCTTTCATTATATAACTCAATTCTTACGGTCCAAACTATGAACTGAAAATTAATTATCACCTCACTGCGCATGCTTAGTATCCCTGTGCATGTGATAATTTATTTTCGTGGTTAGTTGTTAAATTGGAGCGTCAACCCACACTTAATTGTTACTAATTTTTAGTTAAAAGCATGTACTATAACAATCTTATTTAAATAATTTAAAAGGTAAGATTAAAATTTATTTGTTTTTAAAAATTTTATTATATAAATAATATGTATCAATGTTAAATAAAATTAATTATATAAGAAAAGTAAAATTTAAGTCTTAATTTCAAAAGAAACAAAAATATTAACACAGATAGAAATGTGATTTTAAAAACAGTTCTTTAATCCCTACAATGCTAGATAATTTCTTGGGATTCTTGCCTAGGATATTGTATCTATAGGTTTTTATTTATAATAAATTTACACAGGGTGTTTTTTTAATGATCCTCATAACTTTTTTATTTTACGTTATAGATATGTGTCATTTTTAGCCAAATTCTCGGAACTTAATAGCCTAATTTTCTATAATCTATAAAATAATTTATCAGAGTGTCCTGTATAAACTTTTTTCTTGTACTACTACTAATAATAATTATTATTATTATTGTTTATAATTAGTATAACTTATGATTTTTTTAAATAACAATCAACTTAATTTTTTAAACTACATACAATGTATATTTTGGTACCAATTCGAAAACTCATATCTGAAACTATCAATTTTAGAATATCTGGATTCTATTTGATTTTTCTTTTTTTAAATGCTATACTTAAAATATACCGGGTATGCAGTTTAAAAAGTTCAAAGTTGGAAAAGCAGGAAATATGTAGTCTTTCATAAAATTATGACGTCAGATGTTCCAAGATGGAACTTAACTCAAAGAAACACGCTATCTCTTTAAATGAAAAGTTACAAGGAGGATATTAGAAACACCCTTTAGAGTAATATTAACATATGTAGAACAGAGCTCGCTCGCACTCTAGTGTGAACTTCAATGGTACCGCAAAGTATAAAAATCTCAAAATTAAGTCACGTGACATAAAATTAGGGTTTCACGAGAAATGTCTCGATTGTCTAGTCTCGATCTTCGAGACCAGATATAGGTTAGTCTTGTCTTGACCATTTCTCGACAATTAACTTCCCGTCTCGTCTCGCGAGAGTCTCGTTTTTCAAGACTCGGCATTCAGCAGTAGGGCATTGCAAAAAAAAAAACTTTTATTTTTCATATACACCCATGTTGTTTCAATTGAAAAACTATGCTTGGATACCAAATTTCAGGTTAATTAAACATTTTTTGACCCCCAAAACAAACTGACCGAGTTAAATCAATCGCAGATTCGGATTCAGCGACCCCAAAAACGCATATAAATGTTTGTCTCGTCTGGTGGACAAGACCTTTTTTTTTCGTGGTCCAGTGCACAAGCACACGAAAAAAAAGGTCTTGTTCACCAGACGAGACAAACTATACGTTTTTGGGGTCGCCGTATCCGAATCCGGAGTCATGAAAATTTTAAAAAACGGTTTTTTGCAATGCCCTATAGTAGGGCATTTAAGCTATGACATCAGAATAATTCTGCAGGGTTGGCTGACCTTAGTATCCGCGTCGAAACATCGCCACAGCAGGCCAGACAAGTTTTTATTATTGACAATAATTCTTTATTTACATAATTTTTGTGTACACAATTGGATTGAACGGTAGTTGTATGGAAAGTACAAAAATATCATCCAGAGTCAAAAAGTCTTATTTTTTTTTTTAAATTACACTCTTGTTTTGATTTTTTTGTCGAAAGAAATCAAGACAAGATTTCTCGTAAAACGTTATATAAAATAGAATATTACTGCTTTTATACAATTATTTAAATTTAATAAATTTTAATGTATTGCTAACATTCAAAAATACAATTTTCTTATAATTATGATTATATACAGCCTGTTCCAGAACACGCGTACAGAAATTTTTCGGGTATATTAAAAACCCTCTGAAAAATATGAAAAAAATGTAAAAAAAAATCTATCTTCATTCAATTCAAAAATAAGAACGCTTTAAGTGGACCAATACTGTTGCTGATGTTAAATTACCTTTAAAAGTTGAATTTGTAGCTATGGAAGCAAATTTAATTATTGCAGGTACATATTGTGTAGGTTGACATGTTGATTAATGTGACATAAATATTTATTAATATCAAAAAACCACCGCCGGATGGAGTGACCCTATAAAAATAGAATATTTGATAGCCTGTCTGTTTTGTCAAAATATAATAACCTAAAATGATTCTAAAGTTGAAAGTCTCAAACAATGCACGCGTCAACAATTAAAATGCAACATAGTTACTAATAAGTAGGGAAAAGCTAATTTGTAGGTAATTTAACATCAGCAACAGGATTGATCAGATTAAATAGCTTCCTTTTTAATTAGTATTGAATATGGATTTTTTTTGAATTTTTTTTCATATTTTCCAGAGGGTTTTTAATATACCCTCAAATTTCTATACGCGAGTTCTGGAACAGGCTGTATTACATAGCAAAAGCGTGTGCAATATATAAAACTACGTGACAGTCTAAAAACTTTGGGATTTCTATACAATTTTTTTCCATATCAACTTATGAAGTATGCGATGTACAGTAAAAGGGTCAGATTGTACAAAATATGGCTGCAAAGCAGATGTAGTATTTTTTATTTCTACGGACGTTAACAAGCACGGTTTTTATTGACATTTCTAATGGTTAATTAAATTAGTCAACAATTAAAACTGTCAAAAAAGGACCGTCAATAAAAACAGTGCTTTTATTGTTACCAGATTTAGCTTATTTTTTTTCTACAGTCGTTAACCTTTTCGCTCCGGGGATTTTTCCTTTAAAATTGACCTCGAATTTTAGCTGAATTTCATGACTTAAATGAATGAACTTCTTATGACAAGTCGCCACTCGGAGTGCTGGTCCATATATGGACCACTCCCGGAGAGAAAGTTAAGGCTAAAGTAAAAAATTATAAGTGAAGGTTTAAGAGGGCTTTTCAATGTTTTTTGATGTGCTGATTACAGTAAAAATAGTGAAAAAAATGTCAGATTCATATTCGACCTTGAACTTTGAAGGTCAAATAATGAAAATACGTATTTGAGCTTGAAAATTGGTATACCTATGTTTTATGAACCGCTAAATACGATAAAAATAGTAAAAAAAGTTCTTGTCACCTCTTTGACCTTGAACTTTCAAGGTCAAAGCATGAAATTGGGTATTAGCGCTTCAAAGTCGGTGAGATAGACTTATTTACTAATATTCTTATTTACTACAGCAGATACAATCTAGGTACACCAATTTTCAAGTTTTTAAGCGCAAATACGCATTTTCATACTTAGACCTTCAAAGTTCAAGGTCAACGAAGTCACTAGAATTTTTTTACTAATTTTATCGTATTCAGCGTCTCATAAAACGTAGGTATACCAATTTTCAATCACAAATACGCATTTTCATTGTTTGACCTTCAAAGTTAATTTTGAAGGTCAAAGAAGTAACCAGGATTTTTTTCAATACTTTTCCTAAATTTAGTGCATTAAGTTGACCTTATGAACATCTATTACGTTCGCTTTTCTTGTTGGTCCATACATGGACCAGTCCCGGAGCGAAAAGGTTAATTAAATATTAGTCAACAAGTAAAACTGTCAAATAAAGGACTGACAATGAAAACAGTGCTTTTATTATCGCCCGTAGAAATAAAATTCTGCTAAATCTGGCAACACTGAGTGGTTTTGTTAATGCCCGTAGAAATAAATAATACTACATCTGGTAACACTGCTGCAAGGTTATGGGTGTTTAATAAAAGTCTTCTTCACTGAACTTATTATTTCCCTGTTGATTTTTAACTTGATCCTGGTTAGAGTACATGTCTGCAACTTGTTGCGACGATGTGGCTTGCTCGCAAGATTTGTCGTCCCGTATTCTTATAAATCTCGGGAATCTTAGTGATATTCCCTTTTCTGGATCAACCTGGAGAAAAAAGGACGTATTTTGGGCTTTATTGACCTTTTAGTTGATTTAAGAGGATTTTATACAATATCAGATTACATGTTACATTACATTACACTACATGTTTGTTTAACCTCGTACTATTCTACTTAATTAAGCATCCCCTAAGTCCAGGACTTGTGTGGGCTAGTAGTAGAGGGAACCACCGGCTTATACTGACTTTCGAACCAGTTTCTAGGGAGTGTCCGTTTCACTTATCGCCTCCGCCAAATTTCAATTATTAATTAACTGAAAAAGGCAAATCGGCGCCAGTGAGAATCGAACTCACGATAGTAGACTTGCTATGCATACGCGCTAGCCACTACGCTATGCCTCCCAATAATACTGTGTGTTATAATACTTTAAAAATTTCATGTGAAAATTTTTATACCACTATTAAGCACTATTTTTTATCAAGTTTTTAGTTTCTTAGATTATAACTAAAGTAATATTTCAGCCCATCAGTGAATTCTTTTACAAAATCGTTATAATATACTGCAAGTTTCAATTTAAATCTGAACTATGTGTTTTAATTTTTAGATTTTTATTTAGATTAATATTTCCCAACTTAAAATTGAGAAAAATCCCAACTCAACAACTCAAAAAAAAAGCTTTACTACCCCTGACGGAAAATTTTTATGACTAAAAAAAACCTGAAAAAAATCCCAACTGTAAGGACATGGCACAATTTATAGGGAATTTTGGCCCTCGGTGAAATTCGCAAAATTTTTTATATGTTTTAGTTTATACTTTTTTAAAAGGAATTAGGAACGTTTCAAGCACTTTGTATGTACAGTTTTTTTTCTATAAGGAAAATAAAAAAATATTTTTGCCCTACACTCCTCATAAAAATATTTTTCTAGTAGGCATTGTTTCGTTTGACAACTTGTCAGTGAAGGATATTCTGACGTATTTTTGAAGTTTTTTAGACTAAATTGTCAGTTTTATTGGGAAAAAGTAATGAAATACATATTGAAATTGGACAGAATAATTAAATAAGATGAAGAAAAGTGCAACAGAAATACTTCTTAAGGACTAAATTAGTGAAATACGTGAAATAAGTTATTTGCTAACCTGGTAAAAAGTACTAAAACGTATATAAAATTGAACTAAAGAATGAAATAAGAAGAAAAGCAGAATATAAATACGTTTTAAGGGAATTGTTTGTAAAATAATAAGCGATTTTAATGCCGAAAGTGTATCCCTTATTTTTTGTACGGCAAAAAAAAACAATTATTTCCAAAATTCTACATAGAAGAAATTGAATATGTGTTTTTGTAATATAATGTACTGGAACCCATGTTAAAACTCCAGAACTTAATAAAATAATAAAATAAGAAGTAAAACAGAACAGAAAAACTAAGTTGAAAGTGAAATACTGTGTTTCTGCATAGAATAAATTATCCAATATAACTATCATACCGAGGGCTTCATAACAGGGCTGTATCAACCGTGTTAACATGTAGCAGATATGCCCTCGATTTGCTATGAAGCCCTCGTTATGATTTAAAATATGAACACTAAAAAAAAGAATCCATGAATCAAGAAAATGCATCTTTCGATTATATTTTAAGCCAAATTCTCTTATTTTTGGACTAGCATTTCTTATGAACCTAATAACTGGCGCGGGTCTTTGAATGGAAATCCGCGCTCTTCATTTAAGATGTTAGCCTTAAAATAAGAGAATATGGTGTTGTACTTATCAAAAGACATGTGTCCTTGATTCAATTCTTTTTCACAGTATTACATTAGGACATTTTTATAAAAAAATAAATAAAATGTTTTCATTTCCTCCCATTCGGGGCATCTGCTGTTGACCACCTTGACGGTTGCATACAAAGCAATTTACTTGAAAAAAGGCTTTAAAAGCCATGCTAAATAAATTTTATATTACTAATAATATATAAAAAAATTGACAGACATCAGTTTGACTTATACCAATCAAGCTTTTTTCTTAATCATTAAGCTAATTAAACTTATTTTTATGAGGAGTTTGGGGCAAAAATATTTTTTTATTTTCGTTATAGAAAAAAAACTGTACATACAAAGTGCTTGAAACGTTCCTAATTCCTTTTTAAAAACCATAAACTAAAACATAAAAAATTTAGCGAATTTCACCGAGGGCCAAAATTCCCTATAAATTGTGCCATGTCCTTTCCCAACTAAAAGTTCTCAACTAAAAAAAAAGCTTTACCCCTGACGGAATTTACTGGCCAATTTCCCAACTGTACTCTATCAATTTTCTCAACTATATTACCAATTTCCGAAATCTACCACTTAATTTTACCAACTGGACACTGGATTTTCCAAACTCGAGCGTGATTGGGGGGATGCACTTATGCATATAAAGTGATTCTTACGCAACCGCTAAATGCATACACTTGTATGCACCGCATTTCACGCTTATGCCGCACTCATCCGCACCACACTGGTACCAATGCAGCAATAGGATCATGATCACACCAGGTTAGTTCATATTGTCCTCTCGCCATTTTTAATATCATCATTTCATTCAGAACCCAAATTGTCCAACCAAACCAGCGACCTATTCACACCTTTTCCCAACAAACTACAGTCTGTTCAAACTTGATTTAAAAAATGCTGTTAACTTACGATTCCAATTGCAGCTTTATGAGCTGGCGATAATGACAGATCGGCACACTTGATTTCCCAAACTTGTACAGCATCGAACCAATGATCGGGTTCGTGACCTGCATCGAACCTGTAGTATGGCTTTGGTGTTTCGATAACGTGTTGCTTCAGAAAATCCGAATGTTGCTGTAAGATATCGTCGCTAAAACCTGTTCCAATCTGTAAATAAATTACATCATTACTGTTAGTATTTAAAAAAGATTAAGGTAATGTACCATTTAAAAGAATAACCCTGTATACAGTCTGTATTTCAGACAAAAAAAACTAACCTTGCATATACTTTGATATTCTTCATTGTCGATATCATAGCACGCCAATAGAAATCCACCGTAGGTTCCAGTTCTCTTTCCCTTTCCCAAATATCCACCAATCACGACGACGTCCAGTGTGTCTCCCACGCCCTCTAGATAATCCTTCTTCAGTTTTAGCCAATTGTGAGACCTCTTGGCGATTTCGTATGTTGCATCTTTCTCTAACGTTTTCACCATTAAACCCTCGCAATTTCCTAGAATATAATTTGTTTTCATATATAATTACACAAGAAGCTGAGAATTATGCGGGAAAAATTCGCTGTTTTTATGAAAATTTGCTGTCTGGAAATAATTACGACCGGGACGATGCCCCTGGAGTAATTATTTCCTTTGGCAGTAAATTTGAATGAAAACTGTGAATTTTTCCCGATAATTCGAAGAATCATATGTAATTCGGAAGATTATTTATCAACGATTTATAATATGTCAAACCAACTTTTATATTTTTTTCATCGCAAATTGATATAAATTGTTTTATTCTTTATTTTTACGGGCATATTCTTTGATTTGGTTAATTTAATTACATTCTCAACTGATAAACTAAAACCTTTTTGTCCATTTTTAAATTGCAAATTATAGTTTACTGCAGTAGTACTGCAGCAGTACTGATTAGCGCGGTACTGCGCTAGGCTTGGAAGCATGTTCATTACAGTCAACCTATAAAAACTGTCATTACATTTTATAAAAAGAATATTTTGAGGCATTTTTTTGGTACATAATAAATTAATAACAATAATTACAAATAGTAATATATTCATATTTAATTATTAATTAGTTTTAGGTATGAAATATTGTTGTAAAAGAGAAAAATAAAATACTACGGCGATTCTCCCTAGAATTTTCTGCAGAGAGTTTTTAGGTTTTTTTTTAGCTTTTCTCTACTCTCACAAATAAGGGTAGTTTACCAATGAATAAGAATAAAAACATTGGAATTTTTTAAAAATAGTCAAAGATTTTGTTCAAATTTTGCACTTAAATAGTAAATAAAATTGTTTACAACATGTCATTACTGGTTTATTTATTTGTTTGTATTTAGTAACCGTTTTTTAGGTGACTAAAGTCTAGTTTACCTTTTACACTCTCATCCAAAAATTCTTGCACCTCCTCCATCTTGGTTGTATCTAAATGTGTGGCAAAGCACCACTCTCCTTCATGCTCCTTAAAATGTTCTTTGAGAAGGTTTCTTCTTTCGATAAAAGGTTTTTTGACTAATGATTCGCCGTTTAAATACAACAAATCGAACATAAAAACGCAAACTTGTACTTTAATATCAGCTTCATTGGCATCCTAGAATTTAAAGTTTATGATAACATAGACACAAAAAAAAGTTCAAGAATTGTTACAGAGACCATTGCATTTTTATGAATTTTGAGGCGCTGAATCCGAATTAACATTATACTACCTAGAAAACTTGGCACAAATGGGCGCCCCGAGGGGAGGGGGGGCGTGCCCCCCCCCCAGTTTTTCGTATAATTTTTTTTTTGTTTTCAACAATTCCAAATTGTTTGGTCTATCAGATTTTTAAAAAAAAATTGCCCGCGACGCTGAAAATGGTTACAAAACGCAAATCCATGAGAAACTTGTATTTAAAATACAGCCTGTTCCAGAACTCGCGTACCGAAATTTAAGAGGTGATTCTACATCCAAAAATATGAAAAAAAGTTTCTATAAAGGTTGGTCCGGAAATGAGCCCTAAGGGAGCTACGGCCCTTCGAAGATGACGTATTGAATGGGGAACAAAAAAAAGCACCAATAAAATTTTAATGCTACAGGGTGATTCTTCATTTAAAACTGAGCAAAAAAGTATTATACACCAAAACACCTAAATTTAATATTAAAGGAGTAATAGCCTTTTAAAAAGTAACGTTTTTGGTGGCACAAAATGTTACTTCCTCTTAATTGCATTTTTTTTTTGATAACGGTTGCTCCTACAGTGTTACACTATATGATATTTTATATGTATTTTTACTCTAGAAATCTATATTTTTTACAACAAATCCAAAAAACATACACATAGAAAAGTTTGGGGCAAAAATGTTTTAAGCCTCATATATTTTGTCCGTCTGGGCATGCCTCTGGATAAATTAAAAAAATAAATTAACATAAACTTATTGCCCTTATTAATACTAGTATACATGCAAAAGCTCGCCGCTCTAGCTTAAACGGTACCCGAGTTATTAATTAAAAACATTTTTTATTACAATTTTAAAGGGCCCTAGATCCCTTAGGGCTCATTTCCGGACCAACCTTTATAGGAACTTTTTTTATATTTTTGGATCTAGAATCACCTCTTAAATTTTGGCATGCCAGTTATGGATCACCCTGTATTTTATAAATGATTAAAATTTGCTTTAAAAATTCTGAAGTGTTTGAAAAATTATTTATAAAAGTTTTTGCCTGCGAAACCATAATATGATTACCAAGCCGAGTTCGAGTCCCGATCATACATTTTATAAAATTTATAAAATAATTTGTTTTTTAAAGTCTAAGGTGTTTAGAAAACACGTATCATCATTAAATATCTTAAAAAATCGCCTGCGGCGCTAAACTGTTTAACAATAAGGTGATAGAACAATTTTAATTAATATATTCTATTCAATAATTTGCATACCGATATCTGAGAAATGCGAAACCTAAATATTCCTAAAAATTTTATAAATATTTTTCTTTTTAAATTTTTGTTGTTAGGAAAATACGTGAACTTAAAAATTAAAATAAAAACGCCTGCGGAGCGGCGCTTAACTTTATTTTCAAAAGGCTGATATCACAATATTTATTAACAGATTTTATTAAATTATTATTATTATTATTATTAGTACAAAAAGGCAGAGGCATTAATGCCTATTATGCCCAAGTAATAATTGCATATGAAATTTTGGAAAATACGAAGTGTATGCACTATGGGCCAGGGGATCAGATTTTTTGGCAGAAACTCTGATTTTTGTCAAATAAATATAAAAATTGGTATTTAAGGGTATACAACACCGCTAAAAATCGAATTCAATGTTTACCAAAAACAATGCCGAGAGAGAACTTTTGGTAACATACCTGTATGCGAAATTTCAAGTCTCTAGACTAAAGCGTTACAAGATTACCCAGACACACCCACCGACCGAGCGGCCGAACCATCGACCAATCATTTTTTTTGCTAAAAATTGATTTTAATTGGCATAAAACGAAAAATACGCAAAAAAATGAAAATTTTTGCACGAATACAAAGCTTTCCAAAAATAAAATAAAATGGGAAAGCAATAACCACAAAAATACATAAATAACCTTAACTGAAATGTTTGGAGAAACTTACCCATTCTTCCATTAATTTTCTCCATTTTTCTTCATTTTTACTGTAAAATTATTATTATTTATTTATTAGTAAATTACACTTTTCTAAAAAAATGTGGTAAATTGTGCCAACTCAATTTGAAGAGCACATCGTAAATAAGTTGATAAGTAATTTGTTTATATTAATTGCGTTGCGTTGTGTTGCGGGGTATTTCTAAAATGTAATTTCTTAAACTAAGTAACAATCTTGTAAATAAGTATGTAGTATTTGAACATACAATAGTTATTTATGAGGGAGGGCAATATCGGTTTACCCACGAGTGCCATACAAGGTTTTATCCAATAAATAGCTTAGAAATTCATATTTTTATTAAAAATTTTAATGACATTTACAAGAAACCAATTTGACAAGTGACAGTTGAGTGGGTAAAATAAATAATTATCCACTCAATAAAGTAAAAGCCACGCGGGGGTTATTATTGAGTTTATCTATTTAAAACAAAGCTGGTAATTGTCTCATTATCTGAATGTATTGGATAAAAACAATTTTCAGCTTATTATATTTTATTTAACTTATGCATCTATAAGAATATAAAAAAATGACAAAACGCTTTTAAATTCCTTACTAATCCAAAATTATAATTAATGTAAAACAACCAGACACAGCGAAGTTCTTAAAACAAATTTAGATTTTGCGCTTTAACCCTGATCTCAAAAGTTATTCAAAAGGCTCAATATTTGTATGATAAATACTGCAACTATCCTTGATTACAGTGACATAATATTATTTGTTTTATCGAAATTGCTTAAAAGACTTTTTGCCAAAATACCTGACCACCTGGCCCATAGTGGTATGGGGGTTAATTTGTTTTTCTCGCCTAAGATTGGCAATATCGGTACTCATAAATCTTTACCTTTTACACGGCCTTTTATTACAGCTAAATCCCGATTATTAACGCTAACTCTATTATTTAATAGGGTTAGATTTATAACTCCTGATTAATAAATATTTGTAAATAACGCAGAAAATGGAGTTTACACGGAAGTTAAATACCGTACTAAGAAATACGGTAATAACTGATAATCTAGTATAAATAACTTACTTTTCTCTTTCTTGTACTTAAAATTTGAAACGGTAAAATCTGCTTCTTTTCCTTGTCCCAAGCAACAGACTCGCAGTCCAAAATACAAGATGTTACAGACTCACTTTTACAATGATCTAGTCTTGCAATTACATCGGGATATTTAGACGTGTTATTTTCTTGATTTCTACTGAATATAAATACTTTATCGCCGTCTATGTGGATCTAAAACCGAAAAAGAACTATTTTTATCTCATAATCATAAATACGTATTTGTATGTAGGTATTTACTCAATAAAAAATACATTTCGAATTAAAACCTTCTTTCAAAAGTCGGTTAAAAAAACTAGTACAATCATATAACCAGCTGAACAGTTGTAAGTACCTTGTCAAAACATCGGCACTAGGCATTAATTTGAAACGTTATGAAATAGGAAGTTGTGTGAATAGGCGACCACTCAGGCAACCATTAATAACCTGCATGTTGCAAAATTTATTAAAGTTTGAAAGTCTGTTTATTCAAAACGTTATATTCTAGCAAAAACTATATATAACATTTTTTGTATGGCTTAAAAAGAGCTTTCATTTGAAATATATTTTTTTGAAATCGGTTTATAAATGAGTTATGCTAAAAAAACATTTTAGTGCGTTAAACGCTAATAATATTATCTCGAAAACAATTTATTTTAGGAAAAAATTGTTTATAACATTTGTTTAGGCGTTGTAAAAAAATGTTTCATACAAGTACGAAATTAATAAAATACAATAATTAATTATAACCAAAAAACGCCAAAAATAGGCGTTTTACACCATTCTTATCCCATTTTTTTGCGATTTTGACTCAGGAAGGTCTAAAATGTCGAGAAAATTTAAATTTAATTTGAAAAAAAAACATAGTCAAAGATTTTTATATTTCGGAGAAGATTTCAGTTTATTGGCCCTCTTAGTAGTACTAAGTGCCGTTGTAACAATTACATAATTATATACAGGGTTTTCCAGAACCCGCGTAGAGAAATTTTAGAGGTGATTCTACATACAAAAATAAGAAAAAAAAGTTCATTTAAAGGTTGGTCCGGAAACAAGCCCTAAGGGAGCTACGGCTCTTTTAAGTGTGCCCCTAAAAAAGAGTTTTTATTTAATATTTCTTTTACCCTACTAACCACAGAAACGAATTTTTGCACATGCCTTAACATTGATAAATGCTATTTTAAGTAATTTTTATTTGGTAATTTTAACCAGGGACGTGCAAAAATGGGGGCTATGTCACTTTTTTGCCCCAAACTTTTTTATCTGTATTTCTTTTTGACATTTTCTCAATAAAATATGATTTTTTGGTTAAAAATACATAAAAAAGGCACTCTTAGTATAGCACCGTTTTCGATAAAATTGCAGTTGAAGATTTTTTTTCACGTTCTGAGCAACAAAAATTGTTAACTAAAAATCGCGCTAATAAAAATTTTAATAATTCAAAGCGAATCTACATTAAAAACTATAAAAATGTTCCCCTACACAAATGATTTTAAGGGAGCTACGCCCACTTAGAAAGGGTTATTTTTTAAGACCTGAGAATTAGCTCAGCAGTCTAAGGCATCGATATAGCATTGACACTGAGCTAATGATCATGAGTTCAAACCTCACTGGCGCCGATTGCCTTTTTCAGTTAATTAATAATTGAAATTTGGCGAAGGCGTACTCCCTAGATATATTGGTTCGAAAGTCAATTAAAGCCGGTGGTTCCCTCTACTACTAGCCCACACAAGTCCTGGACTTAGGGGATGCTTAATTAAGTAGAATAGTATGAGGTTAAAAAAAAAAACAAAAAAAACAAACTCTTAAAACTGAAATTGGAAACTAGGTGTATAGGAACTTTTTTTAAAGTTCTTAATGTTAAATCGCCCTGAAATATTAACATTTTTATTGGCGCAATTTTTAGTTACTATTTTTGATGCTCAGAACGTGAAAAAATCTCTTTAAATCTCTTTAAGTGCAATTTTCTCGAAAACGTTTATTTCTACGGTGTTATACTAAGAGTACATTCTTTATGTATTTTTAACTAAAAAATCATATTTTATTGAGAAAATGTAAAAAAATACAGATAAAAAAGTTTGGGGAATAAGAATAAGAATTTATTTATTTCAGAGAAAATGCCTTTACATAAAATAAAATAACATAAGGACATTGAGTGAAATATTGTCAAGTTTTAGGTAAACTAATATAAAAGTAATTAAATAAATAATACAAATAATAGTACAATTATATAAATTTTGTTTTTTTAAAAAGAAAAAAATTCTTGTATTTTATAAGGTTCTATGTTGCATATATATGAAAATAACTTTTTGTTGTTAAGGCATGTGCAAAAATTCATTACTGTGCACATGTGGTTAGTAGGGTAATAAAAAAAATCCAACTTCACCCCTGAGGGGTGGGGGGTAGTTTTCGTGAAAATTGGTATAAAGGATTTTTTAAAAGTGAATCTGATAATAAAAAAAATCTTACTCAAGCCCCTGGAGGATGGGGGGTAGATTTAGTGAAAATTTTTATATTGGGGTTTTTGAGGTTGCTGAAAGTGAATCTGATAATAAAAAAAACATTTAATGCGCGGAGGTGAAAAATGGGTAAGCGATTATACTGGGCAGTGTATTTTTTGTTTATTTTGGTTTTTCTCGACGTCTTAGGAGAAAATGATTCAAGCAAAAAAAATGTTTTTTTTTTTATATTACAATACCTATGTACTTTCTATTATAAGAAAGTAAATAGTACTGCCAGAATGAAAAAAACTAAAGAATTCAAATTTCATAATATTTTCAAAAAGCACTAGTCTTGTAATGGAAACGTTAGTAAACCTAAATGTGTATCTGTGGAGCCATTTTCGAGTTTCTTGAATGTTTTTTAAAATTTTTCGATATATAATAGTTCTTTATAATTTCTGATTTGGATGCCGTTAATCGAAAAGGAACCAAGCGACATTTTTAACGAAATTTCGTTAAAAATGTCGCTTGGTTGCTTTTCGATTAACGGAATCCATTTACACTGTAAAGAGAAATATTTTTTTTACTTACCTGTGCTCTTTCTCCATCATATTTCCATTCACAAGTAAACTTCAAGCCCTCAAATCTTTGCAACACTTCATGGACGCCCTTAGTAGGATGCGCCAACATAGGTTTCAGTGGGATACCCGGAGTCAACCTGCATTTTTCTGGTAATGCCTTAACTCCATCTTCCAGGATTACTGGAATTATTTTATCGTAATTTGGACATTCACTAAAAAAATATTTGCATAGGTTATATTTAATACAGGATAATTTTTAAATAGTTTCACAACAAAACTACAAAAATGTTAAGCAGAAAAAAGTTTGAGACAAAAAAGTGTTTTTTTGAAAATATATTCGTTTTTCAAAAAAGATGTTTTAAAAAAATGTTAAAATTGAAAAATGTCTTTTTTAAGTACATATTTGGGAAAATGCAATATGCCATTTACTGTGAACAGTATATAATGGAGTGCGTAGCATTACATATCTTCACGGCTTGTTTTAACTTACCAATACGCAGTTTTAACTAACAAATTCGTTTGATCAAACTCCTCCTTGAAGGAATCACTTGACATTTCCTTCGATTTATTCAATATTTTCGGTGGATAGGACTGTGTGGGAGGAGTTAGCGTGCAAGCCAGGGCCAGGGCTTGCAAAACTGATTGTTCAGCCAATCCTATTCTTAGTTTTCCAGCTAGAGATCGAATTAAAAATCGGGCTTCAGAGCCTTGACAGGCTACCAACATTGATTGGATTTTTTCCACTTTCTTGGTTTGAGACTGAAATAACATCACAGCTATGATAATATCAGAGGTCCCACCGAATTTGTTTAGATTTTTAATATGATTTTATGACAACTTTGGGAATTTTATGACAAATTTTATGGCAATATTTGTGCAAAAAAGTATTACAATTTGAAATTTCATAAAAAAAGCAAGAAAGCTCTAGCACTCTAGGCGAAAATTTTTACAAATTTCAAGCTTAAATCTTTAAAACTCGAATTTAAAAAAAAAGTAAATTTAATATTGTTTAACTCTTTTCCAGAGGCGTTCCGAGCTTTTTGTTTTGTCGTGGAGGAGCGCGACAAGACATTTTTTTTACACCAAAATTTCAAGCTTAAATCTTACAAACTCGAATTAAAAAAAAATTGACGACTAAAAACATGATCGTTAGCCCTTCATCAACCAAATTAGCGCCGCAGGCTATTTTTTTTTAAGAATTTTGTTAACTTCTGACTTTTTTAATTTAATATTTTTTAACTTTTTACTAAAGAATCTTTACAGTCTTAAATTAAAGAAAAAAAGGTTAAAAGCCCTAGCACCACAGGCGAAAATATTTACCAATTTGATAGTCTATTTTAATTTTAAAACAGTGCACTGCACTACCAGCCTATGGTAGTTCAACACTGCGTGATCGTTTTCCTTATTTAATAATTTTTTATCCCATGAAAACAAATGTCGAGACTCAGAAACATCATAAAAGACAAAAAAATTATCCCCCAGGACCCTCAAAAGTAAAAAAATATGATTATTTTTACAAAATTTTATGATTTTTATCACAGTGATTTAATTTTATGACGATTTTAGGACAAACTGGGTCATTTTATGACATTTTATGATTTCATGACAAGGGGGAGCCCTGTAGTATATTAACTAAACTAATTTAGAATCAGGCTGAAACTGCTACCCTTTTTAGATACCGATTAATTTTAGGAAAGGGCTATTTGCACGTCCGACATCCACGATTTTTTTTGGCCGATTTTTAGAGTTTTCAAAGCCTTTAAGGTATATTTTTCGTCATAATTATATTCCCCTCGTTTAAATGGTGGGGCTACGCCCCCATTAGCATCAAAAACACCAAGCAAACGAAAAAACCAAAACAAACCAAAGAATTAGGTCATGTGACGTCGGACGTGAAAATAGCCACTTCCATCGTCCGTCCGTCCCTCGTCATGAATCGGGGCGCATCGGGTTAGAGCTAGCGCTCTCTTGCCCTTTATTGGATTTTTTTTGTCGTAAATATAGGGTTTTTGTGTGGGTCCATTTAGGGCTGTCTGGATTTCTTCTTTGTGGAGAACGTGCTTGGTCGTGACAAAATCACAAAACGATATTTCACTCCTTTTTTTTATTAACATTAAATTAAAATTAGATTAAAATACAAATTTGGTAAATGAAAACAGATAATGATTAAATAACGGTATGAAGCATAAAAACAGGTAATAAATTAAAACGAAAAACAAACAGATTTAAAAACATCAAAAAAATAAATAAATAAATTTAGAAAATATACAATTAAAAGCAGTGAGAGGGATTTAACCTATAACTTTCCGACCAGAATATATAGCCACTTCGTTAGTTTTAACTATTTTTTATACAGAGTGGTCCAAAAGTCACCCCCGCCCCTCTTAACTATTGAACGAGTTGAGATATCACTTCAAATCTGAAACACTAAAATCAGACAACCCAAACTATTTTTTTTGTATATACATATTTATTATTTTCAGCTCTTAAAATTTGGGCATGGGAGACATTTTTTTAAATGGAAAGGGGGCTCTTGTGATACATAATTTTAAAGCTTATAAAATTCTCTATTTAACTATATATTTTTTAATTTTTTCAAAGATTTTTTTTGAGTTTAAAATAGGGTTGAAAATGGGTATTAAAATTTCTCTAAAAAAATCAAACAATTTTTTAAAAATGACTGCTGTAAACACGTAAGTTATACTTTTAAACTAATATAAATAAAAATTTACAAAAAAAAATCTAAAAAAATCGCATTTTTAGCACAAAAAAATTGAAATATCAAATCTATTTTTATAGACTGTCAACTCTTAACTTATTTAACTCTGCTTAACCGGCTAAAGGTTCATATAGGTCCGTGGCATTTTGAATGCACGTTACTGTACACCCTAAATTGTGGTGATTTGCCTTTTGGGAACAAGTGAACAGATAACAGTGACCACACCAATAGTTTGCACTATGCTTTTATATCTATCTAACGTTTTATTTTAATATTAGCAACATACAGGATACACAGTGCTGATGATTCCCAAAAAGGATGAAATGGTACCATTCACCCACATTTTGGGACAATGTCCTGTCTTCTCACAAAAAAGACTGCGATTTTTAGGTTCACCATCAGTGCAACCTAGGGATTTAGTCGAACTTTCATTGGGGCAGATCATCGCCTTTTTAGATGCCTGCCCCCATGGAATATCATACTAATCAAATGATGTGTCATCTAAATGACTGCGGCATGCACAATGGATCTCAGGTCTGAGTGCCGTGGCTATTACTTGGTAATATCCACACCGCTTCTGATGATGATGACCATTCACTGTTTCCTGTTCATTTGATTTTACTGACAGATAGATAACTTTCTTATATATTTTTTTCGGTTATTAACCGACAAACGTACAGTATATATTTTTATAGACTGCCAATTCTAAACTTATTTAAAAAAATTGTTTAAAAATTAAAAAATATATAGTCCAATGAGAATTTTATTTGCTTTAAAATGGTGTATCACACGATACCCTTTCCATTAAAAAAATATCTTGCACCTAAAACTTTTTACATTTTTTCTGATTATTTATTTATTTTTCTACGATATTTTCTTTATTCGACTGTCCCACTTCAAAACACAGTAACTCACATTTGGACTTGAATCTGTTTTCCGCAGTTTACATGGGAATACTGGGAAAAGTCCAAATGTGAGTACTTTTTATATATTTTTTTTTACTTACGGCATGTCCTGTCATATGCGCAACATCTTTCAATTTATCAAAGACACCCTTAACATACAATGGAGCGGGTTTGAAAATCATTCTTTGGTTATTTTTCGAAAGTTCTGCGACTTTACCCAAATCTCCGGTTTCTTGGGCATCTGCCTTGACTTGGGCCAAAGTCCGGCCAGTTGATTGGCCTATTGCTTTCATGAGACTAGTTTCAGCTACACCCAACTCCAAACCTATGTTAGAAATAAGAAGAAAAAACGTTACAAAAAAATAAAACATCTGAAAAAAAATATTTTAAAAAATATTTTTAAAAAATAACTAGAAAACCCGAAAAAATAGTTATTTTTGTATTAAGAGCGCAAAATGACTGATTTTTGCTTGAGCGTGGAATTTTCTGATCTAGGCGTCTAGCCGAGATCAGCAATCACGCGAAAGCAGAAATCATATTTTGCGCTCGTAATACAAACAACATTTTTTCTACGATCTAAAATAAATAAATAAATAATTTCAGACAGTAAGTTACCTCACAAGGTCGCAGTTCTTGAGTACAATTTTCTGCAAATCTTTTGGTGTAAAAGTAAAATCCTAATCACAGTAACTCTCCATAATTCCTTCGTAATAATACAGGGTGTATTTGAAATAGCATCGGAAATTTTAATAGATGATTCTACATCATAAAATATGACAAAAGTTCCTATAAACATATGTCTAAAAATGCGTCATAAGGGAGCTACGCCCCTTTGAAAGTGGCTAAAAAAATCGGTTTTTATTTAATAACTCAGGAACCCTTTGAGATATATCAACGAGGTTTTGCACGTCAACTAATCCTATCCAGGCCCGTTTGTGTGTGTTATTTTCATGTACTTATTTCAACCAGGGGTGTGCGAAACGGGGGGGGCTTATCAGTTTTTTGTCCCAAACTTTTTTCTGTGTAACTTTTTTGCAATTTTATTTTTGAAATATGATTCCTCAGGTCAAAATACATAAAAGATTTTGGTTTTCGACATTTTAGTATTTAATTTTTCGTCCTCGAACCGTGAAATTTCAACTTCAAATGAACTTTTCTCGAAAACGGTTAATCCTACAGTATTACAACAAGAGTACCTTTTTTATGTATTTTGACCTGAGGAATCATATTTTAAAAATAAAATTGCAAAAAAGTTACACAGAAAAAAGTTTGGGACAAAAAACTGATAAGGCCCCCCCGTTTCGCACACCCCTGGTGAGTACGTGAAAATGACATACAAAGATGGGCCTTATTAGGATTAATTCACGTGCAAAACCTCGTTAACATATCTCAAAGGGTTCCTGAGTTATTAAATAAAAACCGATTTTTAGACATATGTTTATAGGAACTTTTTGTCATATTTTATCAAGTAGAATCACCTGTTAAAATTTCCTACGCTATTTCAAATACACCCTGTATATAGCACAAAAATATTTAGCACAAGAAATTGAGATCTGATTCAAAATAAATAACAACTTTCTGTCATGGTAACGAGCAGAAAAGTAAAATACTAAGAAATAGGTAATTTTGAAGTCTGAAAACTTCATTTGTTTTTGTAGAAATGTTTACTTTTCTATTAGATCGTAGAAAAAATATTTTTTTTGTATTTTTTTCGGTTCTATTGGGATAATGGTATTTTTCACGACATGAGGGGGGACTTAAACTTTTCAAAAAATTGTATTTTTTTAAATACCCTAATGTGGCCTTACCTTCATATGCTGGTGCCAGTTTATTTAATGTCAAATAAACACAGGGTAATAATTCATTTGGAGATAAAACAATAACAGATCGAAAAAAATTGCTCAATATGTCAATGATTTTTAGCCTGCCAGATATATTTTCTATTTCCTCCAATGTTCTAGCCAAAGCTTGATAAGGAATCCTAAAAAAGTGAAAAATACAATCTATATAACAAAATCGAAGGTGTCAGTCCGTATGTCTGCCTGTCCCCTCCAGAAGTTTTCTTGATACTGATAACAGCTGGAAATCTGAAACTTGACATGCACATCAGTAACCTAGGCCTTCTGATGAGAAAATTCTGAAACCCCTTTTTTTAAAGGGGGCCTGTGGGACAAAAGTCCAAAAATAATTTACAAAATTAGTGAAGGCGCCAACATTGAAAACTTTAGGGGCCTAAATATAAGCTTTCCTGTTAAAAAACAGGCTTAACAGCAAGTAGGCGTTCTCTCAGCAAGCACCTTTACAAACAACCAGTGGCAAAATCAACATAAAAAATTGTGTTTTGAGATCTATGAAAATTATAAACCAGCATTTTTTAAGGAAAACTTAATGTACTTAATATGTAATGTATATTAACAACACAGGCACAGAAAAAAAGGTGATATTCTGGGATCGAGACAAACATTTCTATACGTTTTTGGGGTCGCTGAATCCGAATCTGGGGTTGGTTTGACTCGGTCAGCTCGCATTTCGTTCCTACGCTCAGAAAGGTGATGAAATGTGTTTCAACTTCCATCACTTTTTTGACCCCAAAAACGTATATAAATGTTTGTCTCGATCCCAGAATATTACCTTTTTTTGTGTGCCTGTGTAACTGAAAGTCTAATTTAACTGACACATATTTGTGTGCTATATAATAACCATGGCACCTCCAATGAAAATCCAAAATGTGCTCTTAACTGAGACTTTAACCATAAGGTAAATTTTAACTACACATTGATAAACCCAGTCTATGTTAAGGTTGATTCACCCATTTCTTAACACTAAACTCACTAAGAATTTTACCAATGAAATGAAATGAAATTTCATTGGTCAAATTCTTATAAGAACTATAACTATGTAACTACCCTGGTAGAAAAGTACATAAATCTAACTTAACATAACATCAGATTAGTGACATTTTTATGTTTAGTCTCAAACGTTATACAAAAACGTTATAAAATATAAAAATCAAACCTTAAAAACTAACGTTTGACAAAAACCAGTATTGTTGGGTTTGCAGTTGAGTATACAGTAGGGTGGGTCAAAAAAACGGAATATTTTTGTTTTTACTTTATACTCTGAAAAATCGGTTGCTAGACACCTCTAGAAAATTCTCACCAAATATGAGCTCTTAATTTTGATAAAAAGGTTCTCCGCTTTACAATTTTTCATTTTTTCCTCAGTATTAGAAACAAAAATGCATATCTCTTTGACAACTGTTCGTTAAAAAGTATCTCTCCTCATATTTTTGTAGGAAATCGAACGCTCTACAAAAAAGGTCTCTTACAATTTTTTCGTAAACCTCACCGTTTAAAAGATATCAAAGGTTAAAGTTAGATTATTTTAAGAGACATTTCTGTTTTGCTTATGAATTTTATAACTCGCTTACAAAAAATTGTTATGTATTGCGCAATTCATAGTTTTGTAGAAAATTATCTGCTCTACAAAAATGGTCTCTTATGATTTGTCGATTAAATTAAGCGTTTAAAAGATATTCATCGTCACACTTCAATGCTTACTAATTTTAATAGTTTTTGATGAATAATTCGAAAAATTTCAATTTAATTTATGAGTTTCACGAAAATTTATACAAATTTGAGTTTCTATCGTAAGAGTAACTCTTATAGAAGTTTTCCTTTTGAAAATTTATTTGAAACTTTTTTATTTTAATAATATTTTCATAATTGTTTTTTTCTTCAAAATCAATACTTTTCATATTTAATTCATAACGAAAACGTTATTTTTTTCAAATTTTAATAAATCATTGACTCTGAGTTAGAAATAATGCACTAATTTTTTTTTCAATATAACCAAACATACGTAGGACTAAAAAAAAACGAGACAAATAGTTTAAAACATTTCTCTTTTCATAGGAACTCAAATTTGTATAAATTTTCGTGAAACTCAAAAATTAAATTGAAATTTTTCGAATTATTCATCAAAAACTATTAAAGTTAGTATACATTGAAGTTTGACAATGAATATTTTTTAAATGCTTAATTTAATCGACAAATCATAAGAGACCATTTTTGTAGAGCAGTTAATTTCCTACAAAACTATGAATTGCGCAATTCATAACAATTTTTTGTAAGCGAGTTATAAAATTCATAAGCAAAACAGAAATGTCTCTTAAAATAATCAAACTTTAACCTTTGATATCTTTTAAACGGTGAGGTTTACGAAAAATTGTAAGAGGCCTTTTTTGTAGAGCGTTCGATTTCCTACAAGAATATGAGGAGAGATACTTTTTAACGAGCAGTTGTCAAAGAGATATGAATTTTTGTTTCTAATACTGAGGAAAAAATGGAAAATTGTAAAGCGGAAAACCTTTTTATCAAAATTAAGAGCTCATATTTGGTGAGAATTTTTTAGAGGTGTCTAGGAACCGATTTTTCATGAAGCTGAAGTTTGCAACGTTTTTTTGCAACGAAGATTCAAATAGTATATTAAAGTACTAGTTTCATAACATACGTTTTTAGCGCACGAGTAGAAGTTTAGAAAACAAGCCGCTTGTGGCGAGTTTTAAAGTACTAGTGTGCTAAACATGTGTTATGGAATAAGTGCTTTAGTATACTATTTGAATTTTCGATGCAAAAAAACGTTGCAAACTTCAGCTTCATGATTTTTCAGAGTATACAGTAAAAAAAAAATTGTCGTTTTTTTTGACCCACCCTAGTATACAGTAAGGAAACATCGCTAGGTAGACATATGAATAAAGGTACATTAAACGCAAAAGTGCCCGCGATTCAGATTTTTTTGTTGTTTTTTTAAGTTTTTGTGGCCATGCAAATAATTTAAAAACCCACCATTTTCGAATTGGCAGCGTACGTGTTAATTAACCGCATTTTTTTGCGTCAATTTTTTTACATAAGGAAATTTTAGACCAGTATATTTTGTGGGCAGATTAATTTATTGTTTTTTTTGTCACTGGATATTCTTTTAGCAAATCTGTTAGGAATGATAAGTACTTACTTTTCATTTTGTTTCCATACAGCATCCTTAATAGGATCATAATTTGATTTATTTGGATTATAATTTAACTTTGACTCATTTGTAACAGTTGCATTATTTTTACTACCAAACATTAAAGGCACTTTCTTTTCCGGTTTTGGGGATTCTTTTTCAAACTTGACTTTTGAAGAACCTTTATCTAAATCAATTTTAACTTTTGGTGAACCATTTTCATTCTTTATTTCGATTTTTGGTGATTCTACAACACTTTCCTTTTTGACTTTTGCCTTATTTTTATTTTCTTCTTGTTTATCTTTTAATGGGGATTTCTTTTTTTCATTTTTTAGCACTTCTGGTGGGGCTTCTTCCTCTGTATCTGAAGATTCTGATTGAATTATTCTTTTTCTGTTCTTTTTTATTTTTGGACTGGATTTTTCTTTTTTTGGGGATGATTTGGAGTCCATCGATTTCGATCTCTTTGCTTCATTGTCCTTTGTTTTCTTAGAAGAGCTCCTGTAAGTTTATTTACAATATTACCATTATTATTATTATTATTATTATTATTATCATCTGGAGATATTATCCTGATAATATTTTCCACAATATGTAATATTATGAATTTATGAGTTATTGTTCAGAACTATTGTATTATAAATTTAAAATACAATGGAAAGATAAAAGGCTTTCTTGTTAGTACACCTTAATTATGAATATAGATATGGTGGGGTAATTATGAATATAGCTAGATATTAGGGTGACCCACCAAAATTTCAAATTGAAAAATTTGGAGGTCTCATCCCTTTAATTTGTTCAATGGGGTAAGAGTATCATCCCTGATCTTTTTTAGAATTTTTGAAAATAATCTAGAGGTCGCTCACATCAATTTTTTAAAAAAATATGGTTCTTTAGTTTTTTTATTTTTTTAAGTCCAAAGGATATTTTATTTAAATCTTTTTAACACGGTACGGTATAAAGGGATAGTAAAAATCCAGAAAAAAATAATATATATATTTTTTTAGCGTTTTTGAAAGATAATTCCGTTTTTAGGCAATTTAACTTATCCAAAGGATTTTTTATTTAAATCTTTTTAACACGGTACGGTATAAAGGGATAGTAAAATCCAGAAAAAAATAATATATATATTTTTTTAGCGTTTTTGAAAGATAATTCCGTTTTTAGGCAATTTAACTTATATTTTTTTGTCTCTAGACAACTTCTGATATATACAAACATAAAATTTATAGAATTTTTTTTATTGTTATTTTTATATCCAATAAAAAAATACTACAGATTTTATGTATGTTTATTTCGGAATTCATCTAAAGACGAAAAACCTTGAAAATTAAAATTAAATTGCCTAAAAACTGAATTTATCTCTCAAAAATATTTAAAAAAAAATAAACTAATCAAAATTTGAAGTGGAACACCCAAAAAGTTTTAACAAAAATAAAGTCAATTATCTCCGAATTTAGTAAACCGATTAAAACAATTATTTTTTTACAAGAAAGGTACATCTTTTGTCTATAGGCCTATACATTTAAAAATCCATTGAAAACCGTCCAATTTTGAATTATTTGGACGCTTGACCAGTTTTAAATTAATTATTTTTTTTTGTGTTCTTAAACTTTGTATGTGTACTCCAAAACCAATTTTTAATTATTTTTATATTGCTTCAGTTGGGGGTGGCCAAAGTTTGCTTTTTTTTAATTTTTGCATGTTGCGGAAATTTAAATTTCTCAGTAAATGAGCTAGCAATATAAAAGAAAAATTATTTATTTAAGCATATGTTGGGCTATTTTTTTGTTTGAAAGACTTTTCGAAATAAAATCAAAATAGGTGAAAATTTTATACAAAATTTGATATAAAATTTAATAAAATTATGATTTTTAAATGTTAATATTTTCTTAGAGGTTTGACTTGAGGGGGTGATTTTTTTTGTAAATAGGGACCTATAATTAATATACACTGTTAAAATTTCAAACAAAAACATTTACATAATATATTTTTATAAAGCTTCAAAAATACTACTTTTACCAAATTATTCAATATTTGAGCCTCAATTTCTCAAAGGTAACTAATTTTAAAAATCTGAAATTTTTACATGTAAGAGGTCTCGAAAACGTTACGCCGCGTTACAGAAGGGTGGGGTGGGTGTCAGAAAAAATGTTACGTAACACTTAAAAAATTATAAACTTATAAAATGTTTATTGGATCACGTTTTTAACAATGATCTAGGCCTAAAGAGACAGATTCCTTGCAAATTTTATTTCAAACGGCCTAATTAACAGTTCACTAAATCCTCTAAACAAAAACAAATTAAAGATTGAAAACCATAGCCAATAACCGGTTTTCGGTTAACCACTTGCGGAAATTAAATGAGACCGGTTTTGTGTTAAAACACGGAAGCAATAAAAACCGGTTTAAACCATAAAGCAAATTTTCCTTTCTATTTTTTTACTTTTTGTAAAAAAAATGTTACGAAAAAAATTGGGGGTGGGGGGTCTCGAAAATGTTACGCCGCGTTACATAGGCGGGTCAAAAATGGCCAAATTTTGCGTTACGTAATATTTGAACATTCCCTATGTTGGTAATTCATAAAAAAAATTCAAGAATATGTTTTGCCTTAAATTAAAATTATATCAAAAAATATATCACTAAAATTTCTTCATTTTATTTTTGAATATATACCTTTTTAAGAATATTATTATCTTATATATTATAAGATTATATTCTTATAATATTTTTTTTTTTAATTATGTTTATTAACTAATGCATATGTATTAAATATTAATTATACACAAGAAGTATACATAAATAAAAATAATATATTATTTATTTTTGTTTTAATTATAATTTCATTTTGAGGCAAAACACATTCCTGAATTTTTATGGAATGCTAACATATAGAGCTCTTACCTGTAAAAATTTCAAATTTTTTAAATTAGTTAGAATTGAGAAATTGAATATGGTATGGTAATATGGTACCTAACTAAAGAACATCATTATTCCGGAATATTCTAGTTATGTGCTCAAAATTAATTATTTGGGAAGTCAATATTAAGTGAGCTATATAAAAAAATTTTTAGTAAAAACTTTTTACTGATTTTTACCAAAAACTATTCCAGCTGGGAACTTTAGAAAATAAATCTATGGTCTAAATTTTAAATTTAGGCTCCAGCATTCTGCAGTTATTGTAATCATAAATTTTCCCAAACAGACAGATTTTTTTCACATTAACCAGTTTATATGATCATATTATTAAAATACTAGTTTCATTATAGATGTTTTTGGCGCACTTCTCAAATTGTTAAAAAACGAGCAACCAAAAGTATAATGAAACCAGTATTTTATACTATTTTTTCAATTTCAGTGGTTTTTACAAAAAAAAAATGCATTTAAGAATGTTTTTATTTTTTTTTATTTTTTTGGCAAAACTGTAATAAATGTAATTACACACTTATAGACTTATGAGTGTGCTTATAAGCTTATTATGCAACTTAAATAGAAAAATAATTTAATTATTAAAGAGGATTTTAACCCTTTTTGGTGTAACAAAAAAGGTAAATTGTACCAACCAATGATTATATTATTTTGCATGGTACTCTAGGTACCCCCAAGATAAAATGGATCCAGCCAGAAAAGTAGTACCTTATTATTAGAATATATCCTCAATAATCTATTATTAAATTGGGATTCTAAATAGTTTTATGATGTGGTCAATCATAAAAAAAAATAGAAGGGCATAAAAATCCTTGCCAAAGGGTGCAAAAAGTTTTAACTTTAATGGTAGTTACACTGTAAGCCCACTGCCAAAGGGTAGAAAAAGTTATAATTTTAACATTAGGCTTAGTAAAGTTATAATTTTGATGGTAGGCTTACACCGTTGGCCCACTGCCTGTAAGCTTTACAACCACGATCTAGGCCTGAGCTATAGCTATATTTTTTAATAGTACTTACTCATCACTGAACTCATCACTTGTAGACATCCTGGCTCGCTTCACAGGTTTCTCCGTGCTAATCACATTTATAGGTTTATTAGTATATTTATAAGGAAATAGATAAAATCTAGTGTTTGGTAGAACCAAACATTGAACATTCTTGTTCAGAACAATATTCTTAAAAAGTTTTTTGAACATATTTATATTACTGTTTTGTTTACATACCATTTATCCGCATCTTCATCACTTTTCTTAGGAGGTGCTCGTGTAAAAAATGATCTAAAATAAACTCATATAAATAGTCTATAATCTCGTATTGATCCAAAAACTTACGTTATACTTTTTTGCATTTTATCTTGTTGTTTAAACTCACTGTTTTATTTAGAACAAATAAATATTACAAATTATTATTTAAACGAATTAAAACACGCATTTATTCGTAAATATAGAACTTTTTGGCGGCTAAACAAGTATCCATTATGACATTTGTACATTCGAACTACAGCAAAAGCAAGTATACGCCTACTGATTAAAAACCCGAAATTAATCCAAATTATTATTAAACAAACTGTTAAAATTAATATTATAGTAGTAGGTTAGTATATTTAGTATATAAGTGGCTTTATAACAAGTAATTTTGTGAATACTAGATTAGTTTTATAAAGAGAATAATTTAAGTGCATGCTTTAAACGAAGGAACCCTTGGGTATTTAAACTACGAGTAGTTCGTATGACTAATTGACTGACGTAGTTAGATTTTGAGGTTATACATGTGACGATGTGATTCTCTTATCAAACGCATACATTATTAATTTATTTCTATTATACGTTACAATTTATTTTAAAAGATGGATAATCTAAATTATTTATTAGAAAAGTACTATATAAAAAACGAAAATGTGCAGGAGAACGCAAGTACTACACAGTGGTCGGAGTATGTTTTAAACGAAACTTACTGGAAAGTTTTCTTTGATTTATCTTTCGATGGCTTCCAACTACACGAGGAATTTAACAGTAAAACGGAAGATGAAAGGATCGACTACTACAATTTTGGTATTGCATGTTTTGTTAGTTTTGTTCAAGGAAATTTTACTGGTCCCGATTTGGGGAAAGAAATGGAGTGGTTCTTGAGTAGTGAAATGTTTAAAAGCGTTGATTTTACGCAGATGCTGGCTGTTAATAAGGAAGATATAGATGTAAATACCCAATATCCAGCATTATTTGTTGTTTCAAAAATTATATTTGAATGGTGTCATGTTCACGATATTATTAATTTCTGGTGGTTGGTTAGGTCTGTTTATATTCATCAACAGATTTTGGAGGATTTAAGTCCCACTTTGTTGTCCACAGCTGATAAGCTACATAAGATTGTTGATGCATTCACATTACAAGGTAAGTTCCTAATTTAGGTCAAATTATTTATTTTTTGCAGAAAATCAGTCAGAGCTCATGCTTTATGTTGAAAACCCCATTTAAGTACATTGTGAGTTAAATGAAACAAGTTAGTAAGAGTAGCATTGCGTGCACCAACTAATCAGGTTTTTTTTTAATAAAGTGTGCACATGTGCGATCTATCTGCAGGGCTGCAGAGAGCCAGCCCAGGCTCCCTTGCCTGAAAAAAAAGCTTTACCCCTGTTAGAAAACAGAAAACCTTCGCAACCAGGCCCTGGGAAATCTTCGCCCCCTGAATCTAGCCCTGTCTATCTGTTTATATTGTCCAATCAGGGTAGCCATATTCTGGAAAAAGTCAGAAATATCAGGG
The DNA here is from genome assembly GCA_958510825.1 of Brachypterus glaber. Taxonomy (NCBI): domain Eukaryota; kingdom Metazoa; phylum Arthropoda; class Insecta; order Coleoptera; family Kateretidae; genus Brachypterus; species Brachypterus glaber. Next base: position 60,847,935 of record OY294045.1, on the reverse strand, counting down.
AATTCAATACATTAGGAAAAAGCTATATGTTTTTTAAAAATTCTGGGTTTTTTCTTAATCTGGAATTTTCATGACTCAGGGCAGAAGTGACAAAATAAGGAAGTAGTTTATAAATTTAAAATCAACAATTTTGGAATATTCAATGAAATAAAAAAAAGTGTGAAAAGAAAAGCAAAATACCTACTAATTTACTATAAATTTTCAATAAAAATTAAAATGATTGAAAATACACAAAATAATACTGGAAATTTTCTAGTGGAAATACCTACTAATATTCAAATAATTTAAATAAAGGTTGTGAGTTATTTATAAAATTTCAAATTATACATACAATTTTTACATTTTTCTGACCTTTGATTTTTGTTTTTTTTTTTTTTTCATAAAATTCATGTTTAAAAATTATATAAAAAACTAGGTAAAAATAAAAATACTGCTGCCAAAATAATTAGGGGGAAATCATAGATTTACTAAAAAAATATTTATTTAAAAAAAAAATAATCAAACAAAATGAAATGGTGTCAGTCAGCAAAAAAAATTAAATTAAAACAAGCTGTAAAGATATGTAATGCTATGCATTCCATTATATACTGTTCACAGTAAATGGTATGGGTATTGCATTTTTCCAAGTACTTGAAAAAAAAATTCTAAATTAAAAATTCAAAGGAAACTTAAAAAATATTTTTATTTTATTTTTGCGAAATACAAAAAATTTTTGAAGAATTTTTTTTTTTCAAAAAACCTCCAAAAAACATTTTTTTTTAAGAACGAAAAATAAAAAAAAAAATAAAAAAAATTACAAAAAAAAAAATAAAAAATAAACTTCATTTATTTTTTTTGCGAAAGAAAAATTTGGGTCAACTTTCGTTTGCAGGAAATCAGCTACATTTTCAATTTTTTTTTTGCCTTTGGACCCCCCTGAATCTGAAAATTGTAATCGTTGTTTGCGGAAATCTTTTTTTTCTATGGCGATTTTTTATAGAGATAGATAGATACAGTACTTTATTGATCAAGTCAAAGGGCTATCGACCGAGGTCCTTCCGCCGATTTTTTATATATTTTTAGTTTTGGCAAAAAAAACGTTATGGAAATCTGTATCGTTAAAAATTAAGCATATTACAGTTATTTTGTCTCCCCTGAATCCGAAAATGGTAATCGGTAAATAAATGTATTTTTGATATGTTTTGTGTTTTAATATGGGGAGTTGTTTAAAGGCCGATTGGCACCGATACAAAAAACGTTGCAAACTTCAGCTTTATCATTACTTTTGGTTAAAAACAAAAAAAAAATTCTATAAAAAATCACATTTTTTTTCAACAACGAGAAATTAATAGTTATTTATGGTACTAGTGGGTAAAGTAAGATATTGCCCATGAGAAAATTAACCTGCGAGGCGTCAGCCAAGCAGGTTAATTTTCGAGAGGGCAATATCGGTTTACCCATGAGTGCCATACAAAGTTTTATCCAATAAATAGCTTAGGAATTCATATTTTTATTAAAAATTTTAATGACATTTACAAGAAAATAATTTGACAAGTGACAGTTGAGTGGGAAAATAAATAATTATCCACTCAATAAAGTAAAAGCCACGCGGGGGTTATTATTGAGTTTATCTATTTAAAATAAAGCTGGTAATTGTCTTATTATCTGTATGTATTGGATAAAGTAATTTTAAATCTTCAGTTAAAAGCGTTCTTAAAAAATACAATCAAGTTCAAACGCGTTGCAAAACCGGGAAAGTATTATGGCGGCCACAACAGATTTTTTAAAGTTTTATTTATAAAAAAATCTAATTTTTTATTAAAAAATATCTACACCAAATAAGTTTTAAAATAGAATTTGGACCAGGTTTAGATTTATTAGGCAAAGTTCTTAGCTATAGTAAATTCAAGTCCAAGGTGCAGTGGAAGTAAACAAAAGAATCGCGCAGGCGGCAGCGGGCGTGTGATTTTATTGGTTAAAACACTCGAATGTTGCGAGAGTAGGGATGTAGAAAATTAAACAGGTCAGTACGCAAGCATTTGCGTTGAAGCGTACAATGCATTGCAATGAACCGTCATATAGAAGAGTCCTACCCTGTCACTAAATCCGCTGTAATCACGTGCGTTTGTTTATTACTACTGTATCTTGAAGTTGAATATACTTTTTTTTATGCTTTTAAAAATCGGGGGGGGATAATGCCTTAAGGGTACAAAGATTTAACTTTTGTGATAGCTTTATTTGTTACATGACAAAAGGCTAGATTTTTTTTTTCTAGAATTTGTATTGTTGGCAGTAGTGTAATTATTAGAAACCCTTTAATAAGTTAAACCCAACACGAGTTTTGTCGTAAATTAAATATATCGTCCACTAAAGGCTCCAGTTGTCTAACTCCAAATTTTTCAAAAATGAGATTTTTATCAAATTTGCTTCATTATCTGATTACCAACATACTTCAAAAAAAAAAGTTGCATTAAACCAATATCAGCCTCAAAAAATGCAAAAATGTAAATATTTTAAGTCGCTAAGTGTCTAACTCCATCATATGATTGTGAGAAAACAATTAAATGAGAACTGTCACTAATGTCAAACTATTTCTCGACAACAGGGGATCCCGTTTCAAATATTTGTTAATTTACTGTTTGATGATAATTATAATTATTGCCATTAATAATGTATATATATTATGCCTACCTAGTAGTAATATTATATATTAAATATAAAAATATAAATTTTTTGTAATAATATTACGCGATATAATACGATAGGTATCCTCCTTTATCTTCCCTTGGAGTTAGACCATTAGTGAATTTAGATTCTGTGGTTAAAATTTAATTTTCAAATAATTTATATAAAATTGATAACAATGAAAAATTTTAAATACATTAACACATTTCAAAAATTTTTACCTGTGAACAAGCTAGTTTTAAAGTTCTAAATTGCTATAATTAAGTTTTAAATCGTTTTTTACTTCTCCTGAAAAATATGACGTTTTGGAGGTAGACCGTTAGAGCCTTTAGATGACGATATATATATAACTAACATTAAAGTATTAGCTCTTTTTATTGATCTCACCAAGGCTTTTGATTCGGTTAAGCATGATGTATTACTTGATTAAATAAAATATTATGTTCTAAGCTTTCCTGTTATCAGGATGTAGTGATGCGGGTACTCCGTACCCGCACTGCTTTTTGCAGTAAGTACACTACAACTCCATTGGTTTTAATTTTGTTTTTTTTAATATCAAAAAAAAATATTATAATTTTTTTTATTGAAAAGTATTTTATTCAGAGATTTATTAGGTAAAGTCCGCGCGCGATAAGAATGGGACAGCGACGTCATAAACTTAATCACGACACTGCGCACAACATTGTAGGCGTAGTGAACGGCTGTATTCCAACAAGCGATTGTTGCTAAGGAAAACGCGCCGTTGCTAAGGGGCGTGTATGTAAACAATCCGTTTTGGCTTACTGCGCATTCCGTGTTTAAGGACGTCACTGTACCATTCTTATCGCGCGCGGACCCTATGGTGAGTTGAGTGGACACGTATACTTTTAAGTATTAAAATACTATAGTTTCCCCACGCACTTAATAACGCGGAAATAATTATATTTTTTAAATTTTGGCGGGGACGACATTTGCCACCTCTCAGCCGCACGGCTTTTTTACCACTGAATTCCTGGTTAATTAATAAAAGAAAATAATTTGTCAATGATAATCACAGGGTATTACTGTGGTATAAATCTTGGGAGCCGGTCTTTACCTTGAAAAAATTTACCTCGCAAGCAAATACCTCGAAAGAACATTATCTCGAAAAGTCTTTACCTCGAAAGTACATTACCTCGAAAGATTTTACCTCGAACGGCTTTTACCTCGAAAAGGGCTTTTTTAAATTTTGTATCTGTTTCTTTGCGATTATTGTATATTGTAGTTTTTTTTGCTCATATTTAATTGATTAAATTTTAATTTACGGGCAATAATTAGCTTTTAGTTTTGGTAAATATTTCAAAATGAATCGATTAACTTGTATCGAGAGTTTGCGAAAGATAAAGATCGTGTGTAAAAAGACAAGTTTTTTGGAAATTTGGAAAATTTGGTGAAATTGCTTGCATAGACAAAACATTTATTATTGTTAATTGTTTATTTATTTTTTATAACAATGTTGCTGTAGATTTATTGACAGCTTTTTGATTATTTGTGATAATATATAAATATTTGTGCTATAACTAAGTTTAATGCTGTTAAATTTCCCTTCTTTTTCGAAAAAAAAATTTTTAGTTTGTTTTTTTTATAATTTTTAAAAAAATATGTATTTTAGAAGTAATTTTTTATGCGAGCTTTCGAGGTAAAAACTTTCGAGGTACTTGCGAGGTAAATTTTTTCGAGGTAAAGACCCCTACCCATAAATCTTGTATCTATCTATGGTTTATTTCATCAAGCAACATAGTAAATTAAAAATCGCAGTGAATATTTTCAAAACAGATTCGAATATTGGATGTGTAAATATACTGCATAGTTTATTTTATAAAACATAACTATATTCTATATATAGAATAGTATATGTTTGTGTATACACAAACATATACTATTCAAACCTGGTGTAAAAATATTTACTGTGCGATTTTTAATTTACTATCTTGCTTGATGAAATAGACCATAGATTAAAATTTAAATGACAGTGTTCTTCAAGGAATTGTATTAGGACCTTTACTGTTTATTTTATAAACTACAGATCTTGCACTCTTTAAGAAAAATCTAAAATGACTCCTTGTCCTAACTTGGTTTTTTCTTATTCCAGATGAAATCAAGGTGTCTTTATACATAGAAATCGCTCAGCTATACTTACTCTTCCGTCATGTGTCAAAGGCCAAAAAGAGGATACTTACTGCCAGCGAAATATTGGGAATCAATTACAATCTAGTAGGGAAATTGGGAAAACGAACTCGCTACCAGGAAAAAGAAATTGCGCAACTAACCTTGGAAGTTTCCCGCAAGGAAACACCTGAAAAAGAAGAAAAGGAAACAACAGAAGTAAAGGAAGATACCATTGTACCAAAAAATGTAGAATTAACTGATGATGTAAGATTAAACGAAATTGAATTCTCAGATAAGACTCCTAACAAACTTACCCTAACCACAATAGAGCAGAAATTGTTCCTAACCCTTGTCCAGGAAATGATGCTTGCAAAACCCATGGATGAACTCTGTGGGGAGTCACTTGAACCATTTATAGCCATGATACTGGATCAATCAAACACGTTTGTCGTTCGGGTGGTTGCCCTGTTAATCCGGTGTAAGCTGGAGGGTAAAAACCGAAGAACGATAGAACGCTCGTTACTTCAAAGCCAAGAAATTTTGTCTAGTTTTTGCAAGGAAAGTCCACCTTGCATGTCCAGAGTAACTGATGTGTTCAGTACTGGAATGATGCCAATCTGGAAAGTTGAAAGCCAATATACAGACCTTTTATTAAACGTTGGACTCGTCAAAGAAAGTTTGGAAAGATATTTAAGATTAAAACATTGGGAAGAAGTTATAGTATGCTATACAATTTTAAAACTTAGACACAAAGCAGCTGAAGTTATCAAAGAACAACTGGAAGTTAAACCGACGGTTAAGTTATGGTGTTTACTTGGAGATGCTACAGATGATGTGGAATGCTACAAAACAGCATGGGAATTGTCAAATAAACGTAGTCATAGAGCTCAAAGACATTGGGGACATTTCTTATTTAACCGCAAAAAATATGAAGAGTGCATTCCACATTATGAAAAATCTGTTAGTATAAATCCTTTGCAGTCTAACGTGTGGTTTAGATTAGGTTATGCTGCGTTACAGATCGAGAATTGGCAAACAGCTGCAACTGCATATCGTAGATACACCACCTTGGAACCAGACGGTTTTGAAGCTTGGAATAACTTGGCTCAAGCTTACATTAAAATCGGTAACAAACGGAACGCTCATCAAGCTATATTAGAAGCATTAAAATGTAACTTTGAAAATTGGAAAATTTGGGAGAACTTACTTTATGTAAGCTGTGATATTGCAAATTTTGCTGATACTATTCGTGCTTACAACAGGCTGTTAGATCTTAAAGGCAAATATTTGAACTTGGAAGCTTTAAATATTTTGGTACACAGTGTTATCAACAACGTTGTAGATGTTAATGGCAAAAATTCAAGCATTTACTTGAAAAAAACTCGAGAGTTATTCGGTAGGATTACAGGAATACATACTGCTGAGGGTTATGTTTGGGAATTATACTCCAGCTTGGCCGCAACAAACGTAATTCAAGCACAAAGATTACAAAAAGCTTACAGAGGATATACTTCAAAGAATGGCTGGGATAAAGCACCCCAAAGTAGCCAACAAGTTCTGTTGATTTGCGGTAAATTAGCTGAGATTATTTTGGATGGTATAGATGCCAAAAATCCGTTGGTTAACTCGATCAGATTAAATATCAGTTCAGCTTTGGTGGCCATTAAAAAGCAAAATTTTGAAGAATCTAAGGAACTGCTTGAACATGTTTCTGAATGTTTAGAGAAAATTGTTGAAAAATGCAAGAAAGCTATGGAAAGTTAAATCTTTTTACTTTATATAGGGCTGTTCAACTATTATATAACTTGTAGGGGAAGGGATATAGAAGGCGTTACGCCCATATATATTTAGCGTTAAAAAGGAAGGGGGCAAAATGTTATTTTATATAACTGTTGAACAGTCCCATACTTGTACGTTGTCATTTTAATTTTATTAAATATATTAACATCTATAAAAAATGCATTTTTTATACCCAATAAAATCCAAAGACTATTTACTTCTAAAGTTTTTTTTTATAGGAGTTATACTCCAAATTGGATTCAGAGAGTATATTGCAACAAATGGATGGGTGCTTAACGCCGCGTTCACACTTAAGCAGCAGTGTGGCGGCTGCAATCCCCACTCCAGACTATAAACTGTTGCCGCAACACTGCCATTAAATTTGGCTGCATGCAGCCAATTTACACTGCAGTGTTTCTGCAACAGTAAGGTTATGTTTGATTTAAATATCAAAATTTGACGTTTTATTGAATAAATAAACAATTATTATAAAGTTACTTCTTTTTCAATGCGATGGCGACTTTCTCAAAAATTTATTTGCAAACTGTAACTTTTTTATGGTGGCGAAAAAATAAATAAAAGTTGAGTAAAACAAATACCACTGTTTATAAATAAACTATAAAAGAATAAAAATTGTTATACCTAAATCTACTATATAATTAGGTATATCGAATTATATTAATATTAACCTACTTAATATAAACAGTTTTAAAAACTAACCTAAAAAACGGCGCAACAGCACTGGTTATGGTTATTAGGGTGGAGGGTAGCTATCTACACGCACTTAGGCCACTTAGCTGGGCCCATTGTACTACCTCCCTTTGGTCGCAGCAATTTAGACTCTCAGCCATCCAATTCTTTGAATATATCTAAGAAGATGTCTGGGAGTGATGCTGCTTATGGCCACTTGCACCAAATTTTGGTCTGGGATTATCTCAACTAAACCGAGTTTAAGTTAGAAATGTTGCGTTCTGATTGGTCGGCCGTCAACTTAATCCAAGTTTAAAGTTAAACCATCATTGGTGCAAGTTGCCCTTATACCGGCCATGTCGAGCCAGTACTCGTCTAGCATGGACCCTCTTATTAAGGCTAACGCTGGACAGTGACATAACACATGTTCCATTTTTTCCTCTTCCATGTAGCATCCTCTACAGATGGGGTCGACTGGCTTCCCCATGATGTTAAGATGCTTATTTAGTTTGCAGTGACCTGTTACGATGCTTGCAAACTGTCTTAGGTTATCCCTTTTTAGTTGCATACAAAAGCGTGCTGTCTTTTCACACGGAGTGGGAAATGCTGCTCTTGCATGTTTACAGTCGTTTCTCGTAATCCAATTACGGGTGTGTTTTATGTGGGTTTCTTGATTAATGAGAGCTGTTTTAAAAGCGACAGATACAGGGATTATGGGCTCTGGACCAATAGGTACAGAGCCTGAGCCTGCTCGTGCCAATTTATCAGCTTCTTCATTGCCTACATTTCCATTATGCCCCTTTACCCATGAGAGTGTAACAGTATTAGAAACTGCCGCTTCCTCCAGGGATTGGTGACATTCCAAAACTAGCTTTGAAGTAATTTTGAAAGACTTGATTGCTAGTATGGAAGCTTTGCTATCCGTAAGAATAGTTATTCTTCTATTACTGATTTCCCTTTCAGAAATAGTTCTCGCAGCATTTGTTATGCCTATGACCTCTGCCTGAAAGACCGAGGCATGCTTGCAACAGCACTACAGCAGTTTAATCCAATTCAACTGCAGCCGCTTGAAACAAGCAGCAGAGGTAGTAGTAGGATTTGCATGCTGGTTTCTGATTGGTTAAATAACTGTTGGCGCCACACTGCAGCTCAAGTGTGAACGCGGCGTAAGTTACAGTTTGCAAATAAATTTTTGAGAAAGTCGCCATCGCATTTAAAAAGAAGTAACTTTATAATAATTGTTTATTTATTCAATAAAACGTCAAATTTTGATTTTTAAATCAAACATAACCTTAAAAAACTGTTGCAGAAACACTGCAGTGTAAATTGGCTGCATGCAGCCAAATTTACTGGCAGTGTTGCGGCAACAGTTTATAGTCTGGAGTGGGAATAGCAGCCGCCACACTGCTGCTCAAGTGTGAACGCGGCGTTATACCCCAAAGTAGTCAGTCATTCATGATTTCCGGTAAACTAGCTGAGATTATTTTGGATTGGTTTGGGTAAATCTTTTTTTTACGATATCTCGCCTAACTGATTGAATTACATATTGTGACGTATATAGCGCGTGTCTTAAGGGGACGTAAATAAAGTAGGTCAGGCTTTTTTAGTCATTTTTGACTTCCTTGTCACAATGTCTCACACCGGCACTGACCCCCCTCCCGCATGTGTCACGTTAAATTTTTATATACAAAAAAAACAATTTTGTATTTTACATATTTTTATTACATTTCAGATAAAACTTGCCTGGACAGACATCGCGACCTTTATAAGGAGGTACGGTAGGTTTAGGCAAGGAATGGGGTAGATGTATGATTGGGGGCTCGGGGCTGGCAATAAGGGGCATAGTGGCCTAGTTGCCTGGCTTACAGACTCCCCACCCTTGCTACTACTACTACTACTTGCTCAAAGAAGTACACAAAACTAATTTGAATCAAGGCCTTCAGGATGATATAGAACAAAAAAATACTATAACACTTTAATTTTTTTGTGACATCGCATTTCTCTAAACCCACCCCTCCCCCTATCTCAAAGTGTCACAAACTCCTGGGTCTACTCCCCCATAGGCGTAACATACTTTATGGACGTCCCCTAAGTCCGCCCGCTTTAACTTTTGAGTTGCCTAAGATATGCAATTTGGAATACTTAAATAACATCCCAAATCATATTTTGGTATATGTTTGATATTTTTAGGGACACAATGGAGGCAGGGGGCAAGGGGGAACATTTTTTTAAATATAAAGGAGGGTCGTGCAATAAATTATTTTATAGTTTGTTAAATTCTCCTTTTAGCCATATAATTTTTAAAAATTAATTTTTTTAGACTTCTGACATGCACTGTTCATAATTATGTTAAAGTGGGGTGTATAGATAAAAAAAATAGTAACAATTTTTACTTTATTTTGAATAAAGAATAATGTTATCACTAAAAGTTTGAACATTGCAAAATATAAAGTACATTTGTAAATAAATAAAAAGAAATAACGTACGTATTTGCAAAATAATCCGATTTTGGCACTAAAATAAACCAAAATTAAGGGTACAGGATACCAAAAAATATTTCACAATATACTAATTCAAATCTATAAAAAATCGAATATTGGAAATATGGAATAAGAAAAAGTTGTTGAAAACCGTAAAAGCCACGAAATTTATAGGGAGTGTCCGCTTCACTTACTCCTTCGCCAAATTTCAATTAAATTATTATTAACATTTAACAATTAACAAAAAAATTATTATTTTTATTGTTAAATAATAATAACTTTTTTCGGAAGGCATCATTTCTCATTTAATTTTTATTACATATTTTACTATTTTTGTTTGCTCTTTATATCGTCACGTGCAAACTTTATGCTGTTTTTTTGTTATTCTTTTTTTAATAAAAGCCCGAGTATAGGTTAGGCTGGGCCAATTTTTTTTTGGGAAAATCCAGGCTGGTAAAAAAAAATTTGTAGTATGTTTAGAGCAACTCACCTGCAAAAACTTAGATTTAAAAAAAAATACTGAGCCGGGCCCCTTTGGCTTTTAAGTTTTTATTTTTCCATTTTAAATTTTTATTTTTTATTATACAAAAACCTTAATAATGGAAATTTTTAGAATGGGAAAGTAATTTAGGATAATAAAGGAATATTCATAATTTTTTCTATACCTATACAAAATATAGGGGCTGAAAATGTCAAAAAATTACCCTTTATGCTAATATAGGTAAAAAAAACTGGTACCTAGAACCTATACCGATAGGCCAAAAATATTATTTACAATTCCTTAATAAACCTATTTTAAAGGTCTATAAACTTTCAAATTCCCAGTTTTTGAATTTTTTAATATTTGATGTGACTATTCTGAAAGAGTCACTCTTTTAACTTCAGACAAAAATTAAGTTAGGCCATATGCTCTAAAGACCCTACTGACCTGCTAAGCACATGTTTTAATATTTTATGTATTGTTAACTTTTAAACTTTTAACTCATAAACTAAAATATTAAAAAATATTTAATTATATATAGGACTTAGGACTCCACAAAGGGACTGTTTTTGAATGTTTTTATATTTAGTTTTTTATAAACTAAATACTAAATACCTACCAAAAATTATTTAAAAAGTCCTAGGGCCTAGGCCCTATAGGGCTTATATATAATTTTTAATTTTTGTGGTGCTATTCTGGAAATATTTTAAGAACAAATAATTATATTTTATAGTAATATTAAATATTCATAATTTTAAAAACTGGTCATTGGGGCCCTTTAGGCTCTAGGGCACGGTTCTTAATAAATATTTTTCAGATAACATATTAGTTTTCGTCAGATTTTAAAACCGTGACTCTTTAAGAACGGTCATATAAAATATTTAAAAGTTCAAAAATTTGGCCTTCGCATGTCAATATTTTTTTTAGACACCCTGTACAAACAACAAACAAAAATAACTATGAAAATTTAAAATACACTTATTAATCAATTCTAAAAAATATCTTTGACCTAGTGGTATAGGTCCTAGGTAAAAGTTTTTTCGACCTATATTATCTCAAGGGGTATTTTTTAACATTTTCAGCCCCTAGAAAAATATATATTTTATATAGGGGTGAAAAAAATTACCAATATTCCTTAATTATATTTTATTAATTTCCCATTCTTAAAAAGTCCCACATTAGTATTTTTATATACTTAAAAAAATAAAATTGGAAAATAAAAAAATAAAAACTTAAAAGCTAAAGGGGCCCAGCTAGTTTTTTTTTAAATCTCAATTTTTGCAGGTAAGTTGGTCTGAACATACTACAATTTTTTTTTACTAGCCATCCTGGATTTTTTCACAGACTGGTATATGTATGGTGGCTGAAAAAATCACAATTTCTAAGGAAAAAAAAGCAAAAGTTTTTTTTTTATTTTTCCATAAGAAATTTTTATACACGCATTGTTTTTTGATCATGGTGTACACAATTTTTTTGATAGAGAATATACCAAATGGACAAAAACATGTTAAGGAAAATAACTTTATTGAGAATATTAGTACAGCAGTACAACATAATAATTAATTAATTGACAGTGGAAAAATCAAGTTATTAAAATTAGCCGTTGCTATGGTAATTTTTGGGGGGGTGAACCACAGAGGAATTCAAGTGTACAAATTGGAGGAAATCTGGAGGAAATCTTTGAAGGTTACGAGGAAATTTTTAAAGATTTCATCATTTTCGGAAGAAATCTTTGAAGGTTACGAGGAAATCTTTGAAGATTTCCTCCTAAAGGTGTACAGCGGTTTATCCCTTGGTAATTTTCCAGTTAATGGGTTAAAAATGCATAAGGTATATTCTCAACCAAATTTCCTATTTTAGAACTGCTACCACATTTTTATCACAATAAATTGTCCTGTAATAGTCAGGGCACGAGAGTCCTGGAACACGGACCCGTACCAAAACACAATTTTTTAACCAAAATGCGCTTAAAACAAGTATAAGACTCGTATTTCAAGAATTATCTGTAAATATTTAAATAAACGTTATTTTTAACCGACTTACCAAGAAGAGATTTTTAAATCCAGGTGTAAACGCAATAACTTTTAAATAAAATTTGATTTTTTTAACCATTGAAATTAAAAATTCAAAATGGAGGATCCAATATGGTGGATAAATTTAGCAAATACTGGATTTTGATAAACATTAATATCTAGGGGGTTTCAAGGATGCTGAAATTTAATCCATTATTGAAAATTAAAAAATCTAAATTGCGGATCTAATATGGCGGCAAAATTTGGTGAATTTTAATGGATTTTGATAAAACAATTTAATTATTGTATTTTGAAAACACTGAAAATAACAAATATGACGGTAGTTAAGTTTTATAAATATTTCATATTTAAAGATGATGTGTTTAATACTTTTGTTTTAAATGCATTTTGTATTAAAAAAATAAAAATTTAAATTTTTCGAGTACGAGCCACGACTCCAGGGCGCTGGTAATGGTTATAGAATAAAACAAATATTTTTTGGTATATACGGTCTCATTTAAACTGGAAACATCCTTATAAAAAGAGTAGTTTACTTTTCAGTTTTTAATATTTTTCTGGTGGAAAATAGAACAAGAACGACTTGACTTTTTACGTTAGCACTAACGTTTAGGGACACTAGATCTACGTTTTAAGTTAGCAAGGCGCCTTGTTAAAGCTGGTAAAATATCTCATAAACATTCAACCTTGAATGAACAAGCCGCCACCCTACCCCATCTAAAAAACATCTTCTATGATTATCGGAACTACTCTAACTTGGATATAGTGTATCTACTCAGGGGTGAGCCTTACCACCATCCTCTCTTGAAAAGTTGGGAAATCTCGATTATATGTCAAAAGTTAAGAAATTGTATCTTGGAAAATTGGGAAATCTGGATTGTATTTTAATTTTTTTCAGATAGGCGAAGACCTTTTTTTAGTCTTCAGTTTTTTCTGCTCCAGGGTTTTTTTTTTAGTTTCTTTTTGAGTCATCAAAATGTATTTCAGGGGCAAAAAGCTTTTTTAAAGAGGTGATTTTTTTATAGTTTTATTGGTTGGGAAGTTTTGGTAGCTTAAATTTATAAATTTGTGTTTGTGACAAATAACCTTATGAATATTATGTAATTTATTTTAATAAAAAAAATCTAATAGAAATCCTAAAAAACAAAAAAAAAAGGAACAGCTACCTACTTCCAAAAAATAAGTTCTTAAGGTAGAAACTTCAAATTTTAAAAATAATCTTTTTTTAAACATATTTTTTTTTTATATAAAAAGAAAAAAGATATCATTGTGAAATTTTGTTTATTTATAAAAAGTTTATTTATATTCAAAGAATGCAAAAAAAAAGATTTTTAAAATGACACTTTTTGGCCATAAAAATGTTTTGAAAAAAAAATCAAAAAACGGTGGTCGCCATGATTCCAACCGTTTGGATCGACTGGAAAAAAACAAACAAAACGGGATATTATTTAGTATTGAAGTCGCTATAACCCGAACTAAAAGAATTTTTTTTTGAAAAACGTCCGTAATTTTGTTATTTTTTCGCCAAAAAAAATTCTAGTTTGGGCTATAGCTACTTTAATACTGAATAATATCCCGTTTTGTTTTTTTTTTCAGTTGATCCAAACGGCCGGAATCATGGCGATCACAGTTTTTTGATGTTAAAAAAAAAATATGGCCAAAAAATGGCACTTGAAAAATCTATTTTTTTTTTGTATTCTTTAAATATAATTAAACTTACCCACAAAATTTCACAATGATATCTTTTTTCTTTCTATATAAAAAAATTATTTTTAAAATTTGGAAGTAGAAAGACCCCTTAAGATACAAAAAATAACTTAGTCGAATGTATATACTCTTTTTAGGGGCATTGTTCCTAATTTAAATGATACCCATATTAGGTGTCCCATGACCCTTTCAAGGCGAAATGTGAGTGACTAAAAAGGTATGTCCAAATTATGTTTTTCAATATATCTTCTACGAGCGCTGGCAATCAGTTGATCTTTTCTTTCCTGATATGATTTACTCCTGTCTGTGGCGTTCTTTCCAAAACTTGATGCTGCGGTATTGAACATGTGACCTGCAGTATAAACAGTGAAGTTTAACAAGGCGTGAAGATATATATTGCTTCACATTCTATACTCCTTCCATTTATGCAAGATAGTAAGGGACGCGGCCCATTTTACACCACAGAGCGCATAAATAGCATAATTATGCATAAATCGCAGTGTATCAAAAATTTAACAGATGTCGATACTGTTTTCCTGGAAAGGGCCTATCCAAAGACTCGCATAACAAGCATAGTACATAAGAATGCGATGCCAGAATTGGCTTGATGTGTCGTCATGTATCTTGTAATGGTTGTTATGCGAGCCTCTGGATAGGCCTTAAGTTTTAATTGTAACCTAAAAATTTGACGTTTTCCTTGTGTTCAATATAATTTACGTTTGTACAATATGTAGAATATGCTAATTTAGTGTGAGTACATGAAGAATAAACCAAAAAAGTACCTTTTTCAATACCATACAAAATAACATTATGTATAACCATTTTTTTATGTAACTTTCTCTTCTTTTATTAGCTTTAACGACCGTCAATCATTGTCATAGACAAAAAATTTCACAATATTTTATATCTTAAAAGGTACGAGTTTTTAGCCAATGAGGTAGCCTTAAAATCGCGGAAATTTAAACTACCATCTTGCATAATTGGACGGACTATAGTTGCAATTATTGCTTTCCCATTTTAAAAAGTTTCAAAATTTCGGAAAGCATTGTATTCGTGCAAAAATGTTCAAATTTTTTGTTGCGTATATTTGCGTTTCTGATGTTTATGTCGATATAAATCAATTTCAAGCAAAAAAAAAAAATTGTCGGTCGATCCGTCAGTCCGGGAAATCTTGTGGGCACGATAACTTAAGAACGCTTTAAGCTAGAGACTTTTTTAACTTTTTTGTTTTCAGGGATTATTTTTATTACGTAAGATTGGTCCTTAAAAGTTAGAAGTATTTTTTTTTTCTAAAGTAATGACCTTGACGCACTTTTTCTTCTATTTTTTTTTTCGATTTTTTAAAACTAAAACTGAAAAAATTAAGTTGATCGGGGATTTTCTTCCATTATTTTCGATTTTTTTAAATGTTTATTCCCCCATAACTTTCTTACTTTCGGGGGATTTTTTTTCAATTTCAACAGGCTTCGTGTTCTTACCAATATTGAATTTTACTGAAAATTTAAAGTCGGATTAGTCTTTCATGAGTTATTGTGCGAAAAAAAAACCTGAGATACGGACAGAAGGTTTCAAATTCGTTGGAAAATGTCCGATCTTGATTTTAGAACATTGCGGCGCTGAATTAAATATCAATGATCCAAATATACAGCTACATTTTTCCCAAAAGGTTTTAAAATTCATTAATTTTTCAAATTTTGAGGTTTTTAAAAATTGTGAGACCTTGAAAATCTTAAAATATTTCGCCTGTGGCCAAGCCGTCCTTCACTTCCAGACCGCGCTTTTGGACCATCTAGTTGGCTTTGATATGGTCCACTAGGGTCTGACAACGCTGATACGCCAACATAACAAAAAAATACTAAAAATAATACTAAGAATTTGTTATTGTCAGTTTGACAGTTTTATATTTTTAGGCTTAAGATATGATTTTAAAGTGGTGAAATGTTTATTAAAATATTATTGTTTCAATTTTGTCTTTAAATACCCTAGTGCTAAATATAACCTTTCTTAAAAAACAACATGAAACTACTAAAAAAAATAAATTTGATATGTGGGAGTTCTGAGCCATTTACTTAAATAAAGTGCAAAGTTAAGCCGCATGAATCAAAGAAGATACTGTAATTTCATGTATGGCAAAAAACTAAGAAATTAAGTTAGAATTTATACATTTATTGTAAGGTTTTTACTTACAAATGTCGGGAAATAAAAATACATTGTTTTATAATGTAATGAAAATAAAACTATGTAATTTTAATACACTAGGCAACAAATCGCAACTTTTTTTTTGCCCCGATCGGAAAGTAAATTTTTCTTACTAATTCGAGGGAGTAGAATCCGAATCTGACCTTAGAAAAATTCCAGCACCTAAAATTTTTGAGATATAAGTTCAGGTAATAATGACGTTTTTTTTCAAAATCTTTAAAAAAAAGAGTAGAATTTTGAAAATTTTAGTGTATATTAAAAAAAATACGAGGAATTCAAAAATCTATATGTCAAGAACCTACTGTCAGAGTAAGTACGCGAAAAAAAAATAAAAAGTTTAAAATGAAAGTGCAGAGTTTACTTAATTGCTCATTTGTGGCAAAACTATCAAATTTTTTTAAAAACTTTATAGAACTTAATTTGTAGATTATAAAATTCTCTACAAAAATATTCATACAAATATTTTTTTATTTTGCTTATTTTGTTCCTAAAAAGTAAATAAATGAAAAAGATATAAAATTAAAGTACACAGTGTAAACTTTTTTCCCGAGCCCAAAAAATATATTTTTCTTACCAATTTAAAGGCGCAGAATCCAAATTTGACCTTAAAAAAAAATCAGCACGTCTTATTTTTTAAATTTTAGTACATGCAATTATGCCAATTTAAAAATAATTTATAAAACAAAATATTGTGTATTTTTGTTTGTTTTTTTAATGGTTCTACATCATAAAAATGTTACTTTATTACATAAGAACCATAATACGTAACATTTTTTTTAGTTCATTTTTGACCCCCTAGTAATGATTTTTGACAATTTTTAGCATGAGTACGTGGCAATAAGCTTGTCCCCTTATGCACCCTTCTTCTTACCCTCCACCCCTACTTAGTTTTGCCACATTATCCATTTTTTTTTAATTTTTTTTTTCATAATATCCCTATTTTTTCTACCTATGAATTTAAAGTTTCTAAGTTTTAAGTTGGGTATTTTTTAACTCCCATGATTTTAGAACAAAAGAGGAATAAAATAATGATTTTTTAACATTTTTATCTTATTTTTCTCAGAAAACTTAGGTAATAGAAATATTCTGATGCCAGATTCGGTTTCAGCGACCCAACATTAGTTAAAAAACATATGACTCCAATCGGGGCAAGAAACCGTGTTGCCTGGTGTTATTAAAAAAAAACAACAATAAAAATTGCTAATAATCTTCACATTTAATAACAATTAAGATATAATTTAATGATTAACTGATTTTGCCTTTAAATGCAGCAAAATTCTTATCTTTTTTCTTTATTTTTCACCTATTAACTGTTACCACAACATCACATATTCCGAATTTTAGTATTAGTTTTAATATATTTATTTATATTTATTATCTGGCACCTAAGCCAGTAGCGCGGCCTGGAAGTAAAGGACGCCTTGCTGTGGCGCTATACTAAAAACCGGTAATGTGATCAAATGAAAAAAGACGTAATAAATTAATTTGTTTTTTAAAACTCAGGTGTGACCTTACACGGCGCGGACATCCAAATGGCCCAACGTGAAACTAGTCTTAAATGTTTTTTTATAAGTTTAGCTTTTATTTCAGACTAAATTTAAAATAATCCATCGGTTTTAAGTCGGACAAATTTTTGGTTATTTTTGACTACCTATTAAAAAAACTGGATTTGGAATCGGCTATGTCATGAACGTGTTAATCGAAATATGTAGATTATCATAGATTGTCACGGTTCTTTAACAATAACTTTTACAGCTAAACTGATATTATTTTTAAAATCGGAGACCCAAAATTGGTAAAAAAAAACAGTAAAAATATCTAAAAAATTAAATGGTTAACACTACACTGAAAAAAACAAAAAGTTAAATAAAAATTTCGTCGATGCATGATTTTAAATCTGGTATGTGATAATTCGGGAGCTAGTGGACTGATTTGGGTGGTGAAGGTTTCAAGACTTACGTAAATCCGTGCGATCTTCACTGCTGGCTGGGGCCCCATCAAATCTTGCACTGCACTGTCTGTTTTGGTTAGGGATGGCGGAAATGACAAGGATTGGCGGTTTAAACTATTAATTATGAATGTTCCCATTGAAATATTATGAAATGTTATTAAATGACATCGAAAGTAACTAATTTTTCTTGTCCCGGTTTTCGCGTCGAACCTTAACCCGCCATATCTGAATTCTCTCTTTTTTCCTGCGCAATGCAGTCGATATCGCAACCGCCGTTGCAAGGCGCGAAATTCAAATTGAAAACTCTAAACTAAACACTGCCCACCGAAAGCCCCATAGCTTTGCGGAGGGTCTTTCTCTTAAATAAGAAACCCAATAAACTAAAAATTTATTTTTGCCTTAAAAAAAAAAAAAAACTATACTAATAACTATACAAAAAATTATACCAAAGTTTAAGAATCCGCTTCTTCCGAAGGAAACGGACACAATTTAATTAGATGTCTTTTTAAATAGCCTTGTTGGGTCTTGAGGGTTGCGGATCGTGCAACACCGTCCTTGCCCAAATGCAACTCTGTGACCCGGCCACATCGCCAAGTTAACGGTGGGGCTGGGTCCCCATTAATTAACACTAAATCGCCAATCTGCAAGCCCGGACTATCTTTGTACCATTTATTTCTTTGCATTAACGTATGCAAATATTCGGTTCTGAAACGTTTCCAGAACTGCATATGGAAATTCTGCAAAAGCTGCCATCTAGTTAAACGGTTCATTTTTACCTCGGTTAAATCCTCCTCTGGCAAAGTAGTAAGAGGACTCAACGTCAAAAAATGACCTGGAGTAAGTACGGAAAGGTCATTTGGGTCGGAACTAAGAGGCGACAAAGGTCGAGAATTCAATACCGCTTCGACGCGAACTAAAACGGTATAAAACTCTTCGTAGGTCAAAATCTGTTCACCTATAATTCTCACCAAATGAGATTTCACAGAGCGAATTGCTCGCTCCCATAAGCCTCCCATATGACTTGCACTAGGTGGGTTGAAATTAAAAGAAATTGTTTCTTTTTCCGCGACTTTTTTAAATATTAATGCCAATTCTTTTCTAGCTCCAACAAAGTTGGTGCCATTATCGCCATATATAGAAAGGCATGTGCCTCTTCTAGCGATAAGCCTGCGTAAAGCCACCAAAAAACATTCTGACGTCATGTCTGACGCTAATTCTAAATGCAGAGCCTTTGTGGCCATACATACAAATAAACACAAATATGCCTTTTGAGATCTGACACCCCTATATTTGCTCATTTTAATTAAAAACGGCCCTGCCATGTCTAAGCCAACATACGAAAAAGGCTTTAACTCTCTAATGCGTGCCGCAGGCAGATCCCCCATCTTAGGAGGCACTAATGGTTTCGGGTTTACCCTAAAGCAGCGCTTGCACTTAGACAATACTGCGCGTATGGCTCGTTTCGGAGACATAATCCAAAAATTTTGAGTTAAAATAAACTGGCACGTTTGTAGCCCAGGGTGTAAAAAATCCCTATGAACAGATTCTATAAGTAAATATGTAAATTTGTGTTTTCGCGGCAATAAATATGGAAATTTTCTATCATAGTCTAATTGGGAATTCGTTAGTCTACCCCCTACACGGAGAAAACCGTTACTATCCAAAAAAGGGGAAAGTTTACCAAATTGTTTTGGACAAACTCTTTTACTACTCACTTTTTTTATTAATTCTGAAAATGCTGACTGTTGCGTATGCTTTACTAAAACCATCAACGCCTGATTTAACTCTTTTACTAGAAGAGGTTCTCCATTTTTGACTTTTAATTTTAAGTAATTAAAAAATCTAATACAATAAGCTACTATTCTTTTTATTTTATGCAAAACCGAAATATTATTTAATAGTTTATCCAAAAAGTGAGGGTGATTAAATGTTGCTAAAGCTATACTTCTTTTTTCCCCCTCTACCACTTCTAAAGAGCTTGTATTCGCCAAGGTTGGAATCGTAAAATTTGCGTCAAAATATAAACATGCCCACCATAATGCGTGATCAACAAGTTGCGAAGGCATTATACCTCTACTAGCGCAATCTGCAGGATTTTCTGCTGAACGAATATAAAACCAACTGTCCGGACTAACCCGGTCCTGGATATAACTAACGCGGTTACTAATAAAGCTTTTCCATCTATGGGGTGGAGATTTTATCCAAGCTAAAGCTACTTGGGAATCTGACCAAGCTACTATTTTTCTAACGTAAATCCTATTACTGTAAGTATCTAAAACGTATTTTAAAAGATATGCCAATAAAACTGCAGCTTGCAGCTCAAGGCGGGGTAACGTAATCTTTTTTAAAGGAGCTACTTTTGTTTTTGCTATAATTAAATGGGTTTTTATATTTTGGTTTCTATCTAAAATTCTAAAATAGGTACACGCCGAGAACCCACGCTCACTTGCGTCGCAAAACCCATGCAGTTCAATAAAATCTACATTATTATTAAAAACATATCTATCTATTTTTATGAACTCTAATTGTGGTAGCTCATTTTGAAATTGTTGCCAAAGTTTTACTAAGTTTTCTGGGAGCTTTTCGTCCCATGAAAGTCCCAAAGTCCAAATTGTTTGCAAAATATGTTTAGCTATAAATATTGATGGGGAAATCCATCCTATAGGATCAAATATCCTCGCAATTTGCGATAAAACGTTTCTTTTTGTAGGTGCTTTTTCGCAAATAATTACTCTATAAATAATTTTTTCAATTTTGGGTTGCCAAAATAATCCTAAAATTTTTATATGCAAATCGCTATCAAATGAAAAAGGTTCGTTTTGATTTTCTTGCACTAACTCCGGTATATTACTAGCAAATTTATGAAGCTTAAACCCTCCCCGCTCTAAAAGGGCTATAAGGTCATTTTTTAGCTCTAAAGCAGACTCTACACTGGGACACCCCGTAACTATATCATCCATGTACAAATCTTTATCTAAAATTTCACATGCTCGTGGAAGATCTTTACTTTCGTCTTGAGCAAGTTGCTTTAAGACTCGTAACGCTAAATAGGGACTGCTGTTAACACCAAATGTAACGGTGTTAAGGGTGTACACTTGTATAGGGTCCGCAGGAGAGTATCTCCATAAAATGCATTGAAAATCACGCTGTGATTTTTCCACTAAAATTTGTCGGTACATTTGTCGTATGTCGGTCACTAAAGCTACCGGGTGCAATCTAAAAGTTAATAAAATACTACATATGTCTTTTTGCAATTTGGGTCCTACATATAATAAATCATTTAATGAAATATTAAGGGTTGATTTTAGCGAAGCATCGTACACAATTCTAACGGCTGTGGATTTACTATCAGGACGAATCACGCAAAAATGTGGAATAATATTTTTTGCAGTACTATTATTACTTAACAAAGACATATGACCCTGATTTATGTAATCCGTAATCACCTCACTATAGGCGTTTTTTAAGCTAGGATTGGCTGCTAATTTACGTTCTAATGATAAAAAGCGTCGTTTTGCAAATTCAGATGTATCGCCAATTACTGGGTCGGTTATTTTAAACGGCAAAGATACCGTATAACGCCCGGTTGCATCTCTAAAAAATGTTTGCTTGAAAATATTTTCGCATATTTTATCCTCGTCGGATATCGCTACTACTTGTGGAGGTTCCTCCAAAGACCAACATCTTTTTAAAGTTTTATCTAACGAAGATTCCAAGGTTGTTACAAAACTATATGAAGCGTTATTTATTTTATCTAATGCAATTTTTCCTAACAACATCCACCCAAAGGCGGTATTTATCGCGGTTGGTTGATCCTTTTTTCCTACTATTTTACCGTTCAACAATATTTCTGCAAACAATTCGGCCCCTAATATTAGGTCTATGGGTCCAGGCTTATAAAAAAGAGGATCTGCCAGTGTTAAATTTTTTATATGATTCAAAGATTCGGTTGGAATTGTCGCTTGTGGCAATTCCGAGCAAATCCTTGGAATAACTAAAGCTTGAATGTTAAATTTTAAATTTTGCGTTTTAGATAAAATACTACAATTTACTATACCTTTTGCTTTTACAAAAGTGTCTCCTAGGCCAAATGAACTACTACCTATTAATGAAATTTTTAAATTTAATTTTTTGGCGCAAGATTCAGTTATGTAACAAGCTTGTGACCCTGGATCACAAATCGCTCGAACCGTATTTAAGTTACCAGAACTATCTATTAAATCAAGTTGCGTAGTTGCGAGTAAAACCATACTATTTTTATTTTCGCCATTTGCTAGCAAGTTTACTGAATTGCTAGGGTTGCCACTCGGATTGCTACTATAGTTGCTGCTAGGGTTGCTATCCGCTAAACTAATATTTGGACTACTATTTTTACTATTAATGCTGCTTCTAGTTTCAAGGCTATTTCTGCTATCTATACTATTTCTGCTATCTATACTATCAAAATGTAATAATGTGTGATGCGTTTTATTACACTTCCTACATCTTGAGCGAAATCTACATTGTGCTATTAGGTGGTTTGAGCTTAAGCAATTTAAGCAAATTCTATTATTTTTTACAAAACAGTACCTATCTTCGGAACTTTTTTCTAAAAAATTGGGGCAATTCATAATGAAATGCGCATTTTGACACAAATAACAACTTTCTGTTTTCTTTGGTTTTTCATTAACATCAGTATTAGCTAAAAAAGAAAAACTTGACTTTTTATTTTGGCTATTAAAAAAACTATTTCTATTCGAGCTGTTTTGCGCGCTACTTTGACTACTAAATGAACTATTTCTATTTTGACTATTAAATGCGCTATTTCTATTTTGACTATTAGACGAACTAGGTCTATTTTGACTTATTTTACTATTAAATGAACTAGTTGTTGACTGAAATGCCTTTTTTAAGTCTACAACTTTTAATGATTGACAGTGTGCTGTCAGAAATGAAATTAATTTTTCATAAGATGGGATTTCATTTGATATATGTTGGTCTTCAAATTTAGTGCACATATTTCTAGGTAATTTGTCAAAAACCATATCAAAAAGAACGTAATTCCAAGAATCCGTAGGAAGACCTAGATTTTTTAATGCGGCTAAATTCTCAGACATAGTGGTAATTAACTGACGTAACGACTTTGAGCTATCTTGAACCGCAGGCAAATTTTTTATTTTACTGTCCGCCAAAATACGTTTATTTTCAAACCTATCTTCTAAGTTTTTTAGTGCCAAAACGTAACTTGACCCTACTAGGGGCAGGCTTTTAACAATGCTCAATGGCTCATCCTATTGATTATGTAACCTTTATTACATTTCAAAGTTGTTAGTTACTTTTAGTTGTTAAGGTTTTTACTTACTTACCTGATTAAAAGGTTGGCAGTACTGAAAATTGTAAAATGGTGGAATGTTGTTAGTATTTTGTATTGTTCAAGTAAAATATGAATATTGGGTAGAATAAACGAGTTCAAGTTATTTAAAGTGTTTGCCTTTATTTCGTGTGACCTATAGGAGAAATTACCATAGGTTATGGGCCCAGGGCAAAGGTTAAAATAAGGAAAAACAGGAAAATTGAGTAGACGTTGGCGCGAAAACCCGGCTAGAACTGGTAAAAAGGAATTTTTACACGAAATATTTTACGGAATTTGTAAAATACAGTGGAAATAATGGCGGATAAACAAGGACTTTTTTACGTAAAACCATTTGATGGAACGAACTACGGAAATTGGGAGTTCAGGGTAAAAATGCTCTTGGAACAGCAAGGTGTACTGGAAGTTCTAAGCATGGAGGAACCAGCGGCGGAATCAGAAGAACATGCTGCATATAGGAAACATGAAATTAAGGCAAGGACAATCGTTGTACAATGTTTATCAGACAATGTATTGGAAAGTATTAAAACAAAAACAAATGCAAAGGAAATGATGGATAGTTTAAATAAAACCTACGCAAAAACCGGAATATCCACTCAAGTTTTTCTGCAAAAGAAATTAAGAAGTTTAAAATATAATGAACGTACTTCGTTAAATTGCTTTCTGACAGAGTTTGACCAAACCATTTGTGAATTAAAAGCTGCAGGAGGAAAAATTGAAGACAGCGAAATTATATTACAGCTTCTCTCTGTTATGCCTGAGATATATCAGTCAGTGACAACAGCCATAGATATTATGTTTTGCCAAAATGAAAAAGAGGTAACACTTGATTTTGTCAAAAATAAATTATTGATGGAAGAAGCCAGACAGAATAAAAATGAAAACACAAATTTACCAAATGTTGCATTTAGTGGTTACAGGAACAGGGGTAACTGGAATAGAAATAGGGGTTATGGTGGAAATCATGGAAATAGTAGTGGAAGTTACGGCAATAATGGTGTAAATCAAAATAGAAGCGGAAATTACGGAAGTAGTGGCGGAAATTTTAATAGAAGCGGAAATTACGAAAGTAGTGGCGGAAATTTTAATAGAAGTGGAAATAATGCACCTTTTCCATACAGGTGTCATTTATGTGACAAACCAGGTCATAAACGAGCAGATTGTCCACAAAACAGAGGTGGAGGTAATAGTGGTTCAAGAGGTGGAGGAAATAGTAGTTTCAGAGGTGGAAATAGATTTGGTGCACATACAAGTATCAATGAGGAACAAAATGAGGAAATTTCATTTTTAACTTCTACTGAAGAAAATTTTGCCTACGTCACTGGTGACACTTTTAGTGTAAAATTTGTTGTAGACAGTGGTGCAACTAACCACTTGATTAGTTCACAATTAGATGATTATGTAAGAAATGGAAAAGATATTATTCGAACCATAAATGTTGCTAAACAGGGACAAACAATAACTTCGAGAAAAGAAGGAGAATTAGAAATGAGAGATGAAAAAGGGAGACGAATAAAAATTAAAAATGTGTGGGTATGTGACAACTTATTTTGCAACTTATTATCAGTCCGAAAACTAGAAGAAAGTGGTTTACAAGTTAATTTTAAAGAAAATAAAGTTTTTATAATAAAAGATGGAAAAATAATCTTAGAAGGAATGCTAAATGGAAATCTTTATGTGATAAATTTTCATATCTTTAAAGATGAAAGCTCTGTAGCAAATTTAGTTACTCAGGATCAAATTTTATTACACAGAAAAATGGGTCATTCCTCGAAATACCCTATACCTGGAATTTGTGAAATATGTCTCAAAGGAAAACAAAGTAAATTACCATTTATAGACACACCTGAAGAAAGAAAAGCTAAGCGTATTTTAGAAATTGTATCAACAGACGTGTGCGGCCCTATAAACCCAGTCACACATGACGGAAGAAATTACTTTGTGACTTTTATCGATCATTTTTCGCATTTTTGTGTCTGCTATTTAATGAGCAATAAAAGTGAAGTTTTAGAACATTTTAAAAGTTATTGTAGTATGGTTGAAGCAAAGTTTGGAACAAAAATCGAAAAATTGCGTTGTGATAATGGTGGGGAATATGTTCCAAAAGAGATGAAAAAATTTTGTATGGAAAAAGGAATTAGAGTGCAGTATACAGTGAGTTATACCCCACAACAGAATGCTATCGCAGAAAGATTTAATCGTACCATTATGGAAAAATCAAGATGTTTAATTTTTGATTCAAATTTAGACAAAAAGTTTTGGGGGGAAGCAGTGAGGGCGTCAATATATTTAATAAATAGACTAGAAACTAGAGCATTAACAAATGGAAAAACACCAGCTGAAGTATGGTATAGTGAAAAACCAAATTTAAATAAAATAAAACTTTTTGGATGTATAGCTTATAATTTGATACCTAAAGAATTGAGAAGAAAATTAGATCCGCACTGTGAGAAACTTATTATGATTGGTTATGCGGATAATGGTTATAGATTGTGGAATGAAAATAAAGGAAAAGTTATACATGCACGAAATGTAATATTTGATGAGAAAAATGAGAATAATAAATTAAAAATAGAAATAGAGAATACAGATGAGACAAAAGAAGATAATAAAAATGAAGAAAACAAAAAGGAAGAAATTAGAAAACCCGAAAATAATGACAATAAAGTTATAGAAAATGAAAGTGAAGAAAATGATATAATGGATGAATCACAAAGACTAGGAGATAGAAGAGGAAATAGAAATAGACGAAAGCCAGCATATCTCGATGATTATGATTTAACAGATAACAGCAGTTTATTTACAGCTTTATCAACTGGAAACATCCCATCAGAACTACCGCAAAATTATAGCGAGGCGGTTTCTTGTGATAGTGGATGGAGAAGAGCTGTGGAAGAAGAATTAAAATCATTAAAGGAGAGTGAGACGTGGGACTTGGTACCGCGACCTGAAAATGAAGAAGTGATTGACTCAAAATGGGTGTTCAGTGAAAAATTAGTGGATGGAGACCTAGTGAAAAAGGCAAGATTAGTGGCTCGGGGATTTAAACAAAGTGTAGTGTCAGAAGAAGTTTATACTCCAGTTGCCAGAATGGTAACACTAAGACTACTGTTATCATTATACCTGGAAATGGATCTACAAATTCTTCAACTAGATGTGAAGTGCGCATTCCTTAATGGAATATTAGAAGAGCCAGTTTATATGGAGCTGCCTGAAGGATTGAATGTGGTAAGCTCAAATTCAAATTTAGTGTGTAGACTTAAAAAGGCACTATATGGATTAAAAAATGCCTCAAAGTGCTGGAACTCTCTTTTAAATGAGACTTTATTATCTATGAACTTTAAAAGATCTAAAAAGGACCCGTGTCTTTATTTTTCTGAAAATACTTACCTTTTAATATACGTAGATGACATTATTATTTTTTCAAAGTCAGTGAATAATTTAAATTTTATTAAAGAAAACTTAAGTAGTTTATTTAAAGTAAAAGAGTTTAAAAATAAAAACATTACATTCTTAGGGTTGGAAATTGAGAAAATTAATGGAAACCTAAACATTTCACAAAAGTCTTTAATTAATAAAGTTTTACAAAAGTTTAATATGCATGATTGTAAAACATCGGATATACCAATGGAGCCTAAGTTAAGATTAAGTATTGATGAGTCTGAATATAATAATAAAAATATTCCTTATAAAGAATTAATTGGATGTCTTATGTACATTATGTTAGGTTCTAGACCAGACTTATGTTTTTCAATCACTTACTTTTCTCAGTTTCAAAATAAATTTAACATTGAACATTGGAATTATCTCAAAAATATTTTAAGATATTTAAAAGAAACCGAAAATTACGGCATACAATTTGTTAAAAATGATAACTCTAATATTAAAATAAATGGCTTTGTAGATTCTGATTTTGCAAACGATATTTTAGATAGAAAAAGTATTTCAGGATTTGTACTGAAATTAAACAAAAATGTTATACAGTGGAAAAGCAAAAAGCAGAATATTGTCGCACTGTCCAGCGCAGAAGCGGAATATTTGGCTTTATCTTACTGTGTTAGCGAAAGTCTTTTTGTATCACATATATTAGATGAAATTTCTGATTATGATGTTTACCCTATTAATATTTTTGAAGACAACCAGTCTTGTATTAAAATGGCAAGTACGCCAGAAACAAAGAGAAGTAAACATATTGATATTAAACATCATTTCTTAAGAGATTGTATTAATGACAAAAGGATTTTATTACATTATGTATCAACAAATAAGCAACAAGCTGATATATTTACAAAATCGCTTGCAAGTAAAAAGTTTAAATATTTTAGAGATTGTTTGAATGTTATTCAAATTATTTAAAGTTAAATTTAGTGTTATTAAAGTTTTTGTTTTTGTGGGTTCTACAATTCTTTGAAATGGGGGAGAGTATTGATTATGTAACCTTTATTACATTTCAAAGTTGTTAGTTACTTTTAGTTGTTAAGGTTTTTACTTACTTACCTGATTAAAAGGTTGGCAGTACTGAAAATTGTAAAATGGTGGAATGTTGTTAGTATTTTGTATTGTTCAAGTAAAATATGAATATTGGGTAGAATAAACGAGTTCAAGTTATTTAAAGTGTTTGCCTTTATTTCGTGTGACCTATAGGAGAAATTACCATACATCCCTCAAACTTCCCAATAAATATTGCAGCTTTTGAATGTCTGAAATTTCACTATTGCTATCTATTACACTACGAAACATTTCTATAAAAGGCCCCCAGGCCTCAAATTGACCATTGAAGGTTAACAAATTGAGTTTTGGCAGCCTTAGGCCAGGCTTACTATTGCTTGGAGTATTGTTGGAGCTATTACCAGTTTTTGAACCAAAAATGGTTTCATAATTTATTGAAATTACGACATAAGTTTCTTCTATTTCATTACGCTTGCTAAATTCCATTGCTATGTCCTCATCTACTTTACCCGACAAGGCTACTTTTTGACCACTGATTAATTTTAAGATTTCATCGCTAATAAATTCGACATTCTTATAAGTAGCTTCCGCTAGAGCAAAACGAACTTTAAAATTATTTTGTAATGACCTGTCTGTCAAAGCGTCAATGCTTATTTGCTCCAAGTTGCCAAGCTTTTTCATTTCCAACTTTCGTTGATTTACTAAATAATTATATTGTTCCATTTTGATTAATAAAATCGAACAAAACTAAAAAATACAAAAAAAAAATATCCAAAATATTAAGCTATGCCAACGCAAAGAAATAAAAAAATATATATTTTATTTGCTTTTTTCAATCAAAACTATTTTTAAATTTACTTAAATATTTTCTTCAAAAAATATTTTCTGTGGCCAATTTAAAAGGAATGCTTCATATACCACGTTTTAAACTTTGCTATAAAAAATGTGTTTAGGTTCGGTTTTTTGCACGCCTACAAAAAAACGATATTCAACGCGAGTTTATTCTGATAAAATTATATTTAATTTTACGTATTTTTGAAACTATTTTTAAAAAATGCTATTTTGCTACTAATCTTTACTATAATTTGCGAAGCCTAATCCCTAAAAGAAACAGAAATGACCCCATAAAATGCACGCTGCTAAAACTATAAAAAGGTGCATTTTTTGACTAAAAAACAAGAAAATTACACGAATTTAAATTAAATCCGGCTCGAAGGACCAAATGATAATTCGGGAGCTAGTGGACTGATTTGGGTGGTGAAGGTTTCAAGACTTACGTAAATCCGTGCGATCTTCACTGCTGGCTGGGGCCCCATCAAATCTTGCACTGCACTGTCTGTTTTGGTTAGGGATGGCGGAAATGACAAGGATTGGCGGTTTAAACTATTAATTATGATTGTTCCCATTGAAATATTATTAAATGACATCGAAAGTAACTAATTTTTCTTGTCCCGGTTTTCGCGTCGAACCTTAACCCGCCATATCTGAATTCTCTCTTTTTTCCTGCGCAATGCAGTCGATATCGCAACCGCCGTTGCAAGGCGCGAAATTCAAATTGAAAACTCTAAACTAAACAGTATGAAATGGAAGAGCTCTACACTTATAAGGAATAGTTTAAGGTTAGTTTCGCTTTGGGCCATTTTTTTTGTCATCGACCTAAAAAATCGCGCCTTGCTTAAAATTAAGAAAAAAATTTTTAATATCCAGAGACTAGACCAATGCATTTTTATATTTTCGTTTGGAGAGAAAGAGTCGCTGAAACCAAATCTGACCTCAGAATTGCTCCATCAGATCGCATTTTTTTTACACTTAAAAAAAGGGTGCGAAAATTCCTCAGATGTTTTTCCTTAGATGTTTTTAAGTGTAGAAAAAAATTGTGACCTGATGGAGTAATTCTGATTTCAGATTCGATTTCAGCGAGCCCGAAGATATAAAAATGGGTTGGTTTGGACTTAGTCTCTGGCACATAAATTTTTGTTTGGGTGGCTGTGCATAGCCAACCAAAAAAAAAAAACAAAAAAAAAATAAGTGCCAGCGACTAGACCAACGAATTTTTATATTTTCGGGGTCGATGAAACCGAATCTGACCTCAGAATTGCTCCAAAAGGTCACAATTGTTTTCTACACTTAAAAAAGGTTGCGAAAGTTCCTTAAATTCAGATGTTTTAATGGGTAGAAAAAAAATGGGATCTGATGGAGTAATTCTGAGATCAGATTCGGTTTCAGCGACCCCAAAAATATAAAAATGCATTGGTCTAGTCTCTGGATATTATTTTTTTTGTGGCTGTGTAATTTGTAGTCACGCCACTGAAGGGGTTCGCCACTTAAAGGTATTAGAACTATACCTGCAGTATTTGTGGTAAAGCTTGGACTTGAATTTGCGCTTCCCGATGGTGAGCTGCGGGAACTGCTGGGGCTGCTTGACGAAGCACTAGGCACCGTTTCTGTCACAAAGTGCACTCTGCCTTCTAAGATATTTGTTATTGTGGTGTCTACACTTTTAGTTGTTGCTGAAAGTTAAATGAACCAATTATAAACAGTCACATTTTTTTTAATGATTCCATTTAAACGAGTTAGGTGGGAAAAAATGTTATCGATAAATAAAAATTAAAAACTTTCGTATTCTTAAAAAATAAAAATCGAATATCGGTTTTTTCTTCGAAAAACACCGATATACAGGGTGTATTTTAAATAGCATAGGAAATTTTAACATGTGATTCTACATGATAAAATATGACAAAAAGTTCCTATAAACATATGTCTAAAAATGCGTCATAAGGGAGCTACGCCCCTTTGAAATTGGCTAAAAAAATAGGTTTTTATTCAATAACTCAGGAACCCTTTGAGATATATTAACGAGGTTTTGCACGTGAATTAATCCCATCTTTGTATGTCATTTTCACGTACTTATTTAAACAAGGGGTGTGCGAAACGGGGGGGCCTTATCAGTTTTTTGTCCCAAACTTTTTTCTGTGTAACTTTTTTGCAATTTTATTTTTGAAATATGATTCCTCAGGTCAAAATACATAAAAAAGGTACTCTTGTTGTAATACTGTAGGATTAACCGTTTTCGAGAAAAGTTCATTTGAAGGTGAAATTTCACGGTTCGATGACGAAAAATTAAATACTAAAATGTCGAAAACCAAAATTTTAATGATGCAATGTTATTCTACATCAAAAACTAAGAAAAAAAGTTTTCATACATGTAGGTCGAAAAAACGCTTTTTCGCCCTGCATCATTAAAATTTTGGTTTCAACATTTTAGTATTTAATTTTTCGTCCTCGAACCGTGGAATTTCACCTTCAAATGAATTTTTCTCGAAAACGGTTAATCGTACAGTATTACAACAGGAGTACCTTTTTTTGTATGTATTTTGACCTGAGGAATCATATTTCAAAAAAAAAATTGAAAAAAGTTACACAGAAAAAAGTTTGGGACAAAAAACTGATAAGCCCCCCCCCCCCGTTTCGCACACCCCTGGTTAAAATAAGTACATGAAAATAACACATAAAAACGGGCCTTGGTAGGATTAGTTGACGTGCAAAACCTCGTTGATATATCTCAAAGGGTTCCTGAGTTATTAAATAAAAACCGATTTTTTTAGCCACTTTCAAAGGGGCGTAGCTCCCTTATGACGCATTTTTAGACATATATTTATAGGAACTTTTTGTCATATTTTATCATGTAGAATCACTTGTTAAAATTTCCTACGCTATTTCAAATACACCGTGTATATATACATATTTATAGTTAATATGTATAGTCAATATTGTTGTGTGTAACAAATTAGTCGTCAAATGTTTCGATTTAGTGACCTTTATAAAAATTTCCCTCATAATTCGGCAAAATTATTCCGTAAGCCTATGTTTCAGTGTTTATTTTCAACTTTGATGAGTCATAACTGAGTTTATTCCGATTGCTGGTTATAAACAAGCCGTGAAGATATACAGGGTGTCCCATAATGTTTCCCAAATCTCTTAGGGGTAATCAGATCTCGTCAAAATAATGCCATAAGTTCATATAAAAATTTTGGCTACAGTCCCCCTACTCTGAGATATTTGCCCCCAATATGAAATAGAAAACTCAATATTTTTGGATAGCTTTTTAATATTTTTTTTAACTATTTTTTCAGGGTTGTTTAAGAAAATTAATTCGCATCGAATAATTCTAACGGAAGTTTTGAAAGTTATCAGAAAAGTCAGAGGCGGACTTCCGTTATGGTTCCAAACCCTTAAGTTTTGTAGGGTTACAACTTTTAGACTTTTCATTACTTTTTTTACATTCTGTGAGCAATTTTAATCAAATACACTGCCCAGTAAAAGAGCTTTCCCATTTTACACCTCCGCGCGTAAAATATATTTTTTATTATCAGATTTACTTTTAGCAACCCTAAATATATGTTTAACAGAACACCTTTGCGCATTCGTTTGTATCATTAAACACATCTGCGCATGGTACATGTGTATATGTGTATATGTTTGCCAAAATACTTTTGTGCATTCGTATGTATTATTAAACACATCTGCGCATAAATATGTTCCACCAAACACTTCTGCGCATGGTATATTTGTATATAAGCCCTTTCGCATTAGTTACCAAAGTTGCGGTTAGTGAAGTTTCACTTGGGTGACAACAAAATAATAAGCAGCTGTGACACTTATAAACAAAACAAACCAAACAAAGAGAAAATATATTAGAAAAGAGATGGAATGATAACCAAAACGCTATAACCGCTCTCAAAGCACGGTCACAGATTTTACTACCAATTGGTTCAACCTCACGTAACCAAAACATCTCGAAATCAAACGGTAAATACCAAACAACTTTGGTAACCAATGCGAAAAGGCTTTATGTTGGCCAGAACACTTTTGTCCATTCGTATGTATTATTAAACCCTTCTGCGCATAAATATGTTTCAACAAATACTTTTGCGCATGGTACATTTGTATATGTTTGCCCCCCCGTTTCGCATACCCCTGGTTGAAATAAGTACATGAAAATAACACATAAAACGGGCCTTGGTAGGATTAGTAGACGTGCAAAACCTCGTTGATATATCTCAAAGGGTTCCTGAGTTAAAAACCGATTTTTTTTTAGCCACTTTCAAAGAGGCGTAGCTCCCTTATGACGCATTTTTAGACATATGTTTATAGGAACTTTTTGTCATATTTTATGATGTAGAATCATCTGTTAAAATTTCCGACCCTATTTCAAATACACCGTGTATACCAATTTTGAAGAAAATATTAATAATATTGAAAAATATTTAGCCCCTCGCGGGCGAAATTAGAAAAGTTTTTTTTTATCAGATTCAGTTTCAGCAACATCAAAAACCCATATATAGTAATTTTTAAAATTTTCTAAAAAAATGTATTTTTTTCCCATTTGCCCCCTTGCCGCACCCAATGTTTAACATACCTGTATGCCAAATTTCAAGTCTCTAACTTAAAGCGTTCTTAAGTTATCGTGCCCACAAGATTTCCCGGACAGACCGATTGACAATTTTTTTTGCTCGAAATTGATTTATATCGACATAAAACGTCATAAAACGCAAAAATACACAAACATTTTCAAAATGGGAAAGGAAAAAGTACTCTACATAGAAATTTTTTTGTCTGGGCGGGTTTTTAATAATTTTTAAATTTTGAAAACTATTAATATATTGTATACATCGTTATGTGAGGATTATAGTGTTCTATATCCATTGGATTTCCTATGATTCACATGACAACATGTATAATACTCTCCTGGTCAGGAGACTGCGAAGAATATAATACCACTTAACCACAAAGAAAAATATTACTGGAACTAGACACATAATTTCTGATAAACTTTGATCAGCTGAATCCGAAAATTATGTCCATATTTTCACTTATGTCAAATTTTTCGTTACAAGAGGTAAAAAGGCCAAACAGTGGGTAATTTGATCAAGTTGGATCAGATCAATCAGACCTATTTTTGCTTTCCCATTTTGAAAATTTACAAAATTTCGGAAAACCTTGTATTCGTGCAAATTTTTCAATTTTTTTTCCGCATTTTTGCGTTTTATGTCGATATACATCAATTTCAAGCAAAAAAAAAATGATCGGACGGTCGATCGTTCTGCCCGGAAAATCTTGTAAACACGATAACTTAAGTAAGCTTTAACCTAGAGACTTGAAATTTGGAATACAGGTATGTTACCAAAAGTTCTCGCTCGGGATTGTTTTTGGTGAACATTGGGGTGCGCCAAGGGGGGCAAATGGAGAAAAATACATTTTTTTACAAAAATTTGAAAATTGCTATATAGGGGTTTTAAGGTTGCTGAAATGGAATCTGATAATAAAAATTTTCTAACTCGACCCCCGCAGGGGTGAGGGGGTAAATATTTTTAAATATTTTCAATATTTTCGTCAAAATTGGTATATAGGGGTTTTTGGGGTCGACGAACATGAATCTGATATTTTTTTCTAATTTCACCCCCTAAGGGGTGGGGGTAGTTTTCGTGAAAATTGGTATATTGGGGTTTTTGAGGTTGCTGAAAGTGAATCTGAATATAAAAACATTCTAACTCCACCCCCAAAGGGGCGGTAAGTAGTTTTTGTGAAAATTGGTATATTGGGGTTTTTAAGGTTGCTAAAAGAGAATCTGATAATAAAATCTAACTCCACCCCCTGAGGGGTGGGGGGTAGTTTTCTTGAAAATTTGTGTATTGGGGTTTTTGAGTTTGCTAAAAGTGAATAATAAAAAAAATCTAACTCCACCCCCTAAGAGGCGGGGGGTAGTTTTCGTGAAAATTGGTATATTTTTAAGGTTGCTAAAAGTGAATAAGATAATAAAAAATCCATTTTACGCGCGGAGGTGAAAAATGGGAAAGCTCTTTGACTAGGCAGTGTATTTTTAGCCATTTTCTATACATTTTCTCCACGTTTTATATTTTCTAAATAGGATAATGTAAAAAAAGATTTTTTTGGTCTATTTTAATATACTTACCTAAATCATTGTAAATTGCATTTAAAGGAACATGAGGCAAAACTTCCTTTACTTGCATGGACATTCTTTGCAGTTCTGGACTAACAGATCGTGTCCTATTGACTTGATTTTCAGTTCTTGTTTCAGCTAAAGTTCTTTTTTCCCACTCGTTTAGGTCTGAAGCTGTGAAATTTGATGTTTCAATCTGTTTTGAAGAAAAAAAAAAAGTAATTATTTGGCCCATCCTACGACGGCTTACCACAATATTTTTTTTATCCGAGAAAAAATTTCAAAATTCAGAGAAAATAATTATTACGAATTACACAGGCCAACAAATTTTCAAGTTTTGAAAGTTGATTTGGATCTGACAGCTGATTTTGAGTAATTTAGTTATGTTGATTTCCAATACAACTTCTGTTTTTGCCCATCGCGTAAGGGGTTTGATTAACCGCACAGTGGGCTAGGAAAAAAAACCGGGACAAAATTCTGAATTTTTTCATACCGCTAATTTCGAATAAAACAACGAAAAATAAAAAAAAAATCCATTAGGGTGGTCCAAAATTAAATTTTTGTTTTGATTTTTATAAAAATGTGTCAAATGGCTTCTTTTGATTATGTTGATGTAGACCAATGTCCATAACTTCTGCACTTTATGTTAGAGAATGAGATTTTTGGAATGGAAACAAAAAAATACTTGTTTGGCAGTCAGTGAGTCTTAACTAAGCCAGAAAATAAAAAAACGTCCGATCACAAAATCCTTGTTGACTTGTGTTATTAAGAATGAAATAATTAAAATAATTATTACAAATTCTGTAAATAAAAAGTCCAAATGTGAAAATTTTAGATCTTGGAGAATAAGTAAATATTCGAAGAAAATGCCTCAGAATTCTGAGAAAGAAAAGCTGAATTCAGATAAAAATACGGTTCAGAGAGTCAGAATTCGGAGAAAAAATCTCTTAGTTCTTAAAAAAATTAGCGTTCCCCTGAGAAAAAGTTAGAATTTTAAGAGTCAGAACAAATATCATAATTTAGAGAACATTAAGAACTCGGCGAAAGTCAGAATTTGGAGAGAAAAAGTCAGAATTTTGCGAAAAAGTAGTAATTCAAAGAAAAAGTAAGAATTCTGACGAAAAATTAGAATTCAAAGAAAAGTTAAAATTCGGACAAAAAATCTGAGAATTCTGGGCAAGTCAGAATTCCGAAGAAAGTCAGATTTCAGCAAAAAGTCAGAATTCAGGAAAAAAAAGCTTGAATTCAAAGATCAGAGTTCATAGAAAAAATCGGAAAAGTCGGAATTCAGAGAAAAATTCAGAATTCGGAAAAAATCAGACACGTAAGAATAGCCAGAATATGGAGAAAAAAACTTAGTTCTTATTTCTTCTAATTCTGTCTTCTCGGTCTTCTCAGAATTCTGAAATTTTTCTCAGAATTACATTTTTTCTCAATTTAAATGAATAAATAAAAATATTGATGTGCCGATTATACACCGCCGCACTCTGCCGCCCAAGCATAGAACATTCAATCCTCTAAAAAACAATAACTAGACTATTCTGCGTTATAAAAATGCATTTTGATTCTAAAATAGTTATTTATGTATAATAAACCATTTAAGATTTAATTCACCAAACCAACACTTTTTTTCTGCTTGGCCACATAGTGCGCCATATTATCCTGATGCATTTATAATTATTTATTTAAAAATAAAAATTTTAAAGTAAAAATCTTACCTTAAGTGATTTTGCAACATTTTGTCTCACAATTTCAATAAACTCTTCATCAGTCTGATCCTTTTTCTCCATAGGAGTTAAAAATTTAATTTTGTAGTTCGTAAAAGGCGAAAACATGTAAAACAGGATGTCGTTGAGGTAAGTCGAGCCCAACACATTAACGGAAATGTCCAAAAACGGTCTTTCAATGGTGATACAGAGGGGCTGTACCTTCGATGATATTTGAAAAGGCCAAGATTTGAATTTTAAAATTGCTTTACCGTTGGTTATTTTACCCTCCGGGGTAAAATATACGGGCATTTTGTTCTCTGATACCCATAATGAGATGTTCTTTTTAAAGTTTTCTATGTTAACCTGACTTCCAAAGTAACATGAACCAAATCCTTTGCTTTTGATTAAGGCATTCTTAGATCCAGGCTAAAATATTTTTAATGCATTAAATAACATCATTGATTAAGAAGAAAATTAATGGTGATATACACTACCCTAGTAGAAATTTAACGTTAGAATAACGTTTTTCTAATGTTAGAAAACTGTATAAAAGTACGTTATAAAATATGAGCAAATTTCCCGCTTTTTAACGTTAGAATCTAACGTTAGTTACAAACGTAAATCTAACGTTAGATTTTTAAGTAAGAAATACGTTATAAGTACGTTTAATTTCTAACTTTCAGAGGGGGCGTGGCCAACTAGTTAAATTTCTACCTGCATCATAAAATGGAAACTGGAGATTAATTTATTCATATAAATAAATCTTAATATATTTTAATAATCATAATATTTTTAAACATAATTTCGTTAGATTTATTTATAAAATAGCCATCTTTTTAGGTGGCCCTAAATATTTTTCGTGTAACATCCTGTTATACTTCGCGAAGTATAACAGGATCGAATTCGATAAATACGTTTACCTCTCAGAAAAACTTTATATTTAGTTAGTTAATATTTATTTATACATTCAGAATCTTAAAATATTTTTTCAATTATAGTACAGCGTTGCCAGACTTACTATAATTTTGACTTTTGGGGGATATTTTTTTAAACTTATAGAAATAATAAATAATTACCAAACCTAGGCACATAGCTATCTGAATTGAGTATTTTCTACTATAGCTTACATATTAATAATGGAAATTTAAAAAATATTTAAAGTTAGAATAAGGTTAGAAAAAGGTTAGAATTTAGTTAGGAAACTAACGTTAGATTTATGTATTTTATAACGTTTTTGTCAAACGTTACTTTTTAATGTTAGATTTATATATTTTTTAACGTTTTTGACAAACGTTAGTTTTTAAGGTTAGATTTATACACGGTGTATTTGAAATAGGGTCGGAAATTTTAACGATGATTCTACATCATAAAATATGACAAAAAGTTCCTATAAACATATGTCTAAAAATGCGTCAAGCTAAGCCCCTTTGAAAGTGGCCAAAAAAATCGGTTTTTATTTAATAACTCAGGAACCCTTTGAGATATATCAACGAGGTTTTGCACGTCAACTAATCCTACCAAGGCCCGTTTTTATGTGTTATTTTCATGTACTTATTTCAACCAGGGGTGTGCGAAACGCGGAGGGCTTATCAGTTTTTTGTCTCAAACTTTTTTCTGTGTAACTTTTTTGCAATTTTATTTTTAAAATATGATTCCTCAGATCAAAATACATAAAAAAGGTACTCTTGTTGTAATACTGTAGGATTAACCGTTTTCGAGAAAAATTAATTTGAAGGTGAAATTCTACGGTTCGAGGACGAAAAATTAAATACTAAAATGTTGAAAACCAAAATTTTAATGATGCAATGTTATTCTACATTAAAAACTAAGAAAAAAACCTCATATACAGGTACTTCCAAAAATCAATCCTAATGGAGCTATGGTCTCCTAAATATGCACCATTTTTAAAGCGCTATGGTAGCTTTAAAATCGTTTTTTCGACCTACATGTATGGAAACTTTTTTTCTTAGTTTTTGATGTAGAATAACATTGCATCATTAAAATTTTGGTTTTCAACATTTTAGTATTTAATTTTTCGTTCTCGAACCGTGGAATTTCACCTTCAAATGAATTTTTCTCGAAAACGGTTAATCCTACAGTATTACAACAAGAGTACCTTTTTTATGGATTTTGACCTGAGGAATCATATTTCAAAAATAAAATTGCAAAAAAATTACACAGAAAAAAGTTTGGGACAAAAAACTGATAACCCCCCCCCCCCGTTTCGCACACCCCTAGTTGAAATAAGTACATGAAAATAACACATAAAAACGGGCCTTGGTAGGATTAGTTGACGTGCAAAACCTCGTTGATAGATCTCAAAGGGTTCCTGAGTTATTAAATAAAAACCGATTTTTTTAGCCACTTTCAAAGGGGCGTAGCTCCCTTATGACGCATTTTTAGACATATGTTTATAGGAACTTTTTGTCATATTTTATGATGTAGAATCATCAGTTAAAACTTCCGACCCTATTTCAAATACACCGTGTATATTTTATAACGTTTTTGTATAACGTTTGAGACTAAACATAAAAATTTCACTAATCTAATGTTATGTTAAGTTAGATTTATGTACTTTTCCACCAGGGTAGTCTGATCGAAGTATTCATTTACCGGGGGCAAGCAGAATTACTAGTTTTGTGCTATAACTTTTTAACAAATAAAGGCTATCACTTTAAATTTGGAATGAGAGTACCTTATTGTATTAGCTAAATGTTCGCAAAACAAGTTTTTTTTATATTAAATCATTTACAAGTTATGTAGTTTTTGGCACTCTTATACTTCGTCCAGTTATGCAAGATAGTAAGGGACGCGGCCCGTTTTACACCACAGAGCGCATAAATAGCATAATTATGCATAAATCATAGTGTATCAAAAATTTAACAGATGTCGGTAATGTTTTCCTGGAAAGGGCCTATCCAAAGACTCGCATAACAAGCATAGTACATAAGAATGCGATGCCAGGATTGGCTTGATGTATCGTAATGTATCTTGTAATGGTTGTTATGCGAGCCTCTAGATAGGCCTTAAGTTGTAACCTAAAAATTTGACGTTTTCCTTGTGTTCAATATAATTTACGTTTGTACAATATGTACAGTTGGACCCACAAAAAACGCAAGATTTAAATATGCTAAAATGTCAATTTTACTAATTATTTTATAGTTTAAGTAAGATTTTAAGAAATAGGTTAGGTTAATTTGACAATTAATTGTCAGTTTTTTCAAAGTTTATTACAGAAAATGCATGCGAATAATGCCGAATATTAAAAAAATAATAATAATAAATAATAAACTGAAAAAACATTTAGAATATTTAATCAAATCAAAAATTAAAACACAATATTTAGTAAATCTTATGAAAAAATAAAAATTTGAACTCTACTACCAAACATATAATTTATGAAAATTATGATTTTCGTTTAAAAATAGTTATTTATGGCACTAGTGGGTAAATATCGGTTTACCCATGAGTGCCATACAAGGTTTTATCCAATAAATAGCTTAGGAATTCATATTTTTATTAAAAATTTTAATGACATTTACAAGAAAATATTTTGACAAGTGACAGTTGAGTGGGTAAAATAAATAATATTCCACTCAATAAAGTAAAAGCCACGCGGGGGTTATTATTGAGTTTATCTATTTAAAATAAAGCTGGTAATTGTCTCATTATCTGTATGTATTGGATAAAAAGTTTTTCCGGAGGTTTTTTTCGCTTTTTTAATCTTGGAACTATGGATGCGACGACGGGCGATGGTTTTTAACCCAGGAAAATTTGTATTGTTTATAGCATGCACCGCTTCTTGTAAATGGTATTCTCTCAAATAATTAAGTAAATTTTCACCCTGTATTTCATTTGATATCTTCTTTCTTTCCGAGTCTGCACGCCCTTTCCTTCTCCATCTATTTTTTCTTCAATCTTAACCATTATTCTTTTTCTTAACACAACTCTCCGAAACACTAAATAACCTTGCCACAATTAAAGGTCTCTATAGAGATCACTAGCCACAATCACTTCCGTGAATCCTGCTTCCAAAATAGTAATAGTTTGAGATTTCTTAACATTTCTTAACATATTTCTAATTCCTTTATAATTATTATAAGTAATTTTGACAAATATTGTCAACAACGGCTTTGTTTGTATTGTAATTATTGAATTTACGCAACTAAATTTTCAATCTTGTTTTTTTTTCGGATCCAATTGTACAATATGCTAATTTAGTGTGAGTGTATGAATGAACCAAAAAAGTACCTTTTTCAATACCATACAAAATAACATTAAGTATAATCATATTTTTATATAACTTTCTCTTCTTATATTAGCTTTAACGACCGTCAATCATTGTCATAGACAAAAAATGTCACAATATTTGATATGTTTAAAGGTACGAGTTTTTAACCAATGGTAGCTTAAAAATCGCGGGAATTTTAAACTACTATCTTGCATAATTGGACGGACTTTAGTACATTTTCGTAAAAAACGCTCTGTCTCTCAGCTATATACTTACGGAAACTGATCCGGTGGCTATATGTACAGCTAAATGGTCAAGAACTGATACACTATTACTAATATAAACATCTACGTTTTCCCTGACTTTAGGGTTTTCTACGGTGACAGAAACGCCAAAGGCAAGGCACGACAGCTTGCTGAGCAGTTTCTGGACTTTCGGGGAGTCTGCCAACGTGTATCCACATATCAGGACACCAACTACTATGACCAATCGTAGTAATAACAATATGCATCCAACTGGTGTGTATAATATGAGAAATAGAATTTTGTAGTCATTGTCTGGAAATCTGAGAAAAATTTGAATGAGTTAGAAATAGAATTAAATGTTCACAACTATGGTCTGTTTTTTCAAGCAAGATAGATTTAAAATCGCACAGTAAATATTTTTACAACAGGTTTGAATAGTATATGTTTGTGTATAGAATATAGTTATGTTTTATAAAATAAACTACGCAGTATATTCGCACATCCAATATTCGAATCTGTTTTGAAAATATTCACTGTGCGATTTTTAATTTACTATCTTGCTTGATGAAACAGACCATAGAATTCTGTTATATAGTAATATATAGTAGTATGTAATGATACGCATTGCATTATATACTATTCACAGTAAATGGTATATTGCATTTCCCAAATACTTAAAAAAAAATAATAAAAAAAAATAACAAAAATATACTTAAAAAAAAGATCTTTTTTAAAACCGAAAAAAGATTAAAAAAAAATTTTCAAAAAAAAAACAAAATGTTTTAAAATTTTTCAATTTTTTTTAATATATTTTCTTTTTGCAAAAGACGATTTTTTTTTAATTCAATTTTTTTAATTCAAATAAAAAAATCATTTTTTTAATTATTATTTTCTATTGGTAGAAATGATCCCTCAGGGTTCCCACCAAAAATTGACATTCAAATTTCAGGTATAGTAAAATAGTTTTTGTATATAATATTATTATTAAAGAAAAAAAAATAAAAAGAAAATTTGAAAAAAAAATTTTTTTCAACAAATATTGTTTTTTCAATTTTTTTTTTTCAAAAATATTTTTTTTTGTGAAAATGTCTTTTTAAATTTTTTTTGTCTTTTATCAATAACTAACATTTTTTAATGACAAAAATATGGTTAATTAACAAAAAAAATCATCTTCAGAAACGGCCACAGGATGTTTTGTTCCGTGGCAAGCCTATTTAGCTTTCTAACAGTATCAATAGTTTTTGTTAAGTCACAAACATGGGTGTAGCCAGACATTTTTGCAAAACTGGTAAGCAAGTTTAGCTCTGCAATCAATTTTGATAAGAATTTTCTAGGTCACGCACTTGTACCTCGAAATTTGAAAAACAATTTAATTAAAAAAAAAAACTTCAAATTGACAAAGGAAATCAGGAAATCTTAAGTTTTCGCAATTTCCCAGACAAACAGAACTTGCAGACATGTAAATAATTTTATAAAATCTATTAATTAAAATAATTTTATTACTTTATTGATACTACAATTATGGTAATGTCACATTATCATTTTTACAGTAGGTATGCAGTTTTCAGGACCAGCAATTTCTAAGAATTTTAAAAGCAACTTATTTTAAAAAACCTTTAAAGGGTAGGTGAAACGCCCTGCGGCGCTGAACATGATGTTCAGCGCTGCAGGAGAAAGTTTTTAGAAATCTTGTTATTGCGTTTCCTAGACAACTTAGAATTTGACATGAAATAATTTTAAAACATCTACATGTATAAAATTGTAATATCACATTATTGTCAATCAAATTTAGTGCCGCAGGCAATTGTTTTTTACAGTTCACAGTTTTTGAGAAGACGCAACTCTTAAAAATTCGAAAAGCAGATTAGTTTATAAAACTTTAAATGGGCAGAGGAAACCTCTCAAAACATAACCTTTCATGTTAAGCGTCGCAGGCGAAAGTTTTTAGAAATCCACATTTTTCACATATTTCCAGACACCTCAGAATTTAAAATGCAAATATTTTTATAATATGACATTATTGGTAAGTAATAAAGTTAGCGCCTTAGGCGAAATTTTTTACAGTTTTTAGGACAAACAATTTCGAACTCGAAAGGCAAATTATTTTTATAAAACTTCACATAAGTAAGTGAAACATCTCAAAACATAACTTATTATTTTTAGAAATCTTTTTGCAATTAAAAAAAATCTATTCATTAAAATTTTATTATCACATAATTGCTAATAAAAAGTTTAAGAGTTTACAGTTTTTCCGGATAAGAAAATTGTTTTATAAGACTTTAAATGGGTTGGGTAACCCTATTAAAATAAAACTTATTATGTTTAATGCCGCAGCCGAAAATCTTTAGAAATATTGATGCTTCACATTTTCCAGTTTAATGGATCATATTATTTTGTAAAATAAATTAACAAAAAAATTTTTAAAAAGCTAACTAGCAAAATAGTTAAAAATACATTTAAAAAAACTTTAATTTGAAGGCTTGAGGGGCTGCAGCCCGGTCAATGATAAAAATATTTTAATATTTGTCAGGATCTTAAAACTAGAGACTTAAAGCTTCAATTTACTTTTTTTATCATTGC
Source organism: Brachypterus glaber (assembly GCA_958510825.1). Classification (NCBI taxonomy): domain Eukaryota; kingdom Metazoa; phylum Arthropoda; class Insecta; order Coleoptera; family Kateretidae; genus Brachypterus; species Brachypterus glaber. Next base: position 60,804,302 of record OY294045.1, on the reverse strand, counting down.
CCTACGACCATTTTTTGTCAAATTACAGCCTTTTAAAAATCACCTAAAAATTTATTATATTTTTTAAATCCTTTAATTTTTGTGCCAAGTGTATTTAATTTTTCTTGAACAAATTATATTTTCGTTAAATTTCAGGTGCTATTACAAAATTCCAGGTCAAACACCATTTTTTTAAGAAAAAATGTTAAATTCCAGGTATTTCAGGTGGGAATCTAAATTCCATGCGTTTTCCAGGTTTTTAAGGTTTTCCAGGATTGGTGGGAACTCTGTTCCTATAATAAAAGTAATTTTTCCTGAAAAAGTTACGTTCATCGGAATTTTCTTTCAGCTTTTTTCGATTTTTTTTAAAGTTTAACTACCATAACTTCTTTGTTTTTGGGGGGATTACTTTCAAAAACAATAAGGATATTTCCCTTGTAGAACTTGACTTTTCCTCAAATTTTCAAGTCGATCGGATTATTCGTTCTGGAGTTATTGTGTTCAAAAAAATCGTGACATTAGACAGACGGACATTAAAAAAAAATTGCGTTTTATAATATTCACAGCACATAGCGCTACAATAGTATTATACGGTAGTTTCGAATTTCCCAAAATCGTCAAAAACTTCTTTAAAAACAAAAAAGTTATGGGGGCTAAACTAAAACTAAAATAAATAAATACTATTATCATTTTTTTTTTCGATAATATTTCATTTTTTGCAAAAAGAAAAGGATTCATTTAACTCCTTAAAATTCTCGAACTAATTTCTGAATATCCCTGCACATATTTAACTGGAGGTGCGCGCCGGAGAATTTTTTAGCGGCGGCGTTTTGCTTTTTGTCGGCGGACATCGGCGCGAAAATTTATCGGCGGCGTGACCGGCGCGGCGACCAAAATGTTAACACTACAAGTATGTGTGTACTTATAGTTTTAATAAATTCTTTTGACGCATTTGATTAATCAGGAATATTTAATAAATACTGCTGCTATCAAAAAATACTTTTCCATACTTATAAAATATTTTTTTTTTAACTTTTTTAAAAAACATTTATTTCGAAAAAGAAAATTTTTTTGCGTGCGACAGAGATTTTTTTTTCAAAGGAATCATATTTTTTGCATGAGTCGAGAAACGTAAATCAAAATTTGTCATTTTTGTTTACTAACGCAAAAATTTCCTTGGGAAGTTAAAACAGCTTGAATATTAAAATTTTTTCAATCTTCTTAAGAAGAAAAAATATTTTGATTATTATTTGTTTAACAAAATTTTTAGTCTAATTCTTTTATACTCTGTCTGGGAAAACTGTGGGAAAAACCTATATGTAGGCTGGGACTGATTTTAGTAAATTGGGGTGGGTATAAGGGATCAAAGAGGGTAAAAACCAATTATTTCAAAATAAAAAAAAATTATTTTTTAAAAAAGAAATATTAGTAAATAACTATAGGGAAAAATATTATTTAGTTAGCAGCAGATTTTTTTCTTATTTTATTTGGATATTTATTTCAAATTTAATTTTTTTTTTGTCAAAATCTGCACTAATAATGGGAGAGCCAAGTGGTGTTCACCAGTGATATTAGATTAAACAAGCTGTGAAGGTATGTATTGCTACGCATTCCATTATATTATACACAGTAAATGGTATACATTTTCCAAATACTTAAAAAAAATAATTTAAAAAAAAATAAAAAAAATACATATAAAAAAAAGTTTTCAAAAAAACATATTTTTTTAATTTTTAATTTTTTTAATTTTCTTTTTGCGAAAAACCAAAACAAACTTTAAAACTTTTTTTTATTTTTTTTTTTTTAGAATAGATTCTTATAATAAAGTAATTTTTCCTGAAAAAATTACATTAATCCACTAGATATCCATTAGATATCCATCATGGATATCCATGAGATGTCCACTGGATATCCTGGATATAGGTGGATATTTGGATGTCCATGGGATACCTAATGGCTATCCAGGCTATCCAATGGATATACGCTATATGCAGAAAGTATATCCCCTGGATATCTAATAGTTATTGTGTGCTGTTGAGTGGTCCCAGAAAAAAAAGTTACTTATGTTTTCATGAAGCAAATTTTTATTTTAGTGCAGGCACCGTATATCCACTGGATATCCATTAGAGATCCATCATGGATATCCAGGATATCCATCAATATCCATGATGGATATATAATGGATATCTAGTGGATATATTTTAGGGAGATTAAAAAAATAGATGTCCACTGGATATCTCATGGATATCCAGTTGATATCCTGGATATATGCGGATATTTGGATGTCCATGGGATATCTAATGGCTATCCAGGCTATCCAATGGATATACTCTATATCCAGAAAGTATATCCCCTGAATATCTAATAGTTATTATGCGCTGTCTGGGATGAATTTATATACAGAAATTCTGAACTAACATAAAATCTTAAAATCCTTAAAATTTTATCAAATCTCATTCCAAATTAACACAAAGTCTCATCGGAGTAATCCGCCTACTTTTGTTAGTAATAATAATAAAAATAATAATAACTTAATGAGGAAGTTCATATGAACTTAGAAATTTAAAAAATAATTCTTTTGAGAAGACATGGTTTTCATCGGCACATCTGTATTTTCAGATATATGGTGCCATAGAAAAAGACAGACTGTTCTCCAAATTTATAACTACAGTAGTTAGTGGTATATGTAAACATGGTTAATGTCTTGGGTTGGAGAAGTAAAGAGATTACATACAAAGGGCCATCAGTATTTTACAGATTCTTAAATTAACATTTGAATTTGTTATGCAAATTACTCCAGAAAGGGGGAACATTAATCTTTTCGCCATAAGGCAAAACAATGACATTAAAGTGCCATGGATATCAAAAAGAAATCACTGCATTACACTGGGATTAGGCAGATAGAAGTAAGAAATGATTTTTACCTTTGAAAAAAACTGTGGTTCAAACATACTAAATAGTAAAAACTGCATTAAAGGAACAAATTCGATTCTTTGAAGAAGAAGAAAGGAGCAAATTAAATTTGCCAAATTTTGTATAAATAAAAGCTTTACCATTATACATTATACCAATAGTATAAGGTATTTATTTGCATTACATTAATGCGTAAAAGCTCATTTTTATTGGGCTTTAATTTAATAATTATAATTAAAAAAAAACTTACCTATTAACTTTAAACAGGTGTTTGATTTCAATATTTGGCATTTTTGTGATGGACGTGGTAAATGACTATCATTACTAAAATATAGGCTAACACTAGTTTATAATGAATTGTTTTTATACCGTTTGTTTTACTTCAAATTCATAAAATTTTATTAAAATATGTTGAAGATGACATTAATATTTTTTCATATAATTTGTACGTCACTAGATTTGTTTTATCGAAAATTTCTCCTTGAAAAATGTTCAGGTACGTTCTTGAATATTAAACCTTTTATTTAACCTTTAATAAATAAATGATTAATAAGAATTTAATTGCTTAATCTGGGAATTTATTATTTTTAACAAAATTACAGTTTGTCATTGTTCGGGGTACTGAAAATTCGATGTAACGTCAGTTAGAGTAGATTTTTTAAACAACTTTTTGATCTCTGTTTAAGATAATAAAAAATAAGAACAGCATAGTTTGATTGCTTTATTATAATCAGTTTAAAAACAGTGACCAGTATATTTTTGCTGTTTATTTAGTGGCGCTGGCTAATGACCGCTTGGTAATCTACGGTACGTCGCAAAAAATCGACTAAGTTGTCAAAGTTTTGATCAAATGGGAATTCGATGTAAGATAGACCATATGTCAATTTTGTATTTTCTTTGTCAAGCACGTAGTTTATTGTTTTCAATAATTTAAATTATATTTGATACCGTAGTCGAAGGTTTGTTGACTAATAGTTGTGCTTTATCCAAAGTGGAAGAATTCAAAATGGAAGAAACGTCACCAGAATCTGATAATCAGAATTGCGATACAGAAGATGAACGCTCTTCAATAACACATCAAAGATGCTGTCACAACGCATCAAAATCTTTGCAAGCAGAAGAGAAAATGAGGCGGAAACTGCAGTTTTTCTTCATGAATCCTATTGAAAAATGGCAAGCTAAAAATCGATTTCCATACAAATTTGTGGTACAGGTTGTAAAAATCATTCTGGTTACCATACAGCTATGCTTTTTTGCTAATAGTAGGTACAATCATGTAAACTACACATGGGACAACCGGATAACTTTTTCACACTTGTTTCTAAAAGGCTGGGATGCTACTAGAGAAGTTAATGCTTACCCACCAGCTGTAGGACCATTAGCCATCTATAAAGAAGATGATTTTTTTGATGCAATTGATTTTGCTTATAATGGCTATTCAAATATCAATAAAGCAGTAGGCTCATATTCATACACCAATGAGGACAATACTATGACCGGTATGAGACTGTGTATTATTAAATACAAAAAGGGAACCATATTTGGATTTAATGAATCTTATGTTTTCGATGGAGAAGTTGAAGAAAAATGTTTAAATATAACACACAATTCATCAGGAAATTTTTTGTCAAAAACCTATACAAAAGACTTTCTTTATGATGTCAATTTTTCAGCTTTACTTAGAGCTGAACTAAGTTTCTCAATAAAAACTGTCAATTTTAAGGCTGCAGGCCGCATTTCACCTCCAAACTGCTATCAGTTTGATATCACGATTGTTTTTAATAATGAAGATCATGATGGTCAAATGATGTTATCCTTAGATGCAGATCCAGTCCGATTAATGTGCAAGGGAGATGTTAACTATAAAACTGACAATGAAATAGAGTCATTCTTCAGAAGTTTACTTAATTGTTTTGTAATAGTGATCTGCGTAATGTCTCTAATATTATGTTCAAGGGCTATATGGCGAGCACAGCAATTAAAAAACATTACAAATACATTTTTCAAGCAACATTTTGGTGAATCACTTTCTCATGAAGATCACATGAAGTTCCTCAACTTATGGTACATTATGATTGTTATAAATGACATACTTATTATCATCGGATCAGCAATAAAAGAACAAATTGAAAGAAAGGAGTTTACCAGTGATCAATGGAATGTATGTAGTCTGCTGCTTGGTACAGGTAATATGCTTGTATGGTTTGGAGTATTGAGATATCTTGGATTCTTCAAAACATACAATGTCGTTATTTTAACTCTACAAAAAGCTGCTCCACAAGTTGCCAGGTTTCTTCTCTGCGCGCTGTTAATTTACGCAGGGTTTTCTTTCTGTGGTTGGTTAATTTTGGGTCCATATCATTTAAAGTTTAGATCTTTGTCAACTACAAGCGAGTGTTTGTTTTCTCTTGTTAATGGAGATGATATGTTTGCAACCTTTGCTATGATGTCATACAAATCAAATATGCTGTGGTGGTTTAGTAGAATTTATCTATATAGCTTCATATCACTTTATATTTATATTATTATATCTTTGTTTATTGCGGTAATTGGCGATGCATATGATGCAATTAAGTTATATTACAGTGAAGGTTTCCCAAAAAGTAGGCTTCAGTTATTTATAGGAGACACTAGCATTGATGATGTATCCAGTGGTCTATTCAGAACAGCTTCAGCAGACAGTTTAAAGGGTTTAATGAAAAAGTTGTGCTGTTGCAAAGATCTGCATAGGTCATATTCGAGTTTATCTGAGACAACTAGCGCTAACTCAAACTCGAGACCTAGTGTTACAGTCTAATTTTGCTCTAGATATTTTAAATTGATTTTAAAATTGTTTTTACCTCAAAAATAAATTTAGTTTAATTCATGAACTTTAACGCACTTTTACTTTCCCCTGAGGAAAGTTCTGCGTTAATAAAAAAAACAATGAAAATTTATATTGCTTTTTTACGTTTCTTGACGTTTTATGTCAAAAAAACATGATTTCATTAAAAAAAAATCTGTCTGTTTGTCACCCCAATAACTTAAGAACGCTTTGGAAAAAGACTTTAAATTTCGACCATAGGTTTCTTATCCAAAGTTCTAGGCTGTTTTTTGAAAAAATCGGGGTGGGGATAAGAGGTAAATGGGGTAAAAATTGTTAAAAAAAATGTTTATTTTTTTTTGTTTTTCGAAAAAAAGAGAAATTTTTATTGAATTATTTTGTTGTATATACCAGGTGATCATTTGAAAACGAGCCACCCTAAATATCTCGCAAACTAAGCACTAACCAAAAAATAGGTCAATTTGATTTTTTGAGGGTGAAACTTAGATATATAGTTTTGGGGGTTCTTTCTCTCACTCTCTATCCTCCAGCTACCCCAACATTAAAATATAAACAGGGAACCCCAATCTTCTGATAAGTCATTGGAAAGAGCTCAGAAAATAGAATAGAATAGAATATTTATTAGCCATCATGTGATACATTTCTGTATATATGGTAGGTCATATTTGGTAAAATTAAAATTAGCATATCTCGGGTAACATATAAAATTAAAAAAGTACAATAAATATTATTTCTAAAATAAATACTTAAATAGACAGAGAAACAAATTTAAAAATACAAAATTTACTAAACATCCTTAAAATTAAAATCTAAAAATTCCTTAATTGTATAGGGACAGCACTTTATGACAATATTCTTGACAGCATTCTTAAATAGGTTCTCATTTTTTATATTTTTTATTTCCTTTGGCAATTTGTTATAAAAGCTAATACATTTAAATAGAGGGGATTTTTCATAAAGTGCGGTTTTGTGCTTTATAATTGGCAGTACATTTTCTCTTCTTTTATTAATCAGATCTAAATTTGGAGTAAAAATATTTCGATTCATTTTAACATAAACAATACATTTAAATATATAAATTCCAAGAACAGTCAAAATGTTATTGTTTATAAAAACCTGTCTGCAGCTATCTCTATAACCCATGTTAAAAATTAGCCTGACTAGACGTTTCTGAGCAGTCAATACTCTCTTAATGTGTCTTGCGCTTCCCCAACTTATTATGTTAAAAGACATATGCGAGTATGCTAGGGCATAGTAAACAGTCATTATTGAATCTCCGCCCAAATAACATCTCATCTGACGAATAGCATAATAAGCCCTATTTAATTTACCACAAACACTTTGAATATGTTCATCCCAGTTTAAATTGGAATCAAAAATTGTGCCCAAGAATTTGGTGTTCCCTGATAACTTAATTTCTAGTGGAAGGGATTCTTTAGGTATACTTCGTCTATTGTAGAAGTTTACAAATACAGTTTTACTACTATTTAGTATAAGTGAGTTTCTTTGACACCACGAACTAAAGCTATCCATTATACTGTTTATTAGCGATAATAGTTCTTCAATAGATTTAGCAGACAAAGTTATTGTTGTGTCGTCCGCAAACATAATAATTAAGACTCGTAAGAACTCAGGTAGATCATTTATGTAGAGTAAAAAAAGTAATGGCCCCAAAACTGAACCTTGAGGAACTCCTCTTTTTATTTTATATTTAATTTAATGGTCTTTTGGTTTAAAAAAAATTAAATTCACCTACCCTTAATTTAAGGGTTGCTCATTTAATTATAAAATAATTGGAATACTCACAAAAATAGCTTAATATTTAAAAAATAATTAAATTAGGTTCGATTCATGGGGTTGTAACTTCTACCCCTTAGCTACCAGCCACCCCAATTTTTGTTATTTTCTTTATAAAAGAGAATAAACCTTTGTCAGAATGTAAATATGTATGGTCTGGTTTTAAAGACCCACCTCCAGAATAGCTAGAAACTTTAAATTGGACATCTACATCGGGAGTATCCCTCCAACTTACCCTCCGACCCCCCACCCCCAAAAAAAATCTATAAATTAGAATTAGAATTCTAAAATATAAAAGTATTAAAATAACTACATATTTTTTAGTTTTTTCTTTAATTTATAAATTTTTTTTGGGGGGTGGGGTCGGAGGGTAAGTTTCGATTTTTTTCTGTTCCTGACCAACAAATTTTAAGTTTCTAGCTATTCTAAAAGCATTTAATCATGTTTCCCCAATTTTGGGGTTGGGGGGTTGGAGGTTATGTTTTAGATTTTTCCTGGGGTCGTGGATGGATACTCCATGCACATATGAAATTTTAAGTTTCTACCTATTCTAGAAGTGTGTTTTATGATTTATCCAAAACTGGGGGCTTAGGGGGGTCCGAGGTCCAGTTTCATCTTTTTTTCTGGGATCGTGGGGTTATACATTTACATATCAAATTTCAAGCCATTTTAGAAGTGTGTTTAATATTTTTTCCCAATTGGGGCAATTAGGGGGTGGAGGTCAATTTTTGGGATTTTTCCTGGGAGCGTGGTGGGATACTCCATGTACATGTCAAATTTTAGCTATTCTAGGGTTCCCACCAGTCAGGGAAATGAAAATTGAAACCTGGAAGTCAGAGAATTTCGCCATTTTTTCGAAAAAGTCAGGGAAAATAGCAAACTTTTATAAAAAGTCAGGGAAATTTTAAATTTTTTTAATTATTTTATTTCATAAATTTTATGCTATTTTTAATAGTTTTGCAAAAACTGCACGCGGCGCTATATTTGATAATTTTTTTAATAAATACAGAATGCGTAACTTTTTTTTGCATCACCATGTCTTATTATTTTTGCATTGACTTTTAGATTTATTTGCTTAGATTCAGATTTGCTTTATTTAAATATAATATTAAGTTAATTACCCAATTTATATACTATATTTGCGGGTTCTTAACCATTTTTTAGGAAAAGTAAAACAAAATTATCTGCTGTGCCATACCTATTTTTAGGAATATTTTCAAAAAATTTCGCCTGCGGCGCCGGATTTTGTATTTCCAAACTAATTTTAAATAATAGTTGCCAGTTTTGGTATTTCGTAGCTAATTTTAATAAAAATTGCCTGCGGCGCCATATTTGCATTTTAACAAATTTTTTAAAGTACTTGCAAAATATTTCCCCTGCGGCCAAACAGAAAAAAATATTTTTTTGGTGAATTAAATCTTAAATGGTTTACTATACATAAATAACTATTTTTGAGTCAAAATTAAGATTTAACATTGAAGGGTTCTGGGCAAAAAGGGTAAACCTTAAAATTAAAAATAATTAACCCCCAATTCGTACGCCCCCTCCCAAAGTTCTTCAAGCCAGCAAATATTTTTACTTATTCGGAAAATGTTTGAATCACTCGGAAAAATTTCAAGCACGTGCGAATTTATTTTGTTTTGTAGTTATTAAAATTGTTGCCGTTATAACGCGTTAGGGGCAAAGCTTTTTTGAAAGGCGAGACCTTTTTTTTTAGTCATCAAATTTCGTCAGGGGCAAACCTTGTTTTTTTAGCCACTATTCGGCATTTTTACTAGTCACCCCGCACCCATGAAATTGCCTAAATCCGGCCTTGCTGGCAAATGATTTTTATTTAACTGGTTTTCTATAACTTTATTTTAATTATTTATCTTTTTGTCTGTTTGTGTTTTCTTGAGTCCTTTGATAATGGCCAACAATAATAAACAACAAGAATCCATATCGTCGTGTTCCTTTCTCAACCTCGTATACTGGGTGAGTTTTATTTCCATCGCCCCAAAATTAAGATTAATCTTCATTGGATAAAATTTATGCCACTTCCGGCGAAACAAAAAAATTAAATCCGCCATTTTATAGGCAATGTAAAATTATATAAATCACCAAAGTTTCGTTTTTATCAAATGAAGATTAATTTTAGGGGTGGACATGCCCTATAAAAAATCCAATAAAAACCCGTTTCAATACGCATACCAAAAGTTAAGAAATATGAATTTTCGTTTGTAATCTTATAAAAAAACTTAAGAAATCTTATGCATTACCTTAAAATCTCATGAAATCTCATGTAACTTGATGAGTAAGTCCATATCGATTGCGTAGAATGAAAATCTCGTATATCGGTTTTCAGTAAATTTGTCACTGACATTAAATGTCTTTGTCAAAACTTAAAAATGTAGGGGAGATTATATCACCATGTGCATATTTTTTTCTTTTAAGCCCTATTTTTCAAAAATAAATATATTTTACTTAAAATTTTGTCAGTATTCAAATTTGCTTTACATTTTGCTTTCCACCAAAATCTCGGAATACCTACTGTCCGAGAAGTAGCTGGAAAGCAGTCCTTGGATTGGTAAAAAAATCATGTTTTGTATTGCCTATTTTTGCGTTTTATGGCTTTATATGCAAAAACACATTTAAGTAAAAAAATTGGTCTGTATGTCTGTCCGTACACAACTTAAACTATAAATTTCCCGATTCAATTTTTTTTTTGGTGATTATCGGGCCCGCGGGTTGGAAAAGTTTTTGGATGAAAATCTTGCATAACTTGAGAGAATCCGTAATAAACCAAAGAAGTGCACTGAAAAAACTAAATATAATGATCTACAGGAGTTAAAAGTTGTGATTCCAAAAATAAATCATAATTTTTAAGATGAACTTATTCACCTTAAATAATAATTATTAATTTTAATTTGTTCAATTTGTGGAAGGACAATGTTAAAAATGATCGAATTTTTGCCCCTCCGATAAAAGTTTATTAATAGTATTGAATAGTTATTTTGGTTCCAAAATAACTAAAAAATATTTTTAAATTGTTAAAAATAATCAAATTTTTGCTCCTCCAATAGAGGTTATGTGATATTATTAAATAGTAAAAATACTTATTTAGCCAAAAACAATCGGGAAGAATTTTAAAATGTGCTATTGCGTAATCATTTGAAAACGATCCACCCCAAATACCTTGTAAACTAAGCACAATATAAAAATTAACAATTATTTCATTTTGTGCTTAGTTTGCGAGGTACTTGGTGTGGATTATTTTCGAATGATAACCCTACCCTGTATTACGCAATAGCATATTTCAAAAATGTTCCCGATTGTTTTCGGCGAAGTATTTTTTACAATTAATTTAGGACAAAAATAACTATTTTATTTCAATTAACTTTTATTGGACGGGCAAAAATTCAATGATTTTTAACATTGCCTTTGCTTAATAAAGTTTAGATATAATATTCGTTAAAGAAGCTACCTTGGTTTTGCTCTTATTTATCTGTGATCTCATCTCCCCTATAGTATAAAACTATTGACGTTCACATTCAATGTCAGTTTAAAAATTCAATATGTCAAAAAAATATCCGAGCTTTTCATTCTACGCGATCGATATGAAACTTCATCAAGAATTTAAAAACTCAAAAAACAATGTATTCTCATGAAAACGTTTATGGTTTTCATGAGAACATCTGAATTTCTAGAAAAGGGTTTTATAAGGTGATCGCTGAACAGTTTTTATAAGTAAGGTTGTATTATAATAATACATTGTATTGGGTCCCACCCCTTAAAATTATTCCTTTAGGTGAACAAACAACTCCGGCGCTTTTTTGAATAAAAAATCATGTGAAGGGTTTTTATTTTTTTAAGAATATAACATTGATATTGGACATTTATGAAACAAAAAAGTGTTTCTGGATAATAAGGGAATATACTGAATTTTCATGCCCCTCTACAAAAATAAAACGGTGAAAATGCTAAAAATTGACACATGTGGTTACTAAATGCTAGAAAAAAATGCACTCTTTTTTAAGGATATTCTTCAATATGTGCAAATTCAGGAATTATATTTACTTTTTTGAAAAAAAGTACAGGTTGTCCAAAAAATAATTAAATATATAAATAAAAGTTAAAAAATGCATTAAATTGCAATAAAAATATCCAATTTGTAGCAAATAAATACAAAATGTTTTCAAAATGCCTTGTAATATGTTATACTATGTAATAAAACACATTGAATAAGATTATTTTTCCTAAAAAAGTGTACACTTAATTTATTTTTAAAAATCTGAAAAAAAAATCGTAACACCCAGTTATATAAATACACACATTTAAAAGCAATTTGTACATATTATTATACTTTTTTTTTGCCAAATATCATCTCTTTTATCGAAATAAAGTGATTTTTTTACATTTTATGAGATGTGTGATTTTTTTTGGGCATGCTGTTCTTAAAAAAATAAATAAATATGGGGCATTAATTGGTACTTATCAATGAATTTCTAAAAAAAAACTGACCCATGAGAAAAATTTCTAAGTAACCTTTTTTGTAGTATAAATTAGCTTCATACGTCAATTTTTACCATGTTTATATTCTAGTAAAGCCATTTTTTATGTATAAGGGTATATTTTTTTGAATATTCCCTTATTATTCAAAAATAATTTTCCTTCCCAAAATCGCCTGATTTCAACGTTTTTATATTTAAATAATAATAAAAAGTTTAAACATGTTTTCTCTCTCAAAAAACCGCCGGGCGCGACCTCTAAATATTTTTTTAAAAATTCAGGATTGTTTTTTTACTTAAAGGAATAATTTTAAGTGGTGCGACCCAAATAATTCCGTAGGTGCTGGGCACCCTTATGATCACTGATAACTTATACAAAATACAATTTATTATTACAATACAACCTAACTTATAATTGTGAGGGTTGGTTTGGACCTAAAAAGGTATTTTTTTTTTACTTTGGCTGGGCACCCTAGTGATCATGTACAGAGTTCTTCTTCCTTGTTAGTGCTCTTTTCTCAAAGAGATAATTAGCCAGATCAGCATTAATTTGTATTATTTTCGGCCTACACAAAACCCTCTTATTTTGTAGTATTGTTTGCGCAGACGCTAACTTTTTTTTAACTTTCAAAACGTACAGAGTTGATAAGTCCAACAAACAGAAAACCGATTCCTTGGAGATACGAGGTTAGGAAAGCAACACGACGATGGGTTTCAATACAAAAGACAAAAAATAATTAAATATTATCTTAATTACAGAATAAACAACTTTATTCGGTGTCTTAATTAAGCCTGAACAAATATATATTATCTAAATTTTAATTAGAATTTAATTTGAACAATTTTTATTATAATGGATCGGACCCATTGGGTTCCAACGAGGGTCCCAATGACCATATCGTCGACATAGTATTATCTTGTTCTATATTCATTTTGCATAATATACAAATGGATATAGAACGGTGACGATATATATAAAAGAGAAAAAGATGCAAGTCGCTTGTAAAATAAGTTTACACTACGATATTTCAAAAACGCTTTGACCCAGACTTGAAATTTGGAACAAAGATTTTCTAAGTAGTAAACAAAATTTGTTCCAAATTTCAAGTCTCTATGTCAAAGATTTTTTGAAATATCGTAGTGTAAAGTTGTTTTGCAAGCGACTTGCATCTTTTTCTCTACTATAAAATTAAAGAAAAAAAGTCGATATTCAACAATACATAATGAACTCTAAAAAAGTATAGTATAGTATAGGATAGTAAAGTATAGTAGCGCATCTAAAATTTTTCCCAAGTTTGGTTTGTTTGTTCGTTTGTAACGTTTTTTGTTTTATTTTGTGGAATTATTCTTTTAGATTACGACGCATACAGGGTTATTCTTTTGAATGGTACACCCCCCGTAATATTTGAACAGGATGAGATATAAACTTTAAATTTTGAATATGCATATCACACAAAAAAACTATTATTTGTCATATTTTTAATTTTTTATTCGGTAAGGCGGCTCCAGGGCGGCAGTGGGGAACAATATTCTAAATGACACCCTAGGTCTTGTGATACGCCATTTTAAAGAGCTCAAAATTCTCTATTTAACCATGTTACTATTTATTTTTTAATATTATTTGTAAAGATTTTTTCTTCTTCAAAATTAATGAAATTTTCAATATTAAAAAAAAAAATAAATTTAAAAATTTCGCAGTAACATGTCAAAATAGTTAATACATGGTGTATTATCATATTAAGACTAATTTTTTATCATTTTCATGTAAAATTTTCAATATTTATGCATAAAACATTGAAAATTTGAATAATTTTAAAGAAATTAAGTTAAATAGAGAATTTTAAGCTCATTAAAATGACGTATCACAAGACCTAGGGTGCCATTTAAAATATTGTCCCCCATTGCCCCCCGGCGCCGCCTTACCGAATAAAAAATTGAAAAATATGGAAAGTGATAGTTTTTATTGTGTGATATAAATATTCCACATTTGAAGCTTTTATCTCATTCCGTTCCAAAGTTACGGGGGGTGTGCCATTTAAAAGAATAACCCTGAATATTATTCCTTCTCATTTTTATACTATTCACAGTGCGTCGCTGTTAAAAAAAAAAACAAGTAGAGACCAGTAGAATCCAGTAGATTCCGATTCGTTGTCTACTGGTCTTTACTGGCCTCTATTTGTTTATTTTAACAGGGGTAGCACTAGAACAATAAAATAGGGTGGTTTCGGTAATTTTTCAAAATCGACAATAAAGGTCCTAGATAAAAAATTCTTGGATAAAAATGTCTGTCTGTCTGTCCGTCCGTCCGATGTCACGTTTTTTGTGGACACGATAACTCAAGAACGAATTATCCGATCGACTCGATATTTTGAAGAAAAATCAAATTCTGTGAGAGGAAGTTTCCTATTGTTTTTGAAAAAAAATCTCCCAAAAACAAAAAAGTTATTGGGGGTTAAACTTAAAAAAAAATTAAAAAAAACTATAAATTAAAAAAAAAATAATAAAAGTTTGTTTTTTTTCGAAAATAGGAACTATATTTTTAGTTTTTTTGAAAAAAATAAACTTAAACTATCTTAGCATATATTTAATACTTTCAGCTCTTAAAATGTGGGCAGGGGGGCATGGGGGCACATTTTTTTTAATGGAAAGGGGGGTCTTGTGATACATCATTTTAAAGCTCATAAAATTCTCCATTTAACTGTAAATTTTTTATTTTTTTTAAACATTTTTTTTTTTGGTTTAAAATAGGGTTGAAAATGGGTATTTTTGTCAAAATTTCTCTAAAAAATCCAAACAATTTTTTAAAAATGCCTAATTTCATAATGAAAAAAGTAAATTATACTTTTAAACTAATTTTAGTTGACATAAATAAAAATTAACGAAAAAAAAAGTTAAAAATTTATTTTTTTAGCACAAAAAACTGAAAAATCAAAACCTTAAAAAACATGTTTAAAAATTTTAAAAAATGTATGGTTATATAGAGAATTTTAAGGGCTTTAAAATGATGTATCACACGACCCCCCTTTCCATTTAAAAAATTTCCCCCCATGCTCACCTGCTCACATATTAAGAGATAAAAGTATCAAATATATGCTTAAAGATAGTTTAAGTTGTCTTATTTAAGAGTTCTAAATTTGAAATCGATATCTCAACTCGTTCAAAAGTTAAGAGGGGGGGGGGGTGACTTCTGGACCGCACTGTATAATGGAATGGTAAATAAATGACATAATTAATTAATTAATCTTCACGGCTTGTTTAAACTTCATATACAGGATGATTCTTAAATAGCTACACTCCTTTTAAGGGCTATTTATACATCAAAAAATAAAAAAAAAATAGTTTTTATAAAGATGTCCATAAAACGGCTTGTAAGGGAGCTACGCCCATTCAAGAGGGTCTCCAAAAATTCAGTTTTTATTTAATATCTCAGAAACCCTTTGAGCTATATCAGCGAGGTTTTGCATGTGATCTAACCTTAATAAGGCATATCCTTGATGTTCTTTTTATCTTGTTAATTTTACCAGGGGCGTGCAAAATGGAGTGGCCGTATCAATTTGCCCCAAACTCTCTTAGGGATCGTCCATAAAATACGTCACGCAAATTGACCAAAATTCATACACTTCATACCCGGTTTCTTGCGTTATTAAAGGATGTAGAGATTTCATATTTTGGCTACTCCCCCCCCCCCAATAGGGGAGGTGTTAGGGGGCGTATACGCCATTTTTTTTTGTTTTTGAGATTTTGATAGTTTTAGGTTTAGTTAAATAAAAAATGGCGTATACGCCCCTATGTTATGAAGCCCTCGATTTGATATGTTTAGGGAGCACAATGGTGTGGTTTGGTTTGGTGTGTTTGTGTGTGTTTTTTTAATGGGGGCCGTTTAGACCAGGGTCGATAATTTTTGAAACCAAAAAAAATAATAGTAGGATGAAACCCGTTAAAAAAGGACGAGAATATAACAAAAATGAAAGGAAAAATAATTTACGGGCGATCTGAGGTCGGGAAGTGGAAGGGGGTGAGTTTTTAAGGGTAAAAAACGGTGTATCTCGATTTCCGGCAAAACTACAAGTCCTATGGAAAAAAATTAAATGACAAAGTTGTAGGTAATAAAGAGACCTACAACTTTTGTAATTACACTTTTTTCACATAACCTCAAAATTTATGTGAAAAATTCAAATAATCAAGTTTTTGGTTTGGACTTTTTATCTTATGCAAAAATTTTTTTTTTTCACGTAATTTGGTAAAAACTTACCTTTTTATGTCCTAAAGACACTGTAATTTTTTTGATTTGAAATATTTATTTTTTCACCTTATTTTGACTTAATATCGAAAAAAGACCCTAATTTTCAATCGAAAATTCTCGCGTCAAAATATCAGCTTTTTAAAAAAAGTCGGGGAGTTTTTTGTTCGTTGAAATCTCTTCTTTCTGATAATGTAAAAAAATATACACATTACTATGGTAAATGTTCTCAGAAAATGCAAAGAAAAGAAAAAAAACTCGAATCCGATTTTTTTTTTTAATCACTATGTACAATTTTGAGCTATTTAGTAAAATTTACACTTTAATTACTTGAAAAACGTAAGATTCTATTTAATAATAATAAGTAATTAAAGTGTAAATTTTACTAAATAGCTCAAAATTGTACATAGTGATTAAAAAAAAATTTTCGGATTCGAGTTTTTTTCTTTTCTTTGCATTTTCTGAGAACATTTACCATAGTAATGTATATATTTTTTTACATTATCAGAAAGAAGAGATTTCAACGAACAAAAAACTCCCAGACTTTTTTTAAAAAGCTGATATTTTGACGCGAGAATTTTCGATTGAAAATTAGGGTGTTTTTTCGATATTAAGTCGAAATAAGGTGAAAAAATAAATATTTCAAATCAAAAAAATTACAGTGTCTTTAGGACATAAAAAGGTAAGTTTTCACCAAATTTCGTGAAAAAAAAATTTTTTTTGCATAAGATAAAAAGTCCAAACCAAAAACTTGATTATTTGAATTTTTCACATAAATTTTGAGGTTATGTGAAAAAAGTGTAATTATAAAAGTTGTAGGTCTCTTTATTACCTACAACTTTGTCATTTAATTTTTTTCCATAGGACTTGTAGTTTTGCCGGAAATCGAGATACACTGTTTTTTACCCTTAAAAACTCACCCCCTTCCACTTCCCGACCTCAGATCGCCCGTAAATTATTTTTCCTTTTATTTTTGTTATATTCTCGTCCTTTTTTAACGAGTTTCATCTTACTATAATTTTTTTTCACTTTTTACCATTTTCAAAATTATCGACCCTGGTCTAGTTGGTTAAACACCAAACCAAACCAAAATATCGGCAACGTTGCAATGAGTTGTGGCATTTATCCGCCTCTCCACCGACGGGTCATCACTGGGTTGATGACCCAGTGATGGCCCGTTGGTAATGTTTTGCTGGGCAGAAAAAAAACAGACTTTTCTAAAAAGTCATAATTGAAAATTTTCAAAAAGTCTATAAATAGTACTGTTGTAAATTACCTGGCAAAATATAAATATGGGTTGATGATGGATTCATTGTTAAAAAATGAAATACACGATGCTTGTTTTTGACCAATATATTGTTGTAGGTAATACCTATAGGTATTACCTATTATTCAAAAACAAGCATCGTGTATTTCATTTTTTAACAATGAACCCATCATCAATCCATATTTATATTTTGCCAGGTAATTTACAGCAGTACTAACCATTTATAGAAATATTTTGAAAATTTTATATTATGTAATTTTTGGAAAAAAATTAAATCAAAATTTAAATTTGTATTTTGAAAAGGACAGCTCATTTCAAAAAAGTTCGCGGTTTTTTGGCGAGTTCTTGTAAACTTCACAAAGCTGTAATTCGAAAACGGGTAAAGATATGTTGATTAAAATTTGTATTTTTCAACTCTGTATAAATAGTACATGTGTGCCAAATTTCATCAAAAACTGAGAAGGTGAGGTAAATTGGATGTGTTGAGTTCACATGGAATAAACCATATACACCATTTTGTGCTCCCGTTAAGCTCTTATAACTTTTGTTTAAAACTTTTTTTTGATATACCTACATATTTAAAATATTAAGGATTGTCATGATAAATGTACCACCCTGTATACGCTACGTAATCTCAAAGAAATCAAAAGAAAATAAAACAGTATTTGTTACAATCGAACGAACGGTCAATGATAGCCGTTATTAAAAATGCATTATTTATTAAAGGGGAGTTAAAATTTGTAAATTAAAGCATAAACTCGATTATGTAATTACGTAATTGTTTTATTATTAATACATACCAAAGAAAAAATATTAGTTGCTAATTTAAATTTTCGATATACAACCCAGGAAACCAAAAGACGTCTTTTTGACGTCAATTATTGGGCACTACATGACGACATATTATGACGTCTTACTGTTGTTTTAGTGACGTATAATTCACAGCCCATGGACGTAACATTACGAAATATGACGTTAGAATAACGTATATATCTCTCCAATTACTAGTACTGACGTCATCTGGTTTCCTGTGAATGTGGGCTTTAAATTATTTTAGTATGGCTTTTTGTGAAAAACTACGTAAAATTTCCTTTTGAACGGTGTCTCACACTGAATTCGATACTCTGTAAACTGATATTATTAAGAAATCCATGAATTAGCTGCAGCTATATAAAATTTATCTTAGTTGACGGTGGATTTCTAGTATCCTTTCGATCTCGGTATGTTGCTCATTTCATAATTTTTTAATTTAAATATAATAACCATTTAAAAGGATTTCATAATTTTTTAATTGAATAATAACAATTTAAAAGGACATTTCTTGTAATTTATCACCATGTAAAAACATAATTAAATTCCCGTTGTACTTATATATTATAAATACCATGCCAATGTACAATATACCGGGTAAGTTTAGTTTATGTCCACTCCTAAAATTAAGTTAATTTTCATTCGATAAAAACGAAACTTTGGTGATCTATATAATTTTACATTTATTTTTTGTTTCACTTCCGGTTTCGCCGGAAGTGGAATAAATAGGGGAAACTGTTGTACCTTGATAATAGTGTACCTTGGATCACCCTTCAGTTTTTTTCAGATGCTGCTATCTACGTGACAAAACTGTACTAAGACAATGTTTACTCAGTAGAGAACAAACAAGCGGAAGAGTGGTTGTCCATGTGCTCTTGTTTTTGAGTAAAATAGAAATACAAATTTTAAGCTCAAAAAATAACAACTTTTGGTTTTACTGTTTATTTTCTTACGAGTTGACGATTGTGTTTTAAATCACATTCTATCCGAATCACTGCTTATTGGTGAGTAATTTGTTATGCCATATTTCAGTTTTAAACATAACCTAGAATGTTGCGAAGGTTACTTTTGAAAAAACGCCTCATCATGTACCTTGGATCAAAACAACGTCCTGTACCACTGATCAGTGATTATAGGTAGACTTTCCTAGCTTTAACGTTAAATGATTTAGGTAACTAATTTTAAGTAAAATTTAATTTACATACCTAATTTTTCTATTGCCGATTAATTTTAAGTTATAAATTTCATTCATTCTTGTAAACATGTATACAAATAAAAATTAGGGTATAGGTACTTTAACACAATATTGCAATCTTATTTTTTTTGTAATGAAACAATAAAATACAAATTTCTGTATAAAAATGTAGTTTTTAATACATATTATCTTCCTTGTAGGTACATTTTCATTTTATCAATACCTTAACTAGGTTTTGTGTATAAACCAATTTTTTTTATTTTTTTTTGTAATATAAGGAGAAAATAAAATTCTATTCTATTCTATAACGTTGATGATCCAATGTACACTAGGATATGATCAATGGTACATTATGGTCTTGTACCATTGATCACATTACAATAAAATTTAAATATATATTTTTTCTATAACTGTTAAATATTTAAATTCTCAAAAAATAGTGTGTAGGAATAATAGTGTTATCAGGAGAGACTATACAGAGCGGTCCAACTCTTAACTTTTGAACCAGTTGAGATATCGACTTCAAATTTGGAACTTTTAAATAAGACAACTTAAACTATCTTTTAGCATATATTTAATACTTTCAGCTCTTAAAATGTGGGCAGGGGGGCATGGGGGCACATTTTTTTTTAAATGGAAAGGGGGGTCCTGTAATACATCATTTTTAAGGCTTATACAATTCTCCATTTAACTCCATATTTTTAAATTAAAAAAAAAATTAGGTTTAAAATGGGGTTGAAAATGGGTATTAATGTCAAAATTCCTCTAAAAAAAACAAATAATTTTTTAAAAATGCCTAATTTCATCATAAAAAAATGTTAATTATACTTTTAAACTAATTTTAGTTGACATAAATAAAAAATTTAAAAAAAAAACTTAAAAAATAGAATGTTTTAGCACAAAAAATTGAAAAATCAAAACCTTAAAAAACATTTTTAAAAAATTTAAAAATTATGGTTTAAATAGAAAATTTTATAAGCTTTAAAATGATGTATCACATGACCCCCCTTTCCATTTAAAAAAAAGTCCCACCATGCCCCCCTGCCCACATTTTAAGAGCTGAAAATATCAAATATATGCTAAAAGATAGTTTAAGTTGTCTTATTTAAGAGTTCTAAATTTGAAGTCGATATCTCAACTCGTTCAAAAGTTAAAAGGGGAAGGGCTGACTTTTGGACCGCACTCTATATTTCCGTTGTTATATTTAAAAAAATGGCTTTAAGAAAAATATAAAAGTAAATTGTGATCCAAAGTACAACAGTCCTCCCTATGTTTTTTTTTTAATGGAACACCCTGTAATTTTTTACATTTTTGAATTTTACCGAAAAATCTGTGTATAAAAAACTGATATTTTTTGACTTTTTTTTCGTGTTCGTGTTTATCGTATAAAAACGAGAACACATAATTTACCTTCTTTTAACTTACTTAATCTTTAAAGTAAATTATAAATTTGGTTTAGAAAAATAGCGGAAAAATACTCTACAAATAAAGTTTACATGGACATTAAATTTTTTTGAGTTTTGAACAAAAAAACCGTTCTTTAGCTCTAATTCGCTGTCACTGATCAAATTTTTATTTTAATATTAGTTTTATATATTTTTTTTAAGCTTAAGTAAGTAAAAAGAAGGTCAATTATGTGTATCTCGTTTTTATACGATAAAAACTGTTTTTTTACATAGAATTTTGTCTGAATTCAAAAAAATTAAAAATTACAGGGTGTTCCATTAAAAAAATATATTTATGCCACTTCAGGCAAAACCGGAAGTGAAACAAAAAAATTAAAGCCGCCATCTTATATCTAATGTAAAATTATATATATATATATATATATATATATATATATATATATATATATATCTCCAAAGTTTCGTTTTTATCAAATGAAGAATAATCTTAATTTTTGGAGTTAAATAAATCTTACCTGGTATATATTATAAGAAATTTATCACTGCCGTTGAGAACCCCTTAAAAGAAGATTATTGTTGTTAATATTAGAACATTTTTGCAGCTTTTTATTTGTGATTGGAGGACTTTTTATTTTATTGATAGTACATTTTAATTTTTTATTTAATTTTATTTAGGATCGTATTGATGAAAATTATATATCTCTGTAAATATATAAAACAAATTGTAAATATATATATATATTTTTTTTAAATAAATATTTTTGTTATTAATATTTCAAATACCTACTTTTATTTTTAAAATATCTGCACCTAGAGATAAAAATATTTTAAATGTTTTGAACAACTATATACAGTGCGGTCCAAAAGTCACCCCCCCTTTTAACTTTTGAACGAGTTGAGATATCGACTTCAAATTTAGAACTCTTAAATAAGACAACTTAAACTATCTTTTAGCATATATTTGATATTTTCAGCTCTTAAAATGTGGGCAGGGGGGGCATGGGGGACATTTTTTTAAATGGAAAGGTGGTCGTGTGATACATCATTTTAAAGCTTATAAAATTCTCTATTTAAACATTTTTAAATTTTTTTAAAATGTTTTTTAAGGTTTTGATTTTTCAATTTGTGCTAAAACATTCGATTTTTTAAGTTTTTTTTTTATAAATTTTTATTTATGTCAACTAAAATTAGTTTAAAAGTATAATTAACATTTTTTATGATGAAATTAGGCATTTTTAAAAAATTATTTGTTTTTTTTTTAGAGGAGTTTTGACATTAATACCCATTTTCAACCCAAAAAAATGTTGTTTTTTTTTTTTAATTTAAAAATATGGAGTTAAATGGAGAGTTTTATAAGCTTTAAAATGATGTATTACACGACCCCCCTTTCCTTTTAAAATATGTGCCCCCATGCCCACATTTTAAGAGCTGAAAGTATTAAATATATGCTAAAAGATAGTTTGAAGATAATTTGAAGTCGATATCTCAACTGGTTCAAAAGTTAAGAGTGGGGGGGTGACTTTTGGACCGCTCTGTATTATATAAACACATAGTTATGGTACGAAATAAAAATTATGAAATATTTCTTCTGCACTAAAATAGGGTTTCTGAAAATGTCTTTATTCCATTCCTTTAGGAAAGATATTTCTCAAAAAGAAAATAATGTAACTTTAAAGTACGTAATTTAGGATTCAGATAATAACGCTTTATGTGGTATTATACCGTAATACTTTCAGTACAAATATTGATAACTGGCTATTCTAAAACAGAAATATTTTTTTCTGAATCATGTTAATAATTTTATAATTACACAGCCCTGCAAATTTAACTTTTTTTCTGCTTCATGGATGAGAATATATGATTTTGGATAATTTGAGCATGCTGATTTCGAATCTGACTTTAGTTTTTTCCCATCACGTCAGAATTTTGCGCAAATGAAAAAATAGTAAAAAAAAATTTTGATTAAATGGTAGGAAAGAAAAGTTTAAGCCCTTTACAATGAGTTATTATATAAGCTTTATTATGATTTATCAATAGGTATGTTTTTTCTCACACCGCGCCATCTATTTTTTTAACTTACCAAAAAAATTTTCCTATTTAAAAAGTTATAGGCAAAAACACATTATATATTAGATACTCAATTATACATTAGATAAGAATTTGTTTTTGGTTTGATAAAAAAAATAGATAGCGTTGTGACAGAAAGGGAGATATATATAATTAATTAATTACAATGGGTTATGTAATAAATCATTATAGAGGGATAAATACTCTTTTCAACCTTGCAATAAAATATTTTTTTTAATTCATTTTAATCCTTTGTTTTTTTTTAATTGCGCAACATCCTGACGTGATGGAAAAAAACTAAGTACAGCATCGAAATCAGCATAGTCGAATTATCAAAAATCATATATTCGCATGAAGCAGGAGTCCTGCTGCAGGACCTTGCAGGACTGTGTTATTATAGTTTTATGTACTATATTTGTAATACATATGTTTTATATAATATAATAAGTAACGGCCCAAGATGCTACCCTGAAGTACCCTTATCATTTTTTTTTTCGAAGAAGTTTCCTTATTATATTATTCAAAGCGCCTGCGCTAGAATAAAATACAGTAGGTTCAAATTTTCAAAAAAAAAATAGAAAATCATCCTAGACAAAAACTTCTTGGATATAAATTTCTTTCATGAAAAAATAAGCATTTTTTTTTTCAAATGTCCGTCCGTCTGTCTGTCTGATGTCACGATTTTTGTAAACACGATAACTCAAGAACGAATAATCCGATCGACTTGATAGTCCCGTCATTGACGGTAAAAATACGGCATTACCTCCGAATTCTTTCGGATAACATCGATTGACGTGAAATTTTAACAGTACTTAGAGGAAGGCTCAAGGAACAAAAGTGACCTAGTGCCGATTCGTGCTTTTACCCTGGGGGTGAATGCCACCCCTTCTCGGGGGTAGAAATTATTATACTCAAAAAGTCCAAAGAAATCGATAGAGGAATGAATTCCAAGCAAAAAGTTTCCTATAAAGGTATATCGATCAGTCAATACTTGAGTTATAGGTGATTGAAAATGTTTGGTTTTCATCGAAAAAATGCATGTTTTTGAACGATTTTTCACGAATAAATTGAAAACCTTACGTTTTAACAAATTGTGATAAACAAAAATAAAGCTCATAAAAAAACAAGAAGATTGTTTTTTCTTTTATTTGTGTAGATGTAATTCGAACCGAGTTATGGCTAGTTGAAAGTCACTTCTTGTCCGCCGAAAACTGAAGTCGAAGCATTCAGCGTTAAATAACGGGAAACGGAAAAATTTTCGGGGACAATGTATAGAAAACTTTTTAAAGTACTTGAAAAAACCTTTGAAATGAGCTTTTATAAAAGTTTCTAGCATAAAAACCATAACTCGGTTCGAATTAGATCTACAGAAATAAAAAAAATAATCTTCTTGTTTTTTTTATGAGTTTTATTTTTGTTTATTACAATTTGTTTGTTAAAACGAAAGGTTTTCGAGTTATTCGTGAACTCTTTCAAAAACATGCATTTTTTCGATGAAAACCGAACATTTTCAATCACGTATAACTTTTTGCTTGGAATTCATTCCTCTATCGATTCATATGGTTGTTTTGTCGTATATCGCAGGGATTCAAAAAATAAAAGTTGTATATTTCACGAAAAGTTGAGGACCTTTTTTTTAGTCATTAACTTTTTCTCGAAGAAAAATGTTTGACCTCCCCTCTTCTGTAAGAAAAAATACACCAGGGTGAAACCCAAAAATTGTATGCGCAGAAAGTCAATGAGCAATCCTTTACTTTATATAATTGCGCGACTTGCTTAACTCCAACTGCCGTTTTTGATGTAATTCTATACCGGAGGATTTAAAAATATTACTTGTATAAATAAAACGATAATAATGTATAGTTTATCTTTAATTGTAAATATTCATTTATAATATAATCTCATAGGTATAGCTGTATTTATATATTTACATTCTGTATAAAAATATTGTACTATTAGTTAGGCAATGTACTGGAAATGGACTTGGAAATGTGCTAGCGTAAAATTTGATGGTGTTTGCTGAATAGAAACAGCCACAAAAGAAATCATTTACTAAGGATGATTTTTTTAGGTCAACGGTTTTTTTTTGTGCAAAATCTCTTGTATTCATTTTATCACTTGTTTGCTTTTGAATAAAATCGTCCAATTTATGTTTATTCTTCAAGACTACTTTGAACTTCCCGAATGGTTTTTCCTTTAGTTTCCGGTACTTGATAATAAATAAAAATAGTTCCACAAAGAGAAACAAATGCAAAAAAATAAAAAACACTATCCTCGCCAATGCTATTACTGACTTGCAAGTAAAATTTAGTGATTAGAAATGCCAGCAGCAAATTGAAGGTACTTGCAATAGAACTAACCATACTTTTTATTTCTGGTGCGAAAATTTCACCACAAATCAACCACGGGATGGGTCCTAAACCCAAAGAAAATACGAACACGAAAATGGACAGCGAGATCAAAGGCATAAACTCTAGTTTGCCTAATGTGGACTCGCTTAAATGGCATCTATCTTTTAATGTGAAATATGAAGCTAGGGAAAAGGCACATAAAGCTAAATTACTGGTTGAAATTAATAACAGCACTCGCCTACCCGATTTATCTATTTTTAAAGATGCTACAAATGTTGCCGACACTTGCACAACCCCCACGAGAATAGCCGCCGTTTTTGAATCTAGTTCTATACCAGATGATTTAAAAATATTACTTGCGTATAGGATAATTGTGTTTATGCCGCTAAATTGTTGGAAAAACATCAAAGAAAATGATATTATTAATGCTTTTATGGTACTTTTCTGTCTTAACATTTCTGTGACAGATACAGCGCTTTGGGTATTTTCTTTTAACACTTCTTCCAATTCGTTTAGTTCTTGTTGGTAATTATAGGAGGCTCCGCGTAATCTAATCAAACTTTCTCCAGCTTCAGCGAATGCGCCTTTTTTTAATAAATATATTGGAGATTCTGGTTGCATTAAGAAAACAATTACAAACACAAACGGTAAAACTGCACAAGATATAGTAAAATGTTTCACCGAAAGGTATTTACCGAAAATATAAGAATATAACACTCCAACTACAATCATCAATTGAAAATAACTCCCTAACCTCCCTCTAACCGACTTGTGCGATATTTCTGATATATACAAAGGTGCAGCAACGCAGGTCGAACCAACTGCCATTCCAGTAAATATCCTACCAAAATATAACATTAAAAGGTTACTAGAAAAGATAATTAAAAACCATCCTATCGAGAAGGGTATGATGAGCAGTAGAAGCGTCCTTTTTCGGCCTAAAAAATCGCAGAAGAAACCTGTTGGTATGCACATTATCATAGCGCCTAGGGTAGCAAATGATCCGACCCATCCTAACTCGTTATCATTCAATTTTGTGCCGTTGAAGCCTTTTTCTAACTCTTCTACTATTGGTGATGTCCATCCCAGGACCGAGCCTGCTGCAAGAGCCGATAAATTTGCTGCAAAATATTAATAATTATAAAAGCAGAAGACTGCTCGAAGTCGCATCAAGACCGTTGTTCCGAACAACTTTTCGATCGATGCTTGAAGTGCGACTTTGAGCGTTCTTTTATACAGATCGTGTCAAAAGTCTGCGCCCCCTTTAACTTTTAAACGGCTTAAGATATCAACTTAAGAATAGGTGGGTCTAAATCCCAGCACAGACAACTTTTTTTTTGTGAGTTTTTATAAGGCCCGGGCCTTTTTTTTTCTTTGTGGGTGTAACAAACATATATTTTTTTACTGCTATTTAATTCTTTCAGCGGCTCAAAATGCATAGGAATTGACTAGTCGAGTCCGTCGGAGATACAACTTTTTTAATTTTGTGTGGCTGTGTTATCTCTGCAACTAAAAGTCCGATCAAAAAAAAGTTTTTTACAAAAGATTTTTATTTTTTGAGGATAATTAAATAGCAGGCGTAATCCATTGAAAACCGCCCGATTTTCAATTAATTGGGCGTTCGACCAGTTACAAATAATTTAATTTTTTGTGTGTTGTTAAACCTATATCACGGTACGATGGTGCGGCCAGGGGCGGATTTATTTCATTTTAGGGGAGGGGGCCATCCATAGGGAAAAAATTGCGCTTTCATCAAAAATATAATTTTGGAGGTATTTCTATGCTAATATATCTTGCTGGGGGGGCATGGCCACTCCCCTAAATCCGCCCATGGGTGCGGCGGTTTAAATCAACTTCAAATTAACCCATTTCTGTGTCTATACGTCGATTCTATGAGACTTTAGGATGATTTTAACCAAAAATTAAAAAAATCTATCGAGCACTTTTTTTATTAAGCCTAAACCCCGTTGAATACTTACCTTTTATTTGACTATTCAGTAAATATTTACTCAAGTTATTCTTTTTTTTTATTATTTTGTTTATTATACGTTAACTGCAAAATAATCTTAATAAAAAAATTAAAATTAATAATAAAAAAACCAATATATCAGGTGACACAAGAAGTATTGCCTACGAATTATCTCCGTAACTATATTAAAGAGTTTGTATGAACCGTAAATATCCCCATTTTGGCAGTCTTTAAAAAAAATATCACTTCCGGTCTAAGAGTGAGTAGAGTAAACCTAAGTTTTTAATTTAGCGAAATCAGAAATAGGTCGTTCCATTTAAAAATTTAGCACAAAATGGCGTTAAAGTTGATGAACTTTAAAATAACTCCATTTTCATAAAAACAAAAGAAAATTAGCTTCACATAAACAGTAAATTCTTAGCCTACCACTACTAGATTTGAAATGTTTCAGTAATATTTTAATTTGGACGTCATAGGACCGCCAATGGCGCGCCATGTTTTTTTTTTATGACAAATGTGGCGCCATCTTTAATGCAAATATCGACTTGTGATATATATCATTGATATCAATGAAAAGAGAAAAGACGAATCTAAAAATGTAACCAAATATGTAGGGTTCCATTAAAAAATAAAAGTTGGTATCACTTCCGCTTAGACCGGAAGTGATATTTGTTATAAAGACCATGCCAAAATGGGGGTGTTTACGGTTCATACAAGTTCTGTAAATTTAAAAAAGTTATCTTTTATAGTTACGGAGATAATTCGTAGGCAACACTTCTTGTGTCACCCGGTATAAGGGATTTTTTATTATTAATTTTATTTTTTTTATTAAGATAAAACAAAAAAAAAATAATTAAGGCCACTTGCACCAACTCTTACACTGGGATTATCTCAACTAAACTGAGTTTAAGTTAAAAATACAGCATTCTTATTGGTTGACCGTCCATTTAATCCAAGTTTAAAGCTAAACCATCTTTGGTGCAAGCGGCCCTTAGTGTGACTTCTAGAATAGCTAGAAACTTTGAACTTCATATGAGCATGAAGTATCCCACTACAACCCCAGATAAAGCTCGAAAATTGACCTTCAACCCACTAACCGACCCAATTGGGGAAAAATAATTGAACACACCTCTAGAATAGCTATAATCTTGGAATTTAAAAATAAATCCAACTACGACTTCCGACAAAAAATTTCTAAAAATTGGAAAAAAAATAAATTTTGACCTTAATCCCTTAATTGGGGAGAAATTAATAAACAAAGTTATTCTCCGTGTCTGAAATAGAACCCAGTGACTAATATCTAAAACGTATTATGCTGCTTTCGTATAAGGGATTCCCCTCAGATGGAGTTACGCGAACTGCACCCGACCTGGTATGATCCTCGCTTTTTAGCACACTTTCGCAACTGAGTCACTGCAGTCTATTTCAGACACGGATAATAGTATAGAGAGAACTAATTGAATTAAATAATCCGTGCGAAGAACGGGCTTTACGGCTAGAATTCAATAAAACAAAGCCATATATTTGCTATTAAAAATGACGGGTCTGCGCGGGTTTAATTGTTGCATAGACCGGACTTGAGCGGGTGAATTTCATCCGCTCAAGTCCGGTTTATACCCGTCATTTTCAGCAGGGTTGGAATACTTATTTTTGTGTAATTCTGGTGGTAACGTTAGGGACACTAGATCTAGGTCTTAAGTTAAGAGCTAGATCTAGTGTTCCTAGGTAACGTCACCTCGCAGAAATAGAATAATTATGTTTATAGGTCTATGGTCTTGAATATTGAATGGGGTGTGTCAAAAAATCCCGAATTTCGAAATCCAAAAAACGCTCTCTGACTCAAAAGTTGCTCCTTGGTAAAAAGCGGTGGCCACTCAAAAATGAGCTAAATCGATTAATGTTAAAAAGTCCAAAGCACTCAAACTTTGAAAAAAATAATTGTATTGTATATAAAAATAAGGAAATTTTGGAGGGGTTCTTTGCTAATATTTAAAAACAGTAGTAGTTGGAAGAAACTAAAAAATCCCCCCCCCCTTAAGTTAGAACATAAAAAAAATCTCCAATTATTGAAGATTTCGCGAAAATTTCATTTTTGCAAGTTTTAAAAAGTGCATAAATAAATATTGATAGCTTTTTTTATAGCACATTTAAATTATTATTATTGATTTATTTGAACAATATCAGGAATGTTTATATTTTAGACGATTAGAGACACAAACAACAAATTTAATATCCAAAATTTGATAAAAAAAATTGTCCTGGGGTTAGTTAAAGTCTGAGAATTTCATAAGGTTTAAAATGGTGTATCGCATGACCCCCTTTCCATTTAAGAAAATGTCCCCCCATGCCCACATTTTAAGAGCTGAAAGTATCAAATATAGCTAAAAGATATTTTGTTATCTTATTTAAGAGTTCTAAATTTTAAGTCGATATCTCAACTCGTTCATAAGTTAAGGAGGGAGGTGACTTTTGGACCGCACTGTATAACTAATTAAAAACATTTGGAAAAAAAATAAATAAAGAAAATTTACTAAAAACTATTAAAATTAAAAAAACACTAAAATATTGCAAATTTAAAAAAATGGCGAAGGTGCCTATTCCGTACCACCCTGGGGGCTGAGCCCCCCTAGATTTTTTTCTGGTTACGGCCCTGGTTTACAGAAACTCCTTTTATCAAAAATTATTTATTCACGAGTCTTTTAATAGAGTAGTGGAATTTTTCCATCATAGACAGCTGGGAGATCAAGTGTACTAAAACCCTAGACAAGAACAATTATCTGTATTTCATATAGGACCAAAACTAAACTTAATAGTATTAAAAACTTATTAGTATTAAAAAATGCATTTACCCGAAATTGTTGCATAATACTGAGGAAATTTTCTCATCGGTTCATTGCGCTCAATCTGCACCTAGACAAAACAAAGAATATTTAACACTAAACTGTTTATCTTGGTGACATTGAACAAGTAAGGTATATATTTACTTGAGCTTCATTTTCTGTTTGACTGTAATTCTGTAGAAGGGATTCACTGTCTTGATCCATATTGTTAAACGTCTTTAAAAATAAAATAATCGATAAAAAACAGTTTTACATTGTATAGGTTAAGTTCAAGAAATATAACAAACCTACCAAACAATAAAATATAAAAGTCTGCGCTGTATAGATTTCTATTTTGTATAGATGTCGCTACTTTCTCTATGGATATATTATATATATATATCATATATATATATATATATAATTAAATACCTATACGACGTATAGTACTTATACCGAGCGTCCCGATTTTCTGTCCACCGCAATATTTTATTTTAAAAGATAATTTTCTCAAATAACCTTAAATGGGGCCGAAACGATTATTAACCCTGTAAAAATTACGTAGTGAGCTTTGGTTTGTCAATATTTTTTTACGGGTTCTTTCACCAAACGATTGAGGACCTTTTCTTTTTGTGTCACTTCAAATATGGTTAACATTAGCGCAGGGCAAGGAGGGCAAAACGGACAAAAACTATAATTTTTAGCGATATCCGAGGCGATATCTAGATAAGCTTATCATCAGTACTCGGCGAATTTTCAGTAGTCGCATAGGCGCCGCGTCGACTCTAGCGTTGACGGGAGGTTTCGAGGGAGGTTTTAAATATTTACATTTTTATTTCTTTTTATCTTGTTTTTTTTCAATGATTCCATTTAAACGAGTAAGGTGGGAAAAAAGTTATCGATAAATAAAAATTAAAAACTTTCGTATTCTTAAAAGATAAAAATCGAATATAGGTTTTTTCTTTGAAAAACACCTATATATATATATATATATATATATATATATATATATATATATATATATATATACAGTGCGGTCCAAAAGTCACCCTCCCCCCTTTTAACTTTGAACGAGTTGAAATATCGACTTCAAATTTAGAACTCTTAAATAAGATAACTTAAACTA
The DNA here is from genome assembly GCA_958510825.1 of Brachypterus glaber. Lineage (NCBI taxonomy): Eukaryota > Metazoa > Arthropoda > Insecta > Coleoptera > Kateretidae > Brachypterus > Brachypterus glaber. Next base: position 60,773,052 of record OY294045.1, on the reverse strand, counting down.
TCTTTTAGCATATATTTGATATTTTCAGCTCTTAAAATGTGGGCAGGGGGCATGGGGGGAAATTTTTTAAATGGAAAGGGGGTTCGTGTGATACATCATTTTAAAGCTTAAAAAATTCTCTATTTAAACTAACATTTTAAATTTTTTTAAAAATGTTTTTTAAGGTTTTGATTTTTCGATTTTTCAAGTTTTTTTTTTTATAAATTTTTATTTATGTCAACTAAAATTAGTTTAAAAGTATAATTAACATTTTTTCATGATGAAATTAGGCATTTTTAAAAAAATATTTGTTTTTTTTTAGAGGAATTTTGACGTTAATACCCATTTTCAATCCCATTTTAAACCATATTTTTTTTTTATTTAAAAATATGGAGTTGAATGGAGAATTTTAAAAGCTTTAAAATGATGTATTACACAAACTCCCTTTCCATTTAAAAAAATGTGCCCCCATGCCTCCCTGCCCACATTTTAAGAGCTGAAAGTATTAAATATATACTAAAAAATAGTTTAAGTTGTCTTATTTAAAAGTTCCAAATTTGAAGTCGATATCTCAACTGGTTCAAAAGTTAAGAGGGGGGGGGGGGTGACTTTTGGACCGCTCTATCTATAGTTAATATGTATAGTCAATATCGGTCAATATTGTTGTGTGTAACAAATTAGTCATCAAATGTTTAGATTTAGTGAACTTTATAAAAATTTCCCTCATAATTCGGCAAAATTATTCCGTAAGCCTATGTTTCTGTGTTTATTTTTAACGTTGATGAGTTATAACTGAGTTTATTCCGATTACTGGTAATAATATTGAATTTGTTAACTTTTAAAATAATGCCCCTCATGAGGCCCCTCATATCTTAAAGTAATTACTTTATTTAAATGTTATACATCGCTATGATTTCTTTAAACCGCTCAAGCGCGCTCTTTATTTTTCTATAATGTATTAAATGTTTCGCCTCTAAACATTTTAATAATTCTATATAATAATAACGGGCTTCGCGTCTAGTCAAACAATTGTTTAATAATTGTTCCCCAATGGAGATTTCTCCCGTTAGATTATACAAGGACAAAAGTTCTACCCAAAAAGGATAGAAGACATACATACGCTCCCACTTCCACCCAACCAAACAAATTCTGTATTTGTTCTTTGTTGAACAAATACAATATTTACTTGGCCGGGCGAAAAGTGTAACTATAATATTTTTATTAAAGAAATTACTGGCGTCATCTAAATTTTAGTAGAATTATCTTATTCTACAGATTCACATTAGCTATGTTCGTTTGTGCCGCTCAGTGCTACACTTTCCGGCCAACCAAATAAATACTTTATTTGTTGTATGAAAAACAAATACAGTATTTATTTGGTTGGCTGGAAAGTGTAGCACAAATGAGATAGAGATAGGGTAGACGTCTTTTGTTTCATAATTCTAGTTGTAGAGAGCTCTATTAAGGGGTTAGGTTTTTTTTTCCAATTTTTAGATTTTTTTTGAGGGATTAGGGCCCGGACTTAAAAAAAACACCAATATACAAAGCGATATAGTAACCATCTTGTAGAAAATTAAAAAACCTTCAAAATGGCGTTTTAAATATCGATATATATGATTATGGGATGATTTGTTGCTTGTTACTACAAAAAATAATCAAAATTTGCATATTATTCAAAATACAATAAATTTTGCAAAAATCAACCTACTACCCAGTCAACACAAATACATGGCAGGAACATAGCAGGTACCGAGGGGCGTTTCACTGACCTATTTTTGTACATGTATTGTAAATAATGTACATTATTTACAATATTGTACGAATAATGTAAATAATGTAAGAAAAATGTAGTACTGTAAGGTAATGTCGAAATAATGTAAATAATGTCTAAAATGTAGTACTGTAGAATACTGTCGAAATAATGTCGGTAATGTAAGTAATGTCCACTTAATGTAAAGTACTGTAGGGTAATGTACGAGGCAGACACGGACTGGCTTCTTACGGCACAGTCGGAAAAATATTAAAAAAAGGCCCATAAACGGCTCAAAACCCATAAAAAATTGGAAAATCGAGGGCCCGGTATAGCCAAATGGCCGTGTGAGGGCCTGTTTAGTACTAAGGCCCGGTCGGCTTTTGACGACCCTGCCTTACGGCTAGTCCGCCACTGGTACGAGGTAATGTAGGATGTTAGGTTAAGATTAACATAAATTTAGGTTAATATATGTATAAAAATATATTAATAAACAAGCCGTGAAGATATGTAATGCTACGCATTCCAGTATATGTCATTCACAGTATATGGTATAATTTTCTCAAATACTTAAAAAAAAATTTAAAACAAAAAAAAATAATTTCTTTTTTTAAATAAAAAAAATTAAATTATTAACTTGAAATTTGTAACACGTAAAAAATACTGCTGCCAACAAATTATTATTTTCCCCTATAGGCCTGAAAAATTAATTTAAAAAATTATTATTTTGAAAAAAAATTACCCCATTTTACCCCCGTACCCCAACCCGAATTTTACCTAAAACAATTTCAGCCTAAATTTTGGATATCACTAGTTTACGAATTTCAACTTTTTTTATGCCCAACTTTATTTACATGTTTTCTAACATAATTTTTGATAAGGAATCCAAATTCGTCAAGAAAAAAAAGCTTTTATAGGGGAAAATTATAGAAATCATATATTTTCGTTTAATATTAGTAAAAATTGGTATCTGTGGGTTTTTAGAGTCCCTAGAAACAAATTTTATATTTAAAAGTATCTAACCCTTAAGGGGGTGCAGCCCCCCTTTTTTATATTTTTTAAATAACCCGATAAGAATTAGATCCTGGGGGTTTTCCGTCTCGCTCAAAATGAATTTATTCTTTATCTTTATCCATATAACCCATATGACCACCCATATTTACATTTTTTTAATTAACCTGATAAAATTTGTAAACTGCGACTCGCTAAAACCAAATTTAATATTAAAAAAATCTGCCTGCAAGAAGTCCCAACACCTATGTACCAACTTCTATCAGCTAATTAAAAAAATATCAATAGTGCTGTCAACAAAATAATACTTTTCCCTTTAGGCCTAGGTTTATTTAAACCAAAAAACTAAAAAAATATATAATATAATATACACCCCTTTTGAGATTATACAAGACAGAGAAAACAAAGACAGAACGATTAGATCAAGGCTGACGTGATTGTAGTGGGATGCGATGCTGCCGAAATTTTATAGGTGTCACGTGGTTTTTGAGCGATCTGAGTAGACGAAATAATGTAAATACTGTAGGAGAGCATGCGCATTAATAAAAATAATGTAAATAATGTAAGTACTGTCGTAATGTCAATTAATGTCAGGTACTGTAGAATAATGTAAGTAATGTAACGTAATGTACGGTAATGTACAGTATTGTAAGTAATGTAAGGTAATGTCAATGTAATGTAAAGTACTGTCGATGAAAACGTACATGTATTGTAAAGGTGAAACGCCCCTCGGCAGGTACATAACCACTGTTCTATGTGATGTTGCAGACATGTAATTTTTATAGTCCATGTATAGTCCTTGGACTTTAACAATTCCGCCTCAAGTTATGTATCAGCTACATAACATGCTACATATCAGATACATACTAGGTACATAACAATAAAAGTAGGCGTTTCCGAATTTTACTTGTTATGGAGTGCATCATAGATTTAGACATGGTGAACATTTTTACGTCTTTTTGATAAACCTAATAATTAAAGTATATAAATATCTTTATATGTAGCATCCATCAGGCAAAATTCTTATACGATGTGCATTTTTACTGTGAAAGCAAACTTTCTACCAGGCTTAAAAATCATGGGCCACATAAAAAGCCAATTTTTAGAGAAAAAATAGCAAATAGGTAATCATTTTAAAAAAATATATATATTTTAATTTTTTGTCTAACATTATCTAAAATCGGTTTAGTTGTCTAAAAATACATGCGTTTCTACTACTACTACTGTTATTATTAACAACAATTTTAAGAATATTAGTGATTCTAACCTATAAAAATTAAAATAATATAGACGCCATATTTAGTATTGAATTCATAACATTTTATGTATCGTGTATGTTCTCGTACCATATATATGATACATAACATGCAATATTGCATGTTATGTATCATACATATGTATGTTACATCTTATGTAATATGGCACATGTAACGTAAAAAATCTTTCTGTTATAGGGCATGTTATGTAGCATACATATGTATGTTATGTCTCATGTAATATGGCACATGTTACCTAAAAAATCTTTCTTTACCATGTTGCATCCATATATGTGCGGACTGGGTATAGTATACTTTGTTATTGTGTAAAAAGTTGCGTCAATATGTGGTTAAAATTTTAGAACGATTCATTCTCGGATTCATTCAATAGTTTTTGCAAAATTGAAATTGTTTATCCCAGAGATGTCTTTTTTGCAATCATATTATGCGTACAATAATGGAGATATAATGATTCTACGGATCTTATGAAAAGGGAGATTTGTTTTATCAAACTAAATTATTAAATAAAAAATAAAACGATTTTTACCATTACAAAATCTCGTAACAAATTTTAAAAGACTGTAATTTATTTAAATATTTTAAAAATTGTAATTTTTTTGTTTTGCAAAATATCAATATTTTTTTATTATTGTTATTGGCAAATATAGGAATGGGTAATTTATACTTTAATATAAAAAATATTGTTATAAATAATTGATTTTTATCCAATTTTATGTAAACAAAGTAGCTGTAAATTTAAAAAAAAGTGACTAACTTTTCCCCATAATAACCTAGAACAATCTTTTTTTTATAAAATCGTGTAAAAATACCTTTTCGAATATGAAAAAATTATTCTCCTGAAAGTAATTACAACAAAGTTATTCAAATTGTTTAAGGTAAAAATGACAGTGTTTTTATAACGAGATTTTGCAATGCTAAAAATCGATTTTTTTTTAAATTAATAATTTCTTTTGATAAAACAACTTTTCCCCTTTCATAACATACCCGTAGAATCATTATATCTCGCATTATATCTTCATTACGCATAATATTATTATAAAAAAAAACATCTCTGTGATAATTGCAATTTTGCAAAAACTATTCAATGAATTTTAACCACATATTGAGTACTATAAGACGCAACTTTTTACACAATAACAAAGTCGTAGGTTGATTTTTTTAACAAAATTTATTGTTTATTGAATAATATGCAAATTTTGACCGTATTTTGCAGTTTTCTAAGCAACAAATCATCCTGGTTTACGTTTGTTTTGCGTCTGTTTGATGTTTTTCTTATATTTAAAATATATAATTAATAATATTTTTGTCCAAATAAATATTAAAATGGCGGACAAAGAAAAAAAATTGTGCATTTCCGGAAAGAACGATTACCATTTTCGGATTCAGGGGGGGCAAAACTACTGTAATGTACTTAATTCCGTTCTCAAGTTATCTTTCGCACAAAAATGTAACCCAATTTTTTAAAGTCGTACGTATACGAGTACCTATAGCATATGCTTTAAGGGTTTATACCTTCTGACTCGTGAAAATTAAAGCTTTTTATTCATTTTTTTCAGGTTTAACTTTATTTGAAAGACCTAAAAAATATAAATTGGTATATGTTTTGATGTGTCTGTGAAAAATTTTTGAAAATTGTGGAAACCATGGCCCTTGCCCCGAAACGCCTTTTTTTTATCGTTTGCGGTGACCAGGATTTCTCGAAAACCAATTTACCGATCAATCTGAAATTTGTAGGTGTTGTTCCTAATTACAAAGCCATTTCGTGAACGAAAGTATTTTTATTTGAACGAAATTTTCTATGTCTCATTCCGTTCAAAAGTTACCATTTAAAGGAATAACCCTGTATAACCACTTAAAGCATATCTGTGGCTTGTTTCTTAAAGGGCGAATGTCACTTTGTCAATAGCAATGTTTTCACGTCAACTCTGATGTAATATTTTGAAAACGCTGCTATTGACAAAGTGACATCCGCCCTTTGAGAACCAAGCCATATACAGGGTGATCAGTAACTGCTATGCCAAAATTCAACAGGTGATTCTACATCCAAAAATATGAAAAAAAGTTTCTATAAAGGTTGGTCCGAAAAAGAGCCCTAAGGGAGCTACGGCCCTTCAAAGATGGTGCAGGGTGATTCTTCAATTAAAACTGAGCAAAAAGCATTCTTCACCAAAACACCTAAAAAAAACATTTAAAAAGTAACGTTTTTGGTGGCACAAAATGTTATTTCCTCTTAATTGCATTTTTTTGAAAACGGTTGCTCCTACATTGTTACACTATATGACATTTTTATGTATTTTACCCATGAAATCCATATTTTTTACAAATAAACCAAAAAAAAGTATACATAAAAAAGTTTGGGGCAAAAATGTGTTAAGCCTAAAACATTTTTCCGTCTAGGGACGCCTCTGGATAAATACAAAAATATAAATTAACATAAACTTATATCCCTTTTTATTACTAGTATACATGCAAAAGCTCGTCCCTCTACCTTAAACTAGAGTTATTAATTAAAAACCATATTTTAATGGGAGATTAGCTCAGCGGTCTAAGGCATCAATATAGCGTTGACACTGAGCTAATGATCGTGAGTTCAAACCTCACTGGCGCCGATTGCCTTTTTCAGTTAATTAATAATTGAAATTTGGCGAAAGCGTACTCCCAGATAAATTGGTTCGAAAGTCAATTAAAGCTCTACTACTAGCCCACACAAGTCCTGGACTTAGGGGATGCTTAATTAAGTAGAATAGTACGAGGTTAAAAATAAAACATAAAACAAACAAACAATAAAACATTTCAATTTTAAAGGGCCATAGCTCCCTTAGAGCTCATTTGCGGACCAACCTTTATAGGACCTTTTTGTGATTTTTTGGATACAGAATCACCTCTTAAATTTTGGACTTTTTGCCAGTTATTGATCACCCTGTATCATATTTGATAAAAAAAATATTTTTATACAAAAATTGTCAATCTTATTTTCGACAAATTTAATAATTTGAAAAACGTCGTATAATAAAGTCGAGATTAAAGTACAAAAAGACGATAAATATTTTTTATTTTGAGATAGTTTCTATTTTTTTTTTATAAGAATATACAGCAGAAATAATAATAGTCAAATTCACAACTGTTAGACGGCGCCATCTCAAAATAATTAAAAAATACCTTCGTATTTTGGATGTCACCCATTTTATTATGGTATCAAACTGTTAACAATTGTAGATAATACGTAATAGCAAATTACCATGGTAAAATGCATGATATTATACTATGCAAAATATTATGATATGTATTATTTTGTAATACCGTCAGTCCTAAAAGCTGTGGATTCGACTCTACTATAACTTAATACTGTTCAGTGAACAATCGGCATAGGTATAATTAGAGTGTTTGACCCTGATAACACACTTCATCCTAAGAAGGTTTTTTAATCGTTCCCTTGAAAAGGTTCTTAGCATAATGCTGTAAACATGCTAAGCATGATTAGAGTATTTTGCTAAGAATATCCCCAATACATATTCTTAAAATATTCTAATGGGAATATTTTTAGAATAATGCTATAGTGCACATGCTAAGCATGATTAGAGTATTTTGCTAAGAATATTCTCAAATACATATTCTTAAAATATTCTAATGGGAATGATTTTAGAATAGTAATATGGCGTTATATTATTTTAATTTTATTAGGTTAGAATTACAAATATTCTTAAAGTTGTAGTTAATAACATAAGTTTTACCGTAGTAGTAGTAGAAATGGATGTATTTTTAGACATAAAGTCATTATTATATAGTTTTAGACAAAAAATTAAAATTATTATTTTTTTAAATGATAATTATTTGCTATTTTTTTCTCTAAACATTGGATTTTTGTGTGGCGCATGATTTTTATGTTTGGTACAAAGTTTACTTTCACAGTAAAACTACATATCCCATATGAATCTTACCTGATAGATGCTATATCTAAAGATTTTTATATACTTTAATTATTAGGTTTATCACAAAGATGTAAAAATTTTCGCCATGTCCAAATTTATGATATCACTCCATAAAAAGGATAGAGTATTATAAAATATAATTGAAAGAAAGAGAAAAACTACATTAATGCAGAATTCTGAAACGCCTACCTACTTTGTTTGCGCATGCGCAATATTCAATATTATTACTTAAATGCATCAAATTAGAATATTTTTAGAAGCATGCTAAGAATATTCTTAAAAGTACATGTACCTACTTCTAAGAATATTCTTAACATGCTTCTTAAAACATTCTTATTTGATACAGAGGCTTTTAAGAACCTTCTTAGGAACTCCCAGCACGATTAAAACGGTATCCTTTGCATTTCTTTAATCGTTCTTAGAATATCCTGAGCAAAATAGACATGCTTCTAAGAAGCATGCTATCCTTCCGGCTATTTATTTTAAGAATATTCTTAGAAGGTTTTTGTGCTATCAGGGGAGTAGTTTGAGTGTTGGTGTACTGTGTAACACTAGGCAACAAATCGCAACTTTTTTTTTGTCCCGATCGGCAAGTAAAAATACTTACTATTTCGATAGGGTAGAATCGGAATCTGCAGCACCCCACATTTTTCCAGGAAATCTGCAGCACCCCACATTTTTCCAGGAAATAATGACTTTAAAAAAAGAGTAGGATTTTGAAAATTTTAGGGTAGGTATATTAAAAAAATACGAGGAGTTCAAAAATCTATTTGCGAAGAACCTACTGTCACAGTAATTACTGTACTTAAGTACGCGAAAAAAAAATAAAAATCTTAACATTAAAGTGCAGAGTTTACTTACTTGCTCAATTTAAATAATTTTGTGATTTTTACAAGTTTTTTTTTAACTTACAATGTTTGGTTATTTATTTATTTATTTGTTTGCTTAGGGCAAATCTGCCAAAAGCTTTTTTGACCACTTGGAATATACTTAGAAAGCTAAAATTTGGTACACATGCTTAACTCGGCTGACAATACAATTTTATATAAAACTTACCCCTAAAATTTTAATTATCAATTTTTTACCCACACAAGATAATTTAATAGTAAAATTAGGTTATATACTCATTTAGTGATAATAAAATTTTACAATAAATTTGACATCTCCCCTTATCTCCCCATCACCCGTATAAGGCTAAGTTTACCCCCTCTCTGTTTCACCCACTTAGAATAAAGGTAGAGAGCTGAAATTTGGTACACATGCTTATCTCTGATGACAATACAATTTTATATAAAATTTACCCCCAACTTCCCTACCCCTAAAATTAAAAAAAATCTGTTTTTTACCCACATCTTTTTGGATGTGAGTCCTTTTTTTTAGTCATCAAAATTTCTGTCAGTCAATCATAAACAAATATACATGTAAGGATTACCATTGAATAATACACAGGGCCGGCGTATGTATTTCGGCGCCCTGAAGCAAGCTTCTGGTTCGGCGCCCCTATTTGAAAAAATGTTTGTATCCTACAAAATTTTGATGACTAAAATAAGAAAAATAAATTAATAGTAAAAAAACATTTTTAAGAACAAGCTTTTATTTAAGTGCACTAAAAAGAAGAAAATAAACTTTCAAGTAGAGGAAAGTCGCCTAATTTCGGATACCATTTACAATGTATTCAATATTTAATACTCGGTATTACTTTTTGATATTTTTTTTATATAACCAGATACAACTTATTATAGCGAACCATGATTTATTATAAAAGAAATTTTATTACAGTTTATTTTTTCCAAAAAACACGGTTAAAAAAAATCAGCGCATTTTTGTGTATTTGAAAAAGGGCTCCTAATTTCGGACATATCCGAAAAAATTTTTTCAAGAGTAGTTCTGGATCCCATTGCTTATGTTTCTTGTTATTCCTTAACATTTAAGACGTAATTTAATCATTAAGCGATTTTCTACGAAATACTATAGGAACTATAATTTTAGATTCCCAATTTCGAATATCTTAGTATCTTAGGTAATTTTCGTTTTTTCAAAATTGTTTATCTTAGTTTGTTGTATCATTATAAAAAAAATAATTAATGGTTGGTTATCCTGAATAATAATTACCTTGCGGATATCCGAAATTGGAAATCAAATGCACAAAAATGGTCTATCCGAAATTAGGCAACTTTCTGCTTTTTAGATTAGAAATTTGTAGAATGTTTACGTTTTCAAATTGCTTAATTATGAATAGTGGATCAACTTAACTAACATCATAACTTACCCAAGACAGAATCACGAACTTTTATAACGATTATTTATAAAATAAACAAGCATAATAATGCAACTGAGCACAAAACTGTCATTTGCAATATAAACGATTTGTGCTGCCATTTAAAGGGGAGAAGCTCTACCGTTATCATATTACAGGACGGATTTAGTTTGACTTTTGGCTTCACTTAAAAGTAGGTTTCTGTTTACCTTTGCAGACAGTATCTTAAATACACTACTATCCGAAATTTGGAAACCATCCGAAATTAGGCGCATTTCCTCTAAATCAAAATCATCATTTTGTTACATTATACAATTTTATAGGATATAAAAGCTTGTCGCGAGATTTTTCTGTGTAAATTTCTTTTATAAAAAATCCAAATAAAAGCTTGTTATTAAAAATGTTTTTTTTGCTATTAATTTATTTTCAAATATATACCTTAATATTTTCTAAAAATAGGCATTTTTCGCTTTTTTTTACTTTTAATTTTTTATTATTATTTTTATACTATTTTTTTTATACACTGCAGTGTGTGTCTAAAGTCCGCTCCCTTTAATCTATGAACATGTTAAGATATAAAGTTGAAATTTGGAACACGTAAAAAGTATTTTTTGGTATATATTTAATATTTTTAGGTGGCAAAATGGAGGCAATGGGCAAGTGGGAAATATTTTTTAAATGGAAAGACGGGTTGTGTGACATGATTTTAGAGCTTATTAAATTCTTTTTTTTTGACCATATAATTTTTATTTATTTTTTTTAAGGTGAAATTTTTTTTTGCTAAAAAGTATGATTTTCTTAGACTGTTTTGAAATTTAAATTAAATGTATATCGTGGGCTTACAAGCAAAGAACACCAATAAACCGTAAAACATGGTTTTGAGATATTGACAAATTTAACTTTCATTTTTTTAATAATTATTTTTGGAAAAAAGAACTACTGCGAATTCCAATGTTTCGACATAATGACTTTTGTTGATTAAAAAAAAAGGTGGTTTGATTCAACTAAATTGACTTATTGCCCTTTGTTTGTAAGCCCACGATATATACCAAAACTATTTGGTTTTGTTGTTATTTACGTGTTTTAATTTTTTTAAATTTCTTAAACCGTTCAAAAGTTAAAGGGGGCGGACTTTTAAAACAAACTGTATATTCTAAGCGTATACCCAGTATAAATAAGCTCACAGAAATCTAAAAACATTAAATAAAATAAAAGTATAAATTAATAATATTAAAGTTTAAATTAAACAAACAATTTTAACAATATAAACTTCCACCTTCGTTCTTTTTCATTTCTTCTCTAACAAAGTTTGTAATTTTTTCGGTTAGTCCAAATTTCACCGCGTCCTTTTCCAGATTTTCAATTGTTCCTACGCCTACTAGATATCCGTTAAGTTTAGCTGCTAGTGAGGATGTTTGCAACAGTTTTGGAGTTAACCCGATTTCTTCGCATAGCCATGCATGTCCTTGTAGTCTGTATTTTTGATGATAACTGAAAATAGAAAAAAAATAAAAATTTTACACTACTAGTATAGTTATAACTAAAAAAAATCTATTTTTCGCTTTATTTCCAAAAAAGTTTGTGACCACAATAACTCGGGAACGATTTTAGGTAAAGACTTAAAACTTGAACTATAGGTTTCTTGCTTAAAATTCTGATGCGGTCATTTTTGGTAAATATTAAGGTGGAGCCGCTTAACACGATCAGTAATTGTACGACAAACTTTTTCGATCTGGAAAGTTAAAATATTTTTCATGTTTTACTTTCCCCGAGGAAAGTCTTGCGTTGTTAAAAAAAAATATTGCTTTTTTTACTTTTCTCCAGAAAAGATGATTTCCGTCTGTCTCTCTGTTTTTCTATCCGGGAAATTTGTGACCAAGATAACTCGAGAATACTTTGAGCTAAAGACTTAAAATTTGGACCATAGGTTGATTATTTGAAGTAGGGTACCTAAGGGTGTAAAAACTTTTTTTTAAACATTTTTTTATTTAATTTTTCGTTTTTCAAAAAAAAAACTTTTTTTGAAAAAAAATTGAAAAAAAAAAGTGTTTTATCCAGTACATACAGATAATGAGACAATTACCAGCTTTATTTTAAATAGATAAACTCAATAATAACCCCCGCGTGGCTTTTACTTTATTGAGTTAATAATTATTTATTTTACCCACTCAACTGTCACTTCTCAAATTATTTTCTTGTAAATGTCATTAAAATTTTTAATAAAAATATGAATTTTTAAGCTATTTATTGGATAAAACCTTGTATGGCACTCATGGGTAAACCGATATTGCCCTCCCGAAAATTAACCTGCGAGGCGTTAGCCAAGAAGCTTACTTTACCCACTAGTACAATAAATTACTATTTTTTAAATTTTTTCGTTTTCCAATTTTTTTTTAATGAACTTTGACCTACAACCCAGACAGCACAAATATGACTTAAAGCGATCTTAAAGATCGTCTTAACGACGTCGTATGTTACAAAAGGTAACGTCTTTAAGACATCTTTTTTAAGACGCCTTACTGACGCCTTGCACAGGCGACTTTACGACATAATAGCCCCTCACATTTACGTTGCTAGGTACGGTCGCATTGATGTAAAAAGCGTAATAAGAATTAGAATGAGAGGTAATTTGTTTGTCAAAAAAAGATCTTAAACAAAATGTGATTTTTTTTTTAATTTTTTTAGGGTTTTTTTTTTGAAAATTTCTTTTTTTAAATTTTTTCGTTTTTCGTAAAAAAAAAGAAAAAATGAAAAAAAAAATAAATGTTGTTTTTCAAAAAAAGATCTTTAAAAAATGGTAACTTTTTTTAATAGTTAATTGTGGTTAATTTATTTTTAACGATGAGTATCGAAGTTAAGACGTCTTGTACTGATTCTTAAAAGACATCTTATAGACATCATAATCAGATATCTTTTAAACATCCATAAAAAGAAGTCTACAAGATATCCTTTTTATGTCTTTAGGCGTCCAGACATAATTAAGATCTAAAAAAGACGTCTTTAAGATATCATGTGCTGTCTGGGAAGCGTAAGTATTATTTTGTTGGCAGCAGTTTTTTTAATTTTTTTGTAATATTTTTCTTGAAACTGTTTGGATTTTTTCTTTGAATTACTATAAGAAAACATTACTGATGCAACGATATTTTTTTTGCGCCATGGATCCAGTAAGTTCAAATATTGTTTTTAAATTTTTTTGTAAATTTGTTCTTGAAGATTTTTGATTTTTTTTTCTTCAAATTACTATAGAAACGCTATTGTTTTGTTTGCAGTATATTTTTTCCAAAATACCTCTTTAAATGCTCATCGTAGAGTTCTAGAACCGCCCTTCCATTTTAAATATCTGCTCCCCTGCACTATAGTCCAGGCGATACCCAAAAATTGCATTAATTCGGCTGTTTACGTTACAGGTATAAAAAATGGTGTAGGGAGGTATTTTAGAATGCTAAAACCGAATATGGAATTAAAAGTTAAAAATTCAAAATGGCTAGTCCAATATGGCCTCTATAATAGTTAAATTTATAAATAAAGTTTTACTTTAAATTAGTAATGTGCTTTTTTGGGTTGCTCAAATTCAATTTGACAAAAGAATATAAAATGGCGTATTCAAAATGGAGTCAATAATCCTTAAATTTGAACTTTTTTTATTTTCTTGTACATAAATATATTTTTTTGATTACGACTTTTTTCTAATTTTTATTATTTTATCGATTTTTAGTTATTATCAATTACTTACATACCAAATTTCATGTTTCTACGATCTCCCGTTCGAAAGATATACATGTACAGGTCGGCTATCTTGTTTTTTTTTGTTTTGTTAATTTTTGTTTGTCATTACATACCAAATATATACCAACCTACATACCAAATTTCTAGTTTCTACGACCCCCCGTTCGAAAAGATATGCCTTTGACAGGTCGCGACCATCTTGATTTTTTGGTGTTATTGATTTTTGTTGTATTGTAAAAATTTTTCATTGTAAAAAGTTCAAACCCCAAATACCGAATTTCAAGTTTCTACGACCTCCAGTTAAAAAAAGTGACTTTCACAGGTCCGCCCGTAACTTTTGTACGAAATGAGATATAAACTTTAAATTTGGAATATGTAAATCACACAATAAAAATTATCATTTGCCATATTTTTCAATTTTTTATTCGGTAAGGTGGCGCTAGGGGGCAATGGGGAACAATATTTCAAATGGCATCCTAGATCTTATGATACGTTATTTTAAAGAGCTTAAAATTCTATACAGTGCGGTCCAAAAGTCACCCCCGCTTTGAACTTTTGAACGAGTTGAGATATCGACTTCAAATTTAGAACTCTTAAATAAGACAATTTAAACTATCTTTTAGCATATATTTGATATTTTTAGCTCTTAAAATGTGGGCAGGGGGGCATGGGGGGACATTTTTTTTAATGGAAAGGGGGGTCGTGTGATACATCATTTTAAAGCTTATAAAATTCTCTATTTAAACTATAATTTTTAAATTTTTTAAAAATTTTTTTTAAGGTTTTGATTTTTCAATATTTTGTGCTAAAACATTCGATTTTTTAAGTTTTTTTTATAAATTTTTAATAATGTCAACTAAAATTAGTTTAAAAGTATAATTAACATTTTTTTATGATGAAATTGGGCATTTTTAAAAAATTATTTGTTTTTTTAGGGGAATTTTGACATTAATACCCATTTTCAACCCCATTTTAAACGCAATTTTTTTTTTTAATTTAAAAAAATAGAGTTAAATGGAGAATTTTATAAGCTTTAAAATGATGTATTACACGACCCCCCTTTCCATTTAAAAAAATGTGCCCCCATGCCCCCTGTCCACATTTTAAGAGCTGAAAGTATTAAATTAATGCTAAAAGATAGTTTAAGTTGTCTTATTTAAAAGTTCCAAATTTTAAGTCGATATCTCAACTGGTTCAAAAGTTAAGAGGGGGGGGGTGACTTTTGGATCGCTCTGTATATCGCTGGGTTAAAATTATAAGGTTATATGGTATATGGGGTGTCTATATATCATAGAACCTTATAAATTTAATCCAGCGATATAATAACCCTGTGGACTGGAGTTACGGCTTCATTTCCTTTTTTACTAGTGTTTCAATTAATTATTAACATCCAAACATTTTACGGAGAAAAAAAACAAGGAAATTTACAATTGCTCACAATGTTTTTCATTCTAATAAAAACAAGCCGAATCAGATACTCATTTTAGACGGGCGACTAAACCCAGACAGCACATGATATTTTAAAGACGTCTTTTTTAGATCTTAATTATGTCTGGACGCCTAAAGACATAAAAAGGATATATTATGGACTTCTTTTTAGGGATGTTTAAAAGATATCTGATTATGATGTCTATAAGATGTCTTTTAAGTATCGGTACAAGCATCTTAACTGCGATACTCATTGCTAAAAATAAATTAAACACAATCAACTATTAAAAAATACGATTTTTTTAAAGATCTTTTTTTGAAAAACAAAAAAAAAATATTTGTTTTTTACGAAAAACGAAAAAAATTTAAAAAAATCAAAAAAGAAATTTTCAAAAAAAAAAAATTGAAACAAAAATTAAAAAAAAAAAAATTTAAAAATCACATTTTTTTAAAGATTTTTTTTTTTGACAAACAAATTACCTCTGATTCTAATTCTTATTACACTTTTTATATCAATACGACCGTACCTAGCAACGTAAATGGGAGGGGCTATTATGTTGTAAAGTCGCCTGTGCAAGGCGTCAGTAAGGCGTCTTAAAAAAGATGTCTTAAAGACGTTACCTTTTGTAACATACGACGTCGTTAAGATGCATATACGGCGAAAACCGACGTTCTTAAGACGTCTTGAATGACGAGCTACGACATCTTTAAGATCTCTTTAAGTCATCTTTGTGCTGTCTGGGTAACTTTAAATCGATATATCACAGCACAAACACTATAAGACTTTTATATTTAAATTTCATAAAATTTAACAGGGGCCATGTCCCATAAGGAATGTACGTGGTCCTTTTAAAATTAACACTTACTCTTCTGAAGGATAGAAAATGCCAGCGGGTGCTATTTCAGTTACCAGAGATTCTTTTCTTTTATTCGTTTCTTTCTTTAATGAGATTTCGGCAATTCGTTTCTGGTCCTCGTCATGGTACAGGATCAAGGACATATACTGTAAATAAATATTAGTTTATTTCAGAAAAAAAAATGTTTTTAAGTGCGAAAAAGTATTTTTTTCCGAGATTTTTTCCTACAACCTAGTTAGTAATTTAAGTGTATTTGCCTACGACAACGGATGGGAAGTGACGATCAGCTAATTTTACATATCTTCTATCAGAAAATTAGTAAAAGAAACGCATAACCTCAAATTGACAAACTAATTTTAAGAAAATTTTTGCGTTTTTTGGATGTTAAGGTGTTAGGTCGTAGGCAAAATACGCACCTCGACGTAAACCTGTTTCAGTAAGTATTAAAAACTAGGTTCGCGTAACACATTATTTTTCTCCAGCTTATTACTTTCGGCCCTAGGGAGAAAGAGTATTTTTTCTTTCGCTTATCCATCACTTTTTATATTTATTTTTTAATATTTATTTTTATCGTTTAGATTTTATATAATTTTTAATACATTTAATGAATAAAGGATATTAGAAAAAATCTTATGTATAACTCTGGAGCAAGGAAAATTATCTTCCTTGTTGTAATGCCGCTAGATTTTTTTGGGGAGGAGGAGACAAAAACAAAAAATTTCCGATTTTTTAAATGTTTTACCAAAGATCAAGATTTTCAACTTTTTAGTAAAAATTTTACATGACGGCGAAAAGTTAATGACTTAAACAAGATATGGAATGCGAAGCATTCCCAGTGGATAGTATATTGCGTTTTTTTTTCTTTCATGTTGTTCGATTGGGGCGGTTGAGAAATATGATCATGAACTGTCATTTTGCTTTCCCATTTTAAAAATTTTCAAAATTTCGTGCAAAATTTCAAATCAATTTTTTTTGCGAATTTTTGCGTTTCATAACGTTTTATGTCGATATAATAAAATCTGTCGATCGGTCGGTCGGTCGGTCGATCGGTCTGTCCGGGCACGATAACTTAAGAACGCTTTAAGCTAGAGACTTGCAATTTGGTACAGGTATGTTACCAAAAGTTCTAGCTCGGGATTGTTTTTGGTGAACATTGGTTTGGTGAAATGGTGAAAAATACTTTGTTTTTAGAAAAATTAAAAAATTGCTATATAGGGGTTTTTGGGTTTGACGAATATGAATCTGATAATTTTTTTCTAATTTCACCCCCTGAGGGGTGGGGGGTAGTTTTTGTGAAAACTGGTATATTAGAGTTTTTGAGGTTGCTGAAAGTGAATCTCATAATAAAAAAAATCTGAATCCACCCCGAGGCGTGGGGGGTAGTTTTCGTAAAAATTGGTATATTGGGGTTTTTGAGGTTGCTGAAAGTGAATCTGATTATAAAAAAATTCTAACTCCACCCCTAAAGGGGCGGGGGGTAGTTTTCGTGAAAATTGGTATTTTGGAGGTTTTCAGGTTGCTGAAAGTTAATCTGATAATAAAAAAATTCTCACTCCACCCCCTGAGGGCCAGGGGGTAGTTTTCTTGAAAATTTATATATTTTGAGGTAAAACTGAATCTTATAATAAATTTTTTCTAATTTCACCCCCTGAGGGGTGGGGGGTAGTTTTTGTGAAAATTGGTGTATTGGGGTTTTTAAGGCTGCTGAAAGAGAATCTGATAATAAAGAAAGTTCTAACTCCACTCCTAAGAGGCGGGGGGTAGTTTTCGTGAAAATTGGTATATTTTTAAGGTAGCTAAAAGTAAATAATAATAAAAAATCCATTTTACGCTCGGAGGTGTAAAATGGGAAAGCTCTTTTACTGGGCAGTGTATTTACAGTTGGGTCGATTGGTCTTGTTTCAAAGCGCACCCATACCAAATTCCATGTTTTTATGTCGAAGGGTTCAAAAGCTAGTTAAATTGATCTTAAACTATCCCCCTATATATATTTTTTTTGTTTAAAAATTATATATTTTTTTAATTAGGTATTATATTATTTTAATTGGTGTAGTTTTCTGAAAATTTGGACTTTATCGGACTTTTCTTCCTATTTTTTTGAAAAGTTGCGCTCCCTATATTTTTTTTATTTTTGAAGGGATATTTTTTAAAAACAATAGGCCCTCGCAGGCCTTAATTTTTTCCTATTTTCTTTTTATCGTTTGGATCATCCGTTCTTAAGTTATCGTGTACATAAGAAAATTCGACACCCGGACGGACAGACAGAAAGATTTTTTAAAAGTTGTTTAGAATTCGACAATAACATTTTTATATACAAATACTCCATTATTTTTCCAACTCGAGTTGTTGTAAAATGTAATGTAATAATTGCTATACGTTTTAGCAACCGTTGCTAAATCATCTGCGTGTACTTACTTGTCTTTTAATAATAGTCGTAAGTCCATATTCGTGATTATTCCAAAAAAGCACTAAAAGATCTTCAAAACTAATGATTTTTGGATCGTAGTCAATTTCTATAACTTCCACATGATCTCCCCTAAAACAAAAAAAAATGTCATAAATAAATAAAAATAAAATTTTAAAAATTATCTTAAATTTTACATTACTCTATAAATTTTACTTAATCCCTCTAAAATACCGGGTGGCCCGTAAGTAACTTTACCATTTAAAAATTGAATAACTTTTTTGTTTGTCGATTTTTCAAATTTCTTTTATAATATATGTTTTTTAAATGACGTCCATTTTTCGCTTTTCAAGCACATGCTCTTTTCAAGACATTCTCCATGATGGCTCCTATACTGAAAATTCAATAAAACCTGCAGTGACTCGGTTGCGAATGTGTGGTAAAAGGCGAAGATCATACCAGTTCGGGTGGTACTCGCGTAATTGTTGAATAGTTCTGGGCTTGTTGACGTACACCCGATCTTTCAAGTAGCCCTAAATAAAAAATTCCGGTGCTGTCAAATCGGGCGATCGTGAAGGAAAATATGAATTTCACGAAATTATTCCCTCTTCGAAAATCTGCCTTTTAAAGAAGCTGCATTGTGGCTTTTTTGGGTAGTTGCCCCATCTTGCTGGCATGTCCTTCACTGTAGGGCGCACAAAAGTTTCCAGAATTGCGCGATATCGGTAGCTGTTCACCGTAACTGTATTGCCATTTTGCTAGCAGAAGTAAGTCCCGATTAGCATTTGAATGTTACACCGCACCAAACCGTGACCTTAAGGGAGTGCAATTCACGTTTATGTATGATCCTAGTTGAAGCCATACATGTTAAGAGCCGTCATGAGCCCGTGCTTGTAAAGCGGAAAATGGAAGTCATTTAAAAGACATGAATTTTCATACATAGTTTTAAAAAAAATTCATTTCCTGTAAAATAAATAAATAAAAAATATTGACAAACAAAAAAGTTATTCAATTTTTAAAAGTGACTTAGGGAACGTTCAAGTATTACGAAACGCAAAATGCAACAAAATTCATACACTTCATACCTCGGTTCTCGCCTTATTCAAGTCTGTGAAGATTTCATATGTTGGCTACCCACCCTAACACACCCCCTATTAGGGGGGGGGGGTAGCCAAAGTATGAAATCGCTATAATCTATAATAACGCGAGAACCGGGGTATGAAGTGTATGAATTTTGGTACAATTTGCGTTACGTAATACTTGAACGTTCCCTTATGGGCTGTATATGAAAAAGTAGATAAATTTATTTTTTTTGTTTAATTTATTTTTTTAAATAATCATAATCAAATTATGCTACAGTTTAGATTTTATTATCTAATTGTTTAATTATAAATAATTTAATTACAAAAATAATTAAACATTTTAATTACAAATAAATAAATTAAAACAGATTACAATAAGTAATTAAATTTGACTTCTTCTGAATAATTTATTGTTAATAATTATAAGTATTATCATCATTATTATACTATTGACAGCGCCTGCGCTGAAATCAGGGCTGTAGCAATGGGGGGAGCGTCCACCCCACCCATCTTGAAAATTGTATATTTCATTGTTCCAAAACAATCGTTTTATATTTTATCATCTTAAAAAGTTGCATTTTAGTTTTATATTTTATGGATTCAAAATACAAAAGTCGTATATTGCAGGGATTCAAAATACAAAAGTTGTATACTTCACGAAAAGGTAGGGACCTTTTTTTGTCATTAACTTTTTTAGGCTAAAAAAAGTTGTAATTTTTGACCTTCTCCCCCCCCCACAAAATCTTCTTCGCTACGGCCCTGGCTTGTAGTAGTATAGTATTATACGGTAGTTCGCAAAGAAACGTCCTAGACAAGAAATTCTTGGATACAAATGTGTTTCATGAAAAAAATAAGAAACATTGAAAATGTCCGTCCGTCCGAGGGAGTTCCTCTGATGTCACGTTTTTTGTGGACCAAAAGGAATAATCCGATCGACTTGACATTTTTTGGAAAAATCAAGTTTTAAAAACCTGAAAGAAAATTCTCATTAACGTTTGGATCTTTTTGAAGAAAAATTATAAGGATCAATTGTACCAATTTTGAAAGTAATCCCCCAAAAACAAAAAGTTATGGGGGTTTTAACTTTAAAAAATTAAAAAACTATCATTTTATTATTTCTTTAATTTTTTGTTTTTCGCAAAAAGAAAATAAATAAAAAGTTTTTTTTTTTTAAAAAAATTTTTTTTTGAAAATTTTTTGTAAATTTTTTTTATTTAAGATCTTATTTTTAAAAACAATTTTTTTTTTTGTTTAAAAAAAAATTTTTTTTTTTTTGAAAAACTATTTTGTTGAGTATTTGGGAAATTGCATTATGGTATACCGTAAAACCTTGTAACTTTGCCCAGAGCGTACAACTTTGCCCTGCCCTGCAAGGTGATATGTTTTTTTTTCTTTGAACATGGCAGTATAGCAGAAAGGTTTGATGTTAGCAGTTCGCTTTCTAGAAGTGTCAAGACGCACTCAGTACTTCAACAGCTACCCTACTGTTGTGTTCAAAATCAGGTAAGCTAATATCGACGATATTATGGCGGTTTTTAGCACTGAAAGCTAAGGTTTGCTGTTACTTTATTTATTGCAATATTTTAAGGAAATTTGGACTAGGTATTCCTTTACATATTGTTACCGAAATAGTGATATAACATTTAAGCTTATGAAAAATAAAATAAAATTGGATATTCTTATTTTAAAAACTAGTCCTGTTTTGTGTTATAATATTTTTAAGAAGAAACACGCTCCTTTTTTTATGTTTAAATTCTGTTTAAGAGAGAACACTTAAGTAATTGTCATAGGTTTTTTTCTATTTTTGTAGTTTTATTAATAAAAAAATATGTTCCTCAATTTTTAATTTTTTTATTGAAACCCTATACCTAAAGGACAGAAATTTTTAATTTTAAACAAAATTATAAAAATATTAATTTATTATTCCATCAATCTACATCTAGAAATAGATGGCGCACAAGTCTACATCAATCTAATGGCTATATTCCTTTTGCGAGTAAAGTCTAAAAACGTTTTCTTAATCAGCGTGCAAAGTTGACTCTTGGTACTGAAGAGGGCCAGAAGCCCGAAACTGTCAGTCTACCAATATCACTCTGTACGATGATTAGAAAATAGATTGATGGAATAATAAATTAATATTTTTATAATTTTGTTTAAAATTAAAAATTTCTGTCCTTACGAATTCTACGTCTAACCACCCGTTAGTGGTACTATGTGCTTGAGACACACAAGTCTTCAACTTGCTACCATTCAAAGTCTCCAGATTAGGAGAGGTATGAGTAGTTGTCTACATCTAGAAATAGATGGCGCACAAGTCTACATCAATCTAATGGCTATATTCCTTTTGCGAGTAAAGTCTAAAAACGTTTTCTTAATCAGCGTGCAGAGTTGACTCTTGGTACTGAAGAGGGCCAGAAGCCCGAAACTGTCAGTCTACCAATATCACTCTGTACGATGATTAGAAAATAGATTGATGGAATAATAAATTAATATTTTTATAATTTTGTTTAAAATTAAAAATTTCTGTCCTTACGAATTCTACGTCTAACCACCCGTTAGTGGTACTATGTGCTTGAGACACACAAGTCTTCAACTTGCTACCATTCAAAGTCTCCAGATTAGGAGAGGTATGAGTAGTTGTCTACATCTAGAAATAGATGGCGCACAAGTCTACATCAATCTAATGGCTATATTCCTTTTGCGAGTAAAGTCTAAAAACGTTTTCTTAATCAGCGTGCAGAGTTGACTCTTGGTACTGAAGAGGGCCAGAAGCCCGAAACTGTCAGTCTACCAATATCACTCTGTACGATGATTAGAAAATAGATTGATGGAATAATAAACCTATACCTAAAGTTGTACTAAGCGTTGTTAAAATTTCCTCACAGTATTTTTTTTTGTCTTGTGGACAAAGTTTCAATTTTGGACACAGCTTTGCCCACGCCTTTCTTATTTATTTTTCTCGTAATTTTTGTTAAGTTAGAAATTATACACTTTGACTTGATTAACTTGACATTAGAATCAATCCTTTGGCTTCACAGATTTCACATGTATGTATGCCCAGTCCGCACATATATGGATGCAACATGTTAAAGAAAGATTTTTTAGGTAACATGTGCCATATTACATGAGACATAACATACATATGTATGCTACATAACATGCCCTATAACAGAAAGATTTTTTACGTTACATGTGCCATATTACATAAGATGTAACATACATATGTATGATACATAACATGCAATATTGCATGTTATGTATCATATATATGGTATGAGAACATACACGATACATAACATGTTATGAATTCAATACTAAATATGGCGTCTATATTATTTTAATTTTTATAGGTTAGAATCACTAATATTCTTAAAATTGTTGTTAATAATAAAAGTTTTACCCTTAAGTAGTAGAAACGCATGTATTTTTAGACTGGACTAAACTGATTTTAGATAATTTTAGATAAAAATTTAAAATATATATTTTTTTTAATTATGATTATTTGCTATTTTTTCTCTAAACATGGTTTTTTATGTGGCGCATGATTTTTAAGCCTGGTAGAAAGTTTGCTTTTACAGTAAAAATGCATATCGCATAAGAATTTTACCTGATGGATGCTACATATAAAGATTTTTATATACTTTAATTATTAGGTTTATCAAAAAGACGTAAAAATTTTCACCATGTCTAAATCTATGATGCATTCCATAACAAGTAAAATTCGGAAACGCCTACTTTCATTGTAATGTACCTAGTATGTAGCTGATATGTAGCATGTTATGTAACTGATACATAACTTGAGGCGGAATTGTTAAAGTCCAAGGACTATACATGGACTATAAAAACTACATGGCTGCAACATCACAAAGAACAGTGGTTATGTACCTGCTATGTTCCTGCTATGTATTTGTGTTGACTGGGTGTATGTGAAATCTGTGTTTGGCTTACTTACTTTTACCGATTTTTTTTACAAAAATATTATTAGCAATAAACCACTTCTCATAGAATTATTTTTTATATTTTTGTAGTTTTTTAATAAAAAAAATATGTTCCCCATTTTTTTTATTACATTCATATACAGTAAAAAAAACTTTTTAAAAACCTATACACTGGGCAAGAATGTACTAAGCATCGTTAAAATTTCCTCACAGTATTTTTTTTTGTACTGTGGGCAAAGTTGCAATTTCGGATGCAACTTTGCCCAACCCTTTCTTATATTTTTTTCTCGTAATTATCGTTAAGCTAGAAATTATACATTTTGACTTGATTAACTTGACATTGAAATCAGTCATTTGGCTTAATTACTTTTACCGATTTTTTTTACAAAAATATTATTAGCAATAAACCACTTGCCATAGAATGATTTTTTGTATTTTTGTAGTTTTTTTTTTCAATAAAATAATATTTTTCCCACTTTTTAATTTTTTTATTGCATCCCTATACAGTAAAAAACCTTTTTAAAAACATATACAGTGGGCAAGGATGTACTTACTAAGCATCGTTAAAATTTCCTCACCGTATTTTTTTTTGTATTGTGAGCAAGTTACAATTTTGGATGCAACTTCCCAGGAAACCAGAAGACGTCTTTTTGACGTTAATTATTGGGCCCTAAGTGACCTACATGACGTCATATTATGATGTCTTACTGTTGTTCCAGTGATGTGTATAAGTGACAGCCCAGAGACATAACATTACTGACCAGGGGCGTAACTAGGTCCAAATCTTGGAAGGGGGCTTGAGCCCCCTAAATATATTTATATGTAAAAAATATATGCGTAATTTTATCTTTATACTTTGATTTGGGGGGATTAACAAAATTTTGGGGGGCTTAGACCCCCTAAGTCCCTTAGTTACGCCTATTTTACTGACCTTAGAATAACGTCTAATAACTTATACATCTCTCAGGGGCGTAACCAGGTCCAAATTTTGAGGGGGATTGAGCCCCCTACATATATGTATATGTAAAAAATATATGAGTAATTTTACTTTTATAGTTGGATTTCGGGGGGGGGGGGGTTGACAAAATTTTAGCCCCCCTAAGACCCGCCTAGTTACGCCTATGATATCTCTACAATTAATGGTTATTTATGGTATGAAAGAGGAAACTAGAATTTTGCCCATGAGAAAATTAACCCTAAAGGCTGGAGGCGAAGTGGCTTAATTTTAGAGAGGGCAATATTATAATATGAGATCCTATGACAGGATTTAATAGAACATTTCTTGCCATTACTCCCTACACATATCTGCTCATGTCCAGTAAAAGGAATTTTCCACAGGCATAGAAAATCCATACTAATCCGATGATTTACATTAAATTATAATGCCTGCTAACAAGTTTATTAAAATTACCAGTTTACTACAGTAGTATAATTTGGGAAAATCGAAAGCTAAAGCATGCTAGCAATGGGCATTTGGGTAGTACAAAAAATTATTAGCTTAATCTTTTCTATTTGTCGTGGTTCAGACGCCCTATGAGTAAAAATTTATATAGAGAACCCTAAGTGGTACTTTTAGGGCCCTGAACACACTAAAATCATGCAAATATTGATCAAATTCGTATAATACCAGCCCTAGTATTTGTAATTTTATAAAATTTAAAAGCCTTGATATCTATATTTTTTCTTTTTGAGTGTCAAAATAAGCCTGCAAAATCAAAAGTTTCTAACCCGTGCCAACAAGGCCCCGAAATTGCTCCTAAATTCCGAAAAACTGAATTTCTTTTTGTGCTACTGACGAATTATAAATATTAAATAAAAAAGTTTATATACTTTGACACATGGATCTGTGGCTACGGAAAATATGTAAAGAATGTGTGTGCAAGTGAGAGGGCCGTTTCAGGAACGCACGCCTTATAACGCTTTTGACGGAAAGAAGGGTGAGCGCATGATACCTCCCCCTTTCGTCGGAGACTTTGTATCATGTGGAGAAGTATACGTCATATTTTATTTTTTACATAAACCTATTTTAATTATTTTAAAATATTACCATAGGGGAACGTTCAATTATTACGTAACGCAAATTTTTATCATTTTTGACCCGCAATCCCCCTCCTGTAAAGCTATTGTCCTATACCATTAACATGGGCGTAACACTCCAAAATGACCCCCCCCCCCTAGAAGCGTTACGTAATACTTGAACATTCCCTAATCTAGGCAACGAGTATGGGGTCTAAGCGCCATTTAACCAACATTTTGATGCGATTTTTGTTAAAATGTGAAATGGCGCTTAGACCCATACTCGTTGCGTAGATTAACGTAATAATTTAAAATAACTAAAATAGGTTTATATAGAAAAAAAATGTGACATAAAAACTTTTTTATTTAATATTTATAATTCGTCAATCGCACAAAATAATAGAAGATTCACTTTTTCGGAATTTATGTGCAATTTCAGGGCCTTGTTGGCATGGGTTAGAAACTTTTGATTAGGCTTAGATTTTGCAGGCTTATTTTGATACTCAAAAAGAAAAAATATAGATATCAAGGCTTTTAAATTTTATAAAATTACAAATACTAGGGCTGGTTTTATACGAATTTTATTAATATTTTCATGATTTTAGTGTGTTTAGGGCCCTAAAAGTACCCCTTAGGGTTGTCTCTATAAAATTTTACTCTAAGGGCGTTCTAAACACGACATATAGAAAAGAGTAAGTAAATAGTTTTTTTTTGGACCACCCTAATGGGCATGCATTAAAAATATCCTTACTGAAAATGAGGTTTAATTCAGTTAGTGAAACAGGTTTCATGAGGTTAAAATATTATTTTCAGTAGGGATGAGTTAGGTACCTCGGTGCCTAATTTATATGGTCACATTAAAAATGGCTAAAAATTACAATCTGCTTAAAACATTTTCAAGTAAAACTAAGCATAGTTAGCTAGCTAAAACTTTTTAATAATTAAATTAGAATAAAAATATAAACTTTAAAGAAAATACAAAAGCAAAATATTGTCTTTGTCTTTATGACAAAACATAGGAAATAATTAAAAAAAAATCAAAATGGGAAAGCGATGTAAATCTTTCTAAATATTTATTTCAACGGTTTTATTTTTTTCTAAAGATATCTTGTGATAAGGTTGTGATATCACAAGCTTTAACCGATGCTTTAAGTTTATTTGGGCCTCGATTTGGGCTCTTCATGAATCTAAGTAAATTTCTGCGTAAAAAAAATCTGTTTGTTAGTCTGTCCGGGAAAATCTGTGAATTTACTAAATTTGCATACACACATCTGAACATGGGTGCTCCGAAGGGGGTAGGGGAAATATACTGTCTAGATAGGAAAATTATGGAGTTAATGATCATAGGGATGTCCACAGTTGGGCTGGAATACCCTACAAAGGGTAGGAAATTTGCAGAGGCGTTGAGCTTTTTTTTTTTCATGAAATTTGGTAGTCATTAAAATTTTCCCCCAGGGGTAGTACATCTCTTTTCAGGAGTGAGTAACTTTTTTGCTTTTTTTTTTGTTAGTCATTACAATTTTCCGCTAGGGGTAAAGCTTTGTTTCAGAGGTAAGGACCTTTTTTAAGTCATTAAAATTTTCTCAGGGGTAATGCATTTTTTAGAAATTTCTTAATCTTTAGTTGAGAAATGTTTGACTTGCCCCCCGCCCAAATAAATGCCTCGGAGCACCCCTACATCTGAAGATTCTTCCAGGTCACTAAAAACCGATATAAATTCAGCAAAAAAAAATGAAAAAAATATATTTCATTTCCAAAGACCACCTAACTACAACACCCAAAATTTTTAAAGGCAAAATAAGTACCTTTTATTTTCCGAACTTGTTGAATGATTTTCGTTTGTACTTGACCCTGCTTCGTTATTTTCCAAATTTTGTCTGAAATATATGTTTCAAGAAAATTAATATTTGTAGTTACGAGGTATGTTGATATACATGCTAAATCTTATGTCTAGATAAAAACATTTGAAAGTTATCTAACTTAGAAACCTAGGTATGTAAATTAAAATGACGGGTCTACGAGGATATAAATGCATGGTACACAAAGCGTACTTGAGGGGATAAAATTTACCCGCTCAAGATAGATTTGTGTACCATTTATACCTGGGCAGACCTGTCATTTTCAATTGGAGTACTTACATTTTTCTGTATACGGGATCTGGTGTAGTTCCCCCAGAGTACCCTACCCTTGTGCGTAAAACTCCGGGTTGGGCGCCAAACAAGCTATCGTTGGCCCAAAAACAGCCCATTCCAAAAGTGGCTTTCTTGTAAGGAACATTAACATCGTGCACTATGCTTGGCATTTTGAGATAATTTCTGTAAAAAGGTTTAACGAATTAACTGTTTTTATATGAGTAAATTTTTATCTAGATTTTTACTATCAATTTTTTATCTTGTAAAGGAAATGAGTGATTAGGTAGTCATTTTTTGAGAGATTGATGAAAAATTAAATTAACATAAAAAACATAAAATTAAAAAAAATGATTAAAAATTGTTAAAATTGTAATTGGTGGCGCATCCGGGGGGCTGTTTAAATGAGTTTTTAACTATTTTGCCTCTAAGCTTTCCAATTTTTTCGCCTGCGGCGCTAATCATGCCTATTCACATGTACCATTGAAATCTATTCAATATTGACAAACATTACAATACCATGCAGTTTTAATACAGTTGACGTAAATGAGCTTGCAATCTTCGTCAATATTGCCACAAATTTCAATCTCAATGGTACATGTGAATAGGCCTGTATGTTTGGGTTTTTGTCAATAGATTTTATAAAATGGTATGAAACATTAAACTAAAAAATGTGAAGCATCAATATTTCTAAAGATTTTCGCTTTCGGCGTTAAACATGATATTAACTTAAAAAAGTTGTATTTTAAGAGGTTTTCCCTACCCGTTTGAAGTTTTATAAAACAATTTGCTTATCCAGAAAAACTGTTAATATTTGATTAGCAATAATATTATATTGCAATTTTAATTAATAGATTTTATCACATAATTTACATTTTAAATTTTGTTTTCTTTGGGAAATGCTTAAGACTTAAGACTTTAAAAATTTTCGCCTGCGGCGCTTATCATTATAAGTTATGTTTTAAGAGCTTTCATCAACTTATTTGAAGCTTTATAAAAATAATTATTATTAAATTATGAATTTGCTTTACGAATTCTTAGAAATTGTTTGTCTTGAAAACTGCAAACCTTAAAAATTTTGATTGCGAATAAATTATTGGCAATAATGTGATATTCTCAGGAATTATTTTAATGTGTAGTTAGACACAAAATGTGCAGTTGGAAATTTAAATGTGCAGTGGAAATTAGGATTTGTGCAGTATAAAACATAATATTTAATAAACATACTAAAAAAATATTTGAAAAATAACAAAAATTTATGAAACACAAATCAACAACACTTTTTAATTTTTCATTTACAGTGTTTTAGATTAAAAAAAATGCATGCGGCGCATTTTCTAGTGTTTCTAACAATTTAAAAAACTACTAATTTTTTTTTTCATTTTAGAGTATTTTACCTAGGGCGAGACATAATTGTTAAACTACCTACTTTAAAACTAAAACAGACCATAAGATTTGTAAAATTGTTTGTCTGTGGTGCTTTTCTTAAGTTTTAATTTTCTTTAAGATTTTAAAACGCGTAAAGCTAGTAAAATTTTTGGACTTTTTCAAAATTAAAACAGACCATCAAATTTGAAAAAAAAAATCGCTTGCGACGCGACTTTTTGAAAATTAAATTTGAAAAAAAAACGCTTGCGATGCTAGAGCAAAGAAGTAAGCCCTTTGGGCTTTAAAGAGGGCTAAATTTTTAACATTTTTTGTCGTATGTATTTTTTTGCACGACTTCTAAATCACGGCAAAGCCTTAAACGTTACACTATAGGTTTTTAGCGTTTTATTTTCTTTTTGGGAAACATCAACTTTATTAGTCGATTAGACATGCCCCTTAGAACATTTTGAGTGAAAATTAAAAAAAAATCTATCTCGCGGTTTCTTTTAAATTTTTGTAAAATTACAAATTTTAAAATAATTTACTCATTTGTCTCGAAATTTAGTAAACCGATTTTCGATTGAAAATTGCCATAAGAAAAAAACCTTTAAAATGACTTTGTAATTAGAGGTGTCCCTCCATAAACTTTATGTTAGTTTCTAGTGGACGAATAAATCTTATTATATTTATTTATTTATTTAAAAGACGACTTAATTCGGCCAGGGTCATTTTTAGGACGTCTTTCAAAGGCGTCTCTGGTCCGTCTAAAAATAAACGTCTTGAAGGCGCCTGAATTTGGCCAAATGAGGTAGGGGACCAATATGGACCAAAAAGCGACAAAAACGACACCTTGCTAGCTGGTTGGAGGGAGGGTGTTAAAACTAAAAAAAATCGGCGACATAATTGTTGAACAGTCCCTATTACACTTATTAGTTTAATGTATGTAAGTAATTACAATAAATTGCAAACAAAAAAAGTCCAAGTATGTGACTGATATAAAATCATTGCTTAGATTGACTGCGATCCTTATAATCTGGGTTAAGGTTAAAACAACTATAACAACTATAGTGATAATATAGTATCTTATAAGAGCATTACTAACCGATTTTAAGTTATTGTAGATATGTAATTACCAATAGTCGGCGAATTTCCAGTACTCGCATAGACGCCGCGTCGATTCTAGCGTTGACGCGAGGTTTTAAATATTTACATTTTTATTTCTTTTTACCTTGATTTTTTTAATGATTCTATTTAAACGAGTAAGGTGGGAAAAAAAGTTATCGATAAATAAAAATTAAAAACTTTCGTATTCTTAAAAGATAAAAATAGAATGTCGGTTTTTTCTTTGAAAAACACCGATATATATATATATATATATATATATATATATATATATATATATATATATATATATATACATAGTTAATATGTATAGTCAATATTGTTGTGTAAAACAAATTAGTCGTCAAATGTTTCGATTTAGTGACCTTTAAAAAATATCCCATAATTCGGCAAAATTATTCCGTAAGCCCATGTTTCTGTGTTTATTTTCAACGTTAATGAGTCATAACTGAGTTTACGCCGAATACTGGTAATTACTCTAACCATGTTTGTGTCAGCTCAGCTCACAATTAATGCCCCCATGGTGCCCTATTCTCATTTTGGTGATTTTTATTAACCGGTGAAAGCCAAATCCATAGTGGCTAGGGGGGGGGGGCGTTAGTGGAGCCTCCCGCCACCTTTCTTGAAATTCTAAAAAGTTGCATACTTAATGGCTTAAAGTTTAATCTTTTTTTTAGTCATCAACTTTTTCGTCGAGGGAATAAAAGTTGTAATTTTAGCAAAAGTGGATCTTGAAATTCGAAAAAGTAAAATTTTATGAATTTAAAATATAAAAGTTGCATTTTTAGCCGTCATCAACTTTTTTGTCGACGGTAAAAAAGTCCAAATAAGTCGTGATTTTCGACCTTCTCCCCCCCCCCCAAATCTTCTTTGCTACGGCCCTGTTCATAGTAATTCTAATAAAATATTTTATGAATATCAGGCGGAAAAAAAACCGCTCGAAACCAGAATAGATACCCATGGGCAGGTGGTTTGAAGCATATATGCAAAACTCTAACAAAATAAATAAGCCACAACATCAAGTGTAATAAAGGTTCACTGATTTGAAAATTAAAATTTAACCTAATCATAGACTTACATTCTAAATCAGATAAACTTGACCCTGTAATAATTCATGGCCAAGTTTATATACACATGTAGTTGATTATTTTCTACCGTGCGCCACAGTGCGAAATATAAGGAATCTACCGGAACTAAATTATTTTTAAGACAGGGCTAATAGTAAAATGAATAAAAACTTGTGCATATTGTTATACATGAGGGTTACTATAAATATACATAGTATTTTTTATCTAACTGATCAAGGACAGTATTTTTTGTCAAATAATTTTATTTTATTTTATTTTTCAACTGAAAAAAAAATAAAAAGAAAATTTACCTCCGCTCATCATTATTTAGGTTTTTATAGAAATTTTTTGTTTTTAATAATTATATTAAAGGTATTTTGAATTAGTCTATTTCAAGTGTTTCTATACGCCTGACTTGTTCACATTTATTTTAATTTTAGCACTTAGCCTACCAATAACCCAGACAGCACAAAGATGACTTAAATAAATCCTAAAGATGTCGTAGCTCGTCATTCAAGACGTCTTAAGAACGTCGGGTTTCGCCGTATATGCATCTTAAAGACGTCTTAACGACGTCGTTTGTTACAAAAGGTAAGGTCTTTAAGACATCTTTTTTAGGACGCCTTACTGACGCCTTGCACAGGCGATTTTACAACATAATACTCCCTCCCATTTACGTTGCTAGGTACGGTCGTATTTATATAAAAAGCGTAATAAGAACTAGAATGAGAGGTAATTTGTTTATCAAAAAAAGATCTAAAAAAAATGGGATTTTTTTTTATTTGAAATTTTTTATTGTTTTTTTTTTGAAAATTTCTTATTTTATTTTTTTTTATTTTTTTTTTTTCGTAAAAAAAAATAATTTTTTTGTTTTTCAAAAAAGATGATAATAGTTGATTGTGGTTAATATATTTTTAGCGATGAGTATCGAAGCTAAGACGTCTTGTACCGATACTTAAAAGACATCTTATAGACTTCATAACCAGATATCTTTTAAACATCCCTAAAAAGAAGTCCATAAAATATCCTTTTTATGTCTTTAGGCGTCCAGACATAATTAAGATCTAAAAAAGACGTCTTTAAGATATCATGTGCTGTCTGGGAAATTGTTTTAGTAGTTTAACACGTTCGCCTCCCCTGACGCACGTGGCGTGATTTGTTGGCTTAGGGGGCACTATACAAATTACAACCGACAGCGAACGTGTTAAGGAAAATAACTTTGCAATACATCGTTTTAAAGCTTAAACAATCCTCTACAAAATAAAATTTAATTCAGTTTTCTATCTCTACTTATAAAGCAGGAAATTAATTTTGAACGCGACCGCTATTATAGCGGTATAATACCGCGCTATATTCTATACCATTGGCGTCGGCAGCGAACGTGTTAATGGACTCTTCTTCCTGATAAAGTCAAACTTTTTTATTAAATATTCATATATCTTTTCTTCTTTTTCCGATTTTCACGCTTTTTCCATATTTCAAAAATTTGTCTATTTGTGATTGCTGAAAATAATTATTATCTCAAAAACCAGCAGCTAAAAACTAAACAATATTTTAAAGGGACTTTAATAAATAATTTTAAAAAATAATTTGAAGAGGGAAAAAGGGGAAGATTTTTGAAACAATTTATTTAAAAAAATAACCATTTCATTGAGAAAAAATAGTAATAAAATTAGGCTAATTAATCGTACCTGATTCTGTACTATCCATAATAATAAATATTAATATAGTTTTATAAAAATGTCACTAGAACTTTTTTTGAAAACACTCGAAATGGCCATATTTAAAATATCTTTAATATAATTAATAAAAACAAAAATGTTCTATAAAAACCCAAATAATGATGAGCGATAGTAAATTAAATTCATTTTTTGCCAGTATTTTTTTTGTACCTGTTAAAAAAAATAAAAAAGAAATAAATTAAATTCTTTAAAAAGAACACGTTGCGTTATCAATTAGATAAAAAATACTATGTACATTTTTAGTGCCCCTCATGTATAAAAATATGCATAAGTTTTTATTTAATTTATTTTAACCCTATCTTACAAACAGGGCCGTAGCTATGGGGGGGAGAGCCTCCCCCCTATCTTGAAATAAAAAAAATTGCATATTTCATGGATTAAAAACATAAAAGTTGCATATTTCATGGGTTAAAAAAAATAAAATAATAAATTTTTAATTTTGGGAAAAAAGTGGTAAATTTCATGTATTAAAAATATAAAAGTTGGGATTTTCAAAAAACTTGCATATTTCGTGGATACAACATATAAAACTTGCATATTTCATGGGTTAAAAATAATAGAATTATAAATTTTTAATCTTGTGATAAAAGTTGTAAACTTCATAGATTAAGAAATATAATATAAATAACTTAACCAGAAGGTGTAATTTGATAACTTTTTTTTTGTGGGACTTTTTTTTGAGTTTTGAGAAAGGGTGGGACCTTTTCCTTTTGTTTTAGGAACTTTTTTTTGTCGAAGAAAAAAGGTAAAAGTCTTTTTAGGATAAAAAAAGTTGTAATTTTTGACCTCCTCCCCCCACCAAATCTCCTTCGCTACGGCCCTGCTATTTCGCACTGTGGTGCGTGTCAAAAATCAGCCCGGGCGGGCCTTTGATGCGCCCGCCTTTGACTTTTGAACGGCTTAAGATATCAACTTGTAATTCGTAACACTAAATAACATAACCACAATAATTTTATGGTATATTTGTTTATATGTTTAGGGCGCACAATGGAGACAGGGGGATAAGGGGGGAATTTTTTTAAACGGAAGGGGGTAGTGTAACACATTATTTAAAGCTAATAAAATTCTCTATTCGACTATTATTTACTTTTTCCAACATTTCAAAAAATGTGGAAAATGGGAATATTCGTCCAAATTTCTTGAAAAAAACATTGTTGTTTAATGATTAATTTTATGAAAAATAAACGTAAATCATACTTTTAAACCAATTATATAAATAATTTTTTTTTTAATCCAAAACGCTTTTTTAAGAAAAAAATTAAAAATTTAACAGTTTCTTTTTTTGTTTCTTTAATTAAAAATTAAATTGTCAAAAAGAGAATTTACTAAGCCTTAAAATAACTAGGACCCCGACTCCCCTTTCCATTTAAAAAAATGTTCCCCCTTAGAGTGATTAAAACTTGAAAAAGCATTCATACTAAAAAACGTCAAAAAGCATCACTAGGGGGTCAAAAATAAACTAGAAATAAGTTACGTAATACGGTCCTTATGTAATCAAGTAACATTGTTTTGATATAGAACAATTAAAAAAAAAAAACGAAAAAAATACGTAATATTTTTTTTTATAAATTATTTTTAAATTAGCATAACTGCCTGTACTAAAATTTAAAAAATAACACATGTAGGATTTTTTTTAATGTCAAATTCGGATTCTGGGCCTATAAATTGATAGGAAAAATATATTTTTTGCGCTTGGGAAAAAGTTCAGACTGCACAGTGGACCAGGGGAAGAAAAAGTGGACAAAATTCTGAATTTTTGCATACGGCATTTTTGATACCGCTGATTTCGAATAAAATAATGAAAAAAATAAAAAAAAAATCCGCGCCAAAATATATATTTTTTTAGATCTCTATAAAAATTTGTCAAATGCCTTCTTTTCATTATGTTTATGTAGACCAATGTCCATAACCTAAAAATTCAAAATGGCGGAGTCAATATACGCATCCGTTTTTGAACAACTGTATTTGCACGAAATTGGGGCTAAATTTTTTGCAAAGTCATCAGTTTTGGACAAATACTTAAAATTAAAGCATTTAATATGATAAAGATATGATAGAACCTAAAAATATATTGAATCCCCTATTTTCGTGAAAATCTTTATTTCAAGATCTTAAAAGTCAAATAAACTAAATTTTTAATCATAGAATATATACTTAATTATCCTTAGGTATGTCTAAAAATATATTACATAATTAATAAAGTGTCTGTATCCTAATATAAAGGTTTCAGAAACGTAAAAATAGTAACTACAAGTTTAAATCATAAATATCCGTGGGTTTGTTCTCACGCTACGGTACCCTGGGCAAGCCGTACTGCCTGTGCCAAACCCCGGTGCAGTTCGCGGGAACTTTTATAGATAAAAACACTGCACTAATTCCTGTTTGGTGCCCATTGCACTTAAAAGGAAAACCCATATTTTTACAAAAATGGTGAAAACGAGAAATAATATAGCCTCAGAACATATTGACATCGGAGTGCGTCGAATGACGAGATCCGGGCCCGGCAGGGCACGCAGTGAGGCGTCTCAGGTCGAGATCATGCGAAATCCTCACCGAAACCATAACCCTCAAGCTGAAATAGATAATGGTGGCACCGAACAACAAGAGCCACTGCAACTGCAGACGGTGTTGTTAGCCAGAATTATGGCCTACCCACCCAAGCAGGAACAGTAAGACGTCGCATGAAGTGGGATACCGAATTCAGAAATTTTAGTCTCTGCCGAATTAAACAGAAAAGTCATGCGATCTTACTTTAAAGCCACCAACCTAGAAACGGACATGACACTGTATAGAGCCAGAATGTACAGTGACTTTATAACAGCCTATCCAAACCTAACAATGAACAAAGAATAGCAGACCAAAGAAGTGCAATAATAATAATAATAATTATTATTATTATTATTGTTATTATTATTATTATTATTATTATTATTATTATTATTATTATTATTATTATTATTATTATTATTATTATTATTATTATTATTATTATTATTATTATTATTATTATTATTATTACTGATCAGATTAGATGACTAGAATTTATTATTACAGACAGTTAATAAATTTTTAATTTGATCACGACAAGGGTCATTTTAAACAATATGTATCTTAAACATTAGAAGGCCATTTTTGGAAGGTCCGTATTATAATATCAACTTTTTTTAAGCCTATCTAAGATTTTAAAATACCTAAGTAGGTACTTGAAATGTAAAAAATATTTTATAATACAATTACTAAAAAAAATACTGCTGCCAACAAAAAAATTGTAGAATTGTAAAATATTAGTATTATAAAATAAAAAAAATAAACTTTTATTTTTAGCAAAAACAATAACGATCATCTTAAGTTCAAAGTAATTTCGTTTTATAGGCGCCGACTTTTCAAAATTTATTCTGGTTTTTGAGGTTGCTGAAAGTGAATCTGATAATAAAAAATTCCAAATCCACCCCTTGAGGGGCGGGGGGTAGTTTTCGTGAAAATTAGTGTATTGGGGAATTACTTCAAAGCTAGTTTTGGAATGACACCAATCCCTGGAGGAAGCGGCAGTTTCTAATACTGTTACACTCTCATGGGTAAAGGGGCATGGAAATGTAGACAATGAAGAAGCTGATAGATTGGCACGAGCAGGCTCAGGCTCTGTACCTATTGGTCCAGAGCCCATAATCCCTGTATCTGTCGCTTTTAAAACAGCTCTCATTAATCAAGAAACCCACATAAAACACACCCGTAATTGGATTACGAGAAACGACTGTAAACATGCAAGAGCAGCCCTTCCCACTCCGTGTGAAAAGGCAGCACGCTTTTGTATGCAACTAAAAAGGGATAACCTAAGACAGTTTGCAAGCATCGTAACAGGTCACTGCTAACTAAATAAGCATCTTAACATCATGGGGAAGCCAGTCGACCCCATCTGTAGAGGATGCTACATGGAAGAGGAAACAATGGAACATGTGTTATGTCACTGTCCAGCGTTAGCCTTAATAAGAGGGTCCATGCTAGACGAGTACTGGCTCGACATGACCGGTATAAGCAGCATCACTCCCAGACATCTTCTTAGATATATTCGAAGAATTGGATGGCTGAGAGGCTAAATTGCTGCGACCAAAGGGAGGTAGTACAATGGGCCCAGCTAAGTGGCCTAAGTGCGTGTAGATAGCTACCCTCCACCCTAATAACCATAACCATAACCATAGTGTATTGGGGTTTTTGAGGTTGCTGAAAGTGAATCTGATAATAAGAAAATTCTAACTCCACCCCGTAAGGGGCAGGTGGTCATTTTCGTGAAAATTGGTATATTTTTAAGGTCGCTATAGCAATATATAAATGTGAATTATAAAAAATCCATTTCACGCGCGGAGGTGAAAAATGGGAAAGCTCTTTTACTGGGCAGTGTATTTTCGGTTTATTTTTAGGATTTTACAGATTTTTTTTCGCTTGGGTAATATTATTATATTAATATTGGTCGTGTGATCACGTGACAAAAACTTTTATTGTAAACGGTAAACATTTATTTTTTTTTTCTTTGAGAAATTGTATTTTACGAAAAATATTTTTTTTTGTAAATTTTCTTGCCGTTTTTCTAATTTTGTAAAAATAAATAAATATACCTACTGGCAAATTTATTTTTAAGAGTAACGACAAATATAAAATGTGATGGGGGTGGTGCTCTAAAAATTAAAAAATGGATGATGTAATATTTAAACAGCCCCTAGGGGAAAGTATTGTTTTGTTGGTAGTGTATATTATTATACACTTTACAGCGTACATGCGCTAGAAGAGTATAATACGTTGGTAAACACATTAAAAGCTAAAAAAATTAAGAAATATTTGGTCGAATTATGTTTTTTATAAGCCCCCCTCTATTTAAAAAAAAACCCACATTAATTTAAGAAAAAAATACGTGATTTAATGGTACTACGGTACCAGCACCCTCTTATTTAAAAAAATTGAGTTTTATTTAAAAAAATGATTTACCTAGTTTTAAATAGTTCCAAATTGGTTAATAATTAAATAAAACGTTGTTTAATATTTTTCCTGAGAAAATTACTAAGCCAAGAATAATTTTGCATATTTTAAAGCTAACTAGATTTAAAATTAAAATTTAATTAAAAAATTACATGTTCTGTCAAAAATTGACAAAATATACATAGTTGTACTCAGAATTCAATTTTGAATCAAAATTTGTAAAAATATACAGGGTATTCCGTTTAAAAATCAAAAGTTGAGGTCATTTCCGGCGAAACCGGAAGTGACAGAATATTTTTTACAATGTCAAAAAATGCAGTTTATTCAATTATTTACATCCTCCAAATTTCATTTTGATAAGTTAATAAACCAAAAAGTTATAGGGGTGTACGACTATTTTGTGGCACCCGGTATATAATATGTATATGCAAAAAGATAGTTGTCTTATTTACGAGTTGAAAAATTAAAGTCGTTATCTTAACTTGTTCAAAAGTTAAGACTTTTGGACCGTGCTGTATATTTCGAGAATTATGTCGAGAGAAAACGCAATATACTACTGTGAAGAGTATACTGTGGAATGCGAAGCATTACATATCTTCATGGCTTCAGTTTTTTTCGAAACATTTTACTCAAGATTAATTTAAGTTATTAATAATAAACAATAATATTGTTATATTTTATATTGCTTACCCTTTGATAAATTTCTGTTTTCTTTGATGAACTTTGTGGTCTTGATTGCCCGTCCGGCTCGATGGTAATACAAATATATACACACTTGATCAAGTCGACTAAATCGTGACTATATCTACACTTTTTAAAACTTGTCTCGTGAAGACGACATTCCCACTCTTTAAAATTCCACGTGACACCTAAATTCTTCTTTCCTTTCCTCTAACTGGCCTGGGAAGGGAACTGAAGCACTGCAGAAATTTCGGCAACGTCTAGGGCATGCGGTCCCGGGACCAAAGGCTTTGTAGTACCCGAAACTTTAAAAATATTAAAAAGTTTTCATGTCTATTCTTTTACAACTTTGTTGTATTTTGCTTTCTCATTTTAAAAATATCCAAAATCTAGGGAAAGCCTTGTACCTATTCGTGCAAAAAATTTAATTTTTTTTGCGTATTTTTGTGTTTTATGACATTTTATATAAATCATTTTCAAGCAAAAAAAAAATTGTCGGTCGACTGATCGGTCGGTAGGTCTTTCTGTACGGGAAATCTTGTAATAACTCTTTAAACTAGAGACTCGAAATTTGGCATACAGGTATGTTACCAAAAGTTCTCGCTCGGATTGTTTTTGGTAAACATTGGGGTGGGGCAAGGGGGCAAATAAGCAAAATACAATATTTTTTCACAAAATTTTAAAAATTGGTATATAGGGGTTTTTGAGGTTGCTGTAATTGAATCTGATAATAAAAATTTTACGATAAAATTTTGAAACTGTGCGTGTGGTCTTGAAACAAATTAAGGATCAGGGAGGTTTTTTATTTTCAAATTTGTTTAAATTGCTAAAAAAAAATATAAAAACTTTCTGGTTAAGAGTATCAAACAGATTTATGATATTTCTTTTGACATGCGCAACGTTAAACCCTCCAGACTCTCCACCAGTGGAAATAAAAAAATATATATGTGATTTTTTTATTAGGCATATATATGTAGTAGTATTACATTTATAAATTTTTGCTGTATCTGTATTATTTATATAAAATTTTTAATGAAATATATCGAAAAAACACGAAAAAAGTGCCATATTTGGAAATTGAGGCCCTGTCAAAAATTAACCAGGGTAGATATTTAAAATCTGCAAGTAATGGCATGAATCATTTTCACTTAGCAATATTTCCATTAAAAAGATTTTTATGAAATCTTGCTGATTTATTTTTTACCTCGAATGCATACAAAAAAAAAAACATTGTGCGCTATATCTCAAGATTTTGAGGGTAAAGAATTTTTTTCATTGCCAAATTCGTATTCAGCGCCCAAAAATACGTAAAAAAATATAGTCCGGTAGTACTTGTGTTACAATAAAGGTATTTTAAACTACAGTTATACGCCCACTTTCTCGATTTTAGCCATAACACAAGGGAGTAGCTAAGACGATTTACTGTTTTTGCCATTATCTCAGTTTTATTAAATATGGAGTTACTGCCTTTTAGGGTAGTAGGGCAGTATAGGTATGGGTCATTATCAGTACCCGGCGTATTTCCAGTTATAGTCCAGTCTTCACGAAAATAAAAGGGGCTTTACCTGGAAATAATTCAGGGACTTTTGATTTTCGGTTTATTGGGTAGGGTTTAACCACGCAAATATGTGCCCCATTATTTCGAGTAAACTGATTTTCGATTGGAAAACACCATGGTATTAAGCTTAAAAAGAAAAATTTTGCGTTAAAAAAAAATAAAATCTAAAAACGTATAGTGTAGTGCCGTGAATTATCTATAAGTCTTACAAAAAAATACATCGAACAAAAAATGTTGTAAATTTGGTCCTCTTTATTTTCATAAAGAACGTTTTTTTGTCCTAGGATGCACCGATCTTAAGATAAAATCCATTTTTTATGAAAAATACGTTAAAAAATTACAGTTCCAAATTGAGTTCAACGTCGGAAAATTGATTTTTTATTTGCGGCCTTAAACTCTACCCAATAAACCAAAAATAAAAACTCCCTAAATTAATTCCAGGTAAAGCCTCTTTTATTGACCTGAAGAATGTACTATAACTGGAAATACGCCGGGTACTGGTCACTATAATATGGCGACAATTATGTGCCATTAAAAATAATTAATATTTAGCATTGGTTACTCAATTAATCATTATTTTAATCAGGAAACACGGGTATGACCTATTAATTTTTCAATAAATTAAAATATAATTTGCGCGTATTTTAAAAGATCTTCAATTATTTTTATTATCACGCTGATCCTGAACAGAGGGTAAGTTTAAGTTAAAAAAAATCTAAAATATTTCTTTTTTCGAATAGTATACAGGGTGTCCAGACTCGCGTAGCTTTCTCTGAAATTGTAAAATTTAAAAAAAAATAAATCTGCACATGCTTTATGATTTGACGAAAGAAAGAACCTAAAAATATTTTTATATTTTTTTAATGTAATAACCCATATTCATATTTAAACTGTGTAAGGAGTATAAGTCTGGATACCCTGTATATAGGAAAAATGTTTTAAAACGAGAATACAATTTATAAATATGTAGTATGCTGTACTGATAAGTGAAAATACCTTACCCCTACGATGGTTTTCTTACCCCTCTTTTCTCTAATCTAAAATCGTGCTTATTGTTTGCAATTTAATTTATAAAATATAATTTATTTGTGGATTAATACGTTATAATTAAGAGGTATGTGTATTAAATATAAAT
Organism: Brachypterus glaber; assembly: GCA_958510825.1. Lineage (NCBI taxonomy): Eukaryota > Metazoa > Arthropoda > Insecta > Coleoptera > Kateretidae > Brachypterus > Brachypterus glaber. Next base: position 60,731,628 of record OY294045.1, on the reverse strand, counting down.
TATATTCTCTCCCTAAATATCAATTCGTGATACACTTTTGCGCATTAGAATTTTTCCTTATCAGATTCCGTCGAGGATTCCGTTTTAGCCTATATACCAATTTTCACTTTTTTATCAATTTTGTAAACAATTAAATATAATCAACCCCTCCCTCCGGGGCTGGAGTTAGAAAATTTTAATTATCAGATTCAGTTTTGTCGACCCCAAAAACCCCTATATACCAATTTTCACGAAAATATTGATAACATTTAAAAATATTTACCCAGTCACATCCGCGGGGTTGGAGTGAGGACATTATTATTATTATCAGATTCAATTTCAGCAACCTTTAAAACCCCTATATAGCAATTTTCAAATTATTGTAATTTTTTTATTTTTTCCCATTGCCGCAGCCCAATGTTCACCAAAAACAATCCCGAGCGAGAACTTTTGGTAAGATACCTGTACGCCAAATTTCCTGTCTCCAGCTTAAAGCGTTGTTAAAAAGATTTCCCGGACAAACCGACCTATCGAGCGACTATTTTTTTTTTGCTCGAAATAGATTTATATCGACATAAAACATCATAAAATAAGACAGCAATACGTCTCGAAAGGGTTAAACCGTCTTTCAATAGGAAAGCTTATATAAAGTTAGCGGGAAGTTTCTAATGGTGGCGCCTTCGCCAATTTTGTAAATGATTTTTTATTTATTTAGTAATTTTTTTGTGGGTTAAGTATTTTCTCATTAGCAGACCAACGTTTCTGACGTGTATGCTAAGTTTTGAATTTCCAGCTGTTTAGAAAGTATGAAAAAAAACTTCTGGAAGGACAGACAGACAGACACCTCGTCGATTTTATTATGCAGTGCGTGTATAAAGTTCGCCCCTCGTTTAACCTCTTGTGTACTGAATTATTAAATGCTAATAAGAAAAAATATTTTTTTGTAAAAATAAGCTAAAAAAAATTAAGTCAATAATAATGTATATTTTGTTTGAGTTTTTATTTTACACAAAAAAGTGGTATTTATTTATTTTGGTGCACCCCCTATACTTATTTTTTTTTTGCAAAATAAAGCCAAAATACCAACCTTTTGGGTAAAAGAAAAATCGTTTAAAACGGGCTAGAGGTATTTGAAATATAGTGATTTAAAAAATGTATTTTTTTTATTGATCCACTTCATTTGCTGAGCAGTTTAGTTTACGACTATTTCATAAACATCATAATTGATGGGGTTGTTTGTGCCTTAAAATCCTGTAAAATATTATTTTAAAACATAATACAATGGCGAAAACTGATACTTTTTAAATATTTTATATATTTTCTTATTTAATTGGGTTTGTTACAAATTTGATACTCTGTAGACAAGAGGCTAACTTTTAAACGGAGTAAGATATCAACTTGAAATTTGGAACAATAAATAATTAACATATATATTTTATAACATATATATTCTGGTAGACAAGAGGCTAACTTTTAAACGGATTAAGATATCAACTTGAAATTTGGAACAATAAATAAACATATATATATTATATAACATATATATGTTATATAACCCAAATAATTTTTTGGTATACATTTGATATGTTTAAGGGAAACCATGGAGCCAAGGGCAAGGAGGAACATATTTTTAAACGGAAAGAGGGATTGTGTGATAAGTTATATTACAGCTTATTAAATTCTCTTTTTGACTATATCATTTTTAACTTATTTAACTCTGCTTAACCGGCTAATGGTTCATATAATGATTTAGGTCCGTGGCATTTTGAATGCACGTTACTGTCAACCTAAACTGTGGCGATTTGCCTTTTGGGAACAAGTGAACAGATAACAGTGACCACATCAATAGATGACACCATGCTTTTATATCAATCTAACGTTTTATTTTAATATTAGCAACATACAGGATACACAGTGCTGATGATTCCCAAAAAGGATGAAATGGTACTATTCACTGTTTCCTGTCCATTTGGTTTTAACGTCAGATAGATAACTTTCTTAAATATCATTTTATTTTTTTTTAAAGGTGTTGAATTTTTATTTTTCTTGTTAAAAAATACGATTTTATTGTATTTATTTATTTTTTATTTTCATTTATATCATTTAAAATTAGTTTAAAAGTATAATTTACGTTTCTATAATAAAATTAATCATTAAATGGAAGTTTATTGATTAAAAAAAAAATGACGAAAATTACAATTTTTAACCCATCAAAAAAAATTAAATATCTCTCCATTGCCCCCTGCCGTTCAAAAGTTAAGGGGGCAGACCTTTGACACGCACTGTTTATATAGCCGTTTTAAATTTTTTTAAATAGTATCAGCAATCGATTAAGAATAACATTTTATGTATTGAGTTCAAAAATAAATAGAGGAATATGGTTCTTTGGAAGCCTTAAAATACCTTATTTTCCAGAAATGGGGATTTATTTAATAATTGAAGAAAATAATTATTGTTTCTCCTTTCTTGTTACATTTTATTTTAACCTTGACTCAAATATACTAGATGATAATTTTTTTATTTTATCAAATTGTTCTTTTTCTATTGATATATCTTATAAATTATTGATACTCAGGGTTAGGTAACGTAACAAGTATTTTAATTGTTTCTAATACCTAATCAGTTTTTTAATGTTTTAAAACCTAATAGTTTTGTTTTTATAAAAATTTATAATCGAAATTAAAATTCTGATGAAGCTTTATTGTTATTGTTTTACAATTTAACGATTAGTTTTTAATAATACCTACTTTTGACTTTGAAAACATAGTGCTCCCAACAAAATACTTTCCGCTATAGCTAAAGCTCATATACAAAGTGGTCCAAAAGTCACATTTCTTTTAACTCTTGAATGAATTGAGATATCCACTTTAAATTTGGAACACGTAAATAAGACAAACTAAACTATCTTTTTAATTATACTTGATATTTGTAACTTTAAAAATTTGGACAGGGGTCATGGGAGGAATTTTTTTAATGGAACGTGTGATACATCATTTAAAAGCTCATAAAATTAAATCCATATTTGGCCATATATTGCTTTCCCATTTTGAAAATTTTCTAAATTTCGGGAAAGCCTTGTATTCGTGCAAAAAGTTTCAATTTTTATGCGTATTTTACGTTTTATGACGTTTTATGTCGAATAAATCCATTTCAAGCAAAAAAAATAAATTGATCGATTGGTCGTTCGGGAAATCTTGTATCCACGATCACTTAAGAAGAACGCTTTAAGCTAGAGTTGTTTGGCAAATACATTTAAGTATTATTAAACAAAATTAAATTTGGAAAATTTGAAACTTTAAAACCTTTACTTTTGGCCGCTAATAATCACTGTGTGGCGGCAGTATTTTTATAAAGCAAAATTATGTTGTTATAACAGGGAAAGTAATTTCATTATTTGATGAAGAAAATTATTCGAGTTAAAAAAATACAATTCAAATAATTTTATTCTCTAAAAAATTATGATACAAAATATAATATTTCTAAAATACAATATTAGTAATAACAGTACAACATTAACGTTAATGGAATGACAAAAATAAATAACTAAAACTTAATAATATTACATATTTACAAAAATAATAATAATAAATTGAGCTGTACCTTTTATTTGTTCTTAAATTGTTATTTTATTAAATAAATTTTATTGCTGCTTTTTTCAGGCACTTTTTTAATAATTTTGTATGGCATATCCTAGAGACCCTTTATTTTTTGACACGCGACTTAATCAGTCAAAGCCACTTAGCTCCACCCATATTTTAGAGTTTGGACTAATCAGCCCATTGAAAAAACTGACGACTAATATTCCTACTTCCTCAAGTCCCCACTCTACAACAACTCAACTGCGAAACATTCCTACTACCCAAAAACCCTACTCCGTACTATATGCACTCGATTAGCCACTTAATAATAATTGAGTGATTCGTAAAACAAAGGACTTTCTTCTAGAATTTATTTCTAAAAGTGCTCGTCTTTATATAAAACTCTAGGGTAATTGCAAATGTTTTATTTTAATACATATTACAATAACAAGTTAAATGAAGTGGCTAATCTAGTTCACTAGTTTAGCCACTTCATTTAAGTTGTTACTGTAATATGCATGCATATAATAGTTGGTTTGTTGTAAGGTAGAGATGTGACGGAGTAGGGATGTTACGGAGTAGGGACGTTACGGAGTAGTTATGTTTTGGAGTAGGGGAATTAAGCAGGTGAGGTAAGGATTTCTGACTGACAAAAATCTGCTATGATGTTTGCGTTCACCAGTGATCACGTCACCTCGCATATGAAATGTGAACTACTCTGTGGTGACGAAAGTACCACAATGTGAAGGGTCTCTAGCACGTCCTTCGCCGTGAGATAACTTTAAAGATTTGACTTCACAGAACTATAAATTTAATACTCCCATTCCTGTGTTTGTCCCAAATTATTTTTAATCACTATAATATGATTACTTAAAAATGGATAATAACTATACTATTTTGCTATTATTTAAATGAAAATTTAAGTGCAATTAAAAATATGTATAAATAAAACCAATAAGTTCTCTATGGGGACGGAAGATTATGGTAAATTTAGTTAGTATTTGGCAGCTCTTGATGTAGAATCGACTAAAACTGGTGCCTTCGTGAATTCTACCCGTTTCACCCGGCATTTTTAGTATAGTATCTAAAAGTTGTTAAAAAAATATGGGAGACGTTTTGTTTAATTTAGCTACTAGTATTTACTAGTAACTAAATAAAGTTTAAAGTTACTCACGACGCGTCGTGACGTCGCAATAAAGATATAAAAGTTTAAAGATTTAATTTATTAAGTTTGAAAGTACAATTTGGAAAATATACAAAACCTTGTTTTCGCATGCGCGCATTTCATATTAGTTGAAGTGTGCGCACCCGAAAATAAGATTTATTTACATTACCAGACTGGGTGTATCTTTCTAATCAATCACATTTTTTAATAAAGTCCCTTTTTTCACTGGTTTAAAGAATAAACTGGTATTATCTAACTAAAAAAATATAATTAATACTTTTGCTTTCCCCACACGGTAGGCTCTAAGCTTACGGAGATGAAAAAATCGAACACCTCATAACTGACAACGGGATATTGTTTCTAATGCTTTCAGTATTACATGTTCGTTGAGAACAAAATCGTAGGTGTAGCCGTTTTTTATTCCGTCAAAAATAAGTATATATGTGACCCAAAAAAATTTCAAATTCAAAAGTTTGAAGGTCTCACCCCTTAAATTTGTTTATTAGGATAAGAGTTTCATCCCTAATTTTTTTCAAAATTTTTGAAAAAATCTAGAGGTCGCTCACAGCCATTTTTCAAAAAATATGTTTGCTTAGCTTTTTTTATTTTATTTAAGGCCCAAGGATTTTTTATTTAAATCTTTTTAACACGAAACGGTATAAAGGTATAGTAAATTGCTAACCTCAAAAAAAATCGCGTTGTCAGTTAAGGGGTGTTCGATTTTTTCATCTCCGTAAGCTTAAAGCCCACCGTGCTGTATATCCGATAAAAAAAATATAGTTGTTTTTATGTGAGGACATATTGGGCTACACGCACAATGTTTGAAGACAATGAAAAACATTTTTTTGTGCCTGTAATTAGACCTAAAATCAAGCAATGTAGTGAATTTTCAAACTTTAAAGGACACAGCTCCGCCATTTTGAAAGAAAAATTCAGATTTTTTTGAGGTTAGCAATTCACTATTCCTTTATACCTTTTCGTGTTAAAAAGATTTAAATAAAAAATCCTTAGGCCTTAAAATCAAATAAAAAAAGCTAAGCAAACATATTTTTTGAAAAATGGCTATGAGCGACCTCTAGATTTTTTCAAAAATTTTGAAAAAAATTAGGGATGAAACTCTTACCACAATAAACAAATTTAAGGGGTGATACCTCTAAACTTTTGGATTTGAATTTTTTTTTGGGTCACATATATACTAATTTTTGATGGAATAAAAAACGGCTACACCTACGATTTTGTTCTCAACGAACATGTAATTCTGAAAGCATTAGAAACAATATCCCGTTGTCAGTTATGGGGTGTTCGATATTTCATCTCCGTAAGCTTAAAGCCTACCGTGCCCATGTTAATACACCCGAATAGAAAAATAAAAACAATTTATTAGATGTCTGTAAATACATTTTACCGTTATATTTTAATAGATTTTCTTAGAGTAACTCTATCTATTCTCCGTGTCTGAAATAGAACGCAGTGACTAAAACCTAAAACGTATTATGCTGCTTTGGTATAAGGGATTCCCCTCAGACGGAGTTACGCGAACCGCACCCGAATTGGTATGATCCTCACTTTTTAGCACACTTTCGCAAATAAGTCACTGCAGTCTATTTCAGACACGGTAATAGCGGCGCTAAAATAGCCGCTGAATAGAATCGAATTCCTGAAGGTTTTTGCTAAAAAAGGCATCTCTGGAAGAAATCTATTGCAGTCTGAATTACCTTAATTAAAGTAGTCATATTCTCACAAGCCATGTATTTTTTCTCAACTTGCAAAGTTTAAGAGAAAACCCTATTGAAAATGACGGGTATCTGCGGGTATAAATGGGTGATAATTATCAACTCCCTCCCCCGCTTTTCCCGCCCCCAACGCCAATTCATGACAGATGCAACTCCAGCATCAGTGAGCAGGGACTCACTCCCCCAAATATCCATTCAAACTAATTCATATTTTAGAAAAATGAGCCATAGGCATTGAGCCTGTCTCCTAAATATCCAAACAAAGTACTGATAACGATTCATCCGCTCAAGTCCCGTTTGTGCACCATTTATACCTGGGCAGAACCGTACGTCATTTTCAACGGGGAATAGCTTAATTTTATCAGTACTTTATATTATAATAAATCATTTGTAACAGTGGTTAAAGCGATTTTACCACAAAATTAAAGGATACTTAGTAATAACTTTTGTATTTATAGTTTTTCCCTATATCCTATTAAGATTTTATAATGTATTGTTGAAAAATTGACTTAACTATAGCTTAAATAATCATACTTTTTTAAAGAAAAGTGTGTTTTACTAATTTAAGTCAATAATTTTGTATTTAAAAACTATAGTTAAGTAATAGCTTATTACTAATAAGGATGTATAGTCCAAGTTATAAGGTCTAACCAGCACAAAACCTTGTTTTCTTATGCACGCGATTGTAACCAACGAAACACTTAAGACATGACATCAAGCACGCGTTGCGTTATTTTATTGGATTGAAATCGCGCGCATGCAAAAACAAAGTTATATTTACTGAAGCCAGACTCTATATTTTTATACAGTAAGAGTATATTATGCACCTACTAACTATGCGAATCTTTACTGTTCGAGACTGAAGTTTTTCTGCTGAGACGGAGTTCAGGCAAAAAATCGGTCGAGAATACTAAAGACAGTTCGCATACGTAATGCACATAACATTTTTTATAATACCTAAAGCTAGTAACTCCAAATATTAGTTAAAAATATAGTTAAAAGTTAGTTATTCTGACAAATAAGTTGCAAATAATTAGTAGGTAGTCTTATTTTTTTTAATTACTGACCGTCGGCAATAAACAATGCTTAACATCAGTAAATAATAAATGAAAACCCTTTTATTGGTTGTTAGATAGGTAATAGAAAAAAATATATAAGTATCATTTACTTTTGTAGTGTTAAATAATTATAATTTAAATAATTCAACTGTTCTAATAATAAATCAGTGAAATTATTAATCCATATTGTTCACTTCTAAATTAACAATTTTATCACAATTTTGGAATGTTTAAACAACACAGCGATCTACAAAATAATGAAAAAAAAAACTAAAATAATCCTTTAATTAATTATAGTACGGTAGGTACTTTAACTTTTTAACCACGAAAAAGTTGCCAAGAAATATTTTTTGTAGATCTGTGTCATAAGTACATATGCCTTAATAATAGTAATATTAATTCTAAAAATAAATAATTAATACCACAGTATTTTTCTAAGTGGTTCAACTGTCTATATTTCCCACACATTCAATTGTGCAAGAGTGACAGTATTCCCAGCGACGCACAGCACGCATCGGCATTCTGTGGCAGCAAGCGATCGCGAGTGCCGCGACCCAGCCAGGCATACACTGCTTTTCAATGAGATTAGACTCGTTCTTATTAACTACTACAGAATACTTAGCGCTTGAATTGGCAACGTCGATTCGACTGTCGCATGTCCATTATCTTAAATAAGGTAATCGCCTCTGTCGCACCACTTAGAAGAACACTATGATTAATACTTATATACATATATAAATTATATATTTCTGGATATATTAATTTTAATAATATGTTATTTAGAATTTTAGGACGTTTGTATAAGTTAAAAAGTGTTGTAAAAATAAACATAAAAAAGATTACAGATTATTAGAAAAAAGGATATAAAGTACCCATAAAACGCAGGGCAGAATATAAAAAATATAGGAACCTACAAATTGTTAGTAAAAAAATTAAATAAATACACGATTTGTGTGAAAGCGTAAAAATACTTATCACAAGGAAAAATATCTTAAGATTAATATAATTATTATAAAAAAATGAAAAGTGTAAAAATACAAAGGACCTATAATAGTCGACGTCACAAATATAATAGAATTTTTTTAGCAGCAAACATTTTTTTCTGGGCTTGTCAATGTGTATTGACCCGGCTCGTCCGGTCAGAACGTCTACTACACCCAGTAGATCCTCTACGAACTTAATAGAACTAAATTAAGCCCTTATCTCACATTAATCTGTTTCAAATGTAAACATTCTTCTATATCTATGGCGTCTAGTATACCTAAAGATATTAAATTTATTTATAAATAAAATTTTAAAATAGGAATATACTGCCCTGTTAAGCAAATAAGTCGTATATCCAAAATACCATTTTTGAAATATCACGCCTTTCATAAAATTGCATATGTCGTCGTAACTGTTAACGATAATCATGATTTGATTTGACAAACTAGAGTAAAAAAAAACAAAAATAGCCAAATGAAGGGTACAGGGACAAAACCCGGTAGTCCAAAAAGCTGATTTTGAGTTAAATGCTTTTTAAAGTTTTCCAATGCATGGATGACACTGTCATAATATGGCAGGCGATTACAACGGACGCGCGTTTTTTGGACTACCGCGGTTTTTCCCCGCAAGCATTGCATATAGATTAATCGAAATTTCGTTACGTTCCTGCAAGCTACTTGGAAGGTTAAAATGTCTGCCGAGTGTTATGTTCCAGGAAGATAACACTGCAGTGTTAGGTCCCAGGAATGTTTCAAGAAACATACCGGAAATGATAGCACGTAACATAAATTACGACAGCCTTTTAAGTTAAAATTTCTACTTAAAAATGCCTGATTGATTAAATATTAACAATTAATTGATTTAAAGTCCAAACGTAGCGAAATTTCGTTACGTTCCTGCAAGCTATTTGAAAGGTTAAAATGTCTGCCGAGTGTTATGTTCCAGGAAGATAACACTGCAGTGTTAGGTCCCAGGAATGTTTCAAGAAACATACCGGAAATGATAGCACGTAACATAAATTACGACAGCCTTTTAAGTTAAAATTTCTACTTAAAAATGCCTGATTGATTAAATATTAACAATTAATTGATTTAAAGTCCAAACGTAGCGAAATTTCGTTACGTTCCTGCAAGCTATTTGAAAGGTTAAAATGTCTGCCGAGTGTTATGTTCCAGGAAGATAACACTGCAGTGTTAGGTCCCAGGAATGTTTCAAGAAACATACCGGAAATGATAGCACGTAACATAAATTACGACAGCCTTTTAAGTTAAAATTTCTACTTAAAAATGCCTGATTGATTAAATATTAACAATTAACATAAACAAGTTATGTTCATTCCAGGAAGGTAACTTATGTCATGTTATGTTTCTGGAACCTTCAGGGAAGATAACGAATGTAAGGTTTCAATTTGCCAACGGTTGAAAGGTTCCAGGAAGGCAACTTGTGGAATGTTATGCAAATGAAAGATTTCAACTGGAATCTTCGGTGCTGACGGGGATTCACAAAAGTCGTTAGTTAGTGTCAGTTATGATATTTGGTTCAAATATCTGAAAATACGATATTTTAACTTAATAAATTAGTTTGACAGCAGATACCTAGGTATCTAGGTACCTACGACAAAACTTTACAGCTCACTATTTGCATTTTAAAGAGCTGATACTACATTTTGCTTTGACATAGTTGTAGAAAAGGGTCTTATTTTATTGCCCATCCAAAAACCTGAAAAATCGCGAAATTTTAGATACGACATGTAAGCCTTACAAGGCAGTATAGCCCTGTTAAAAAAAAACAAGTAGAAACCAGTAGAAAACGAATCTGAATCTACTGGATCCTACTGGTCTCTACTTGTTTTTTTTTTTTTAACACTGAGTACTTATTATTTAATATTCTAAATAATTTTAGTATGGAGAGAATGAATTATTTAATGGATGGCCTTCTCGGATGGTCTCGGAATATTTTTTCAAATTTATGGACTACTTAATAAGTTCATATTAACTTTTCGTAACTTTACAGCTCACTATTTGCATTTTAAAGAGCTGATACTACATTTTGCTTTGACATAGTTGTAGAAAAGGGTCTTATTTTATTGCCCATACAAAAACCTAAAAAATCGCGAAATTTTAGATACGACATGTAAGCCTTACAAGGTAGTATAGCCCTGTTAAAAAAAAACAAGTAGAGACCAGTAGAAAACGAATCTGAATCTACTGGATCCTACTGGTCTCTACTTGTTTTTTTTAACACTGAGTACTTAATATTTAATATTCTAAATAATTTTAGTATGGAGAGAATGAATTATTTAATGGATGGCCTTCTCGGATGGTCTCGGAATATTTTTTCAAATTTATGGACTACTTAATAAGTTCATATTAACTTTTCGTAACTTTCTGATGTTAGATATTTAAGTCAGTTTTTAATAAAAACTAAGTTGAGAATTGAAAAATCGTACCAAAGATCAAAAGTCCTATACTCTATAAATCTAAGAAGTATAGCTGAGGGTATAACTAATAAAAATTTAAACTTAAAGTGCAGTATATTTTATAATATATATTTATGTATGTGAGTGGTCGCGTGAAATTTCAAAAAGGGACCCGAAAAAAAAGCATTTGAGTTGTTGGATGAATCATAATATTTATAGGTTCACAGGTAAATTAATTCAAACTTTTTTCCTTCATGTCCCTGTTTGAGTGATCCCTTACATGTTGTTATTTTCTGAACAAACAATAATTTTAGAGGACTTTTATAACAGGGCTTTCTTTAGGAACAACTACATCTGTATGTTTAAAGCAAATACAAGTAGGTAATAATAATAATAATAATTATTATTATTAACAATAATTGCAAAATTATTTTAATACCTAATAAATATAATACTGTATTACTGTATAACTAAATTCCTTTAATTAAAAAAAAATGTTATTGCAATATATTGCATACGCTCCCCTTTTTCCATTATCATTGCTTTTTTAATACCTCTAAATCAGTTGTACATTTTTAATTTGCTAGAATTCAAAATTTGTAGGTTTACCAGTACGATTTTTATAAATTGGCACATGGATGTTATTGCATTTTCATCTTTTATATATACAGAACTATGTAATAGGGATTCTATACCGGGTGATTTTCAAACTTTTTTATTCCTAGATGAAAAAATGGTGACATTTACAGACAATATTTTGAATTATATCACGTAACGTATTTTTTTTTCACTTCGGTTTAACCGGAAATGAACCCTACTTTTGATTTTTAAATAGAACACCCCGTATATTTTTATATATTTGGATTCTACATTAAATTCTGTGAATTAGCTCAAGTTTTTGTTAAATTTTGACAGCTTTTGTCATTTTTTTAATAAAATTCTGTTATAGATTTTTTTTATCTGGAAAGTCATTAAATATATTTATTTTGGATCAAATATTAATGGAAAAATACGATTTATTAACAAAAATGTTTACTTTTATTTTTACACAAAAACTAAACTTGGAAAACCACATTTTTCGCATTTACTCAAATTTTGGCTTAATTATGTCTATGGCTCGTCGATACTACTAACAATGATACCAAAAAGTTAATATTTATTTCTGTAATCTCTTTAAAATAATAGAGTTTGTAGAAAAAATATACGCTCAGCGTTTATCCAGTACCTTTTTGCGCGACGTGTCATATGACACTCGTTCCGTTCTTTAATGATGTCGCAAAGAAGAAACAGTATTATTATTTTTACGAAATTCTTTTATTTTAAAGAGATTATATAAAATTATATTTAATATAACTTTTTGTTATCATTGTAAAGAGAAAACAATAATCTTTTTAGAAATATCGACGAGCCATAGGTGCAATTAAGCAAAATTTCGAGTAAGCGAAAAACGTGTTTTCCAAGTTTAGTTTTCGTGTAAAAATAAAAGTAAACAATTTTATTATTAAATCGTATTTTTCTACTAATATCTGATCCAAAATGAATATATTTAATGACTTTCCAGATAAAAAAAACTAAAACAAACGAGATAATACACAGAATTTAATGGAGAATCCAAATATGTAAAAATATACGGGGCGCTCTATTTAAAAATTAAAAGTAAGTAAGTGAAATAAAAATTAAATTACGTAATATAATTTAAAATATTGTCTTATAGACAATTTTTATCTTTTTACCTCTAGGAATATAATTATAAAATTTAAAGGGGCCAGCCACCTTTGAAAAACACTCGGTATATGCATTAAAAAAATTCAAACTAGTTTAAATAATCTAATTTTCCAAGTTATTAGAAGAAATGTTCAGTGACGTGGACTAAATCCAATCATTTTCATTTTAAATGCTTTTGTTTATTTTTATTGTTACACATACTTTTTGTTTAAAAATATATTGTATATGATTCTCATTGTTATCCATAAACCTAACAATAATTTTGATAATACAATTTTTTTTCTAAAATTGTGCTTTTTTTCATTCATTTATAGTATAATTAAACTGATGGCGCTAGAATTTTTTGGGGGAGGAGACAAAAAATTTCCAACACAAGATTAAACTTCCCTTTTTACAAAACAGCAAAAGTTTATAACCAAAAAAATAGTTATCAACTCCATAATTTTTCCAACTCGCCCCCCTTCTACCCCCTTCTATCCCGTCATCACTGCTCGCTAATATTGGTTTTTGTTAGTATGTTCATATATTTTCTTCTAAATAAAATATCTATTATATCTATTATTTAATGTAATTTCTATGCTCTGGGTTTTTTTCTTAATCTACAAGGCTTCATTTCTATCAAGTTTTTCCTTAATACAGGTAGTATTAAAATTATTTAAATTCTAGATTTAACATGCAAAAAAAAGATACAAAATTTAAAATTGACGGCGGGGTTCGTGAATTTGATTTGTAAGTTGTAAGGTTGCATAACTTTCGCTGAATCTTTTTAATCATTACACTTAACATATTTTATTCAGAACCATATTAAACCAAACTAAAGAGTAAGAATTACCATTTAGAATAGTACTTTTGGCATTCCATTTTAAATAAAAACTATTTTAAAATTGACCGTTGGAATTCGTGATTTTGATATGTAAGTGCACTTGCATCTCTTTTATTTAAATTGTATTTTTTTATTTTTAATGAAAGCTAAAAATGAAATAGAATAATATTTTCTTCAGTGGTATCTCCTGTACACCTAAAAATATCTCCCATAATACTACTTTAGCGTTTCTAGACTAGACTACCGCCTACTCCGTTCATAACTAAAGTACTATTTCTAAATTGCATTATCTGTTTTCTCAAATCTGCAGGGGCGCCATTTCCATTATTGGTTACTACTACATAAACTGCTACTTTTCCGTTAACATCCGTAATGTAACTGCTATTTCCTTCGGGAGCGTTAAAGTTTTCAGCTAGCTGCAAGTTTTGGTTGATTGCATCCAAAATTTCCAAAGCTTTTAACTACCTAATTTTTAAGCTAATACTGCATATATTTTTTTACAAGAAATCCTTATTATTGATCTAAACTACTGCATTGAAATAAGTTACTGGTTAATACAGGAGCTGTGGAGTATTAAAATTATAAACCTTCTCTGGGATAACATTTCACTGTGTATAATTTAAATTAACTGGCGGAGTTCATAATTTTGATTTGTAGTGCACTTTGTTTGCATTTCTTTTCTTTAAATTGTATTTTTTTTTCAATGAAAAACTAAAAACGAAGATTTACCAATTATTGTATAACACAACATCCTTTTGGTTTGGAATGGTTTTATACATTTTCTTCAGTGGTATCTCCTGTAAATCTAACAATATCTGCCACAATACTACTTTCTCGTTCCGAAACTGGACTACCGCCCACTCCGTTCATATCTGAAGTGTAATTTCTAATTTGAATCCGTTGTTTTTTATAATCTGCAAGGGTTCCATTTCCGTTAATGGTTACCAGTACATGGACTGTCACTTTTCCGTTGACATCCGTGGAGTAAGTGCTATTTTCTTTGCCTTCCATTAAAGATTCGTCATCCCTTCCTTCGGGAGCGCTACAGTTTTAGGATAGCTGCAAATTTTGGTTGGTTGTATCCAAAAATTTTAGAGCTCTCCACTAGTTAATTTTTAAGCTAATACTGCAAATATTTTTTACAAGTAATCCTCACTAAGGATCTAAACTGCCGCAGGGACTAAGTTTTACGTTACTACAGGTCCCTATGTGGAGTATTAAAATTATATACCTTGTGCGATAACATTTAACTATGTAAAATTTAAAGTTAACTGGTGGAGTTCATAATTTTGATTTGTAAGTGCACTTTGGTTGTATTTCTTCCCTTTAAATTGTATTTTTTTAATGGAAAACTAAAAAGGAAAATTTACCGATTATTGTATGACACAACATCTTTTTGGTTTAGAATGGTATTCTACATTTTCTTCAGTGGTATCTCCTGTAAACCTAACAATATCTCCCACAATACTACTTTCTCGTTCCGAAACTGGACTACCGCCTACTCCGTTCATATCTGAAGTGCTATTTCTAATTTGCATCCTTTGTTTTTTCAAATCTGCAAGGGTTCCATTTCCGTTAATGGTTACCACTACATGAACTGTCACTTTTCCGTTGACATCCGTGGAGTAAGTGCTATTTTCTTTGCCTTCCATTAGGGATTCGTCATCCCTTCCTTCAGGAGCGCTACGGTTTTCAGCTAGTTGTAGATTTTGGTTGGTTGTATCCAAAATTTCTAGAGCATTTTGAGATTTACTTGTCGGGCTTTGAGGCTCGTGAGTCGGACTTATAAGTGGAGTTACGTTGTTATTGTTTGATGAATCTGTCTGAGAGTTGTTTATATTTCTATTATTAATGGAATTGTTGTTAAATGATTGTTGTGGCTGTGTTCGTGTTTCGTTCGGATCAAGACCCTGAAATAAAAAAAATAATATATAAACGAAATAATTAACTATAGTTTAAAATGTTGTATGAGTTTAGCATTATAATGAACTAACCGTTGCCATGGCAGCGGTCGGAAAGTGACAATCAGCTGATTTTACATATCTGCTGTCAGAGGATGAGTGAACGTCAAACACAAAACTTAAAATTGACAAATTAATTTTAAGGCAATTTTTTGCATTTTTTTATGTTTACGTGATAGGAAAAATAGTATAAGCACTTTGACGCAAAGCTATTTCAGTGCACTTCGAGTGCTTTTTTTACTCGGCTCCACCTCGTTAAAAAATAAGTACTCTCGTGCTCTGAAAACTAGGTTCGCGTACTCGGTGCGTAATATTTATTTATTTAACACCCGAAAGTAGAACCTAGAAACCTAGTAGAAACAATTACAGGGTATTATAAAAAAACTTATATAAAAAATTTAAAACTAAATATTCTACACCCTTATTGAGTTTTTTTTGACAATTTCTTTAAATTATATTCATAAAAACGTTTCCAAAACAAATCTAAAAAAGTTAGAGACGGCAGAAACCATATCTCTTAGGAAGATCACGAAACTGAACCACCAACAAAACCTCATTTTTAAATTTTCAAATCAGAATCTCTATGCCCAAAGAAGTATACAAGGAATACTGCCAAAATGACAACGCCAATAATAAAACCAAAATAGAAAAATACTGCTTAAGAAGAATTCCAGGACGAACCAGACTTAAAAATCCAGAAAAGACTACATTTGAACTAATAAGCAGACTCTCACAACAAATGTAACCAAACCAGAAAAACTTTTTTTACTTTTTTATTTATTTTCCATTCATATACAATTATATACATACATATACAGACAAATACATACATATACATACATATTTAGTTTTTTTATTATTCTTAAGTTTCTTTGTAATTTACAATATTTATCTTATTTTTTTGTTACATAAAAATTTTTAAAACATTTAAAATATTTATTATTATTTTTGGAAGATCCCTATTGTTTTTGAAAGTAATCCCCCCAAAAACAAAAAAGTTATGGTGGGTTAAACTTAAAAAAAGTTTTTAATACTGAAAAAATTTTTTTTTTCATTATTTTTTAGGTTTCTGCAAAAAGAAAATTAAAAAAATAAAATAAAATTTTGAAAAAAGTTTATTTTTTATCTTTTTGAGACACAGATCTTGTAGATTTGTAACCTCATCTAAGCTAAATTATAATTGTTCTTTCATCCCAAGATACTGACGTCCAAACGCACTAAGATAAATTTCTTAACAATGAATTTAGTAATATTTTTATTTCAGCGCCCAAGAATCCATGACCATCCAACCTTATTTTAAACGAAATACTAAAGAAAATCTTTGTTAAACTTTAAGCGTTAAATAATAATAAAATAACACCATGGTATAATCACAAATTTTATCATTTTCCTTTGGTATTTTAATAATAAAGGTCCACAGAATCAAGTTTAGCGGCATTTCAAAGATTTTTAGTCTGCCGTAATAGTTAATTGGCCCGTTAATCAAGTTATCCGGCTTATCCGAGTTATCTGATATTTCTCTAAAAATTTTTTTGGACTTTTTATTATTATATTATTATATTAAGCTGTTTTTAAGTGAAATAGAGTTAAAATTATTAGATTTATCTTAATTATCCGGTTTACCCGGCATTATCCGAGCGTCAAATTAAAACCGGACCCCCTCATGAACGCCCTCTTTAAGTTGCAAGAAGTTTCATCAAATTCCGTTCATCCGTTCCAAAGTTATGCGTGGTCAAAGATTAAAAAAAAAAACATGGCACACGTCGAATTGATTAGAGTCACTTCATCTTAGTCTTACTTTGTTCTTTCGTTCCCTTTCGTTAGTTTTCGGTTTTTGGACTTAGCTTTTCTCCTAGGAAGAAAAAAACGAAAACCAGAGCAAAAACGGACCAAGTACAGATGAAGTGACCCTAGAATTGATAACATCCTCCTTTTTGGAAGTCGGTTAATACAAGTACGCTTGTTATATAATATAATAGTTGGAGTCATAAAATATTATTTAAAGCTTTTTATGAACCATCATAAAAAAAAATAAAAAATATATTTTTTTTAATTTTTAATTTTTAGATTGTCATATAAAATCAATTGAGCTATCACACAGTTTTAACCTCTGGTTTCTTTTCAGTTGCGAATAAATCTTTCGCCTTTTATTTGGCCCGCTGATACACATTTATTTTATATTAAGGAGCTATGAACGGAACAGTAAATCACAACTTAAAAATAAGTAATAAATTAATTCAATTAATTATTCTTTATTCGTTTCTAGGTTTAGTCGTGCGTATACAAAAACACTTACTTTATAAGACAGTAAAAGTACAGGTTGATTTTTTCTCCACATTATAGTGACACGAAACTATTAAAACACAAACTAGATGTGCACTATGTTCAATCATATTCATACTGCATAACATTTTCGATTTTTGCCGATTAAAAAATAAAGATTTCACTATAGGAATTCTTTTCTGGACTGCACTCACATAATAATCTGTATACACTAAATTGGTATTTCTTAACATCCTTACTTTCCTGTTTTAAGGGGGCACCAAAAACTAAAATTGATAATTTTATGTTTCAGCGGTCCCACCGATTTTTTTAAGATTTTATGACAATTTTAGACATTTTATGACAAATTTTATGACAATATTTGGGCAAAAAAGTGTTACAATTTGAAATTTCATAAAAAAGCAAGAAAGCTCTAGCACACTAGGCGATTTTTTTTACAAAATTCAAGCTTAAATGTTTAAAACTCAAGTTTAAAAAAAGTGACGACTAAAAACATAGTCGTCAGCCCTTCATTAACTAAATTAGCGTCGCATGCGAAGTTTTTACGAATTTTGTTTTAACTTCTGACGTTTTTTTTTTAATTTAATATTGTTTAACTCTTTACCAGGGGCTATTGCACCGCTTTTTGTTTTGTCGTGGGGGAGTGTAAAGTAAAATTTGCTGACTAAATTTTTCTTCTGGGGGGGGCAAGAGTTTTCATTTTCAAACTCGAATTAAAAAAAATGACAATTAAAAGCATGGTTGTCAGCCCTTCATTAACTAAATTAGCACCGCAGGCGATTTTTGTACGAATTTTGTTAGTTTTTTTTTTAATTTAATATTGTTTAACTCTTTACTAAAAAGTCTTTACAGTCTTAAATTAAAGAAAAATGGTAAAAGCCCTAGCACCACAGGCGAAATTTTTTACAAATTTGATAGTCTATTTTAATTTTAAAACAGTGCACTGCACTACCAGATTGTAACAGTTCAACACTGTGATTGTTTTCCTTATTTAATAAATTTTTATCCTATGAAAACAAATTTCGAGATTTTGCGAGACTTTTTATAAACAATCAAAAACGTCAGAAAAGACAAAAAAAATCTCTCCCAGATCCCTCAAAAGTAAAAATTATAATTATTTTATGAAATTTTATGACTTTTATGACAGTAATTTAATTTTAGACGATTTTAGGACAATCTGGGTCATTTTATGACATTTTATGATTTTATGACAAGTGGGAGGCCTGATGTTTTGCCAAAAGAACACTTCCTCCCCTAAAGTTAAAAAAATCAATAGTATATGAGGAGCATTATTTCAAAAGTTAACAAATCTAATGGTATTATAATTAAGGATTTGTTAACTTTTGAAATAATGCTCCTCATATATAAAAAAAATCAAAAAGAAGTTTCTGATTTTGTTTTTAAATAAAAAAAAGTTTTTACCCCCTTCGACCACCTTACCTACTCCGATTCTTACCAAAAATAATCGCATTAGAGAACTTTGGATAAGGAACTTATGGTCCTTTAACTCCTTATCTCAAAAGGTTTTCGAGTTAACGCGGTAACAAATGTGTGCCGTGACAGATAGACCGACAAATATAGATATTTTTTTCGCGGTATCCAGTTTTGTACATATCAAATTTATTAATCGTTTTTACACACATGGGAGATAATTATTTGGATTTTTATCTCGTACAATGTTAGCGACCCCTTTTCGGATAAATTATAAAACTTCTGCTCATAGTTAAATTTAAAAATATCTTTTTTTGTCCAAAATCAGTTTTTTTTTTTATTAAAGTGCGTTATGTACAATAATTTTATATAACGAAAAATTTGATTTTGGTCAAAAAATATCTTTCTGGGGTCCGAAATAAATGTATAAAAGGTACTCCTCTGCCTCACAGCTGTTAAAAGTTGTGAAACTTTTAACAATATCCGTCCGGCTTACCGACGCTGTCCGTCCGTGTGTCCGTATGCCACGTTTTCTTGTCCGCGCGATAACTCAAGAAAGAATAATACAATCGACTTTAAATTTTCAAAATGTGAAACGGGTACCTTTTCTAGACGGGTGGAAATCTTCTTATGTATTTTAAACTAATCGTAAAAGTTTGGACTTTTTAAAGTATATCAGCAATTTTCTTGTTTTCGTTTTTCACGGATTCGTTACTTTTTCTGTATTTTTTGACCATTTCCTTTAGTTTTTTCTTTCTAGCTTTATAGAATTGTCTTTTTTAATTAGCCCATTATCAGAAATAAATTTATTCAAAAACACCAAAATTTTATTTTAAGTATGTATGACTGAATTTTTACTAATTTCACATCTAATTAAAAATGTATAAATATATCAAAATTTATTGAAATGCCTATATCTCGGAAAATAATAGTCCTACGATAAAAATGATCACGTGTTTTGGAGGGAATTAACATTATTTTCAATTATGCAAAAAAATAAGTAATAAATAATAAGTGAGATATCGCTAAAAATTATAGATTTTGTCCATTTTGCCCCCCTTGCCCTACGGTCCTAAGGTCCTGAATCATTTTGTGAACGAATTTTTCAAATCGGACGTTCCGCTCAAAAGTTATAAGGTTTACATACAGACAGACGGACGGACGTTTAATTCTAAACCCGAAAATACAATTTTTTTTTAATTTTTGGGTCGATTTTAATAACGGGTGTTCCCAGCCGTAATAAAAGCATTTTTTTATTTATGTTTATAAACTCTGGTTGTAGTCCCTTAAAATTAATCTATATATTCACTGATACGAAATAATTATAATTTTAATGAATTTCTATTAAAATGTGCAAATTTTTGTTATTAAAAGTATAACATATATTTTAATTCTAAATACAGTGAAATCCATATTTTATAAACGTTCCAATTACCACTACTCTGTTGCATAATTAACGTTATTTAATTAGTTATAATTATAACAATAAATTCCACCATTGTAAGTGAAACTCTACATGCACAATTAAAATAAAACAAAAATTGTTGATATGTCAATCATAAGAAATGAAGAGGAATATATAAAATTAAAAGAAAAACTGGTGTCAACAAATCAAAGTACAAGTTCGTTTCTATATGGAAAAAATTATAAAAAAGAAAAATTGTAAAAAAGATCAAAAACTTTTTTTTTATTTCGTAATAGTTATTTGCGCTCCTAGTAGAGGTAAGTGAATTTTTCTGTTTGAGGTCGTATTTTGTGGCTGAAGCGGAGCTGAGGTCCATAAACACGACCAAAGACAGAAAAAAACTTACCTACGAGTAGCGCATTACGTTTTTATCACTACCAAGGAGTTAAAATCGTATTTTATTAATAATATTTTTGACATTTATATGTGTGACAATTCAACGAATCATTTTTTTATCACTCTATAAAATTAAGAATAGTAGTCTTGTATCTAGGAGCCCCTCTTAGGTAAGTGTCAGACACTTCGTGTCATTTAGTGGTAAATCGTTTTTTCTGTCTAGTTTTAGATTTTTTTTGTATTTCATCTATCACTAAGTGTGCTCGATATAGTACTTTCCATTGATGTCAGCTTTTTGATTAAGTAATGTCAATTTACTTAGTGAGAAAAAGAATAAACTAAAATAATTTGACTTTTTACAACAAAATAATACTGGGTTCCCACCTATCATCACTATTCAATTTCCCCATAGACAAAATAAACAAATAGATTGATTTTTGACCGTCTGCGCATACTTCTGAGTCCCGACTAAATGCGTCCTCCATTTTGATTCCAATTGTCCAACATAAAGTAAAATAATAAATATTTTATGTTGGTAACACTGTGTTGCGTTAGATAGGAATATTTTCTTTGTTAGAGATGTGTCTTTTCATTTCACTTCAGTTGTCAGTAAAAGTTTCTTTTTGTCGTTGTTTTGTTGCAACAGTTTGTTATATATGTAAAAACTAAATCAATATGTGCAACAGGTTAACATAACCTAATTTATGTATGTTTTGAGTTTGTTTTCGAGGATTTTCTGTTATTTTTTCTACGCGTTTGGTGTTTTGTGCTAGAAGGGTGAACATTTTATTTTATTATAGACTATATAATAGCGTTTTTGAACTTTTAAAGTCTTTCTGTGTTTTTTGTATATTTTATAGTGCTTTTTCAAAGAACTAGTAAAGTCTTTGCAATGACGTGTTTTATAAAAAGTTTTAGAAACATAAAACCACTGCTACCTGCAGACAGCAGTATCATATTTTTCAGGTAAGTTTGACTTTTTTTAATAGAACATAAGAAAACATTAAAAAGTAAGGTTATGTCATTTATTTATTTACATTTTACCCAATAATTTAAATTTCCCGGCTGATTTCTGACGTAACTTCCGATCAAAATGGAGGACTCGTAAATTTGTATATAACCTTGAGATGACAGCTCATCTATGTTCTTTGTCTATGAATTTCCCTGACGTTTTCCTGACATTCCTGATCAATATTGATATTTTCCCTGACTAAAATTTAAATACAGTGCAATCCAAAAGTCACCCCCTCTTAAGTTTTGAACGAGTTGGGATATCGACTTCAAATTTGGAACAATTAAATAAGACAACTCAAACTATCTTTTCACATATATTCGATATTTTCAGCTCTTAAAATGTGGACAGGGGGGCATGGGAACAGTTTAATGGAAGGGGGTCGTGTGATACATTATTTTAGGGCTTATAAAATTCTCTATTCGGCTATATATTTTTTAAGGTTTTTTTTTTGTATTTTTTTTTATATACAGGGTGTATTTGAAATAGGGTCGGAAATTTTAACTGGTAATTCTACATGATAAAATATGACAAAAAGTTCCTATAAACATATGTCTAAAAATGCGTCATAAGGGAGCTACGCCCCTTTGAACTTGGCTAAAAAAAATCGGTTTTTATATAATAACTCAGGAACCCTTTGAGATATATTAACGAGGTTTTGCACGTGAATTAATCCTAATAAGGACCATCTTTGTATGTCATTTTCACGTACTTATTTAAACCAGGGGTGTGCGAAACGGGGGGGCCTTATCAGTTTTTTGTCCCAAACTTTTTTCTGTGTAACTTTTTTGCAATTTTATTTTTGAAATATGATTCCCCAGGTCAAAATACATAAAAAAGGTACTCTTGTTGTAATACTGTAGGATTAACCGTTTTCGAGAAAAATTCATTTGAAGTTGAAATTCCACGGTTTGAGGACGAAAAATTAAATACTAAAATGTTGAAAACCAAAATTTTAATGATGTGGGGCGAATGTACATTAAAAACTAAGAAAAAAACCTCATATACGGGTACTTCCAAAAATGAATCCTAATGGAGCTATGGTCTCCTAAATATGCACCATTTTTAAAAGCGTTTTTTCGACCTACATGTATGGAAACTTTTTTTCTTAGTTTTTGATCTAGAATAATATAGCATCATTAAAATTTTGGTTTTTGACATTTTAGTATTTAATTTTTCGTCCTCGAACCGTGGAATTTCACCTTCAAATGAATTTTTCTCGAAAACGGTTAATCCTACAGTATTACAACAAGAGTACCTTTTTTATGTATTTTGACCTGGGGAATCATATTTCAAAAATAAAATTGCAAAAAAGTTACACAGAAAAAAGTTTGGGACAAAAAACTGATAAGCCTCCCCGTTTCGCACACCCCTGGTTGAAATAAGTACATGAAAATAACACATAAAACGGGCCTTGGTAGGATTAGTTGACGTGCAAAACCTCGTTGATATATATCAAAGGGTTCCTGAGTTATTAAATAAAAACCGATTTTTTTAGCCACTTTCAAAGAGGCGTAGCTCCCTTATGACGCATTTTTAGACATATGTTTATAGGAACTTTTTGTCATATTTTATGATGTAGAATCATCTGTTAAAATTTCCGACCCTATTTCAAATACACCGTGTATATCAATCAAAATTAGTTTAAAAATATAATTTACGTTTTTACAACATGAAATATTAAATTCTTCAAAAATCGTTTGAATTTTTAAAGAAATTTTGACGAAAGTACCCATTTTCAACCCCATTTTAAATTTAAAAAAAAATGTTTAAAAAATTAAGTGATATTAAGTATTGCCAAATTGAGAATTTTATAAGGTTTAAAATTATGGCTACATTTTAAGTGCTAAAAATATCGAATATATGCAAAAAATAGTTCCAAATTAGTTGATATCTCAACTCGTTCAAAAGTAAAGAGGGGGGGGGGGTGATTTTTGGATCGCAGGGTATAACATATTATAGCATAATTAAAAACATATTTTAATTTTAATAATTTTAATTTTTAGTACAACATCCTTGCCCTCAACAAAAATAAAATAATTTAGAAAAAAAAATTGATTAAAAAAAATATTCCTGAAATCTACTTTAAAAAAAGAGCCCTAGGGTTTTGATTTTTAATTTTTTTTTTGCAAAAAGGTTTCTTTGTAATTTTTTATTTATATCAATCAAAATTAATTAATTAGTTTAAAAATATAATTTACGTTTTTGCAACATGAAATAATAAATTCTTCAAAAATCGTTTGATTTTTTAAAGAAATTTTGACAAAAATACCCATTTTCAACCCCATATTAAATTAAAAAAATGTTTAAAAAAATTAAGTAATATTAAGTATTGCCAAATAGAGAATTTTATAAGGTTTAAAATGATGGGCACATTTTAAGTGCTAAAAATATCGAATATATGCAAAAAAGAGTTTAAGTTGTTGTTCAAAATTAGTCGATATCTCAACTCGTTCAAAAGTATAGAGGGAGGTAGTAATTTTTGAACCGCTGGGTATAACATATTATAGCATAATTAAAAAAATATTTTTATTTTAATAATTTTAATTTTTAGTACATCCTTGCCCTCAACATAAATAAAATAATTTAGAAAAAAAAAAATAAATTAAAACAAAAATTCCTGAAATCTACTTTAAAAAAGGTTTTATTTGATATCAACTACTAAAACTAAAAACAAACTCTTTTTCAGACGTTTCCCTGACTTTTTCCTGATTTCCCGACTTGATGGTAATCAGGTATAGTAATAGATTTTAACCCCTTGCTACTGCGTAAAATTGATGACCACGATAACTCAAGTTGTAGACTTTTTTTAATAACTAATAATACGAAAGGGGTGAACCACTGTAGAAGTCGGCATAAAAATTGGGGAAAATCTTTTGAAAGTCTTGGGTATTTTCACGAAAACTGACCCCCATTGATGAAAAGCAAATTTTGTCATTTTATCAAAAGAAGGCTATGCTATAATGTGACATGTTCTTTCTCTTTAAATCATGTTACCAAAAATTTTAATTACTAGCCTAATTGAACATGTATTTTTACAGATTTTTCTGATAAATAACAGGCATAATTTTTATAAATAGTTTTCTAGTTATACATTTTTTAAAAATGCATAAAACTGTCACAACCTTTTCGAAATTTATCAAAAAAAAAAATCCAAAAATGTTCAATAAAAATGCCAAGACTTCCGAAAATCTACAGAAATCTGCTAAATCATAGATAAATCTCAGAAGTCCATGTAAACATTTTCAGCCCCACCATCTTTGTTTTAATTTCATATAATACTTCCGTAGTTAACCTTAACCTTAAAAGTACTACTTACGCCTCCAGCTTGTATTCTCAGTCTAGCTTCTTCGACGGCGTCTCTTCTGGCAGTTAACCCTTTATCGCGCAACGAGGTCCTTCTGACCGATTGCGTCCTGGTGTTACTCTGGGACCTCCTGACCTTGGCCCTCTTTGCTTCCGCTTGGCGTTTCATGTCTTGTTCGGTTCTCAGGGCGATGATTCGTTCTTTTATTTCGGGGTCTTCACAAATATCTGCACAAAAAAATAAAGGAATATAAAAAATAAAGAACATTTTTGCTTTTTTGCTTGTACAAGTACAACAGAAACAAATAATCTGGCATTGGACCGATTTTTTAAGTCAGTTTTTTGTCGTAGGTTTCGAATCTGTAATCAGATTTTTCGGGTTAAGTCAGGATTTTTTTTTATATGCACTACAAGTTGTTTATACTATTTTATAAGGTGTCCTTTCCCTCAAAACTTTGGCATTGGAGCGAGCGTTTGTGGCATTAACCAAGGTTTATAAGTCAATTTATAAGACATAAAAACAAAAGGCAATAACGCCTATGCTGGCAGAATATTTCTGGGCTCTTAAACATGACACAGACGTAACCCAGTACAGTAGGCAAATAAAAAGCTTAAAAAGAAAATTAACATACAAATATTGTATACAAACATTCTTGACTTTTGACAAGGTTAGGCGTTTTTAACTGAAACATTGTTGAAGTACTTTTTTTGCAAGAAATCTAAATCTGTTATCATATTTCCATGGCATTTTAGATGCAAAAGTTACAACACCTAACGTCGTTTTTTCTTTATGGATTTTATGGATTTTGGATTTTTATATTTTTGTATACAGTTTTTCTTTCTGATTACACATGTATTACACAAGACGGGCAAGTCTTACATTTTGAGCGAAATTAAAAAAATTATTTTTGCACAGGGTGCTTTGGAAACAACGAAGCAATTAAATTAACAGAGGTTAGGCTTGTAACTGTAAAAATATTTTCAATGTGACAATGCCACCTACGCGCATGCGTAAGGTCGGTATTTAGATCTACAATTAGCCGCTTCTCACATTTTTGATAATCTAAATGGCGAGCTCACGCATGCGTGTAGGTGGTAATGTCACATTGCCAATATTTACAGTTTCAAACCTAACCTTCGTTAGGGGCCGTCCATAAAAGACGTCCACAGTTGGGGAGCCGGGGGGGATTACCAAAATCGGGCAGAAGCGGACAAGGAGGGGGGGTCAAGCCATTTTCGGACGTCCACTTTTCCAAATTCAATAATGATAAAAAAAGTTAAAATCTGAAAAAAAAAGGAAATCGGACAAGCAGGGGGGGGTCTGAAATTCCGGAATTTTCGCGGAAGTCTTTTATGGACCCTTAATTTAATTGCTTTGTTGTTTCCAGAGCACTCCGTGCATTTTTTTTTATTTAGCTCAAAATGTAAGACTTTATCATCTCGTGTGATCACAGACCTCATATATATATATATATATATATGTATGTAAAATCTGTGCGTGTGATACATCATCGCAATACATCATCGCAATCAGAAAAAAAAAACGATTCAAAAATGTAAAAATCCAAAAAGCCGCCCACGAAGTTAAGTTTTGTAACTCTTGCCTCTAAAATGCCAAGGAAATATGATAACAGATTTAGATTTCTTGCAAAAGAAAGTACCTTAGCAATGTTTCAGTTAAAAACGTCTAGCTTTGTCGGTTTTCCTTCAAAAAAATAAAAACGAAACGCATTTTTTTTTGCAATAATAAAAAAATAAAAAATGATAGGTCAAATTTTGTTTCAGATTATTGATCAGTATAAAAATGCGTAACTTTTTTCTAATTTAATCGATCTTGTATCTCTTATAATAACCGAGATACCCATGCTTGAGGTCGAAAAACGGACAGCCTGTAGAGAAAAAAATTCTGACGTGACCTGAAAAATCTGATTACATATTCGAAATCGACGACACAAAATCGACTTAAAAAATTGGTCCGATGCCAGAATTTTTGTTGTTGTTGTACTGTTATCAGTGATCTGTATCTCCCCCGTCAGCACCGAAGGTTCCAGTTACCTTCCAGAAACATTGCAACATTCCATTTTTATAACATACCACAAGTTACCTTCCTGAAACCTTTAAAGAGCTGGAAAATTGAAACATTACATTTGTTACCTTTCTGGAAGATTCCTGCAAGGTTGCACTGCAATGTTATCAATTAAATATTTAATCAAGGTGCCTTGGATCAAGCAATTCTTTTAAGTAGAAATGTCAGAATTTAATTAAAAAAAGAAAATGTCAAATGGTTAAAAAAAATCTAATCGTACAAATGTGATGTAAAAGATAATATTATTGTAAAATTGGGTGGGGGTGATTTTTGGACCGCAAAGTAGATAAAAAAACACTAATCTCTTATTTACTGCTATTTTTAATAATATTATTGTAAGTTAGAGTTAAAAAATGCTTATTTTTTTATACTTACACTTGATGTTAATAGTGCTCTCTGCGCCCCTGACCATATTTAAAAACTACAAATATCGGATATAAGCCAAAAGATAGGTTAAGATGGTTCAAAAGCTAAGAGGGGGGGAGTGACTTTGGGACCGCACAGTGTGTCTAAATTTTAGTCCTTTCAAGCCAGATATACGAAATATATTAAAATATTACCTGAAGGCGTTTCATCGTGTTTATTCTTCGCGTTTAGATTGGCACCATATTGTGCCAAAAGTTCGATTACTTCCAACTAAAAAAATAAAAACGAGAAATAAATATTGAATAAATTTCGTCAGGATGTTTTCGTAATTAGACAGGGTTCCCAATTTTATGGAAATATCGTATAAAAAAATACTTTTTAAAAGTACCTAATAGATTTTTTTTTTAATTTTTTATTTAAATTTTTATTTTTTAACTTTAGCTTTTAACATTTTTTTACATTTTAAATAAAAAACTGCACATAAAAAAACCTTCCCAATTTTTCGACATTTCCCTCGTTCCTCGAGGACGGAATTGCATTTTTAATTATCTGAATTAGTTTTAACGACCTCCAAACCTTATTTGTGGAGTAGAATGTTTTTATTATCCGATTCAATTATAACTGAGAACTTTTGGTGACAAATCCAAAAGCGAAAAATAAATTAATCAAAATTAAAAAAAAAAATCGAAATGGGAAAGCAACAGCTGTATGTATACTTTCCGTGAAAATAACCGTGTCCAGGCAAAATAATGCGGCTATGGTATTTTTCATCAAGCAAGATAGTAAATTAAAAATCGCACAGTGAATATTTTCAAAACAGATTCGATATTGGATGTGCGAATATACTGCGTAGTTTATTTTATAAAACATAACTACACTTCTGCTCAAAAATATCGGCCCACGTAAAAAAATACACATTTTCAAATGCTAATAACTCCAAAACTATTCAATAGATTTATTTGACCTTTTTTTTATTTTAAAGCTTGAACTTTTAGCTCTTAATTACTGGAATAAAAATTATCAATTATCTTTTTTTAAACCGGCAGCAATGAAAATTACACAGCTATGTTTTTTTACTGCTTCTTTCGATATGCGCACGGTTTGCCACTGCATATTTTTTTACAATTTAATTAATTGATTTTATAGGCCAATTAAATGGGAGTAATTTCTTTTTTAACTTTTTAATTTTCCTTTTCTCGTTTAGGAGATATACGGTTTTTTCTGAAAATAAACATTTTTGCAAATAACAAAAAAACTACACAGTGGATTTAATTGATTTATTTTTTAATTTGAAGCTTAAGTCCTTAACTTTTATTTATTTAATTTAAGTTTCTGGTGCAAACATGTTTACATTGCTTAAATAGTCATGTTTTTTTTACCCAATCTTTTTTGATGCAATTTAACCACAAACTCAAATGTTTCCATAAGTTTTAAAACTTATTCTAAAAGCCACACTTATTGTGACTGATTCCTTCTTTTATTTTTTATCATAAGTCTTCTCATTTAGGAGAAATTAAAGTTTTTCGGAAAAAGTGACTTTTTAATCAGTGGGCTAGTGCCACCCCTGTAAAACTGTATATGACGGAAAAGCGTCGATAGAATATAAAGATCTATTGCACTTCTATAACTTTAGCTTAAATAAATACATTTAATTAACACGTTTTCTGCGTTAGCAACTTTTTGGTTCCCAGCTCAGACTGCGTTTTGAGGCATATATGTCGAACGAACTTTGCACAGACTGTTTAAATCTCTAATGGTACTCCAAAAACAAGTTCTAACGTCTTTTTAAGGACTTTTTGCTTTTTAATTTTTTTTAAACAAAATATTTTAACAAATAAAATAACAATAAACAAATTTTAAATTTTATTAAAATTATTTAATAACAATTATAAACACAAAAAAACGTATTAGACGTGTATGTTTTTTTACAACAATGCTGTTTTTCGTTATTATTAGTTACATTACATTATGGTCAATAAAACATTCAATTTAATGTAAATAAAGTCATCGCCTATAAATCCGACGTGCGACGTGCTCTTCCAAAATTTCTTCGACATACCTTTCCGCTGTAAGACTTCGCCTTTGCCGTCCACGTTCTTCCCTTATAATAAAAACGGGTTCAGTTTTAGCTTCCAATGATATACCTCCCCATATCATGCACGATCCACCACCATAACTAACTTTTTCTGCAATGCAGGCCTGTGCATAACATTCTCCAGGACGTCGGTAGACACGCTGTCTTGCATCATTCCCAAATAGACATATCCTGGTTTCATCAGAAAACATAACCTTTGCCCATTGGTTTCTGTCCCAGTTTAAATGTCTTCTTGCAAACTGCAGCCTGGCACGACGATGGTTAGCAGTGAGTTTAGGTCCAGTTGCGGCTTTATAAGAGCAAATGTTTCTTTCAAAAAGTCTTCGACCAATAGTGGACCCACTTACTGCTACACCTCTTGTTTCTTGAAGCCGTGATCTCAAATTAACTGAATTTAGACGACGATTCCGCAGGGAATTAAGCTCGATAAATCGGTCATCCCGAGCGGACGTGCACCTATGTCTGCCAGCTCCTTGGCGTCGACTAAAGGAACCGGTCTCCTCAAAACGTTGGAATACTCGTAATATTTTACTGTTGAGCAACATAACGCTGACTGTGCCCTTCTTGTAGCAGAGCTACAGCTTGGGCAGCTACTTCCGGACTTGTTTGCATTTAAATAATACAATTAAATAAAATTTTAACGAGTTAAAAAAGTATTGTCACATAAGTGACAAGTCTTGTCAATCATAAAAAAGTTAGTTACAGGGGTGGCACTAGCCCACCACTTAAAAAGTCCTTATTTACCAAAAAAACATAATTTCTCCTAAATGAGAAGACTTATGATAAAAAATAAAAGACGGAATCAGTCACAATAAGTGTGGCTATTAGAATAAGTTTTAAAACTTATTGAATGATTTGAGTTTGTGTTTAAATTGCAACAAAAAAGATCGAGTAAAAAAAACATGACTATTTAAGCAATGTAAACTCAGTTTAAACATGTTTCCAACAGAAACCTAAATTAAATAAATAAAAGTTTACGATTTAAGCTTCAAATTAAAAAAAAAATCAATTAAATCCATTGCGTAGTTTTTTTGTTACTTGCAAAAATGTAAATTTTTAGAAAAAACCTTATATCTCCTAAACGAGAAAAGGAAAATTAAAAAATTTAAAAAGAGATTACTTCCATTTAATTAGGCTATAAAATCAATTAATTAAATTGTAAAAAAATATGCAGTGGCGAACCATGCGCATATCGAAAGGTGCAGTAAAAAAACATAGCTGTGCACTTTTCATTGCTGCCGGTATAAAAAAAGATGTTTAATAATTTTTATTCCAGTAAGTAAGAGCTAAAAGTTCAAGCTTCAAAATAAAAAAAAGATCGAATAAATCCATTAAATAGTTTTGGAGATATTTGCATTCAAAAATGTGTATTTTTTTAGGTGGGCCGATATTTTTGAGCAGAAGTGTATATTCTATACACAAACATATACTATTCAAACCTGTTGTGGAAATATTTACTGTGCGATTTTTAATTTACTATCTTGATTGATAAAACAGATCATAGTAGTCTAAAATCATTATCATTTAGTTTGTTTAGGTTATTTAAGATATAGGCTTAGTACCTATGACTCATTTGTCTTAATCACGGTGTTTTTTTGAAAATTTTAACTTTTAGTTTTTCATAAATTATTTAAACATGCCATAAGAAGTAATTTAGGCAAATATAAAACAAAAATCGTTCGGATCGATCGTTTTTTTTACGTTTTTTCTAATTTATTATAATATGTACATATTACGTACTCAAACTTCAATATATATTTTAGATATAATAATAAAGTTATTATTTATAATCACTACATTACAAAAATGCTTATCTCCAACGCCAAACGTCGTATATTTTTTTCTAGCGCTTTATTGTTTTAGGGGCGAAGTCGACCGAAAACTCAATTATTTTTTTGCATATTCGGACTTAAAATGCCATGAAACGTCGAGAAAATATGAAAAAAGTGGGTGATTAAAAAATATCGGTCTGTCTGTCCTCCGACTATACTGCTCTGATAAAGTAAAGGGCAGTAAGATTTATTGGTCAATAGCAGCGTTTTCAAAAAAGTCCAAACCTGCAACTTGAATTTTTTGAAATTTAGGCCAAGAAAAGCCGGAGAGAAGTATTTTACTCTAATATTTTTTTTTCTGAATTTATACTTACATGTCCCCAACAGGCAGCGGCATGAGAAGGTTGCCAGTCATCTTTATCTTTAACGTCAGTTCTTACACCGTTGTCCAACAGAAATTCGACTACGGAAATATAACCATTTGCTGCTGCTATATGTAACTGAAAACAAAAAGATTTGCTAATAAAAGTCTTAAATAGAGCTTATTAATTAAGTGTACTAATAATACTAGTTTAAATTAGTACAGGCATTCAGTGGCGCACCCAGGATTTTTCTTGTGGGGGTGGCTGAGCCAGGGCCAGGGACGGCCACAGTAAGTTTTTTATGATCTATTTATGGCCTATTTAGCTCTTTAACAGCAAAGGGTGCAGGGTGAAGCCAGACTTTTTGCATTTTTACGTCGAAATTTGAATTAAAAAATTAAAAAAAAACTTGTAATAGACAGACAAATAAGAAAATCCTAAATTTTCGCATTTCCCATATACGTCGGAACTTGCAGACATGTAAATAGTTTTATAAAATATATTAATTAAAATTGTAATTACAATATTAATATCACATTATTGCTTAACAAGTTTAGCGAAGCAGGCAATTTATTTTTACAGTTCACAGTTTTACAGGATAAGCAATTTACAAGAATTCAAAAAGCAAACTATTTTATAAAACTGCAAATGAGTAGAGAAAACCTCTTAAATTATAACCTATCTTGTTTAGCGCCGCAGGCAAAATTTTTTTAGAAATCTTAATTTTTTTATATTTCCCAGACAACTCATAATTTAAAATAATAATCTTATAAATCTATTAATTAAAATTGTAATATCACACCATTGGTAATCAAGTTTAGCGCCGTAGGCGAAAATTTTTACAGTTTACAGTGTTCAGGACAAACAATTTCTAAAAATTCGAAAAGCA
Source organism: Brachypterus glaber (assembly GCA_958510825.1). NCBI lineage: Eukaryota > Metazoa > Arthropoda > Insecta > Coleoptera > Kateretidae > Brachypterus > Brachypterus glaber. The sequence goes on along the minus strand of OY294045.1, from coordinate 60,698,800 downwards.
AATTATTTTTATAAATTTTCAAATAAGTAGGTGAAACCTCTTAAAACACAACTTATTATGCTTAGCGCCGCAGGCGAAGATTTTAGAAAAGTTTTTGCATTTCCCAGACATCTCAAAATTTGACATCTAAATAATTTTCAAAATCTATTAATTAAAATTGTAATATCACATTATTGCTTATCAAGAAAATTTTAAGATCCTTATGAAATTTTACCCACATATTCTACACATGAATAGCTTTAGCGCATTCTATAACCGTATTAAAATTTTAATTTCTACTATTTTTGTTTTTTTTCTTTAATTAACTGAATCTAAATATTTTTGATTTTTTCGTTTTAGATGTGCCGTTATCAAGATATTAACGCCGCCAGCGACATATCTACTTTTTGAGGAGTTACGTTTGCCTGTTATTTTTGTGTATAAAAAGTGATTAAAATAAATAAAAAAATGTTTTATGTATTTCGGGAGTGTATTTATTAAGCTCAGGAAATTTTATATTAATATCTATAATAATTCATTCTTATAAAATTAATAAAATAGCCCTTTTTTGGAGCATCTAAACCAGAATGATTCCTTAACGGTTTCTTGGTTTAGACGGTTCTAGTTGTATGCAAAATACAAAATTGTTGGGGAGTGTGTGATACTTTGTGACAAGTGGGGATGGGGGTACAAAATCAACAAAATAAAGGCATACTTTAAGGACGTAACTGTCCACCTAAATTAGGGAATCGGATGAAAATTTTTGTGAATTTGTTGAAAATAATTTCCAGGAAATTAGAGAAATTATTTGGAGAACTGGAGGACTTATTTGGGGGTATTAGAGGAAAAGGTTGAGAAATAATAATATTATTAATTCATTAAATCAGTATACATTCTTTCGGAAAAAAGTGGTTGTAAAAAGTGTAAAAAGTTGCTTAATGCTGATTAATCTGAAACTTTTTGCCAAGTCGTAATACAAGTTTTAAAAAAAGCAACCAAATTTACAGACTAAAACTTATGACTTCCCCTTTTAAACACAATAATCAATAACAATACTGTTTTGTAAAAAATAAATAGGTTAAATCCATTTTAAAAAACTTTATATATTTATATTAAAACAACACTGAAAAAATTAACAAAAAAAGTTTCTTTTTGCGCCGCATTTTTTCTGATATAAGTGTACTTACTGGTGTGGCTCCCTGGTTGTCATGATACTCGAGGTCGCCGTGGTTCAGTGCGATCTTCTTCATATCCAACAGCATTTGTTTTTCCGTGGCCGCCCTGGTGTCGTCGATCAGCAGTTGGGTGACGCCGTTTTTGGCCATCTCCCCTTCGATGTAATCCAGGGCGGATTCGTCTTCGCAGATGTCGTAGGGCATGTTGCCGTCGGCGTTCACGGCCAGAAGGTTGGCACCGCGCGAAATTAGAATCCTAAAACAAAAGTTATAGTATAACAAGCCGTGAAGATATGTAATGCTACTCATTCCATTATATACTTTTCACAGTAGATGGATTTTCCCAAATCAATTTTTTTTTAAAAACGAAAAAAAAAAAAGATTTTTTTTAAAGCTTTAAAAAACTCTTTTTTTTATTTTGTTTTTGGGAAAAAGAAAATTTTTTGAAAAAAACATTTTTTGAAAATTATAGTTTTTTTAATTTTTTTAAAAAAGTTTAATCCCCCATAAGTTTTTTGTGTTTGAGGGGATTACTTTAAAAAACGATAAATCTTGATTTTTCCTGAAAATTTCGAGTCAATCGGATTTTTTGGCGATTTTCGGAAATTCGAAATTGCCGTATTCTAGCGCTACGCACTGTCAATAGTACAGTGGGTTAGGCTAAATGTGACACCCAGAGTAATTGTGACATGTCCTGTTATAATTCTTCTAAACAAGTTTAAATCAAATCGAAATTTTACGCGAAATATTTAATACTGTCAAAACCCTAATGCCAGGGTTGGATTGGATATAAACTAGTTTAGAAGAATTATAACAGGACATGTCACAATTACCCTGGGTGTCACATTTAGCCTAACCCACTGTATAACTAGTTTCATAACACCCGTTTTCAGCGTACGGGTACTTTAGAAAACGAACCTCTTGCGGCGAGTTTTCTAAAGTACTAGTACGCTAAAAACTATTTTTTCTATTTTGCTCTAAAATTAAAAAAAAAAACGTACGTATTTAAATTAATGATTGATTTAGGGATTTTTTTTTGGGTTGGCATTAGAATTTTTGCCATGTTTGAAATTCAAAGAACAAATGATATTTTGATATATTTTATAATTAGCTCTTCTCTTTTTCACTGCAATTGACCAAGCCACAATTTTAACACGGTAAATACCTGGGTGAGTTTTTATTATTTATAAAAATTTAAAAAATTTTAACAAAGAAAGTGAAACTTCAAAGCGATGTTGGCATTTTCACAGAAAACGTAATTTCTCCTGTTGCCAACCCAAAAGAAAAAAACATACTAACATCTTATTATGAGCTTATAATTAATGTACCAAAATAAAAAAAAATCATGAAAGGGATTTAGCTTAAGTGTAAGAATAGAATCGGGCTAAACTAAATTAATAAATTTTAAATAATCAAAGTATAAAATAATAATTCCAGGACTTGTATAATAATAAATCGTGTATTTTAATATAATGTTTAAAAAAAGTATATTTTGTCACCGTATATTTTGTCGCACCTATTAGTTGTTTTAAGGCATATCCACAAGCTCGAATAACAACATAGTATATAGAAATGCGGTACCGTGATTGTCTTACAAGCCAATCACGGCATCGCATTCTTATGTACTATGTTGTTATGCAAGCCTGTGGATATGCCCTTAGGCGGAATAATTTTTCTATCTTTGTTTAGAAAATTTTAAAGTGTATTTAATATTTTGCTGGACCTAGTATGTACTATATTAGTAAAACCGGTTTACAATTTATTAATTAAAATAATATTTGAATTATTAAACATTATTAATTAATATTTTAAAAATTATCTTTATCAAATTTTTACTAACAATTATATTATAATTAAATAGCATTGTATTATAATTTTTTTATACAATGAAATTATCGCGTGGTACCAAGTGAAAGCAAAAAGTTTGTATTAAATAATTATGTTACAAGTTCAAAAAATGATAATTTACCAGATGGTGGATGTAAATTTTTTTTAGCATCAATAATTTTTTCAATTTTAATACTTTAGATTAAAGCGTTCAAAAGTTATATGCCAAAAAAAATAAAAAACACGATTTTTACCAAATTCTAATTAGCCCTCCCTGAACATGAGAAACTATACTGTGCGGTCCAAAAGTCCCCCGCCCCCATTGTAACTCTTTAACGAGTTAAGATATTGACTTTTTAATAAAATTTATAACTCGTAAATATAAGGCAACTTAAACTATCTTTTTGGATATATTGGATATTTTTAGCTTGTTAAAATATGGGCAGGGGGATTTTTTTAATGGAAAGGGGGGTAACGTGATACATCATTTTAAAGACTTTAAAATTCTCTGACCACATTTTATTTTTATTTTTCAAGACAATTTTTGGAGTTTAAACTAGGGTTTGCAAAATAGTTTATTTCATGATGCAAATATGTCAATTATACTTTAAAACTAATATTATATAACATAAATAAAATTTTACAAAACAAATCTCGAGGGGCTGACCGCGTCTGAAATTTGTACAAAAGAGTTCCTTTTTGCAAAGAGTTCTTCAGAGTTCCTTCGCAGTTCCTCCAGAGTTCCTTGGGAGTTCCTCCTGTGTTCCTTAAAAGTTTCTCTCTGGAAGGGGTCAGTTTTGGCAAATAAGCCGTAGAAATTACCGCTATGCAAGCACAACTGCCAATAAGGCACCCTCAAAAAAAAGCTTTGTCCCTGACGGTTTCAACCAAACTTGGCGCCCCTACAAATAAAAATAAATTGGCGCCCAAAAAAATACCTTCATGAAAAAAAGCTTCCAAAAAATACCTTCATGAAAAAGAGCTTTGTCCCTGATAGTTACTACCAAACTTGGCGCCCCTTCAAATAAAAAATGGTGCCCCAAATTTACCTTCATGACAAAAAGCTTATCTCTGACGGTTTCTACCAAACTTGGCGCCCCTTCAAGAAAAAAGTTGGCGCCCAAAGGTAGGATGTTGTTTTGATAAGGTGTTTGTAACGGCTCATCTAGTTTGAAAATAAAAACGTTAATCCGCATGGGAATTTGTACAAAAGAGTTCCTTTTTGCAACGAGTTCCTCGGAGTTCCTCTATGTTCCTTCGGAGTTCCTCGGAGTTCCTCCAGAGTTCCTCCAGAGTTCTTCAGAGTTTATCCAGAGTTCCTCCTCAGTTCCTTTGGCTTGTACAAAAGATTTCCTCGCGGTCAGCCCCTCGACAAATCTTAAAAAGTCGTATTTTTTATTAAAAATTAAATTGAAAATGACAACCTTAAAAAAAAATGTTTACAAAATTAAAAAATATATATTCGAATAGAGAGTTTTATTTGCTTTAAAATGAGGTATCACACGACCGCCCTTTCCACTTAAAAAATACCCCCTTATGTCCCCGACCACATTTTAAAAACTAAAAATATCGAATATAAGCCAAAAGATAGTTTAAGTTGTCTCATAAGCTTATTTAAGTATTCCAGATTTGAAGTCGATATCTCAAGTGGTTCAAAAGTTAAGGGGATGGTGACTTTTGGACCGCACAGTATGCATTCAAGGCAAAAAAAGATTTCAGAAAAAGTTTTTTTTATGGAAATATTTCTAAATAAAAATGATTCATGCCAAAACTTGCAGGTTTTAAATATCTACCCTAAGTAATTTTAGGGCACTTTTTTCGTGTTTTTCCGATATATTTCATTAAAAATTTTATACAAATAATACAGATACAGCCAAAAATTTATATATGTAATACTCCTACAAATTACATATTTTTTATCCCCAGTGGTGGGGAGTCTGGGGGTTTAACGTTGCACGTCAAAAGAAATATATCATAACATTGTCTAATACCCTTAACCAGACTGTTTTTCTCAGTTTTTTTAGCGATTTGAACAAATTTCACAATAAAATACCTCCCTAATCCCTAATTTGTTTCGAAACCACACAGTGGCAAAATTTTATCGTAAAGCTGGTAAAAACCGAAAATAATCTTTTTTGCAAAACTGGTACACAAGCGTTTTTTGGCATTAAATAAAGGGGATGATTCTACATCATAAAATATGTAAAAACCAAGAAAGGAACACATGTCTGGAAATACGCCCTAAGGGAGCTACGGCCTTTAAAACTAAGCAAAAAAGTATTCACCGAAACACCTAAATTTAATTTTAAAGGAGTAATGACCTTTTAAAAAGTAACATTTTTAGTGGCACAAAATGTTACATCCTCTTAATTGTATTTTTTTACGGTTGCTCCTACACTATATGACATTTTTATTGTATTTTTACTCAATGAATCTATATTTTTACAAAAAAAATACACATAAAAAAGTTTTGTGCAAAAATGTGTTAACCCTCACACATTTTGCCCGTTTAGGCACGCCTCTGGATAAATTCAAAAAAATAAATTAACTTAAACTAATTGCCCTTATTAATACTAGTATATGCAAAACCTCGTCAGTCTAGCTCAAGGGATACCAGAGTTATTAATTAAAACCTTTATTTTTAGTACAATTTTAAAGGGTCGTAACTCTGTTAGGGTTCGTTTCCGGACCTATGTTTCTATGCTGGTTTTTCATGTTTTGTGATGTTTATTTAATGCCATATGACTGAAAACATCGTGTATAAATAAAATACCTGACTAATTTGAGATGTCCACAAGTAGCAGCAGCATGAAGTGGCGTCCATTTTTCGCTGTCTTCAGCATTGACGTTGGCTCCATACTCCAGCAGAAGTTGTAGTAGAGACTCATTGTCGTCGATGCAGCATTGGTGTAAAGCGGTTAAGCCATCTTCGTTACAGGAATCGGGACTTACGCCCTTCATCAGTAAGCGTCTCACTAATGAATAAATAAAAGAAGATTTTTCTAGGCATTATTATTGACAAAAAGTTATCATGGTCTAATTGAATAAATTAAAATATAAGTTTAATATTTTCATACAATATAAATTCTTATTATATTGGTCTATATGTATACAGTGCGGTCCAAAACTTTCTTTTCAAGGTTTTAATTTTTCAATTTTTTTTGCTAAATGCGATTTTTAAATAATAATATCGTTTTAAAGTAAATAGAATTTTCTAATCGACTATATTTTATATATATATATATATATATATATATATATATATATATATATATATATATATTTTTTTAATTTTTCAAACTTTCTTTTCAAGATCTTAATTTTTCAATTTTCTTTTGCTAAATGCGATTTTTAAAGATTTTTTGACGAAAATACCCATTTTCAACTCTGTTTTAAACCCCCAAACAAATGTCTAAAAAAATCAAAAAATATAGGATCAAATAGAGAATAATATAAGCTGTAATTAAAATGATGTATTCCTTTTCATTAAAAAAAATCCCTCCCATGCCCACATTTTAAGAACTGAAAATATAAAATATATACCAAAAGATAGTTTAAGTTAATTAAGAGTTTCAGTCGATATCTCAAAAGTGAAGGGGGAGTGGTGGCTTTTGGACCTCACTGTATACTACTGTATACTGTAGTCTAGAGACTATAGTTAGTCTATCATCTACTTATTTAATGTTAAAAATTGTCTAAATGAAAATTCTTTACTTAAAAAACAAAATCAATATAAATATGTAGTTATAATTCTGTGGCTTGGTTCTAAAAGGGCCAATGTCACTTTCTCTAGGGTCACTCGATGGGTTGTTGCTTTGTCTAGGTGGTGTGTTTTGGTGATTGGTCGGTTTGGGTTTTTTATTAGGCGAAAACTTTCAGAAACACAAACGGCTAACCACCAAAACACAAGACAAAGTAACAACTGATCGAGTGACGATTGACGGAGTGACATTGGCCCTTTTCGAACCAAAAACAGAATTGTAAGGCAACTATAGTATTTTTCATTTAAAGTAAAACGTTAAAATGAGAATATTATTTTAATTTTCTAGGTGTAATTGTTAACAAAAATCTATCATGGTCTCATCATAGGCAATTAAAACTTTTTAGTCTTAACAAGTCCATTCGTTATTTTTATTATAAATCTACTACTGTAAATACAATAACCTTTTTTTTTTCTAATATTCAGGCTAATATAACTTTTTGTTTTTTAGAATTATTTCTGTCGATAAACTACCTTCATCAATGTCATTTCGTGCAGCAGCTTCCAGAAGGACCACGCTCTCGTTAAAGAAAATGCCGCGTTTGTTCGTTTTCTGTTGCTTCGCCGTTTTCCGATTATATTCTTTTTCCCGCTGAGACCACAATTTAAGCTGCTGGTTCCGCCTAGTCCGGGCCAAGTTGAGTCTCTCCTGAGTCGGCATTTGCTCGATGTGGATCATCTCGTTGATCAGCTGATGATGCTCCATTTTGTACGGTAATTTTGTTTTAGTTTGTGAGTTAGTTCAGTCTTATAGTAACCTACAAAAAAAAATTAACTAAGAAATTTTTACCACATAGGACAAATGAAAGTTTTATTATAATAGCCATCCTCTTGGCAAAAAGTCAGTGTAGGAACTGCCAATAGTAAGTCATCAAATTTTGGGTCCGAAAGGTTCCTTTTATCCTTAGGATTTTGGTTCCGAGACCAATAAACGCTAGTATTTTCTGGTTTCTTTGTTTCATGCAGTGGCGCACCCAGGAATTTTCCTGGGGGGTTGAGCCAGGGACGGCTACAGGACATTTTTTACAGTGGCAAGCCTATTTAGCTTTCTAACAGTATCAATAAAAAGTTTTTGTCAAGTCACAAGCAAGAGTGTAAATAATTTTATAAAATCTATTAATTGAAATTGTTATATCAGATTATTGGTAACCAAGTTTAGCGCCGCAGGCATAAATTGTTACAGTTAATGTTTTCAGAACCAGCTATTTCCAAAAAAAAAACTAATTTTATAAAACTTTAAATGGGTAGGTGAAACTAGGGACACTAGATCTAGTGCCCCTAGGTGAAATCCATTAAAATACAACTTATCATGTTCAGAGCCGCAGGCGAAATTTTTTAGAAATCTAGTTTTTGCATTTATCAGACACCTCAGAATTTGACATGTAAATAATTTTTTAGGTAATTTTATTAAATCTATTAATTAAAATTGTAATATCATATCAAGTTTAGAGTCGCAGGCAATTTTTTACAGTTTACAGTTTTTCAAGATAAACAATTTCTAAGAATTCAATAAGCTAATTATTTTATAAAACTTTTATTGTGTAGAGGAAACCTCTTAAAATATGTAACTTAGATATTTTACTTTTTCAAATTTCTCACATTCCACACCTCAGAATTTGAAATGTAAATAATTTTATAAAATCTAATAATTAAAATTGTAAGCAAATATTTTTACATTATACAGTTTTCGGGACAAGCAGTTTCTAAGAATTCAAAAACCAAATTATTTTTACAAGACTTCAGATAAGTAGGTGAAACCTTAAAACAGTTTACTATGCTTAGCGCCGCAGGCGAAAATTTTTAGGAATCTAAAGACAGACACCTCAAAATTGGACCTGTAAATATTTTTATAAAATATATTAATTAAAATTGTTATATCACATTATTGATAATCAAGTTTAGCGCCACAGGCAAAAATTTTAAGAGTTTACAGTTTTTTTCGGATAAGCAAGTTTATTTTATTTAACTTAAAATTGGTAGGGGAAACCTCTTAAAATACAACTTATTATTTTTAACACCGCAGGCGAAAATCTTTAAAAAATATTGATGCTTCACATTTTCCAGCTAAAAAACTAACTAGTTTGATGGATCATATTATTTTATAAAATCTATAAAGAAAAACCCAAATATTAGCGCAGGCGAAATATTTTGAAAGCTAACAAGCAAAATAGGTTAAAAAAAATTAAAAAATTCAAATTGGAGGGCTTGGGAGGGTTGCAGCTCATCAGCCGGCCTGGGTGCGTCACTGTTTTCATGCATAAAAATTAATTAAAAACACCCTCTTATTACAAACAATACACTTTTCCACGAATCCTAGAAGAGAAATTTCAGCTATCAGTTTATAAACAAGTTATTATACTCTTGCCGGTCATGCAGCAAGAATATTATAAGCTTATAAGAAAATAGGGTGCCCAGTCCAAATTGTATTTTTTTAGGGTCCCTTTCCCTATAAAAGTTCATTTAGGTCAAAAACCAATCCTTAGTTTTTTTTTCAGATTTTTAAAAAAATATTTAGAGGTCGCGCCCGGCGGTTTTTTGAGAGAGAAAACATGTTTTTTGTTATTATTTAAATATAAAAGAAAATTATACTTTTTTATTTTTTTTTAAGTTTAACCTCCCATCATTTTTTTGTTTTTGGGGGGATAACTTTCAAAATGGGTAGAATTGATCCTTATAATAAAAGTAATTTTTACTGAAAAAGTTACGTTAATCGGAAATTTCTTTCAGATTTTTCGATTTTTTTTTAAAATTTAACCCCCCATAAATTTTTTGTTTTTGGGGGATTGCTTTCAAAAACAATAGGTGTCTTCCCCTCGTAGAACTTGATTTTTCCTAAAATTTTCAAGTAGATCGGATTATTCGTTCTTGAGTTATCGTGTAACAAAAATCGTGACATGAGACCAAGAAGTTTTTGTCTAGGATGATTTTTGAATTTGGATAGACAGACAGATAATTAAAATTCTCAGTTATACATAACTGAGAATTTTCGGATCAAAATGTTATCTGCAAAGGCGAAGTATGTCAGTCATAATATAATATATATATATTTTTTTTATTCAGATAAATATTATCAAAAACTGAATAATAATTTTTTCGCCATAAAAATACAACAAAATTTAAAGATATTTCCAGATACCAATGTTTATTTCCTGACTTTTCTCTGATTTTCCTGTTTTCCCTGACCTCGTAACCTCCGGTGGAACCCTGGATTATACAGTGTGGTCCAAAAGTCACCCCCCCTTTTAACTTTTGAACGAGTTGAGATATCGACTTCAAATAGAACTCTTAAATAAGACAACTTAAACTATCTTTTAGCATATATTTGATATTTTCAGCTCTTAAAATGTGGACAGGGTGGCATGGGGGGACATTTTTTTAAATGGAAAGGGGGGTCGTGTGATACATCATTTTAAAGCTTATAAAATTCTCTATTTACACTAACATTTTAAATTTTTTAAAAATATTTTTAAGGTTTTGATTTTTCAATTTTTTGTGCTAAAACATTCGATTTTTTAAGTTTTTTTTTTATAAATTTTTATTTATGTCAACTAAAATTAGTTTAAACGTATAATTAACATTTTTTTATGATGAAATTAGGCATTTTTAAAAAATTATTTGTTTTGTTTTTAGAGCAATTTTGACATTAATACCCATTTTCAAACCCATTTTAAACCCAATTTTTTTTTTAATTTAAAAATACGGAGTTAAATGGAGAATTTTATAAGCTTTAAAATAATGTATTACACGACCCCCCTTTCCATTTAAAAAAATGTGCCCCCATGCCCACATTTTAAGAGCTGAAAGTAGTAAATATATGCTAAAAGACAGTTTAAGTTGTCATTTAAAAGTTCCAAATTTGAAGTCGATATCTCAACTGGTTCAAAAGTTAAGAGGGGGGGGGGTGACTTTTGGACCGCTCTGTAGACAATATTCATTGCGAAGAGTATACACTATCAAATGCGAAGCATTACTTCTTACAGTTTATTAATAAAACCGATTTAATTACATGAATATTACATGAATTGTTGTAAGTTAAAAATATCTAGCATGTAGCATTGAAAGCAAAATTCTTTTTAATTATAATGTGCACTACAGGCTGTGTTATACACATAAATACATACATAACACCTATGTACATAATATTATTATCAGTACCCGACATATTTCCAGTTGTAGTCCAGTCTTCAGGTCAATAAAAGAGCCTTTACCTGGAAATAATTCAAAGAGTTTAGATTTTCGGTTTATTGGGTAGGGCTTAGAGCCGCAAATAAAAAAACCAATTTTGCGACGTTGAACTCGATTTGGAACTGTTATGTTTTTCACAAAAAAACGGATTTTTAAAATATCTCTTAAACGTTACACTTTACGGTTTTAGATTTTAATTTTTTTTTTCGAAAAACCATAATTGTTCTTTATCGTCCGTTAGGCATGTCCTTTAGAACATTTTTTGGGTGAAAATTAAAAAAATCTATCTGGCACTTTCTTTTCAATTTACGTAAAATTATTTTTTTTTTAAATAATTCACACATTTGTGCCCCATTATCTCGAGTAAACCGATTTTCGATTGAATCACCATTGTAATAAGCATAAAAAACACCTTCCTAACCAACTTATAAAGAAAATTCTAAAACCCTACAGTGTAACGTTTAAGGCGGTGCCGTGAATTAGCTATAAGTCGTACAAAAAAATACATGACACAAAAAAATGTTGGAGATTTGGTCCTCTTTATTTTCACATCAAACGTTTTTTGTCCTAGGATGCACCGATCTTGAGATATTTTAAAAAGTCCGTTTTTTGTGAAAAATACGTTAAAAAAATGACAGTCCCAAATCGAGCTCAATGTCGCCAAATTATTTATTTGCAGCCTTAAACCCTACCCAATAAACCAAAAATCTAAACTTCCTGAATTATTTCCAGGTAAAGCCTCTTTTATTAACTTGAAGACTGGACTATAACTAGAAATACGCCGGGTACTGATTATTATATACGTAGGTTTACTTTTCCTTGTTGAGACTGTAAATTTATGGCTCTGCAACTGCAGATATAATAGTTCACCTGGGGCATGGATGTGTAGTGGTGTCTTTAAAATTGCTTATTAGTAATAATAAGTTATTACTTAATTATTTGAACTACATATAAATGGGCCATAACCGACACGGGTTCTCCCTACCGAAGGGTAGGTACAACCTTAAAAAAAAAATAATAAAAATAAATAAATAATTCACTATAGGTTTTTAGCGTTTTAATTCTTTTTTCGAAAAACCAAATTTTTCTTTATGAATCGATTAGGCATGCTCATAAGAACATTTTAGGTGAAAATTAAAAACATCTATCGGGCGCTTTTTTTTTAATTTGATTTTTTGTACGTTTTTAACGTACAAATTCGGAATATCTATACTGGCGTTGTTAAGGATCCAAAAAAATGGGTCATGTTAAATTCAATTTTAAAGTTTTTTTCATGCTTAATACAACAGTGATTTGAAATCGAAAATCGGTTTACTGGGGGCACAAATAGTTTAATTATTTTAAAATTTGTAATTTAAAAAAAAGTAATATAGGACATGTGGTACAGTTGGTTTCAACAAAACTGGAAAAGTGGGGTTAAGTAAAATTTCATGTTTTCCATAAAATTTAGTTGTGTGAATGTGGATTATTTAAATGGGGTTATGACTGTTTGAAAAATAAGGTTAGCTTAACCATGTCAAAAATCATATGTTATTCTATGCATTTGTGTTTAGTAAATACTATTTGGATTTTGAAGCGTATCTCTATTGTTAATTACTGTATTTCTGCTCTAAAATATCCCTATTCTAAAATGTCTATTATTAAATCCCCTTATTAATATATTGTGTATCTAATAAACTTGTTTTAAATACCTTTATTTTAAAAAAACACTACTAGTATATTGGTTTTACACCAGTATTCTTCGAGTATTCTTGTTTTTCTGCTTTATCTCTCCCAATTTTAAAAAAATACATTTTTTGACTTTGACATTGATGTGGCAATAATAATATTGACACTAAATTTATTAACAAATAAACAAATATTTGTCAAATGAAAGATAGTTCACAATGTAATTTTTTTATAACCCCACTTTTCCAGTTTTGTTGAAACCAACTGTAGCTCATTTAAAACCTATTTTTATGCTAATTATGATAATGTCAAATTTTTTAAAATTGGTGCAAATGTCTCGAAATATTTGACTTTATATAATTGTAATTGTGCCGCGTTATGCAGAAAGCTACAAACCAACATTGTGAGATGACAGTAAATTGTTGAACTTTTGCCCTTATAACTTTTAAACGTTTTTACTATCTAAAAATAACCATTTTTTTCACTTGTACATGTATCAGAACATGTACAAAATATGCACTCTTTAATTCAATTCCTGTAAATATATTGGGTAAAATGTTCCGTAACCTACTGTCATCTCACAATGTGGGTTAGTATCTTTCTGCATAACGCGGCCCATATTCACCTATTTGTGTCCCATTATCTCGAGATTCAGTAAACCGATTTTCAAAGCGCCAGATAGATTTTTTTAATTTTTATCCCAAATGTCCCTAGAGGCATGCCTAAATGATTCATAAAGAAAAATTTTGGTTTGTCGAAAAAAAATTTAAATCGCTCAAAACCTATAGTGAATTGTAACTTGAACTAAATGAAAATATTTAATAAGAGTGCCACTGCTAAGTAAATACTCATAAAAATAATAATAATAATAATAATAATAATAATAATAATAATAATAATAAAGAGACAGACAATAAAAATGTATGCCTACACTAACACTAACACTATGGAGTGCAAAGCCCTGTTTAAAATTTTGTACCTCCCTCCTCCATAACACTTTTCTATTCCTATTTTTTATATCTCAATCACAGGTTTATAAAAAAGGAAAAACACTTTTTTAAAATTGATGGCATAGCTTAAGTCATCAAGATAAGTCACTAAACTATTCTTAATCAAGGATAACTAATCACGGATGGTAATATTTATTTTTAAATAAATTTTTACACGGTCTATCTGATAGATAAACTATTATCTATTTTGTAAATGTATAGGTACAGTTCAGTAAACAAGGCAGTAGAAATGCTATAGCCTTTATAATATATGTTATATATAACATCGTATAAGGGGATTTTCTTTACTTGGTCGCGAGGAGTTAATGTCTCTAAAAAAATACGTGAAGCGAAACCCCGAAATCTAAGGCGAAATGATATTAAAATCCCAGAATCCCAGTCAAAGTCCAGAATGCTAAATGTAAGTCAAAATCCTGAAAGTTTGGAAGAAATCTTGGATAAAATTCCGTATTTTAGTGATATCTTCGAATCTAAAAGTCGCATTCCTAGCCTAAATCATCAGATCTTAAGGTTGATTTGCCCAATCATAAACTAAGTAAGAATTTAACGAATGAAATTAAATGTGTCAAATTATTTTGACAATTTCACTGGTAAAATTCTTAGTTTAGTGTTAATGACATGAATATTCAAATTTAAAATCCCGAAATTCCTATATCGTAGTAAAAGTCCTAACAAATTAATGAAATGCAGTGCACTCGAATCCAGTAGCATTTTTTAAAACCCAAAAACAATGCCAATGCCAATACTAAAATGAATATCCATTGAAGTGGATGATATCCACTGGATATTCATTTTGGTGAGATCTTCAAACATAAAACTTGCAAACCCCTAAGCCGAAATCCAGCATAATAGCAACCGAGGGGCATGTCACAGGGTATTTCGTCCCTTCGGGAGGCGATATGAGGCGATATCGGGGGCGATATAGAGGCGATATCGGGCGATATTGATTCATGTAAAGGGCGATATTTCGTCTTGTAAATGAAGAGTGACATACCCGTCTATAGCAACATTTTACATCGGCACTTAGTGCTACTAAGAGTGCCGATGTAATGAAATCTTCGCCGAAAAGTCAAAATCTTTGACCACGTTTTTTTTTACACATTTCTCGACGTTTTAGACCATTCTGAGTCGAAATCAGTAAAAACAAATTTTGCGTCCGTCTGTCTGTCTGTCTGTCTGGGTGTAAACTCTCCAACTCCATTTCAACATGAGATATCGACTTGCGGTTTTTTGCATATTGTTTCTTATCGTATTCCGAAGAGCTGATTAGATTTTGGGGGTAAACGATTGGGGGTAAGGGGGTAAAAATAGGGTAAAACTCCTATTTTTAGCGTTTTTTGTTTATACTTAAGGCAATTATTATTATTTGGTTAATTTAGCATTTATATAAAAGATAATTTTAAATTTGTCAAAAAATGTTATAAACAACGTTTTCCTAAAACGCATTGTTTTTGAGATATTGGCGTTTAAAGCAGTAAAAGGTTTTTTAGGATATCTCACATATTTATAACCCGATTTCAAAAAATTATATTTTAGATAAAAGCTCTTTTTAAGCCCTATCAAAAATGTTATATACAGTTTTTTGCTAGAATATAATGTTTTAAAGATACAGAATTTAAAATCAAACAAAACACCTAGTTTGAAATTTGCAAACTAGATGGCTCTAGTGTACAATAGTGCCGATGTTTTGACAGGGTGCTTGCAACGTTTCATCTAGTTTAGATTTAAAATCCCGCCAACCGGTTGCAACCCAGCCAAAATCCCGAAATCCTAGCCAAATATCCCAAATCTTATTTTGATAAGGAAATTTTTGGATCAAAATCCCGCCAAACCAGCCCGAATACCAGCCAAAATTCCAAAATCTTAGCCGAAATTTTGTAATTTAAAAGAAAATTTTGGATCTAAAATCCGCAAAAATCCCGTATTCCTATAAAATCTTGCAATCTTAGCGAAATCAGTGAATGTTTAGCTGGATTTCTTAAATCTTTGCCAAAATACCGGAATTGTTTGTATTTTTTTTTATGTTTATGACTCGGTACTTGATTTTAGCGGGATATTAACCCTTCGTTAAGTCCCCTTTGTCATCAAGGGTAGGTACATCATTACATGAAATGTTTTTTTTACATGATATTTTTTTTGCAGATTCTGCCTAAAGAAAAATAAGAAACATAATTTTTATTGATTTAAAATTTCCAAAATTGTAAATCACAAATCTTATTAGTTTAAAAATTTAAATTAGGCCCGATGCTTGCTCTAAATGGCTGACCTATTGTTGTCTGTTTATACTATTTTAACACTTTTAACATTTTTCAAAATATTTCGGACCCAGAGGGTGGCTCTAGCCCCCTTGTCCTCACTAAACAACGCCAATTGATATAAACAAAAACAAATCATTTCATATGACGACAAGTTTCAAAACTGTTTTATAGCAAACTAGGTTTTAACCGATTTCTAGCAATTAAAAATAATTAGTTTTTACATACCAATTTATTATATTAACTAGTACATATACATATATAAAGAAATGTAATAAAATTTTGTCAAAATTTTCTTATCACAATATTTTCATATCAATCGGATGTATGCTAATAGACTATGGAAGGTTTTATTATTTTATTAACAAGGTATTGATAATTTAATTATTATTCTCTTATCGGTTTATTAATAAATACCTAAATAAAGTATGTAAAAGGTGTAATTTAAAATTTAGGAGTAAGGATTATTTCAAAAGTCGCAGTTGGGCGCAAAAATAGAGCAGAAAAAATATTTTTAGGGTGTACGGAATTTTCCACTGCAACTGCTTAGAAAAAAAACAGTTTTCCCTGTAGTTCTTTTGCTATGATCGAAAAAAGAAGGGAAAAAGGGAATATTCTGGAAGTACTTGGAAATATTTGGAAGTACTTGAAAGTACTTCCTAAATATCTGGAAGTACTTCTTTTAGTCATCAATATTTCTGCAAATGGAAAAGCTTAACTTCAAGGTCGTAACTACAAAAAAAAAACAGACAGGCAAACAGACGGACGGACGCATTTTTTTTTACTGATTTCGATTTGGGAAAGTCTAAAACGTCAAGAAATGTAAAACAAACATGGTCAAACATTTTGATAATGGCGATGATTTCAATACGGCATTCTTGATAGTACTAAGTGCCGATGTAATTAAAGCCTTATCCACAGGCTTGCATAACTAAACATAACGCATAATAACATAATGACATAATTTGCATAAGGCATAAGACTGGTGGATCGGTATCGGAATGCATAAGCGCATAAGATTGGCTGATAGACAGTGCTCGGAGTTTAGATTTATTAACAGGTTCGCATTAAGGAAACAAAGAATAACATAATAAAACGAAAACTAATTTTAATTGTATTATTTAAAGTAACAAAAACACATTATTATTATTATTATAGTTATGTTTGTTTTATTTTAAAGTAAGACAATTGATTTCATTTTGCTATTTTGTCTATTTGTATTATTTTAAATATTCCTAAAAAATCAAACTAATTTAAAATCAATATTTTAAATGCAGTTAAAAAATAAGTAAAACAAAAACATGTTTTTTATCCTTTTTTAAGATAATAATTTCCAGTATTTGGTGATCGTCCTATGTTGTTAAAGATTAAACTACAATTTATACACTTATTCAAATGTACTTATTAGTAATGTTTTTACAGACATTTATAAAAAAACTAAATAGGGAGGAGAAGCGACACGAGTAGAAATAGTGACCCTACATATTATAACAGTTAAATACAGGCAAAATACTTTCTTTTTGCACCAGTTACATCGGTAGACGTAGAAAGGTCATTTAGAAAAAAAAAATAAAATGCATTAATGATTACGATTTTATTTACTATAATTCTGTGTTTTGGTTCTAAAAAGTACTTGGTCAATAGCAGCGTTTTCACGTCAACGCTGCTTTTGACAAGTGACATTGGCCCTTTTAGAACCAAGCCACAGAATTATACCAAAAACAATATCTAATATATAACGTTGTAAGTATAATAAATAATAAGTAGACATCGGATTTTACCGAGTCGTGACGTCAAATCCATAGCCGGGTACAATAAATTAATAATAATTTTATAAAAATGTTTGATAAGCTATCAAACTACTACATTTACAAAGAAAAGTATATAAATATTATGAAAATCCCTAACGTTTTTATTTAAGTGAAAGAAAATCCAAATTTTATTTAATAGTGTTGTAACATGGTGGCTGGGTATCACTTTTACCAAGTTAAAAAAAATCTGCCTGGCCAATTTTTTTTTATTCGTAATAACAGCTCACGTGTCGTTTATAACTTGTGAAAAATGTTTTTAAAAATGACTTCGAAATTATTATTTTTAATCATACATTTCTTTTTCATAGTATAAATAAATATACTTAAATAAAATACAAAATTACACAATTAAAACATATTGTATTTGTAGAAAATAACAAACTACCGACGAATTCTTTTTGTGTTTTATTCAATTTTTGAAGAGGTGACTTGAAGGTGAAATCTATTTGAACTCGTATAAACATGTACTCTGCAGAGATCTAAAGCTCTAAACTTGTTTCCGTATGCGTGCGACGAAATAAGTGAGATGTAAAATCAAGCGTACCATGTACGTTATTTTATTGGTTAGAATCACGCGCATGTGGAAATAAGCTTTTTATTGCAAGTGAGTCATTTCGTTTGACTTATCTTAGCAATGCGAATTAATATCTTTTTCGCTCTTTTTCGTTTTTAATATACCTACTTATTGGGCCTAATCTAATATTCATTTCTCACCGTTCATTTCATTAATTAAATTCCTTAATAAAATGTTCTTAAAACCATTACTTACTACGGTTAAATCGTGAATTGAAGATTATCCAGAACTAGAGTTCGACGGCAATATTTTGCACGGCTTATTTTGTAAAAAAGACTGAACCTGAGAAACAAAAACTAATATTTTAAGACATGTGAATACAAAAACCCATAAAGGAGATGAGGTGCAAGGACAATTTAATATTTAAAGTAAGTAAAAAATACAAAAGTTATAAACGTCACGTGAGCTGTTATTACGAATAAAAAAGGATTGTCCAGGCAGATTTTTTTTAACTTGGTAAAAATAATACCCAGCCACCATGCCACAATACTATAAAATTAAATTTGGATTATTAAAAAGCCCAACTAAATCGTAATTTTCAGAATTGTTATTTTTCTTAATTTTCTTTTACTTAAATAAAACGTTATGAGATTTTTATAATATTTATGTAATTTTCTGTGGTAATGTAGTAGTTTGGCAACATATTAAACTTTTTCATAAAATTAATATGAATTTGTTAACTTATTGTACCCGGCTATGGAGTTTGACATCACGACTCGCTAAAATCCGATGTCTAATAATAAGTCACGTTTTTATTAATGCGAACCTGTTAAAAAATCCCAACTCCGAGTACTGCCGATAGAAGATAGAAGAAGAAGAAGAAGAAGAAGAAGAAGAAGAAGAGGAAGAACACATGCCAATTATTATGTGTATGTATATATTATGCGTTATGTTTGACTATGCAAGCCTGCTATTCACAGCTTGAAATTTATGCACCGCGTAATAAATCCGAGAAATAGTCTAAATACGGTCCGGATCAGTGCACCTGTAGGTGCACCTAGTTTACGAACCACTGCAAGCAAAATAGACTAAAATTGGAGCAAAAGAGTAATGCACTATATCACGATACCTTATTATAAATATATAAATAGGGTAATCAATAGAGATCGGATTTTACCATAGCCGGGTACAACAAATTAATAATAATTTTATAAAAATGTTTTATAACTTATAAAACATTTTATGAAGCTGAAGTTTGCAACGTTTTTTTGCAACGAAAATTCAAATAGTATATTAAAGCACTTATTCGATAACACGTTTTTAGCTCACGAGTACAAGTTTATAAAACAAGCCGCTTGCGGCGATTTTTCTGAAGTACTAGTGCGCTAAAAACGTGTTACGGAATAAGTGCTTTAATATACTATTTGAATTTTCGATGCAAAAAAACGTTGCAAACTTCAGCTTCATAACATTTTATAAATTATAAGCTATCAAACTACTACATTTACAAAGAAAAGTATATAAATATTATGAAAATCCATGAAGCTGAAGTTTGCAACGTTTTTTTGTATCGAAAATTCAAATACAGGGTGGCCCAAAAAAAACCGGACACTTTTTAAACCTTCATAACTTTTTTGCTTTTTGAGCAATCTTTACTTACTTTGAAATGAATAGGCTCAAAACATGTAAGATTTGGTTGATAATTTTATTTATTTAAATTATTATCAACTTTGTTAGTAAGAAACCTTTATCTAAAGGGGTTATTTTAAGGCCATGGGGATTAGAGCAAAATGTACAAAATGATAACTTTTCGTCTGCATTACGTTAAATAGTCTTTCTTCAATAGTTTTATGTGTTTACCTTTTAATTTAAAATTGTAATTTGTTTTTTATAATTATTATTCCGAAAGGCTACAGATAGCGTTAATTGAAGTTTAGCTTGAAAAAATTGATTAAGTAGGCGGTTATCTAAAAGTAATTTTGACATGTCTCAAAAAATTGTATGTCAAATTGAAAATATCAAAAATTGCTATTGAAAAACTAAGAAAAACGTAATAAAACTGCATTGTGGTGGATATATATTTTAAAGAAAATGAACAAAAAAAATGGATATATTTAAAAATAAAATTGTGTAGAAAAATAAGAAATAAGTATAGTTTTTGTCAAAACGAAAAAAGGTGCTTTTGTGTTAAAAATGTTTACTTAAAATAAAGGATGATGAAAATTTTCATTAAATTAATATGGAATTATTACTACAAATAACCAACAAAGACCCTGTATCATAATATGGTTTTATATTATTGTTAGAAAATAAGACAGTGTTTAATATAATTTAATTTATTTGTATAATGTAACAAACTTGTAATAAAAACATATTTCTTCTTTAAATTATTTCTTCATTTAGCAAATACTTAAATCTTATTTTATTTTAGCGATTTCTTATTTCTCATGTTACATGTACCTAGTACAATTTTCGAATTTCCGTACGTCATTTACAATTTTTGTGTTATTTAATACTCATTTTTCTTATAATACCCATCTAGAATTATTCTAGAATTCAGCTTTAACAATTTTCCCCTTTGTTTTTAGTATAATTCGACATTTTTTCAGCTTTTTGGTCATTTGGTATACTTTTTAGATTATTTTTTGAGATATCAGATAAATAACACGCCTACTGAATCAGTTTTTTTACGTTAAAAAATCAATTATTGAAATTTGTAACCTTTCGGAAAAATATGAATAAAAAATAAACTACTATTTTAAATTAAAATTTAAACATAATCATCTATTCAAGAAAGATCACTGAACATAGCGAGGTCGGAAAGTTTTCATATTATAGATTTTGCTCTAATCCCCAAAGCGTTAAAGCAACCCCTTCCGAAAAAGCTTAATTACTGAACAATATAATATTTTAAGTAAATAAAATTATATTCCAAATCCTTCATGTTTTTAGTATATTCATTTCAAATTTGGTATAGATCGGTTAAAAGGCAAAGAAGTTATAACGGTTTAAAAAGTGTCCGTTTTTTTTTGGGCCACCCTGTAGTATATTAAAGCACTTATTCCATAACCCGTTTTTACCGCACTAATACTTCAGAAAACTCGCCGCAAGCGGCTTGTTTTCTAAACTTTATCGTGCGCTAAAAACGTATGTTATGAAACTAGTACTTTAATATACTATTTGAATTTTCGTTGCAAAAAAACGTTGCAAACTTCAGGTTCATGAAAATCCCCTAACGTTTTTATTTAAGTAAAAGAAAATTTAAAAAAACATAACAGATCCGAAAATTATGATTTAGTTGGAATTTTAAATAATCCAAATTTTATTTAATAGATAATATTGTAACATGGTGGCTGAGTATTGCTTTTATCAAGCTAAAAAAAATCTGCCTGGTCAATCCTTTCCTACAGAAAAGGAAATTACACAAAAACAATTATTACCATTTTTTTCCTTGGCCCCCTCTGGCTCCCAAAATGTAAATATTGTTTCTGGATATAATTTTATTATTCACAATAGAGGAAAAGTTTTAAAACCACCATAAAAAAAAATACACAAAAAATGTATTACTTATAGGTACCTACCTATAAGGGGGCCCAAAATGTAAAAAATTATTTACAGCAATCCATAGAAAATAAAATAACAAACATTATTATTATTATTATTATTAATTTTATTTCTTACTTTTATTTATGAGAAAGTACTCTTGCTCATTTGAGACGGTTTTTTTTTTGAGGAGGGGGGTGTATGTCAGCCGAAGAACCCGGTCCGACACAGGAAATTAGATATTTTGTAAAAATAATTCGTTTGGACTTTGGATTTGAGACGGTTTTTTTTGAGGAGGGGGGGGGTGTAAGTCAGCCGAAGAACCTGGTCCGACACAGGTAATTAAATATTTTGAAAAAAGTTTCTGCGGTGTTTATTTTCGAACTAATTGGGCCTCATCCGCCGGGCAGACTCCGCCCCTGTTGTTTGAACCTACGTGAAAAGTAGGTTGTGTAAAATGTAATTATAACGTAATATCCACGGCTTACTTAAATTTTAGTATGTTAATTTGTTATAAAACAAATAAATTAGTAAATACCGTACAAATAGTTAATATCCAAGTATCGATAAGTATAAATAAAAAATAAATATTAACCTACCTTTGAATACAGGTTAGTGGAATTTTTAATTAAATCATGTTTTTTGTTTCAAACACTACACTCACATGTTTTATTGCACGTGTAATTGACACATTTTTTTCACTAATTTTACATTTTATGTTACGATTTTAATTTTAGAGTTTTCTGTGTTTATGCAGCGAACTGCAAATGAACGGTTTTCGGATAAGCTTCACTGCATTTTCAAGACAACATTCACCAGTCTTTCCCTCTTTTTACTAAACCTGCTAGTCCTATCGGCTCGATTTACTCGTGCGCATAAAAATAGAGGGTGCTATAAGCTAGTCACTATACTGTCTTCTAATCTGAAAGGTTCTATCTGTGTATGTATAACCTACGGGTTAGATTTTTGTTTTCAACATTTTTTTTAATTAGTGTACACTACTTTGCAAAGTTCTTACACCTCATAAATTTTACAGTTTTTACGGGTAATTTGAGGTGCTGGATTTGGAGCTGGAAAAATCTTGACGTTTTTGAAGCGGTAAGTGGATAAAGGTGTTATTTAACATTTTTAAACGTTTTAAATTTTCAGTGAATTTAGAAAGTAAGAGAACCTTCTAGGATAATTTCAAAATTTTAATAAATGCTACATAACACCTTCATCCACTTGCCGCTTCAATTATTTTTAGTTTTTCTTTATTTTTGCAATGTCTGACCATAATACATTACATCCAAAAAGTCACGCTATTTTTGACCATTTGTTTTTTTAAGTGCATTATATGGACCTATGGGCCACTTTCACCAATGCTGGTTTAACTTTAAACTTGGATTAAATTGACGGCTGACCAATCAGAACTCAGCCTTTTTAACTTAAACTGGGTTTAGCTGAGTTAATCCCGTACCAAAATTTGGTGCAAGTGGCCCTATACCTAATCAAACATTTTTAAAGATACCGAGGCGGCGGTTTTTTTACGGCGGGGCATTACAAACCGAATAATTTTTTTCTGGCACAGATTCCAAAAGTGAGATTATGTCACTGTATAATGTATAATTTTTATTATTTCACGAAGAAAAAAGTATTTTGAAACTAAAAAACTACTGAAACAAATCTGTATTTGAACCTAAAATACTATATTTGGCATTTTTCGTATATTTTCACAAAAAAAAACACAAAAAAACTTGTTTCAAAACATGACGAAAAAAAAACGTTTTTCTTACAACTCTAAAGTCATTTATAATTTGGTTTCGTTAGGACTTTTTGCTTACGCTTCCTTCATCGCAACGCCTATACTTGGCCTTCCCTCAATACGTTTGATTCCCCGCGCGGTCTGTACGATAATAGTGACTCACTAATAGTGAGTCACTATCAATTATGGATGGTTTACCCATGGGTAAGAATTTGACCAATGAAATGTCAGAATTATTTGACAAATTTCATTTAATTAGTAAAATTTTTAGTGCTTTTAGTGTTAATGATTGAATAAATAAGGAGTCATACTTTAAATACATAACGCAAAATTTTGAAAAAATAAACCGTTTTTATTGCTTTAAAAATAATAAAAAAACGTTACGTAATGCTCCATCAGTCCTTCCTCCCCCTCGTAACGCTATGCGCTACCCCTCCCAAGTTCGTTACGTATTTCAAGTATGAGCCCTAACTTAAAAGTAAAGTAAGATTTTGTCTTGATATAAATTATTATTTCATGTTCATCAGTTAAGAATATAAAATTGTATTCAGAATACGATCTGTATCTAAAAAATCATGTTATTTAAAAATTGCCTTTTTTAGAATACTTTTAATACCACCCTGTATAGGATCCCACATGGACAACTACTTCATCGTTGTGGTAGGACATTGCGCATTTAAACTTTTTGACAGTGTTTTTTTATTTACTCACTTTTCATCGAATTTGATGTATTTAATTTTACAAAAATAGTCGAAGAATGATCTTCTAAATAAAGAATTAAATGATTTAAAACATGGAAAACATACATTTTGCGATTTTATCTGGTTTTTGTGCATCGAGTGCCAGTACTTTTGGAAAGTTATCAGGGCTGCCTATATTTCAGGTAAAACATCGGAATAAAATACATGTATACAGAGTGGTTTCATTTTGATGGACCAAGTAATGCAGACATCAGGGCCGTAATAAATATTTTTTTGCAAAGTATTTTTGTTTGATAAAATAACAAAATTGGCCATTTTGTACACGTGTTTATTTTTATTTTAAAAACATAAAAAAGCAGTTTGCAAAAAAAAATATTTTACACTTTCTTTGTCTATGTCAACCATTTTACTTTAACTGTTATACCTAGCAGGAAAGTCTTTAGTCGACAAAATAAAAAAAAATCTTTACAAAAAACCAAAATTGGGAAAACAACGAATATATTCATATTAGGGCGTCCAAAGATAATATTTTAGATTTTTTTTTTGAAAAATGTATTTTTGAAGACTTATTTTTTCGAAAATATTAAAAAAAAAAAATCTTTTTGAAAAGCACAAAATAAACAATACACGGTGTATTCGAAATAGGGTCCGAAATTCTAGGGGGTGATTCTACATCATAAAATATGACAAAAAATTCCTATAAACATATGTCTAAAATTTTTTTACTAAAAATGCGTCGTAAGGGTGCTAAGCCCATTTGAAAGTGGCTAAAAAAGTCGGTTTTTATTTAATAAATAATTATTAACATTTTAGTATTCAATTTTTCGTCCACAAACCGTGAAAGTTTACCTTCAAATTAATTTTTCTCGAAAACGGTTAGTCCTACAGTGTTACAACAAGTACCTTTTTATGTATTTTGACCTGAGGAATCATATACCAAAAATAAAATTACAAAAAAGTTACACAGAAAAAAGTTTGGGTCAAAAAAATGATAAGGCCCCCTCGTTTCGCACGCCTCAGGTTAAAATAAGTATATGAAAATAACATGGGCCTTATTAAGATTAGTTCAAGCGCAAGACCTCGTTGCTATATATTAAAGGGTTCCTGAGTTATTAAATAAAAACAGGATTTTCAGCCACTTACGACGCATTTATAGTAATGTTTATAGTAACTTTTTGTCATATTTTCTGATATAGAATCACCCCTTAAAATTTCGGACCCTATTTCAAATACACCGGACCCGTTCAAATACAGGGTGTCCCATTAACTTTCCTACAGTTATTATCTTGAAAACTGTAAGAGATATCAAAAATCTAAAAAGTAGGTCAATTAGATATTTTTAGTAAGCTTTCTATTTATCTAATCGGTAAGGTTCTAAATCTTACCCCCTAACCTCCAGCAACCCCAACTTTACAATCTAAATAGCAATATGGGTCATGTGATGCATTATTTGAAAGGTATTTTTATTTTGATTAAAATTCATTTTTAATTTTTAAAATCGGATAAGCCGTTCTGGAGATATCCATTAAAATAATTTCAAAAAATTAAAAAAAGTACAATTGAAAAAAATCTTATATTTAAAAAATAAAAGTATCTTAATTGTGTTTGCCAAATTCTAACATTCACTAAATCCATATAACATAAAATGCTCGAAATGACCACCATTTTCAACTATGCAATGTTCAAATCGTGACATTAAATTGGTAAATTTTAGTGCAGATTCGGTTTCAGCGCTCCTAAATACGTATAAGTAGCATAGTTTGCTCGTTTCAATCCTTAATAAATCTTTTATCAAAAATTAGGTCAATTTTAGCAATTTTTGAGGTTATGTCAAAATTCTTGGGTGATGGACCAATTCTGACCCCGGATTTGGATTCAGCGGAAGAAATACATATGAGAGATATGTGGTTATTAAAGTACAGACCACTTTTTTATTTTGTGTGCCTGTGTTATTATTATTTAAATGTGGAGTGGTTAAATTAATACCATGAGGGGGAGCGCCGTATTGCTGCTATCACGTTTCTACCTCATGGTATTACTTCCGTCATGTTTCTAGGGGAATAACTTCTTGGCCACCAAGCTCTCCTGACCTAACGCCACTAGATTTTTTATGAGTAAGTAATAGTTTACTAAACATAACCAACTGACCTAGATGACTTAAGACCCGCATTAGTAATGCTTGTGGGACCATTAATCCGGATATAGTACCTATATGCAGCTTGCAGAAGAAAATTAATGTCACGATTTGAACAGTCCATAGTTAAAAATGGTGGTCATTTCGAGCATTTTATGTCATATGGATGTAGTGAATGTTAGAATTTGGCCAATAACACTTAAATTACCTTATTTTTCAAATATAAGATTTTTTTAATGTTACTTTTTTTAATTTCTTGCAAGTTTTTGAATGGATACCTCCGGAACGGCTTATCCGATAAAAATACCTTTCAAATAATGCATCACGTGACCCATATTACTATTTGAGATTTTAAAGTTGGGGTTGCTGGGGATTAAGAGGTGAGTTTTAGAACCTTACCGATTACATAAATAGAAAGCCTACTAAAAATATCTAATTGACCTACTTTTTAGATTTTTGATATCTCTTACAGTTTTCAAGATAATGACTGTAGGAAAGTTAGTGGGACTTCCTGTATATACGGATACGGATTAAGACATTGAATCCGTTCTTTCTGCAAATACAGATCGAATTGCTTTTTACTAACGTTTGAAGCAAAAAATAAATATAAGATGATATATAAAGAAAATTATTAAAAGGAAATTGTATACACATTATGCGATTTTCAATGAATAGGACGCTCTATCGAGCTTCTTTATAAAGAAAGTCTATATACCACGGACTCGCCACCTTTTTATGCTATATGGACGGTTTTATGCAAAATTTTGCAAAAACCCATAATATGGGTTATTAGATATTATGTAATAATATGTGGGTTAGACGATTTTTGCATAACACCACCTATTTAACACGTTGACTGTCCCCATTAGGATATTTTTTCCATCCCCAGGCGTCCAACCGTTTTTTAATTTTTTTTTATCTTAACCTCCCCTATGAGTCAAATATGATTCTACTATAAAACATAAAAATACTCTATACTTTAGCTAGACGTCTACTTTAAAGAAATTACCTAGGCCACAGCGTTCAAAAATAAAACTAATGTCAACGGGTATGGCAATGAATCACATATGCATGGGACTGTCAACGTGGTAACATGAAGGTCCCAACATATGTTGAGACCTTCCAATTTAACAAATAGTTTAAGCCTGTTTTTGCAAATTTTCAATTATCCGATTTTTTTTATCCGTTTAATCTGCAATTTCTTATTCAGAATGTATCTATTTCAATCTGCAATTGCGGATTCAATATCCAACTGTATTAACGGATTAAACGCATTGATTTTTTTTCTGTCGGTTGATTCTTTTTTTTTATAGGGGATCGCCACATATGACTTTAGTATAGGGTCACAGATATTAAACTTTTATCTTTTCAGGAATTAATAATCCTAAGAATATTATTTTTTGTATTAATGCTGATATCTAATGCTGGCGTATGGACCTTATTTGTAAAAGCGCTCCAGTACTCAAATTCATCTTTAACGGCAACTGTTACCAGTTCTGCCTCTAATTATATATTATCGGTAATTATTTTTTTTTGTAATAATAATAATAATAATAATTTAGGTATATCTATTTTATAAAAAGGAAACTCGTCCAAAGCCGACGCGTTTCGAAATAACGTCAAATAATTATTTAAGGTTCCATCATCGAAACAGATCTAATTGACTCCAAGAAAAAATATATTGTATATGATAGGTACCATGGTCAGAAAGAGATTATCGAGGAAATTATATTGATTATTTTTATAGGACTGTATTGAAAGATTTTAGATTTTAAATGAAAACTTTATTTAGCCTTTTCAACTTTTTAACGAAACGCATAAGCTTTGAATTATTTTTTTTTGTAGGATATAATCGAAATATTTTTTTTTCTAATCAATCCAATAACGCATTATTTTAAATATTTACATTTTTTCAACTAGTTTAGAAGCTTATGCCGAGAAAATATGTTCTTAGTCTTGGGTTATAGTATATAATATAAAATATATTTATTTATTAAATCCAAAATATGAAATCTCTACATCCTTTAATAACGAGAGAAACAGGGTATGAAGTGTATAAATTTTGGTCAATTTGCTTGACGTATTTTATGGAGAAAATATGTTTTAGCCTTGGTTTATAGTTGTTGGTCTATCTATTCTGTATCAGTTGATACATATTAACTAACCACTTCATTTTATAGGTCCTTTAGGTATGTATCTAAGGGGTCGTCCATAAAATACGTCACGCAAATTGACCAAAATTCATACACTTCCCCCAATAGGGGGGTGTTAGGGGGGTAGCCAAAATATAAAATCTCTACGCGAGAAACGGGGTATGAAGTGTATGAATTTTGGTCAATTTGTGTGACGTATATTATGCACGACCCCTTAGATACATACATACCTAAAGAACCTATAAAATGAAGTGGTTAGTTAATAAGTATCAACTGATACAGAATAGATAGACCAGTAACTATAAACCAAGGCTAAGAACATATTTTCTCCATAAAATACGTCAAGCAAATTGACCAAAATTTATACACTTCATACCCTGTTTCTCTCGTTATTAAAGGATGTAGAGATTTCATATTTTGGATTTAATAAATAAATATAAAAAAAACGCATTCTTTAATTTATACAAACGGTATACATTGTCAATCCCAACATTTTAGTAAATATTTTTAAATATTTTCAATATTTCATAAAATTAATATATAGGGGTTTTGGGGATCGACGAATCCGAATCTGATAATAAAATTGTTCTAATTTCCCTCTCTGAGGGGCGGGGGATAGTTTTCGTTAAAATTGGTATATTGGGGTTTTTGAGGTTGCTGAAAGTGAATCTGATAATAAAAAAATTATATCTTTACCCCCTGAGAGGCGGGGGGTGGTTTTCGTAAAAATTGGTATATTGGGGTTTTTGAGGTTGCTGAAAGTGAATCTGATAATAAAAAAATTATATCTTTACCCCCTGAGAGGCGGGGGGTGGTTTT
Source organism: Brachypterus glaber (assembly GCA_958510825.1). Taxonomy (NCBI): domain Eukaryota; kingdom Metazoa; phylum Arthropoda; class Insecta; order Coleoptera; family Kateretidae; genus Brachypterus; species Brachypterus glaber. Next base: position 60,669,522 of record OY294045.1, on the reverse strand, counting down.
CGTAAAAATTGGTATATTGGGGTTTTTGAGGTTGATGAAAGTGAATCTGATAATAAAAAAATCTAAATCCACCCCCTGAGGGGTGGGGGTAGTTTTCTTGAAAATAGATATATTAGGGTTTTTGAGGTCGCTAAAACTGAATCTTAAAATATTTTTTTTCTAAATTCATCCCCTGAGGGGCGGGGGTAGTTTTCGTTTTTCATTGATACATATATTCGGGTTTTTAAGTCTGCAGAAAGTGAATCTGATAATAAAAAACCCATTTCACGCGCGGAGGTGAAAAATGGGAAAGCTCTTTTACTGGGTAGTGTATTTTTTCTCGTAATTATTAGAGCACTAGATAGGCAGGTTTGGTAGGGTAGGTGGGTAGTTTGAGTGGTTCCGCAGTGTAGTGTGTAAACTACCTACCTACCCTAACAAACCTGTTTATCCAGTGCTCTAGTAATTATCATTTTTCTATTTTGTGACTCTTATAAGCTCATAATCACACGCATTTTGCGTGTTCTTATAGGCCCATAAGAGGTCTCCACTTTTTTTCTGTTGGGTTGGCTTTTTACATACAAAAGCCTATCTCTTGACGTTTTGCGTGCAAATGTCAATGTCGATTTAAAGTTTAATTTTTTACAAAATTATGTGTTTGGGTTATTTTTTACCGTGTTAAAATTGTGGACTGGTTAATTGCAGTGAAAAAAGAAGAGATGACTGTAAAATATATCAAAATATTTGTTCTTAGAATTTTAAACATAGTGTAAAATTTAATGCCAACACAAAACAAAAATCCGTAAATCAGTCGTCAATTTAAATGTAAGTTTTTTAAATTTTAGAGCAAAATAGAAAAAATTGCATAAAGCACTCGTTTCATAACACGTTTTTAGAGCACTAGTACTTTAGAAAACTCGCCGCAAGCGGCTCGTTTTCTAAACTTGTACTCGTGTGCTAAAAACGTATGTTATGAAACTAGTACTTTAATATACTATAAGTTAAAAATTATACACTTTACAAATGTGAAGTTAATCAAGTCAAGACTTAATTAACTTAACATTGGAATCAATCATTTGGTTTTATTATTTTTACCGATTTTTTAACAAAAATGTAATTAGCAATTTACCTGGGCAAAGTTGTCAGGTTTTACGGTACCGTAATAATAAAACGGTACCTATGGTCTTTTTCGTCAAGCAAGATAGTAAATTAAAAATCGCACAGTAAATATTTTTAAAACAGATTCGAATATTGGATGTGCGAACATACTGCGTAGTTTATTTAATAAAACATAACTATGTTCTATACACAAACATATACTATTCAAAACTGTAAAAATATTTACTGTGCGATTTTTAATTTACTATCTTGCTTGAAGAAACAGACCATAGTTATAACTATGGTAGTTGTGTAAACATAGTCATGACTAATCTTCCCTTTTTGAATATTTAATTTTAATTCCTTCTTAAGTCATTGTGAATTTAATTTAATTTAATTTTATAGGCAATATCAGGATTTCTAATTTTTGGAGAAGTAACTTCTTTAATATGGTGGTCTGGGATGTCCTGTATCATATTGGGTCTTTTATTAATATTAAAAGACGAAACTAACAGTATTAAAACTAAAGATTTATAAAATGCAATACATTTATTTAAGTAATCAATATGTACAAAAGTGTAAAAATTAATTTTATAAAAAAAATGAAAAATGCATTTTGTTTCTTTCTTTCGTACTTACTAATATTTATTTTTAAGTCTTTAAATATTTTTTTGTTCTCTATTAAATATAGAATGTTTTTCTCGCTTTTAAGAACACTTTAAAGTAATAATTCAGATTCTAATAGGCCAACGTTTCGCCCCTTGTTGTTGGGGCTTCTTCAGGGCTTCTTTAATAAAAATAAAATACCAATATAATTGATATGGAGTATAGACTAAAAAAAAATTAAATAAAATAACGACATAAAAGTCTTGATTTATTTATGAAGATCAAATCATATGTAAAATTCTGGTTATACAAATAATTATTTTAGGTAGACAAAACAGAAATGAAATAATCATTTTATTTTATAATTTTGATCAAAAATTAAAAATCCCCGTGTTTATATACAGTACTGGCCAAAATTATAGCAACAAAATTAACTTTTCATTGCATTGTTGTTTAATTTTTATATGGGCCAGTTTAAAAAAAAAACGTACGCTACTGGTAGAATTTCTAATATGTGTAATAATATAAAAACCTACAAAGAATTAATAAGAACTGTATAAAATCGTTTTTGTTAAGCTAAATGTTATATTACTTTGTTTGGACCTGGCCAAAAATATAGCAACAGTTCAGTTTTTCATGCCAAAAAGAACGTTTGTGATAATTTTTCTTTGTAGTTTTTAATTCCAGTGATCTCAGACACCGTATTATTTCACAGTACCGATCAGGCGCAAGACAATCTAAAATCGCCAAAAACTTTTCACTGGATAGGTGAATAGTATCTTGATTAATAAAGAGGTATGAAACCACCGGGCCCTTAGTGGCTATAAAAAATACAGGACGACCTCGAAAAAGCTCAGTTCAAACTGAAAGAATAATTGTGAGATAAAAGGAGTTCTAGAAGAATCTGGTACTGGCGAAACCAGTTCGAGGTCAATAAGGCGACGCCTGTTCGAAAACCAGTTATTTGGACGTAGGCCTGCAAAGAAACCTCTGTTGTCCAAAAAGAATATAAAGGCCCGATTGACATTTGCCACAGAACATCAACACTGGAGGTGGAACAATGGCGTAGAGTAATTTTTAGTGATGAATCGAAATTCAATTTATTCCGAAGTGATGGTTCTGGTTACGTTTGGCATCCCAAAGGCAAAAGACTCGACCTCCATTACACCTGTCTAACAGTAAAACATGGAGTAGGGTCTGTTATGGTTTGGGGATGTTTCTCTGGATATGGATGGGCCCACTACACAGAATTGAGGGTGTTATGGATCGATTTAGAGATAGATAACGTTCTTTATTGTACATTTTTTTATATACATTTCATTAAACCTATAGGCGGTTATATCTTTAATAACTTTTAAACAAAATAAAATATACAATTGGCCATCGATTTATTTATTTAAATATACTCAAAGATAAGATGACTCCCTACGCGGAAGAAGTCCTTCCTCTGCGACATAAATTTCAGCAGGATAACGATCCCAAACACTCTTCAAGAATTGTAATGGAATGTCTTCAACTGGAAAAAAATCAATGTTATCAACTGGTCTGCCCAATCACCCGATGTTAATCCCATAGAAACCCTCTGGGATGATGTAGATCACTTTATTAGAGACAGAAGTTACTCGAATTTGAAGACCTTTTTGAAGCTTTGCAGGAAGTGTAGATTAACATTGATGATCAACTAGTGAATAATTTAATTTCATCTATGCCTAGAAGGTGTGCAGTAGTTATTAGGTCCAAGGGTTACCATACCAGGTACTAAATAAAATTAGTCATAACAAATATTTTTTTTGCACGACCAAGACTAAAACCTAATTTTACGCTTTCATTTTCGAGACTAAATTTGCCGTTTTTCTCCCTAGGGAATAAAAATCACGGCAACCTTGATAATATTAAAATATTATACTTACTATGTGCTTTGCTGGTTCAAAAATTAGGTTTGGTGGTGTTTTGTAATAAATTAGCGATTCAAACCAATTTATTTGATTTAAACAAAGAAAACCTTTAAAAATAACATTGTTATAACAATTTATACATAACTTAAAATTTATCATCTTCGTCCATTTTTTTGACGTTTGTGTAAACCATATTAAAAAACAATTAAAATCGCGATAGCCATGAAACTGACTTTTCGCAATTTACAGGCATCTTGATTAAATTACGAAAATAAAACAACCGATTTTAGACGCGTGGTTTTTAATTTTAATTTTATCTACCTACCTAAATTATGTTTGGTCCTGCAAAAAATAGGGTATATACCTCAGGACTAAACTTGGCTGTTTTAGTCCCTTGCATTTCTATTTCCCTCGCTTGCTACGCTCGTTCATGAAACACTAATGCAGCGGGACTAAAACAGCCAGTTTAGTCCCTTGGTATATAAATAACTATTATTAATAAATAATACATTAAATTTGCAGTTTTTGATTTTGTTGCTATAATTTTGGCCATCACATTTTACTTCATTTATCCTGCTTCTATTACTGTGTAGCTTTAGATTGAAAGCAATTTTGAAAAAAATATTATCTGAATAGATTATCTTAAAATAAAAAATGATTATCCTTCATTCAACATATTTTTTTTTTCGGGAAAAATATGTTTGTTGTTATAATTTTGGCCACTACTGTACATATATAATTTTATTATAAAATATAATTTAGATATTTACATAATACACAATTTTCCTATATTCTGCTAATTTATAATCCTAATCTAATCAGTATTAATTTTAATTATTATTAAATAATTACAAATTCACATTATATTAATAACGAGATTAATAACAAGTCAAATAACATCAAGTCAAAGTTCCAACTTCACCTTTTTAATGTTAGATACAGCAACTTCTTGTCTGTTTTTCCAGGACAAAATACGGCTGCCAACAAAATATAATAATATAATTTAAAAGAATTTTCCGTGAGGAAAGTGATATTGACCCGTGCAATAGGAACGTGTTCCAAACCTATTAATAAATCAACATATATCAAAGTTCATTCTTCACGTTTTCAATGTTGGGCACATCAACTTCTTGCCTTTTGATCCAGCATAAAATATTGACCCACGCAAAGGAACATGTGCCAATGTAGGTCACTCTAAAAATTGGGGGGACGAACATGAAGTTCACCGCTTGGACTGGCAACCAAAACATACAACTTGATTTGAAAGTTGGCACAATTTTTTGCCTTAGTTCTTCGAATATGTCTTTTTTGTTTTCCATGTAACTCATTGCTGAAAAATATTAAAAAGTTAATTAGGAAAAAACTCTGCAAAACTACCTTATTTTTACAAAAAAAATTTTCCCAGCCGAGAACTTTGAGACCCATGTTCTAAACAGGCGTGGTAATAGGGGGTACCCCCTTGGCCCATAATGTAGTCAAAATTTGTATAGGTAATTTTTAGTAGTCCAGTCAAATAACGAGGACTGAAATTACAATAAATATACACGGGCTGACATTTTAAAGGGTAGTAGTGGATGGTAACAGAACACTCCTGTTAGTTTTTCACCGGGTGATTTGCGTAAGGGGTGTCCGCTATCTTGAATTTTAGGGGTGGGTTCGACTCGGTTATCTCGCTAAATATGCATCTTACATAAAAATTCATATGACCAATTTTGTTAAGGAGAAAATTTCCAACTATTTTTGTTTGGATCGTTTTTAATATATTAATAACAACTGAGTTATAAATATTAAGTTGTCAGATTACAACTTTTTCATTTATTTCAGAGAATATTTAGGGTTTGAGGTTGGGAAAAAATTAAAATTTAAAATGGCGCATCCAATATGGCGTCAAAATTTTAGAATTTGCGCGATCTATATTAAATCAGTCATTTTAATCTTCAATTTTTAACATCGGATTTGGTTTCAACAACCTTAAAAATACTTAATCACTAATTTTCGGAAAACAATATTGAAAATTTCGACGCCATATTGGATGCGCCATTTTAAATTTCAAAAACCCTAAATATTTTCCTCTGAAATAAATGAAAAAATTGTAATCCGACAATTTAACCTCTCAGCACTCAATTGTTATGCCTCAAATCAAATTTGTAGCAGTAGGTTATGAAAATACAAGTATTAACAAGTTCTTAAAAAAAAAATACGGAGATCGATTCAAAATTGACCGTCTTCTGGAATTTTGGAATAAAAAACCTCGAAAATTTCCACTGTGCGGCGTTAGAGATTTCTTGCATTTATCTGATATTTTCATTAATAAAACTGTTTATAAATTTTAAAAAAGATCGCCTGTGGCACTAGATTTTTCTTACGTTTTTCTAGAACTTTTTGAGCGAAATTCGTAAAAATTTTCGCCTGCGGCGCTAGAGTTTCTTGTATTTTTGAGAGATTTTAAATTTAATTTTAATTTTAAAGACTGGTTTAAAATTAAAATAAACCATCGTAGAACTGCATTTGGCCTTTTTTAGCTATTTTTTATGTAAGATTGTAAAACTTACGCGTGGATTTCGTAAAAAAATTCGCCTGCGGCGCTAGAGCTTTCTTGAGTTTTTGTGAAATTTAGAAATAATGAAACTGTTTAAAAATTAACAGTTTGTAATTTTTTTTTGCCTGTGGCGGCACTAGGGTTTTTTAAGACTGTAGAACTTATGCGTAAATTTTTTTTTTCTTTTTTCTTTCTTGAATTTTTCTGAAAATTTCATTAATAAAACTGTTTAAAAATTAAAAAAAAAATCGCCTGTGGAAATAGAGTTTTCTTACATTTTTGTAGAAGAGTAGAATTTGTAAAAATCTTCGCCTGCGGCGCTAGAGCTTTTTACGTTTTTTCTTAATTTAAGAATATAAAATTTTAGTTTTTGGATTTTACCCCCCCCCCCAGGACCATTTCCTGGATCCGCCACTGCAGTTATAATACGTTTTTTATCACAATTTTCAATTGTCGTTGATACCATTCTTTTTTAGTCACCACAAATTTTAGTTTTGCCCTTCCCCTCCCCTGGCAAAATCTGAAATGACGCCCCTGAACGCCGAAAGGTATTGTGGCGCACACAACATATTTTTTTACTTACACACGAAAAATACAACCAACAGTGTCGGAGTAAAAGAAAATTGATCAACTACAATTTTTTTGGCCACTATATTCAAACTTGTGCCTACCAATTTTTGATCCAGGAATTTGTACCTAAAAATTTAGATAAAAATATATGTTTGATAGAATCCTTGCAAAAAATCACGTTTAGAAACTTATAAAAACTAACACAGTTTGTGTACGAGGTCTAATCGATTTTTATGTCACATTAGAGAAAAAAGTAACTATAAAGTATTTGTTACCGCTCTTTTGCAGCCAGCTTGGCCGCAATTTTACTGCGAAAGGGCGGTAAGAGATACTTTATAGCTACTGTGTTACTTGGGATATTTAGTACGAATTTCGTATACGAAAATTCTTAAAGAAACTGTTAGAAAACGTATACGAAATTTCGAAAACTGCATAGAAATATATACGATTTTATACGAAATGTTATATGACATTCCAGCTAAAAAGAACGTATACGTACAATTTGTTTGCGTTTCTAGACGTCATTTTTTACAGGGATGGATCTAAAAATTAAATTAATCTACCATACAGCCAGAAGCGGACCAGCCAGAGAGGTACCATATATTCCAAATCTTTTTAATGTTTCCACATCATATGGTTCGGGTGTCTCAATCTAAAAATAATAATGAACTTTTTATAGTCCAGTCAAATAATAAATGTAAATTGCAGTAAATGTACTCGGGCTGATATTTTAAAGGGTAGGACAGGATGGTAACAGAACACCCCTGTTAGTTTTTTACCGGGTGATTTGCTGTCTTGAATTTTAGGGGTGAGTGCGGTTATCTCGCTAAATATGCATCTTACGATAAAAATGCATATAACTAATTTTGTTAAGGAGGAAATTTCGAAGAATCTTTGTTTGGACCATTTCTTTAATATATTAATAATAATCGAGTTATTTTAGCCATGTTGGAGGTTTTATCCATTTTTCAGCCAATATATTCACCGGACAATAAAAGTGCTTATGAGAGAACTTGTAGCTCTCAAAATTCTCTATAAGTTTAATATATTATAAATTTTCATAGATGCTTTGGTACGGTTACAGAGGGCGCAACTAGATTTTCAGCGCTCATTGTTACCGTAACAAAATACTTATGAAAGTGCATAATTTATAAAACTTATAGAGAATTTCAAGAGCTACAAGTTTGCTTATCCTCCGATGAATAATTTGGCTGAAAAATCGAAAAAAACAAATTCACCCCCAACAAGAATTTCCAAACGACAACGCTTGTTTACCTTGACAACCAATAAAACGAATGAACTTATTTATTATTGACCGTTGTTGATCATATAATATATTATATTATTGAATATATTGTCATTATAATCAAAAATGTAAGACAACTACTTACTTTTTTTGAATAATTTGTCAAACTGACAGCTATGTCAACATAATTTTTAAACTATAATTTTAAATGATATTTGGAGTTAGTAAAAGCTATAGCTTTAGGTAGTAGAAAAAATATATGAACCACGTATGCGACTGTCTTTAGTGTTTTCGACTGATTTTATACCTCGACTCGACTTAGCAAAAAAAAAAATTAGATCTAGGTCCTTAAAACATCAAAATCCCTAAAATATCAACAGCGACGTAAAAAAAATAACTACATGTCTTTCGATATATAAGTATCCAGAAGTCTACTTACCATAACCTTTTTTGTTAATGTTTGTTGCGAAAACTCTGCTCCAACACATAGTGTCCCATATATTACACAATTCGAAACAATTGGATATTTATTTAACGCTGTTTTAAATAGAGTTTTTAAGTTATTCATTCTACAAAATGATTTATTAAGTTTCATTAAACCTACATGACCAGTGCTGGTATAAATATGCAGTTCTACAAGATTTTAATATTTTGAAAATGTTAAATACCTTTTTAATGTTTTGGTTAAAATTTAAACAATATATGACACAAAATGTGTCATTTAATATCGTCATGTTACTTTGTCAACCACGTGTCTCCAAACAATTGATTTTGAGTTCATTGAACTAATGAGCTCTGTAAATAATGACTAACTTATAAGTTCAGTCATCATTTACAGAGTTAATTACGAACCGAAAAATTAAGTTTGTCTAAATACAAATTTCAATATAATATAATAAATTGGAGTCTCTATAAGTTAACATGATTGCAATCATCATGTATAGACATTTTATCAAAAAATATATATCTGTGTTGCTTTTAATAAACTTTATTATAGGTAAATTACAAAATTTACGTATAATAAACTTAATAAGCGGACATTACTTTTAAGTTATCATGTAAGAGTTAATTATAATCAACTCTATATCACTATAGTGCAAGAAAAATCGTTTTACGAGGTTGAGAAAGTAACACGACGCACACAGGTAAAAAATCCCGAAAAAAACGAAAAAAAAATCATGAAGCGTTTAATGTTAAATATTTATAAACCTTATAGTATCCTCTAAATGATATTAATACATTTTTTCAAAAATGTTGCGACCTTGCGGAAAAGAATAAATTTAAGTGGCACATTGCATATACCATATCTTACACTTAATTTTCTTTATGGCTGTATTTTTTAAATTTTAATATATAGCACACATATTGGTTATCAAATCATAAAAAGGTATTTACTCCATGTCCGGACGCGTCAGGTAAAAAAATTGAAATTTTTTGAAATAATTAAAATTTGATTTATTTTGTATATTTTTAGGTTTAAAACAATGAAATAAACCTAAAAAATAGAAAACTAGCAAAATATTCAAATTTTTTATTTATTTATTTTTTTAAATGGCGTGTTTTTTATTTTAGTTTTTTAACAGCCTAATTTGAAGTTGAAAAAAAAACTTTCTTGGTCAATTATGTAACTTTTTATACTGAATTTGAATCTGAATAAAAAACACCCCCATTGCATTTAAAATTTTTAAGTTAACCCCTCTACCGTCTAAGGTCATGGATAAAAAAAATCTGCTTTGATAAAAAGGCGTCCTTCTTGATATTGAAGCTTAGTACCAAACTTCAAAAACCTATCTGTTACGGTTTCTGAGATATCGACTTGTAACCGTTTAAATGGCCCACCCGGTATGCACTGTGCCACTTAAATTTTATTGTTTACGCAAGGTCGTAAACATTTTCAAAAAGATGTATTCAAATAATTTAGAGGACACTAAGGTTTAAAATATTCAACATTCGACGCTTCATGATTTTTTTCCGTTTTTTTTTTTGAGATTTATTACCTGTGTGCGACAGTACATTATAAACGGTGATCCATATAAACACATTTAGTTGATTTTTTTAAATTCATCACGAAGGGAAAACCGCTGACATAATTGTGTACACCTTTAGGAGGAAATCTTTGAAAATTACCTCGAGTTTCTAAGATTTCCTCCGAAAAGGAGGAAATCTTTAAATATTTCCTTCAGATTACCTCGTAACCTTCAAAGATTTCCTCCAGATTACCTTCAATTTGTACACCTAAATTCCTTTGCCGGTTACCCCTCGGTATCACCCGTCGTATCACCCTATATATTTTTAAATATACTAAAATATACTAAAATATACTGGAATCTATAGAGATTTTTACCCTGATAAGCTAACTATTATACTAGTTTGATCGGATGGATGCATCCGATCCATGGATGTTCAATGGATATATAGCACAGCTCACTCTGTGAGTTTTTTACGTTCTATTAATAAATGCTTTGTGAATAATAATTTAGATATTTCCTGTATATGAGATAATACAGACTATCAAGTTTTTTCATATTAATTTTTTATACCATTGCGCACATATTTTGTAGCTTTAAACCATAATTATAACCAAAGATATATAAATTTTATAACTTTGTAGAACTGTAATAATTATAAACTATTAAAAACATGCCAAGAGGGTAATTTCTACTTACTTGCTAGATAGAATTACTTAGTAAACACGCCACATGCACTGCTATAACTAGTTTGACCAGATATTTACTAAATATTGTTTAGGTACACTATCTGTTTATTTATTTACGAAATTTTATCTAATCTCTAATTAAAAATGTTAACAGTAAAGATTATACATTTTAATGTCTAACGTCCATATTTAGACTATATTAAATAATAAATGTTGTTATAGTCGTCTGTCATATTGGAATAAATTAAATTCAATTGTTGAAGAGTTTAGTTCTAAAGTGAAGTTCATATTTTAAACTGAAAAGTAAAAAGTTCACGATGTGACCTAGATTGTAAATTGTAAATTTTTACAAAAAAAATGTTGACAATTTTTTTGACAAAAAAAAATAACCGAGGGGCTGACCGCGAGGAAATCTTTTGTACAAGCCAAAGGAACTCCGAGGAACTCTTTGCAAAAAGGAGGAACTCTTTGCAAAAAGGAACTCTTTTGTACAAATTTCAGACGAGGTCAGAAACCATTATTCTTTATTACCCATGTGGATTAACGTTTTTATTTTTAAACTAGATGAGCCGTTACAAACACCTTATCAAAACATCCTACCTTTGGGCGCCAATTTTTTTTTTTGAAAGGCCGCCAAGTTTGGTAGAAACCGTCAGGGACAAAGCTTTTTTTTTCCTGAAGGTATTTATTTTTGTTTTGAAGGGGCACTAAGTTTGGTAGAAACCGTCAGGGACAAGGCCAATTTTTGTTTTGAAGGAGCGCTAAGTTTGGTAGAAACCGTCAGGGACAAAGCTTTTTTTCCTGAAAGTAATTTTGGGGCGCCAATGTTTGTTCTGAAGAGGCGCCAAGTTGTGGTTGAAACTGTCAGAGACAAAGCTTTTTTTCATGAAGGTAATTTTTTTGGGCGCTAGGTAGGGGCGCCAAGTTTGGTTGAAACCGTCAGGGACTAAGCTTTTTTTTGAGGGTGCCTTATTGACAGTAGTGCTTACACAGCGGTAATTTCTACGGCTTATTTGCCAAAAATTACCCCTTCCAGAGAGGAACTCTTAAGGAACACAGGAGGAACTCCCAAGGAACTCCGAGGAACTCTTTGCAAAAATGAATTTTTTTGTACAAATTTCAGACGCGGTCAGCCCCTCGAAAATAACCCAAAGAAATTTTGACCAAGAAAAATTTTTACCAAAAAAGATTTGACCAAAAGAATTTCTGAAAAAAAAAATAGATGAAACAAAAAAATACAGTGCGTGTCAAAAGTCTACCACCCAACTTGAAATTTAGAACACGTAAATAACATAACCCAAATATTTTTTTGGTATATATTTGATTGAGATATTTGATGTTTAAGGGCTTAATGGAGGCAGGGGGCAGGGTTTTTTAATTGAAAAGGGGGTCCTCTAATACATTATATTAAAGCTTATAAAATTATTTGTTCGACTATATATTTTTTTCCTAAAAAAATCAAACAATGTTTGTCTAATGATAAATTTTATAATACAAAAAAAGGAAATTATATTTAAACTAATTTTAAATGAAATAAATGATAATTTAAAAAAAAAACCTAAGAAAATAGCGGTTTACAACAGAAAAATTAAAAACTAAACACCTTAAAAAATTAAAAATTATATGATTAACAAGGGAATTTTATAAGCTTTATAATGAATCATTATTAATGATGTATCGAACGACCTTCTTCCCAATTAAAAAATGTTTTCCCTCTCCCTCTGCTCCTGTGTCCCCTAAAAATATCAAATATACAAAATATACCAAAAAATTACACTAGGCAACAAATCCCAACTTTTTTTTGCCCTGATCTGAAAGTAAATTTCTTCTTAATAATTCGAGGGCGTAGAATCCGAAACTGTTATTAGAAAAATTCCAGCACCTCACATTTTTGAGATATGATCATATCTCAAAAATGTGAGGACTCGAGTCCAGGAAATAATGACGTATTTTTTCAAAATCTTTAAAAAATAGTAGGATTTTGAAAATTTTAGGCTATATTAAATAAAATACAAGGAATTTAAAAATTTATATGAAAAGAAACTACTGTTACAGTAAGTACGCGAAAAAAATAAATAAAAAGCTTAAAATTAAAGTGCACAGTTCACTTAATTGCATTTGTGGCGAAACTATCAAGTTTGTGTAAAAATTTCATAGGACTTAATTTGTAGCTTATAAAATTTTCTAGAAATACATATATATATATATATATATATATATATATATATATATATATATATATACAAATAATTTTTTATTTGGCTTAATTTATTCGTAAAAAGTTAATAAGGGAAAAAAATTAAATTAAAGCACGCAGTGTAAACTTCTTAAAACAACATTTATTTCGGATGGAATTGGTGCACTTTAGCAGTAAACTCCTCAGTTAAGCATACATTTGACGTCTTTATCAATTTAAAAATCAAATGAATAGAATTTAAAATATGTTTATTCATGGTTTAATATATTTTGTTTTTCTATTATAAATAGCTGACTTTTCAGCTATTATTTTAGTTGCATTTTTACACTTACATTCTATTAGGCAGAATTACCTTAAAACATCATTTTTACGCACAGAATAGTATATTATGACTCGACATTGTAAATGCAAAAAAACACATATTTTTAAATAAAGCAATTAATGTTATTTAATAATTTTATCAAATCAGTACTTAATTTTTTTTTTTGTTTAATTTTAGTACATATTTACAAATTATAATGCATAAATTGAAGGGTATGTCAGATTGTTGTGACAGATATCAGGTTTAAATATTTAACAATAGATACAGTTTTAATTTTTTGAACTAAATTGATAAAAAACTGGCCATATCTTAAGAAAAACTAATAAACTTTATGTAATTTTAACGTAAAACTTTAAGATGCATTAAATTATTGAATGTTTCATGGTAAAATATATATATATTTTTTTGTTAATTTTGCTAGTTTTCTTTACTTTTATAAAGAAGAGATGGCACTACATGTGCTCATTCTAACACTTGATACGGAATATTCATACCGTATCTAGAGCTAGAATGGATTCATTCTGTGTTTGAAAGGTGTGTATTTGCTTACATTCTAAAGCGGTCGTAGAAAAAAAATTACTTTTTAAATTAAATTAAAAAAATATAAAATGTAATAAATGCACTAACTTTTAAACTGTCTCGATTAAACTGAGTTTAAATTAAAAATGCTCGACCGTCAATTTAATCAATTATATCAAATTTTATAATTATGTTCGTACTTTTAAAGCGAAAAAGCTTTCTATAAGGGCAAAACTGTGTTTTACAATCCTCACATTTTGTAACTTCTTTGGTTAAAATGAAATGGGTTTCATAAAAGTTTTTCATTTCATAAGTTTCCGCAATATTAAAATTTGGTAAAAAACATATTTATGTAACCTTAAAACATTTCATGAACAATATACAGATAGTCAATCGATTTAGTATACAATTAAAGTAAAATTCGTATCCCCTACTGTGTGTAACACACCCCTGCATATTTTTTTACTTAACTGAATTAAAGGTCGCGAATGGCGTCCTAAACGCAGAACGATCACAGATAGCACAAAGTGATACTATTGACGTCCAATGGACGTATGTTCATGGACGGCTGTATGTCTATAGGATGCCCATTATTTCTCTATGGACGTCCCATGGACATCCGTTCAGAGTCCAGATGACACAACTGTGGACATCCATAAGGTGTTCGTCCAAACCATCCATCCAGCATCCATAGGACTTGCTTTTTTGCTTACTTACCTGGTTTTTGCGACTGTGAAAAACTGTTATTTAACTTGCAATGTTTGTTTGTTTTTTTTATTATTATTATTATTATTATTATTTATTAAGCAAAATATTACAAAGTCATGGGGAGTCCCAAATAAGCTTTAAGCTTGTGCTAGGGACTCCCCATTAATTTAGGCCTACAAAATTATTCAAAATTTTAAATATTATGTTTCTGACAGTAAATTTTAAATTTTCTTCTTTTTTCTTTAATTCTTAATAAATCTTTATGTTTCCCATATTATCTATCTTCTTATTAAGCAACTGCACCCATTTTCTTTATTTATTGTTCTTTTATTCATTAAAAAACTTTACAGAAAAATTTTGATGAAAGAAATATTGACATTGACATTGATTATTTAGGGCAAATCTGCCAAAGGCTTTTTCGACCACTTAGAATATACTTAGTAAGCTAAAATTTGGTACAAATGCTCGTCTGACAATATAATTTTATATAAAACTTACCCCACAAACCCCCACCCCTAAAATTAAAAAAATCCATTTATTACCCACGAGGTAATTTAAAACTAAAATTAGGTTACATACTCATCCAGTGATAATCAAATTTTAAAATAAATTTTACATCCCCCTTATCTTCCCATCACCCCCCATACGCGTATAAGGCTAAGTTTACCCTCTCTGTGTTTCACCCACTTAGAATAAACGTAGAATGCTGAAATTATATTATATTAAATTATACCGAATTATACTTCGAAGTGTACTAAACGGGATGGTCAGTGTAACGATATTAGTGGTTAAAGGCTCATTAAAAAATAAAAAATAAACATTTCTTTTTTATTTTAGGACATGTTTTAATAAATATAAATTTTATTAAAAATAAGAAATATCTTGTATTATAACATACAATTAAGTAACAAAATCTAAAATTTGATATTGTTTATAGGTAATAATAGGCAAAATATACCTTAATAAGGTAACATTATACAATTAAAAAATATAAGTAACAATTTAAATTGTTAATAATAATTATAATTTATTTACAGCTTTATGTTACTTTAAGCATGAAGCGCTTCATAAATTTTATTTGCAATAAACCCGCCTTTGAGAACGTTTTAGCTGGACCCATTAAGCTTAAGTATGGCTTGTCTGTCCATCTATAAAAAAACCTTTCACCTTTTTAGGACGTTTGTAGTTTTTGTCAAGTGAAATTTACTAAACCTTGATGCATAGGGTGCCAAAGGCGGTGAAAACATTTTTAATATTTTTTGTTGTAGAACTATAAGTTTCTGTGACATAGCGATTTAAAGATATTACCAACCGTCGTGAAATTTACTAAACATTGATGCAGGGTAGGGTGCCAAAGGCGGTGAAAACATTTTTAATATTTTTTGTTGTAGAACCTACCACTAGATACATTACAAATAGCAGCTGATGTGTACAGGTATTGTATCAGTATCAAAAGTATACCAATAATATTGAAAATATGCCTAGGACAACCAATCAAAAGTTATGTAGGCATTCAACTTGTTACTGCGATCTAATTGACCAAAAAAAATATAAATATATGCGAATAAAAGGGATGTATTTAATTTAATATGGACAGTTTTTTTTTTAATAATATTAAAGAATTTTAGTTACTTTAAAAGGTGGAAGAAGCATCATACATATGAGATAAACAAAAAAACACGTGGGCAAGTCCAGGTGTTTTTTGTTGTCGTGATTTGGCCATTTCTTCGAAATAAAAAGAGCCAACAAATAGAAAAATATAAGAATTGAAACTGGATGGAGATGGAGGTAAGAATTAGATATACTTATCTAATCCATGAAACATACTTAAATGTTTTTTTGGTACGGCGTTTTTTCTGCAATAAAATAAAGAAGCGCCCCACTAGTAAAGCATCTGCAAACTGACCTGGCGCGTGTCTACTAGATAGAGTGACTGCACTCTTTGTTTCTTGCCTCGCGGTTTTCAAGCGACAATAGTTATTTACGAGATTATTTATGATACAAGGGCGAAAAATACTGTTTTTGGGGTAATTAAGGACATTGCCAGCCAAGCTCGAGGAACGAGGTTGACAATCGTAATGGCCCTAAAAACAGTTTTCGTTCTTGTATCATCCACTGTTTTTTATTCGATTGTAATCATTTTAATAGTATAGAGGTCTCTACTTTTTTTTTCTGTTGGGTTGGTAACATACAAAAGCCTATCTCTTGACGTTTTGCGTGCAAATGTCGATGTCGATTTAAAGTTTAATTTTTTACAAAATGTTGTGTTTGGGTTATTTTTTACCGTGTTAAAATTGTGGACTAGTTAATTTCAGTGAAAAAAGAAGGGATGACTGTAAAATATATCAAAATATCATTTGTTCTTGGAATTTTAAACATAGTGTAAACTGTAATGCCAACCCAAAACAAATATCCCTAAATTAGTCATCAATTTAAATGTAATTTTTTTTAAATTTTAGAGCAAGAAAAAAAATTGTATAAAGCGTTTTTAGAGCACTAGTACTTTAGAAAACTCGCCTAGTACTAGTACTTTAATATACTATTTTTAACACATCAGTTTCAATATCAATAAACCAATCAATGTGGGCTATTTTACTTTTCGGCCCGGCCGGAAAATTAAACTTTTCGTCCAGATTAATTTTACAAAATGTGCCGTTTTTAGGTACAATCGAATAAAAAGTTATAAGTATTAATGATCACTCCAATTCTTTACCTAGGTATTTACATATGTATCAAATATAAATAAAATTGAATAACAATAAATTAATTTAAATATATACAATTTAACATTTTTTGTTCTTATTAGGTATTGTTATCAGGGGTGGATTGTCCCAACAGGCGATCGATCAATTGTCGATGGGCAGGCAGGGCTCAGCCTTGAGGGCCTATTCAAAAATATCAAAAAATTAACCATTACAACTTTTTTATTGGAATGGTTGCTAGACTTAAGCATTAGGAAGAACATAGAAAATTTTTGACTTGACTGATTAGGTACAAAAAAATTGTTTTTGTGAAATAATTCGCTTTCTGTTGCTCTTATATACAAAAAAAGCTGCTAACTATGCAAAATTTAATTTAATTCTCTAATAAACCATAAATTTGCCTTTTTATTGATAAAAATTTACGCGTATGCTGCGCAGGAAGTATTGGTTCTAAGGAAAAATATCTAAACAATTTAATATATCACTGGCCAACTGCAGCAAAAGCAAGTTATTAAACAAAAAAATATATGTTTTTTACCCTATTTGCATTTATCAGTAGAACTCGAAATGTTAATGCTTTTTCTTACCCCTAAATCTTTAAATACGACTTCAACGGAGGTCTTATGATACTACTGGCACACAGTGGGGCAAATTGAATTTCCAGAAGGACAAAATTCTAAAGTACTAACTTAAAATAATGTGTTGATAACAAAAAAAAATAGTTAAAAACATAAATTTATAGGCTTAAGCCTAATTAGGATTTAGCTAAGGAGATGAATTTTAAAATTTGTAAATTTTAATAAAAAAATCTAAAAAGAATAAGCCGATAGCCGGGATGGTCCATAAATGCCAAAATTCGCTATACTGGCGCCGCCATTTTGAATTTTGATAAAAAATACTTAATCTACGACCTAGAAAATCCCCAGATACCGATTTTGGTTCGAATAGGCCATAAATGACACAAATCGTCCGCTATGTTGTCGCCGCCATTTTAAAGTTTTCTATTTTGACCAAAATTTTTAGTCTACGACATAGAGAACCCCCAGCTACCGATTCTGGTTCGAATATGCGATTATTGACACAAATCTTCCGCCAACATGGCATATTCGAACCAAAATCGGTAGATTAATATACGACCCCAAAAACCCCCTGATACCGATTTCGGTTCGAATCGGCTAGAAACGACACAAGTCGCCTGCCATATTGGCGCCGCCATTTTGAATTGTTTAATTTTTACCAAAAAAGTCCAAACGAATTTGGACCGATGTGAAAGCATAACTTTAAAATTTACATTTTGATGCCTTATACATATAATAAAAGCGTGTAACAATAATATGCAACTTTATGCGGATAAATTTAATATGATTTCATATAGTTGGAAATAAGCTATCCGAGAGTTAAAAAATTATTACCGGAATCAACAGGAATCAAACTGTAGATCAAGCAAAATAAAATATTTTGATAAATTTGTCAAGCAAAATAAAAGTTAATATGAAAGTTAAAATAATTTAATTAAAAATAAAATAAAGCCAGCAATTTAAAGTAGTACATACCTTAATCTTAATCATGTATAGAACACAAAACTTAATATCAATTTTAAACATCCGTACTGTACCACTCAATGTAGGCAAAAAAACAGATTATTTCTTTACTTGCTTATATGCCAACATTAAGCTCTACAAAAATAAAAACATGCAATATCCAAGGGCTTTTCCCAGTCATTTTATTAAACTTTAAACAGTTTATTTTCAAGTAAAATTAAATAAAATAAATAAATAATAATACTTCTATCTATTTATTTAAAAGTTGGTTTTGGTATTTTGTATCTTGCTAGAATTGAAAAATTCACCACCGTGTGGCTATTATAAGCGGAATATCTAAAAATGATGGTGGTCTGCTCATAAAATTTTAGTGGTAGGGCACGGCTAGTTTTAAAAAGTTTCACCTAAAAGGTCTGGCACCTCCGATGTTTTTTCTGATTATGATTCTGTGGTGTATTTGATGCATTCTGTGTAAAAATTTAAAAAATCGTTAGACGGCTTTTTTTTTTGCAGCATCATCTTAAACTTAACACTTTTACCAAGGAAGAGGGATTCATAATTGACCTAATAAAAACAAACTTCCTTGTAGATTTTGAGCTGCTGAATCCATATCTGTTCTTAAAATTTTTGTTTTTTTGCGAAATATATTTTATATTCAGGAAGTTTAAATTTTGCCCTTTTTCGGCTCGTATATTTAAGTTTATATGTATAAAGATTAAAATGATCTAAGGTTTTATTTCAAATACGGAAAATCTGATTTTCCAAGTACAGTTGGATCCGAAAAAAAAACAAGATTGAAAATTTAGTTGCGTAAATTCAATAATTACAATACAAACAAAGCCGTTGTCATGTTGACAATATTTGTCAAAATTACTTATAATAATTATTAAGTAATTAGAAATGCGTTAAGAAATGTTAAGAAATCTCAAACTATTAGTATATTGGAGGCAGGATGTACGGAAGTGATTGTGGCTAGTGATCTGTATAGAGACCTTTTATTGTTACAAGGTTATTTAGTGTTTCGAAGAGTTGTGTTAAGATCATAGAAAAAAGAATAATGGTTAAGATTGAAGCAAAAATATATGGAGGAGAAAAGGGCGTGCAGACTCGGAAAGGAAGAAGATATCTAATGAAATACAGGATGAAAATTTACTTAATTATTTGAGAGAATACCATTTACAAGAAGCGGTGCATGCCTTAAACAATACAAATTTTCCTGGGTTAAAAACCATCGCCAGTCGCCGCATCGATAGTTCCAAGATTAAAAAAGCGAAAAAAACCTCCGGAAAAACTTTTTTTTAAACGAAAATCATAATTTTCATAAATTATATGGTTAGTAGAGTTAAAATTTTTATTTTTTCATAAGATTTACGAAATATTGTGTTTTAATTTTTGATTTGATTAAATATTCTAAATGTCTTTTCAGTTTATTATTTATTATTATTATTTTTTTAATATTCGACACTATTCGCATGCATTTTCTGTAATAAACTTTGAAAAAACTGACAATTAATTGTCAAATTAACCTAACCTATTTCTTAAAATCTTACTTAAACTATAAAATAATTAGTAAAATTGAAATTTTAGCATATTTAAATCTTGCGTTTTTGGTGGGTCCAACTGTACCTGCATTGACTTTAAATCAGGCAAAACATGAAAGTTACTGTATAGTTTACATGTAATGTCATTACAACAATATTGATAAAAAAAGTTATCAATCATGACATGTAACCTTCACAACTCTTGGCCCATTTTAACCCGATGCAGGTACTGAAATGAGATTTGCCGCATTTGAAATAAAACCTTAGATCATTTTAATGCTTATACATATAAACCTAAATATAAGACTCATTCATACAGGCCGAAAAAGTATCAAAACAATTTGCCATTCAAAAATTATGGACTCCCAAACTTGAGCAAAATTTTAACTTCCTGAATATAAAATATAATATTTCGCAAAAACTACACAACGTAAGTAAATTTTTATAACAGATATGGATTCAGCAGCTCAGAATCTATAAGGAAGCTTGTTTTTATTAGGTCAAAGATAAATCCCTGTTCCTTGGTAAAAGTATAAAACTTTAAGACAATGCTGCATAAAAGCCATCTAATGATTTTTTTTATTTTTACACAGAATACATAAAATACACCACAGAATCATAATCAGAAAAAACATCGGAGGTGCCAGACCTTTTAGGTGGAACTTTTTAAAACTAGCCGTGAGGGAATACTATGTACAATTGCGGCGATTGATAGAATTCTATAGTACATGCCTCTGCCAGTAGTGTCATCTCGTAATTTTGTTGTAAACTTTTAAATATGGCCGCCGCTAAAGTCGTATATCTAACCATTTCAACAGAAAAACCTTATACTGTTTTTATCAATGCAAAAATACCAGACTCCTGTACTACATATGTACATAGTACTATGCCAATGTGCTGATATACACGGTGGTTGTGGTCTTATGGCATTTTAAAGGGAATGATTCTACATCACAAAATATGAAAAACTAACAAGGGAACATATGTCCGTAAATAAGCCCAAAGGGAGAAATGCTCTTTGACATTGGACATGTTCAATGGGGAACAAAAAAAGCACCAATAAAATTTTAATGCTGCAGGGATATTCATTTAAAACTAACTAAAAAAGTATTCTTCACTGAGAACCTACATTTAATATTAAAGGAGTAATAGCCCCTAAAAAGTAAAATTTTTTGTGGCACAAAATTTTACTTCCTCTTAATTGCATTGTTTTTTAAAACGGTTGCGCCTACAGTTTTACACTATATGACATTTTGTATGTATTTTTACTGAAAGAATCTCTATTTTTACTAAAAATCCAAAAAAATACACATTAAACGTTTGGGGCAAAAACGTGTTAAGCTGCACACATTTTGTCCGTCAAGGCACGATTCTGAATAGATCCAAAAAAATACGTAAACATAAACTAATTACCTTATTAATACTAGTAAACATGCAAAACCTCGTCGCTCTATGTCAAAGGGTACCAGTGTTACTAATTAAAAACCATATTTTTAGAACATTTTTAAAGGGTAGTAACTCCCTTAGGGTTCGTTTCCGGACCTATGATCCTATGCTGGGTTTTCATATTTTGTGATATAGAATCTTCCCCTTTAATATATGGCATAAGACTGCAAACACCGTGTAGTAGTAAAATGGCCTGAAAAGAGGAAAGGATAATGGGAAACTTTCCTGTGGTGAAATTTTTCTTTAGCCATTCCTCATGTTTTGTGATGATTTTATAATGCAGGGCCGGAATCATCCTTGTCCAGGTCTAAATAGTCGACTTTTTCCTCTATTTTATGCATATTTTCCAAACTGGCAGCCATAATCCGCAAGTTGTCCACGCCAGTCAACAATTGTCTTAAAAAATATAAATTTTAAATATATTTACCCAAATTTGAAAGTTTTCCACTTCCATTTTTTAACAAATTCTTTGCTTGTAGTAGAGTAGATATAATAGATAAAATAATACACTTTTAGTCAACTCTACATTACTTTTATTCTTTTTATATTTTTGCGATTGCAATTTCGAATGTTTACACATTCATCTTCAGGCAAACTAAAAATAAATTAGAAAAGTAGGTATTAGAACCGATAAGGTTAAGCTGTGTTTACATTGTTTAGTATCGGTTCTAATACCTACTTTTCTAATTTATTTTTAGTTTGCCTGAAGATGAATGTGTAAACATTCGAAATTGCAATCGCAAAAATATAAAAAGAATAAAAGTAATGTAGAGTTGACTAAAAGTGTATTATTTTATCTATTAAATATATTTGACTAAATAAATAAACGAACTGGCTATTTAAACGTCTGACGTAACATAACCTCTCTTTGGTTTGGGTCGGTGTTTTCGCCTGTTTGGTGCTTTGGATGCTAATGAGTAGCCCCCATTTAAACGGGTAGAGTACAATTCTGACGAAAAATATTCCTTAAAAGCTTAAAAGCCTAAAAATCAGCCAATAAGAATACAGGACGTATACTTAGCTTCATGTATCTCGGACGTATAAATAGCCTGTTCCATAAGTAAAATCGTCTAGAAGGACTACATTAAAATTTTAATATAATAACACCAGTCACAAAAAAAGAGCTGTGTCAGGGCCGTAGCGAAGAAGATTTCGTGGGGGAGGGGAGAAGGTCAAAAATCAAAACTTTTTTTAGCCCAAAAATGCGCCTTTTTTCTTCAACAAAAAAGCTAATGACTAAAAAAAAAGGTCCTCACCTTTTCGTGAAATATTCAACTTTTGCATGAATCCCTAAAATATACAACTTTTTTCTTCAACAAAAAAAGTTAATGACTAAAAAAAAGGTCCCCACCTTTTCGTGAAATATCCAACTTTTGTATTTTGAATCCATGAAATATGCAACTTTTGTTTTGCATTTCAAAATAGGTGGGGGGAGGCTCCCCACCATGGCTACGGCCCTGAGCCGTGTACAATGAGCGAGAGTACTTTGTCATAAAAAATTAAATTATTCATTGATTAATATAATGAATAATTTTTGTCATTCAATGATCACTATGCTACAATTGGGAAAAAACTAGCAGAAAAAGTTCCAAATCCGCAAAAAAAAAGACTTCAAAAAAGAATTCAACAAGAAATCTATGAAAATTCAGCAATGTACACCAACAGAAGTTTTTAACGTCATTAAAAAAATGAAATCCAATGCTGCAGGCTATGACAAAGTAACGAAAAAAGACATTCTGAACATTTTTGACTTAATAGAAGGCTGCTTAGTGCGTTTAATAAATGAAGTGCTAACTACAGGTATCTTCCCACAGGAATTAAAAATATATAAAATAAAGCCAGTTTATAAAAATGGACCGAAAGATATCATCGAAAATTATAGACCAATATCGATAAGTATATTTTCAAAAATTTTAGAGGCATTAATAAAAAAGAGAATGGTTAGTTTTATAAAATCAACTTTTAAGTTTCATATTAGACAATTTGGCTTTCAAGAAAAAAGAGGACACTTTAGGAGCAACAACAGAACTTTTAGAACATACTAATGTGGAACTAAACAAGAACTTGTATTTATTGACCTTCAAAAAGCTTTCGATACAGTGGATATAAGAATTTTATTGGAGAAACTACTAGATATGGGATTTAGAGGTACAATTTTTAAGCTACTAAAAACTTATTTGGAAGAAAGATTGCAATATGTTGAATTAGATGGGGAGTGCAGCGATAGGACTACTGTGAACATAGGAGTGCCACAGGGCTCGGTTTTAGGACCATTGTTATATCTTTTATATGTGCACTGCCCACAACATCTGGGTCTAAGAGCTAGATACTTAACTTTTGCGGACGATACGTCGCTGATATACTCTGGACTAAATATAAATGACTTAATGGAAATGATAAATCTATATTCACAATGGCTTTTTAAGAATAAACTAAGTATTAACTTAAAGAAAACTGTATTTATGCTAATTAAATAAAAGAACAAACCATTAAATCAACAAGTCAAAATACAATTTAATGATCATCACTTAAGTCAAGTCAGTGAATACAAGTATCTGGGTCTACATCTTGATGAGAAACTATCATGGACCTCGCATATAAATCATGTAATAAAAAAAAATTGTGCCTTACATAGGTGCACTGAATCGTTGTTCAAACTATCTAAATGTCAACTGCAAAAAAACTGTCTACCATAGTCTAGTGGAATCAAACCTGATATACCTTTTACCTTGCTGGGGAAATGCTTCAAATTCGGCAATGGAAAAAATATACACAACACAAAATAAAGCAGTAAAAGTTATATTTGGTTTTAATTATATGACATCTACTGCCATAATATATGAAGAAACTCGATTGTTGAATTTAACAAAGCTAAAAAAACTAGAACTGGTAAAACTAATACATGGTGTAATGTACAATAACTTGAAGACAAACCAATCCTTAACACTAGTTTCAACGATACATCAATATGACACCAGAAAAAAAAAACAGAATATAAGAAATCCATTAAGAATGACGAAGAAGACCCAATGCTCGCCCGTTTATGCTGGAATAGTGATTTTTAACAGTATTCCCGATCAACTAAAGACTGTCACAAATATAAAACGTTTTAATTTTCTAGTGAAAAGAAACTTATTAAATACTTAATTATCTAGTCAAAAAATATTTATATCTAGTCATAAGATTTATTTTCACTACCTACTTTTCTACAAAAATTGTAAAAAATAAGTAATATTTGTAAAATAAGAGATTTATTGTTATAATAATTTAGGCCTTGTCATCAGTGTTGTCACTGCTTAAGGGTCATTAATAAATAAATTAAAAAAAATAAAATTTTCACTTACCTTAACGAGTGTTCTGCATTACTCGCCGCATTTCTCAAGTCTTGGGCAAGTCTCTGTGATTGTAACTCTGCTGGAGGAACATAGCCATACCCACCAGAAGCTTCTCCTCTTAAGTTTTTATTTTCTACTTTTAAATCGTTCAGTTGCAACTGAAAAAGAAACAGCGCTGCCAAAAAACTATATTTTTCCAAATCGTTTAATCTTACAAATAATATAATGAAAACAAAAATATTTATCTTAAAATATCAAAAAAACATTTTTTTAACAAAATAAAAATGGATCAAGTTTCGTTTAGAGGAAGTCAGTTAAAAAAAAGAAAATGCTCTTTAGAAACACCTCATTTCAAAAAATTTTAGCGGAACGTACCGTTTTTTTTTCTATGACCTAGGATTTTTTGGTCTTTTTAGTGGTAAAGTCAAGCTTGGGAAATCCGTTATCTCTACAAACAAAACAGTAATTAGCTAATCTTACGCTCCTGAATACGACAGTAATATTTATTTTGTGTGGAAATAGGTCATTTCCAGTCATCGGTGAATTTCTAGTGCTTGCATAGGCGCCGCGTCGATTCTATCGTTGACGCGAGGTTTTAAATATTTACATTTTTTCCAAAGTCCAAACGAAAAACACCGATATATTTACATATTTATAGTTAATATGTATATTCAATATTGTTGTGTGTAACAAATTAGTCGTCAAATGTTTTGATTTAGTGACGTTTATAAAAATTTCCCTCATAATTCGGCAAAATTATTCCGTAAGCCTATGTTTCTGTGTTTATTTTCAACGTTGATGAGTCATAACTGAATTTATTCCGAATAATGGTCATTTCTATCTTATGACCCTGAATTCTTTTCTTCAACCTATGAAACCACCTCGGAATTCTTTTATCAGTACAAACAATTTTTTTTCTGGCTTTTCTTGACACACCAAGTATGATAATAATATTTATTTTATGCGGAAATGCACCGTTTTTTTTTATTACCTGGTTTTTTTTTGGCCTTATTACCCTATTGAAAATGGGTCTGGGGGGTATAAATGGTGCACAAACCCGTCATTTTCAACAGGGTAGTGGCATTAATTAAAGAGGAGAAATTCCTCTATAATCAATGTTAGTGGTAAAATGAAGCTGGAGAAATCCGTTATCTCTACAAACAAAACAGTAATTAGATAATCTTACGTTCCTGAATACGATAGGAATAGCCGACCCCAGTAGCGCAATGGTAGCGCGTTTGATTACGGATCCTGGGGTTGTGGGTTCGAGCCCCACATAGAGCATGGATGTATAGTGGTGTAAATAGTCGGTAGATGGAACTACGATGACTAACTGTAATGTGGGTTGCAGGTGAAACTGTAAACACATTTCAGGGTGGATGCGAGTTCTGTTGAGGACCGTGCTTCGGAGGGCACGTAAAGATGGCGGTCCCGTCAATTAGGCCATAGCAGCGAAAAACGACGTTAAACAGTAAAACAAACAAACGATAGGAATATTTATTTTGTGCGGAAATAAACCATTTATTTCTTATGGCCTTCATTTCTTATTTTCAAAAATGTCTATGATACCACCAGGGAAATCTGTTATCAGTACAAACAATTTTTTTCTGACTATTCTTGACACCCCAAGTATGATAATAATATTCAATCAGCCAAACCAAGCCCGCCATTTAAATAATTATTTGGACAATAATAATAATTATAAATTTTAAATAAATGTATATAAAACAAAGTTGGTTGATATCGCCGAGCTCGATATAATACCAATCTCTAAAGAAAAATTTTAAATGTCATAGGACAAAAATGGTACGCTACCACACAAAATGAACGGTACTACCCTACTCAGAAGTAAAAAAATAGTTGTTTAATTTTTTATTTGTATGATTTTCGAAGCTTTATTTTACCACTAATAAGGCATAGGTCATAAAAAACGGTGCATTTCCGCCGAGATTTCCGCATAAAATTAATATTATTTTCATACTTGAGGTGTCAAAAATAGTCAGAAAAACAACTGGTTGTACTGATAACAGATTTCCCAAAGAATTCAAGGTCATAGAAATAGCTTATTCCCGCACAAAATAAATATTACTATCGTATTCAGGAGTGTAAGATTAGATAATTACTGTTTTATTTGTAGCAATAATGGATTTCCCAAGCTTTATTTAACCAGTTAAAAACAAAAAGTTTAAGGTCATAGAAAAAAATGACGCATTTCCACAAAAAATAAATAAATATTATTCTCGAACTCGGGGCTTATTGTTTAGTTCAAAAAAAGTCCAAACTGTTTGTAAGAATAGAAGATTTCCTCTAAACGAAACTTGAACCAATAAAATAAAAAAAAAGATATTTGCAAAAACTATTTAAAGTTTTTTAACAAAAATGGCTAAAAATTGTGGATTTATCTATGCATACCTATATGGGGACTACTTACATTTAAAGATTTAATTTCTTGCTTCAATTTCAAAATTGTATGCATTGAAGTATTGGCTTTCCTCTGCAAGAAAAAATTTTATATTAATAAATAATAACTTAAAATAACTCTATAAACAAATCTGATAAAAGTACTGTGTAACCTTATAAACTTTCATGATATTTCATGTGGTATTTTTGGAAATAAAGTCCATAACTTATGGCCCATAAATTTCCATAAGATTTTATGCAGTTTTTGAAATCCATATGAAAATTCATGAGATTTCATGATTTCTGATATGTGTATTGTAGTCAGTCAGATCATTTTTTTCACAGGGTTTTCATCAGAATTTTTGTATACAGGGTATCTCAACGAAGCCGACTCGGTCGATATATAGTAAACTATCCACTTTAGAGAAAAACTTTAAAGAGAAAACTTGTATGGTTTTAAACAAGGCACATTTTAAAAATATTTAAAAATATACATGATGGTTTTCTTAGGGTGGGTAACATCTGACTTAATTTTTTTAAACAGAATGATATATTTTTTATTATGACATCTTATTTTTCATAACAATGCCATATTGTATGGGTCTATTATTTATACTTTTTGAGATATAATTTTTTTTTGAGAAAAAATGCATTTTTAGTGATGAGATAAAACCTTTTCCAATTTATTTATTTTTTGTCAAAAATTATTAAAGTTTTGCAAACGCATCTTAAAAATGTATATTTAATTACTTTTTACGCAAAAAATAAAATAATTTATACAGGGCGTTCAAAATAAATATTTAAACTCTTGGATTTTCAAACATAAAAAACTCATTTTTTTTTAAATGGAATGCTATATTTTTTATTCACTCATTAAATGTAGGATAAAATTCCGCGTACAATGATATTAGATACATTAAACTCGATTATTTTAAAAACCGCTAAACGGATCTATAAAGTATCTTATATCATTGTACGCAGAATTTTATACTACATTTAATGAGCAAATAAAAAATATAGCATTCTATTTAAAAAAATTGAGTTTTTTATGTTTGAAAATCCAAAAGTTTGAATATTTATTTTGAACGCCCTGTATAAATTATTTTATTTTTTTGTGCAAATAGTAATTAAATATACATTTTTAAGATAAGCTTGCAAAATTTGTTTAATTTGACAAAAAATAAATAAATTGGAGAGAATTTTATCTGATCACTAAAAATGCATTTTTTCTCAAAAAAAAATTATAACTCAAAAACTATAAATAATAGACCCATACAATATGGCATTAAAATAAAGGCATTTTTATGAAAAATAAGATGGCATAATAAAAAATATACCATTCCATCTAAAAAAATTAAGTCAGATGTTACCCACCCTAAGAAGACCATCTTGAATATTTTTAAATATTTTTAAAATGTGCCTTGTTTAAAACCATAGAACTTTTCCCTTTAAAGTTTTTCTCTAAAGTGGATAGTTTAATATATATCGACCGAGTCGGCTTCGTCGAGACACCCAGTATAGCTCTAGAAAAAGTAATGCCATACATTGCTTTTTTCCAAATTGTCTTCGACCTGTTCCAGAGCCTTTGCAAGGTTTTCGCTGTACTCCCTTTCGTTATTCTTGGCGACTTCCAGCTCCCTGTTTAGACTATCCGCGCGCCTTGTTTGTTCCGCGAGTTGCCTACGTAGATGTTCGATTTCCCTTCTGAGTCGATTAGGATCTGTTTCTTCTGGACTGATGGTTGAAGATGATACAGGCTCGTTAGTTTTTGTTGAGCGTACAGCGCTATCTGCGAGAAAGTCGGGAAGACTTTTTGAGCTTCCTACCTAAAAAAGGAGACATCTACAGCCGACTATCACTGGTAAAAAGAAAGTCAAACTCACTTGGCATAAATTCTAATGAAAATATTCATTAAAAAAATGGATTCAAATTTTTTTTTTTTGAAAAATAGATCTTAAATTAGTAAAAAACAAGCCGTGAAGATATGTAATGCTACGCATTCCATTATATATTATTCACTATAAATAGTATATTTTCCTAAATATGTACAGTTGAATCCGAAAAAAAAAACAAGATTAAAAATTTAGTTGCGTAAATTCAATAATTACAATACAAACAAAGCCGTTGTCATGTTGACAGTATTTGTCAAAATTACTTATAATAATTATAAAGTAATTAGAAATTCGTTAAATAATGTTAAGAAATCTCAAACTATTAGTTTATTGGAAGCAGGATGTAAGGAAGTGATTGTGGCTAGTGATCTCTATACCCAGGCAAGATGACGGATCACGTCTTTATCACGTGAGAAAGACGTCGAAAAGGGGGTCAAGTCGCAAGCTGCCCAAAATATGACCTAAATGAAACGTCATACGGTGCAAAAAAAAACGTCGCTTCAGTAACGTTTTTATCACGTCAAAAAATAGTCAGAAAGTGACGTCAACAAATAAATAATTAGAAGTACCTGTATTTGAGTATTTGACAAAAAGACGTCATGTCATGTCAATTTTTAAATATATTTTTTTTAATGAAATTGTGATGTAAGAAGCAAAATTGTTATTAGAATTATGGCTGTAAAGAGATATGAAGGAGAGGAGAAACTATGGAAATGGAGTGGAGCGCGAAGAAAGTAATTTATAAATTTTATGTAAAAATCAATCAAAATTGGAACTGCAGTTTTTTTTTTCAAAATTAATGGAGAGCCCCTAGCACAAGCCAAGAGCTTATTTGGGGCTCTCCATGCCTATGTAACACTATAAGAAATAAACAAAGTATGTAGGTATTTCTAATTATTTATTTATTGACATATGTAAGAACATATATTCATATAATAGAAAAATAATGCTTTTTTTCCTATTTACTTTTTACTGTCGCAACTAGAATTTTGTTACGTATCCATTTCTCACATTATATATATATTTTTTAATTATCTTTAAGCATTTATTACAATTAAAAGTCAATAAATAAAAAAAACTCATGTAATTTTGACTTTATCGATAAGATATATTCATATGAAATAGGTTTTGTAGTTATACTTGAAATTTTCAATTATGGCGCGTTATTCCGACAAGCCTATTTGCTGAACCTATTCTTCTCCAGCCAAACTTAATTTTTAAAATAAAAGGATAAAATCTTTTATAGATAAAAACAAGTAAGTAACTAGAAATTTTATTTAAAAATAACATTAGACGGTTTCGGTATGGGGTTATTTTATTAGTGGGTACATAATTAAAAATGTTTATTTGCACGTTTATCACGTTTCATCCACGTCGAAAAGATCACGTTTCATCCACGCCGAAAAGAACACGTTTCATTCACGTCGAAAAGATCACGTTTCATCCACATCGAAAAGATCACGTTTCATGCACGTCGAAAGATCACGTCATTGTGGTGGGACTTATTCACGTGATTTTAACGTCAATAAAACGTCATTTGGAAACGTGATTCCAGGCATCGGGTGACGTTTTTTTCACGTTTCTGTAACGTGATTTGGTTGCCTGGGTAGAGACCTTTAATTGTGGTAAGGTTATTTAGTGTTTCGGAGAGTTGAGTTAAGATCATAGAAAAAAGAATAATGGTTAAGATTGAAGAAAAAATAGATAGGGGATGAAAGGGCGTGCAGACTCGGAAAGAAAGAAGATATCAAATAAAATACATGATGAAAATTTACTTAATTATTTGAGAGAATACCATTTACAAGAAGCGGTGCTTGCTATAAACAATACAAATTTTCTTGGGTCAAAAACCATCGCCCGTCGCCGCATCGATAGTTCCAAGATTAAAAAAGCGAAAAAAAACCTCCGGAAAAACCTTTTTTTAAACAAAAATCATAAATTTCATAAATTATAGTTAGTAGATTTCAAATTTTTATTTTTTCATAAGATTTACTAAATACTGTGTTTTAATTTTTTATTTGATTAATTATTCTAAATGTTTTTTCATTTTATTATTATTATTTTAATATTCGCATGCATTTTCTGTAATAAACGTTGAAAAACTGACAATTAATTGTCAAATTAATCTAACCTATTTCTTAAAATCTTACTTAAACTATAAAATAATTAGTAAAATTGACATTTTAGCATATTTAAATCTTGAGTCCAACTGTACTTAAAAAACATAATTTTCAAAAAAAGAAAAAAATTAAATTAAAAAAATACATTAAAAAAAATCTTTTCTTGAAAAAAAAAAAAAAAAATAAATAAAAAATGAAAATTAAAAAAAAATAAACTCCAAAAAATTTTTTACGAAAAACAAAAAATTAAAAAAAAATCGAGGGGTAAACCGCAGAGGAATTCAGGTGTACAATTTGAAGGTAATCTGGAGAAAATCTGAAGGAAATCTTTAAAGATTTCTTTTCGGCGGAAATCTTAGAAATTTGAGGTAATCTTTGGAGGTACTCTGGAAGAAATCTTGGAAGATTTCCTCCTAAAAGTAGTTCAGGTGTACACTCGGGTGTAAATAATTTTGTCAGCGGTTTACTCCTCGAAAAAAAATTTTTCAAAAAAAAAAATGTTCAAAAAAACTTGATAAAAAAAACAAAAATTTTTTTTTTTGAAAATGATAGTTTTTTATTTTTTAAAAAAGTTTAACCCCCAATAACTTTTTGTTTTTGGGGGCATTACTTTAAAAAATAGGGATCTTCCCCACATAGAACTTGATTTTTCCTGAAATTTTCGAGTCGATCGGATAATTCGTTCTAGAGTTATCGTGTCCACAAAAATTGTGACATCGTACGGACGGACATTTTCAAAGTTTCTTATTTTTTCATGAAACACATTTGTATCCAAGAATTTATGTCTATGACGTTTTTTAGCAGTTTTGGGAAATTCGAAAATACCGTGTAATATTCTAGCGCAGGCGCTGTGAATAATATAAAAATAAAAAGAAATTAAAAAATTGAACAAGCTAAAAAAAAACAAGAAATATATAAAATAAAAAAATTGTGATGTATTATGAATGTAATTGTCTTTTTGTTTACCAACAGGCGACAAAATATTTCAATGGGATGGGATATAACATAGGTGCGACAAAACATCTTGATATTGAGCCAAAATATGCTAATTAATAAAGAAAATATCCTGAAGACAAAATATACTAATTTCATGCTGTATGTTTTGTCGTAAAAGTGATTTTTTCGGGTGTTTCGGACCGAGATAGTTTGCCTCAAATGTTTTTTTTTTTTTTTTGGTCAGGAAAATTTGAGCCTAGATATTTTGCCGCCAGGGTAATATTTCTTTGGCATATTTTGGAGCGAAAAATTAGTCGGACCAGTTTTTCAGTCAGCATATTTTTTTGGTTGTCCGGATATTTTGTCGTATTTCTTCCGTTTTTTTTTATCAGGATATTTTGGTGCACATATTAGTACTTAGTTCGGATATATTGGGCACAAATATTATGTTGCTTGAGTAATTTTTCTTCAAGATTATTAAGACTGGGATAACTGCAACACACCTATTTTTTAGTTGGGGTATTGTCTAGATTATTTATTATCCAGATATTTTGACTTCCAGATAATTTGTGGAGATATTCTGGGCAATAACCCAGATAGCATCCAATATCCCTGGGATATTTTTTTTTTTTTTTTTGGGACAAGATATTTTGTTTCAGTCAGCATATTTTTTTGGTTGTCTGGATATTTTGTAGGCAGTCATTTTTCTTTGGGATATTTTATCGCGACTATTTTTTGTTAGAATATTTTGGTCGCAGATATTTGTTTATCATGTTATTTTGGACCTGGATATTTCGTCGCCGCAATAATTTGTCAAGCCTATTTTGTCGCCGGATATTTTGTCATAAAATCTTACCTCATTTGAAGAATTTGTTCTACTATTTGCAGTGGAATTAGCTAATGGCAAGTCCAAAGGAAATTGTGACCTAGTTGGCAAGTCCATTGGCATAATTAAATCACTATCATTATTAATATGACTAGAGATTCTACTATTACTAGGGGCAAAATCAGGCAAGTTCATGTCCAAATTAAAATTATTAGTAGGTCCAAGATAGCACTGTTCGATAACTAGATGATCTTGAACAAAATCAGGCAAACCAGCAGAGAACTCGGGTACAACTCTTCCAGGCATAATTTCAGTGGGTTCTGGGTTTTGTATAGGTCTTCCTTCACAATAAACTTTGGGTCTAGCGCCCATGTGTTGGTAAGGGTTTGAGTTTTGAAGAAAGTGTTTGAAGGAAAATGGGTTATCGTCTCTTCTCAGTGCTTCACCTAAAATGTATTTTAGACCTTGCAATTCGTTGTTTTTACATGTTAAATGTAAGTACTAACCTGCAGCGTTATTATCAATGTTGTGAGCTAAATCATCTCCCAAGTCTAGTTGTAACTGTTGTGGTCTTTCAGAGTCTTCAATTTCAGAATTTTCAACGATTTCATTATAATTTCTTGATGGTGAACCATCGTTAGCCATCCTAAAAAGTTAAATTTAATTGAAAAATGTTAAATAACATAAATAAACAATTTTACCTGTGCGAAAACTTGTTTTGTTCCTCTTACTGCTGACTTCATTTAACAAACCTAACCTCACTTTCTGTAAAAGTGTAATTTTGTGTTTTAATAAAAAATTAATTAATTATTATTACTAATAAAGTACTGCTTTTATGATAAAGAAACCTAAATTTATTGAATACGTTTGTAGAATATTGAAAATTTTATTTAGTAAATACTAAATTGGCAACGTTGCAAGATACATAAAAAAGCCTTTTTTTATTTATTTTTTTTTTTAATTTGATAGATTTCATCTTACTGATTAAATTCAAATATATAATTTAAAAATATTTGATAGGAATATATAAAAAAAACTTTTTGACTTTTGCTGGTTTGGCAACGTTGCAATTCTAGCAAACTCGGTGAGTTTTTAGGTTAATTTTTTTTTACTTTTGCAAGAAAAAAATCTGATGTGTTTATTTTTTAGAAATAACAATGTCTGGTAAAGATGTAATGCCCAAAATCGACTTTGGAAAACTAAATCAATCAGATCGTGAGTTCATGAAAAGAATTGAAGAGCAGAATAGAGTAAGAGTTGAAAAATTAAAACGTCTACGAAGGAACAATTTACTGACTGCGAGCTTATTGGGGGTTGGTATATTAGGTATATATGGTTACTCTATGTATGCAGTTAGACAAGAAAGTTTTCTGGATGATTTTGACGAACCTTTGAAAACAACACAATAATGTCCTATAACATTAGTTCTGTAGCTAAGAAGGCATTAAGATTACCTCCTTTGCCTTCGATTAGGGATTTAGTTAAGTTATATAGGTTAAGAGCTTTAAAACAACTCTCTCAAAACTTTTTAATGGATGAACGTATAACTGATAAAATTGTAAAAGCTGCTGGTAGGATTGAAAACCATTATGTTTGTGAAATTGGGCCAGGACCAGGTGGCATTACAAGATCAATAATAAAACGTTCTCCAAAGAAGCTTGTAGTGGTGGAAAAAGATCCCAGATTTATACCTACCTTGGAGCTTCTGCAGGAATCTTGTAAAGATCAAACCGATATGGTAATAGAGATTGGTGATATAAGATCATATAATTTTGATGAACATTTTTACCAAGTGCCCAAATGCAATTGGTTTGAAGCCCCTCCACCATTACATTTAATTGGTAAGCCATACTTTTATCAAGCAGCTGCTTACACTAGTGTAATCCTTTACTGAACATGAGTGCCAATTTCATAAAACCCTTTTGAGTAAAGTCCCATATTGCAAATAATTTTAAGGTTTTCCCTAAATCAGTTCTTTAAATTTAAATTGCCATTAACCTGCTTTCTGGTAAAAACAGTTATTGAAAGCAAGGTTTGGACAGATCTCATATATATGAGATCTGGGGGTTTCTTTGATTAAAGAACCATTTAAGTGACAAAGTTTTAGGTGGTAAATATTTTACCATTACTTTATTTAATGTAAAATTTTTAGTTTCTTAGACCTAAAGTTTGTATGTTCTTTGGCAAGGCATTTTTTCTCCAGGTCATGCCAATTTTTAAATATAAATGTAAAATACCAAAGCGGAGTGCTGAAGCAAAAAAACACACACACTACCATGGCTAGTACTAAGCAAAGTGCTGTGATCACTACACAAACAAAGAGGGAGCACTAATATCACACGGTATTATATGTATGTATATATCTCAGTATACACACACACACACAAGTCTTGAAATATAAGAATTTTCAAATATTAAGTATGTACCTTCCATGGTACAAAAACCGTTTAAGGGTTAAATTCATTGTAAATATTTGCGGAACTATGTTTCCTTGGATTTCAATGGAATTCATTTTACATATTTCCGAGCGAGGTTTACAGCTTGGCTTATCATTCATAAATTGTGTGAAAATTTTATTTTTCATAGTTCTCAAAATAGAGAATTTTGTATTTAGTTTTTTATAACTTCTACATATTTATTTATTTATTTATTTATTGTTTATAGTCACAGATAGGACCTCAATTGAGGTATTTTAACCATGTGACTGTTCAGCTACAATAAGTTACATAAATATAAAAATTTGCTTTTTATACTTAAGAGTCTCTGAATTTTTTTGAGGAGTAAGACGAAACTTCGCAAAAAAAAAACTTCGCGTACCTACCATAGCTTTGCGGCTTAACCCTTTCGAGACTAACGGTACGCATATGTACCAGTAATTATAAAATAACATGTTCTATCAGCAATGGACAAATGATACATGGTTGTACTCAGAATTTAATTCTGAATCAAAATGTGTAAAAATATACAGGGTGTTCCATTTAAAAATCAAAAGTTGAGGTTATTTCCGGCAAAACCGGAAGTGACAAAATTTGTTTTAAAATGTCAAAAAATGCATTTTATTTAATTATTTATATTCTCTGAATTTCATTTTAATAAGTTAATAAACAAAAAAGTTATAGGGGGTCCCACTATTTTGTGGCACCCAGTATATAAATATGTATACAGGGTTATTCACGGAAGTGGTCTATTAAAAGTTTATGTAGAACCAATAGTTTTAAAAATTTGATATTTTGCCCTCGATTTTGCCCTTTGGGGTTTTTGAATATGACCAATTGATTAAAAATATTTTCAAGCTTGTGCCACTTCCGGTTGTACCGGAAGTGGCACTCAACTTTGATTTTTTAAATGGAACATCCCATTAATTTTTTAATTTTTAAAATTCGCATTAAATTTGCTTTATTTTGATGTATATGTCTATCTCCGTTAATTTTTGAGTTATTCAAGTTTTTAGCGAAAAATTAGCAAATTCAAGCACCCCTAAAAAAATTAATTTCTCCTTGATTTTTTAAATTGGAGAAACGTTGTTTTGTGGTTTACTTAATGATACTTAACCGAATTATCCTAAGCCAAAAAAGAACCCAAAATTTATACAGGGTGTCTCAGAAAGCAGGTCAAATCTAACAAGTTCAAAATAGCCATCTCATATTTTTTAAATGGTATCCTATATATTTTTGTATTTATTTAATTAATGAACTAAATTTGCTTTAAAATGAATATGGATACCCTATACCTAACATTAACCCTTTTCGAGCTATTTGCAAATTATTGTGAAAAAGCCATATTTCTGTTAAAATTTGTTATATTTGTTAATTAAGTAGGCCAGTAAAATTAATCGATTTGTATTTAAATTTAATACAAAATACTCAGATTTACCAAGACTGTCATGTAAAAAATTTAGAAGAATTCACACAAATTTTTCCCAATTTGGGAAAGAACGCGCAGAGAAATTTCCAACAAAACCAATTAAAGCCCCGCCTTGGCGCAGCTTCTGTTACATTATGAGAGTTTGCAAGCCCTCTACAATATTTTAGATTTTAAAACAATGGTACCTACCCATTGTTATTTTATTTGATGGACTAAACAGCGCGTATTCGCTGAAATGATCTTTTGGATATTGCAAAAGCCTTTGACAAGGTCTTGTAGCCAAACCTTATATTTTCGGCCTCCCCCCGGCCTAATAAAGCTTCCAAATCAAACAAGGCGACTCCAGAAACACCATCCAAAACATAGCTGAAAAACCACAAGATTTCCCACTGTATATTTCAAAAACAGACGTAATCCAAATTGCCCTGTTTGCCGACGATAGCAAAATCTAGAAACCCCCAGCGTATCCATAACGCACTCCAGCGTCAATGGGCATCCTAACTCAATGGTTTTCCAAATGAAAATGAAAATAAACGCGAACAAAACATTTTAATTTTAATTAAAAAAAAAGAAAGGCTACACCCCAACTCATTCTGTTAAATGACCAAGTCATTAAATGGGAAAACCATGTTTAATATAAAGACATTATTCTATCCATAAACCTTAAGTGGGATCAGCACTTCAAGAACATCCTCCAAATAGCCAATGGTCGTCTCTCCAAACTCTACCCCCTATTAAGTAGGAAAAGCTCACTTTCCATTGAGAACAAACTTTTTCTTTACAATCAAACCCTAAAACCAGTACTACTCTACGGATCCACAGCCTGGAATAAAATCACCTCTAACAAAAAACTTTCATCCAAACTTCAGACCAAAACAAGGTACTTAAAACCAAGATCACTTTAAACCCCTGATTTCAAATTTCTTAGATTCAGTCTCGAAACTTACCACCTAAAAAAAGATTTAAAATGTTCTCCACCAGTAATGGTGCTAGTGAGCTAGTTTTACTTCCCACTAATAGAATAGAATAGAATATCGTTTATTGTCTTTGGCTGATATAAAATACAGATAGACATTGTCAATAGGTAATTACAGTGGAAGTTTACATAAAATAAAAATAAACAAATAAACTAAAATTAATAAATAAATAATAGAAAACACAGTATAGCGTTAAATATAGACACAGAAGAAAAAACATACCTAAAATATTTTAGGACAGCAAATCCGTAAATATAAAAAACAAAAAAAGAATCCAAATATGTATTATACATTATTTATCGGATTTTGCGAAAGTTTCAAATTCTGACAAACTGTAAAAGGATTTTTCAATAAGAAAACATTTAAGTTGCCTTTTAAATGTTTTTGTAGGCATGTTTTTTAGGTGATTTGGCAGAAGATTGTAAAAATATTGCGCAGAATGAAAAGGAGATTTTTTATGCATGGTCAAACGAAATTTATTTATAACTAAAAGATTATTATATCGTGTAGGATATGCATGGCGTTTTTTGTGTGTTGGAAACAGATCTGGATTATTTTT
This sequence comes from Brachypterus glaber, assembly GCA_958510825.1. Taxonomy (NCBI): domain Eukaryota; kingdom Metazoa; phylum Arthropoda; class Insecta; order Coleoptera; family Kateretidae; genus Brachypterus; species Brachypterus glaber. The sequence continues at coordinate 60,631,048 of OY294045.1, read as the reverse complement.
TAAAAACATAAATAATTTATATAAATAAATGGACGGCACAGTTAAAATTTGATATTTTTTAAATATTTCTCTACAGGATTCATTATATTTTAACCTAAAGATAATTCTGAGAAGTCTCTTTTGCATTATTAATACATCTTCTACATTAGTTGCCTGTCCCCAAACTATTATTTTGTGTGTTGGAAACAGATCTGGATTATTTTTTAAAAACATAAATAATTTATATAAATAAATGGACGGCACAGTTAAAATTTGATATTTTTTAAATATTTCTCTACAGGATTCATTATATTTTAACCTAAAGATAATTCTGAGAAGTCTCTTTTGCATTATTAATACATCTTCTACATTAGTTGCCTGTCCCCAAACTATTATATTATACGAAATTACTGAATGAACATTAGCATAGTATACTTGTAATAATGTTTGCGTGTTTAAATTTTGTTTTAATGTATTAAAAAGAAAAACTTGTTTATTTAATTTTTTTATGACTGATTCAATATGAAATGACCATGTTAAATTTTTATCAATAATGACTCCTAGAAAATTTGTAGTATTAGAGCTTTTGAAACTCTGATTATTTAAGTTAAAAGAAAGGTCTGCAAAGCTTTTCTTAAAATGCCCAAATTCCATAAAAACCGTTTTACTTTCATTTAGGATTAACTGGTTTTTTTGGCACCATAAAGTAAAGTCTTTTAGAATTTGATTAATTTTAGTTATTAACGTAGGTATATCGTGGGCTGAAATGACAATTGTAGCATCATCTGCATACATAAAAAGTTTTCCGTCTTTAATAATATAAGGTAAGTCATTAATAAATAAAAGGAATAATAATGGGCCCAGTATGCTGCCCTGAGGCGTACCTTTATTTTGTGAAAAAAGATCTGATAAAATGTTATTAATTTTGACTCTAAATTTTCTATTCTTTAAAAAAGATATTAGCCAGTCGTTTATACAACCTCGAATACCAAAACTATAGAGCTTTTGCTTAACAAACTCTGGACGAAGGGTGTCGAAAGCTTTGGTTAAATCAAAACTAATTGCAACCACATATTTACCCATATCGAGACAGTCGTAGATTTCCTGAACTAATCCTATTGAAGCAGATTCTGTTGAAAAGCCTTGCCTAAATCCGTGTTGGCAGTTACTAAGGATCTTATGCTTTTCTATAAATGTTACTAGGCGGTTATAAACTGTTTTTTCGAAAATCTTTGATAGTACACTTAACAAGGATATAGGGCGGTAGTTACCTGGATCAAGAGGGTTATTTTTTTTGTAAATTAGGGTTACAGACGATTCTTTTAAAGCAGTAGGGAAAATACCTGTAATAACAGACTTGTTTATAATATCCGCCAATGGTTTACTAATCTCATCTTTGCAGGCCTTGATTAATTTTATTGGTATTTCGTCCAAACCCGTGGAATTTTTATTGGATAAACTGTTAATGACAGAGACAATTTCTTGTTGGCTAACTGGATTAAAAAACATTGTATCATTAATACTTGGAGCAGTAGTACAAAAATTAGATAGATTGGGTCCGAAATTACTATGTAGTGTTTGATCAACAATATTTGACAAGTAATCGCCAAAGGCATTAGCAACATCTAAATCTTTACTAACCGTTGTGTTATTATAATTTAACTTAATATTTTTATCTGAAACGGGTAGGTTTTTTAGTGATTTTACTATTTTCCAAGAAGTTTTTGTTTTGTTAGAAGATTTATTTATTATATCAGAGAAATAGTTTCGTTTTTCGTTTTGTATTTTAGCATTAACAAGTTTCTTGAAATCTTTATATTGATTATGTATATTTATATTTAAATCTCCCGTTCTCTTTCGTATCCAGCTCAATGTTTTCAATTGTTCTAAATCTCTTTTCAACTCAACGGAAAAAGATATTTTATTTTTATTAGAATATTTTATAGTTTTCTTGGTTAGGGGACATGCACAGTTAAAACACCACATAAAGAGATTAAAAAAGTTATCAAAACATATGTCAAAATCTGAATCAGTCAGATCAATACATTCTTTGGCAAATAAAAATTTAAAATGATTTATAGACTCATTATTTATTTTCCTTAAATGATATATATTAGCTTCCTCGGATATAGCATTAGAGTCCTTGTCAGAATTAATATTAACTTGAGCATTTAGTGTTTGTGCGTGGTGATCGGAAAAACCTGGATTAAAGTTGTTAAATGAATATTTATCTATGTTTGTTAAAATATAATTTATAGTAGAATAGGTAGTAGATTTTTTTGTAGTAAAAATTCTTGTATAATCCGTAACTAGAGATTTAAGTTTAAAAGTGTTAAGAACGTTATTTAATTTATTAAAATTATTTTTATCTCTTTCTGCGTCAATATTAAAATCACCAAAAATTATTAAAAAAGGGAATCTACACAAACAATAGTTGATTGCTTGGAAAAGTTTGTCGGTGAAAATTGCGCAATCTCCATCAGTGGATCTATATACACACAAAATACAAATTAAATTGTTGAAAATAATTCCTGAACATTCAAAATGAAGTACTACTGATATGTTTTTAATGTTATGAATAGGTTTGCACTTATGAAATATGTCACTTCTAGAAAAAATTGCAGTACCACCATGAATTTTCCTACTTCTACTAAAATCATGAACAATATTATAATTATTTATTTTACAATAACTAATTTCATCATTAAGATACCAGTGTTCTCCAATACACAAAAACATAGGATTATTAATACTACAATATGATTCAATTAGTCCAATTTTGTTAGACAAACATTGAATATTTATATGAAATGCATCAACAGAAAGTTCTTTTAATTGTTTTTTGCGTGGTGATTGCACTGGTACACTATTTATAAAAAAGTTGTGTCCTGGTTACCTGATATTTCTTGTGATATATACTTATTCATAGTAGGTTGGTTGTTGACGGGTGGGTCTTCATAGAGCGAATCATCAATAATTAAGACTTCATCTGTTGAAACATCAAGGATTGGAATTATCGCTGTATGTATGGGTTCTATTACCTTTCTCGCTTCACTGCTTTCACAAGGAGTTATAAATACCAAGTTTTTAGCCCTGTTGTTACTGTTATTATAAAGAATTACATCTTTAATCTGGTTAGCCAATCCATTATTATTTATTCTGTGTCCAAGGTTATCGTTTATATCAATAAATTTCAAATTGCCGTAACTGTATTTATTTATATTAAATATGTATTCCGAAAGTTTTTTGTTATAGTCATAAATTTTAGAATTGTTTTCACTATATTTTGTATATGGCACGGATATTATAATAACATTTGTGTTGCAAATGGATTTAATTGATTTAGAAAATTTTTTAATGTTAGAGCTATTGCGATTATTATTGTTAAAATCATTTGAACCGGATAAGATAATAATAAAGTCATTAATTGAAAAGTCTTTTGCAGAAACATCAACATTTTCCACTATTTGTTTTGTTGTGGCACCTGGTTTAATCACAGTTTGTATTTTATGTGTCTTATCTAGTTTATTAAACAACGATTTGTTAATACCGCGGCCAATTTCGTCAGTTAAAATTAATACCTTTTTAACACATTATGGTTAATATTTAGTTCAAATCGGGTGCTAGCATGAATATATGATTTTTTGTTCGTATTTGAATGAATTAATTTTTTAATAGTTTTTTCTTTCTCGTTTAATTGAATTTCTAAAGATAGTTTATCCTGCTCCATTTTTTTAATTTGGTTATACAATGCATCAATTTTGGTATTTGCAGATGCTAATTTATTTCGTAAATCAATAATAATATCTTGAGTTTCACATGAGCCATCGTCTTTTTCATCACCAGATATAATACTAATATACTTGCGGTTTGGACTGTCTGGAGAAAATAAGTCATTCACTAATTTTCTTGCTGAGCGAGTAAAAATTGTTCTATTGTTTGACATATTAATACTTTATTTTAAAAAGCACTCAATTAAAGAAATTCAACTAAGTAATTCCTATTCAGATAAGTTAGCCATAGCCTATGACCCACAGGCACTAAGATTGTCTTTTAAATAGACCAAGTAAACTGCTAATGATGATTCTTCATTCTAGGTAACCTCCCATTTAGCGTATCTACAATCCTTCTAATCGAATATCTTCACGCCATATCTTTAAAAACTTCAGCCTGGCAATTCGGCAGATCATCTATGACGTTAACATTTCAAAAAGAAGTTGCAGACCGAATGATCGCACAAGTAACCGCAAAAAATCGCTGCAGATTATCTGTTATGGTCCAGTTTTACTGTGACGTTCACTACAAGTTTACTATTCCTGGAAAGGCGTTTGTTCCCAAGCCAGATGTAGACGTGGGAGTTGTAACTTTGTACCCACTAAAATCTCCTTTGGTTAACTTGCCTTTTAAGCTGGTTGAAAAAGTAGTTAGGAATATTTTTAATATGAGACAGAAATATTCGCGTAGAGGGGCAGAAAGGTTGTTTCCAGAAGACAAAAGAGACGAACTTGGAGTTAAATTGTTTCATCTGGCAGATTTGGATCCTCACACTAGGCCTTTTCAACTAACCAATGAAGATTTTGCAAGGTTGTGTTATGCTTATGATATTATTTGTCAAGGTTGCCCTGAATTATATTCTTACGAGTCTAGAGCTCCAAAAAAATTGTTAGAAGTTGGTGAAGAATATTAGAGTTTTAATAAAAATTTTCTTCTTAAAATATTGCGTTTAATTTTATATTAACTTTATTATAACCTTTTAGTCTACAGTGAAGACAGCATTGGATCAAATATGAAATTAGGTTTAGTTACACACCGCCCTCACCGGGAAGAATGAGATGTTGGTAGCGAAGTTGCTAGTATACTGGCATCCTAATTTAGTCCTTTGAGCCAAATATATAAACATAAAGAATGCCATATTATGTATGTTTAATGTAATTTTTATTTGGTTCCATAAATTTGTTTTATATCATTATTATTGTTTTTATTATTATTACTATATATTTATATATTTTTTTTGGCCCTGACTTTATCTAGATTTATAGTATATTCAATTTCAAGATTCAATGGGTGTAAACAAACGCATGTGAATAGAACGGATTTGGTGACAGGGTAGGACTCAAAATAAGGAAACTTCTATATGACGGTCCATTGCAATGCATGTTACGCTTCGTCGCAAGTGTTTCCGTATTAACCTGTTTAACTTTCTACACCCCTACTCTCGCAACATTCGAGTCTCAACCAATAAAGCCACGCGCCCGCTGCCGTGGTGCGCGATTCTTTTGTTTACCTCCACTGCATATTGAAGTTTAATTTATTATAGGTGGACCGCTAAAAACGGTGCAGATTATCTGGTTTGGTACAGTTCTACTGTGACGTTCACAGCAAGTTTAATATTCTTGGAAAGGAATGTGTTCCTAAGCCACATGTGGACGTGGGAGTTGCAACTTAGTACTTAGTCAAATCTCCATTGGATAGCTTTTCGTTTTTAGCTACCTTAAAAGGTGACTGAAAAAGTAGATGGAATAATTTTATTATAATTATATTTCTGTCTTAAGACAGACATATTTCCGTAAAGGTGCAGAAGGTTTGTTTCCTAAAGACAAAAGAGATGAACTTGGAGTTAAATTGTTCCATCTGGCAGATTTGGATCCAGGTTTGATATGGACACAATGTAGGCAGGGGGGCAAGGTGGAATATTTTTTTTAATGGAAAGTGGGGTAGTGTGATACATCATTTTAAATCTTATCAAGTTCTCATTAAATGAGAAAAATGAAAAAATGAAAAAACGAGAAAGTAAAATTTTTACTTTCCCCAAGGAGTCTTGCGTTAGTAAAAAAATTACGAAAAAATTTTATTGTTTTTTTTTACGTTTCTGGACGTTTTATATCCAAAACATGATTTCCGTAAAAAAATGTCTGTCTGTCGGTCGGTCTGTGTGTCCGGGATTTTTTTTGGAAGATTGAATTTTTAATTTTTTTAAATGCGATTTTATTTTTTTTTAATTTTCATTTATATAATTAGTTTAACCCCTTCTGCTCCATCCACGTATGGATATTTGTAGGTATAGCAAAATTTACCACAATATCCACAGTTGTATATTTGTTTACGGGATTTTCCATATACATATGGATAAAATTAAAATATTATAATCTGGTGTGGGACCTGTACCTTGAAAAACCGGCTGGAGCGGAAGGGGTTAATAGTATATTAAAGTAATAGTTTCATACGTTTCTAGCGCACGATTACAAGTTTAGAGTTTTCAAAAGTACTTTATACAATTATTTATATTTTGCTCTAAAATTTAAAAAAACTTACATTAAAATTGATGACTGATTTAGGGATTTTTGTTTCGGGTTGGCATTGTAGGGTTAATGCAAAGAACTTTTACCTCCAGAAGAAACATGATGAAATCTACCGTATGCTTTGTTTGAAGCGTGAACCAACTACGGTGAGGGGCTGGTGGGGAGTGACTATTGTTTACACTTAGTAGGCCTAAAGAGAGAGAAAGAATGTGTAAACTCACAGTCTAATTTCGTAAAATGACTGTCAGGGGTACAGTGTTGCCGATTGGAAACATATACTTTGGATATTTTATTGTAAATTTTAAGAAACATTAGTTCTGTATGAGTTTTTTATGCACTAGAATTTTAATAGATTTAAATATACTATATATAGTATTAAACATAATTATAGTATACACAATAAAGTTTTCTACATTTTTAATTTAAGTATAATGATTTGAATTCATGATAAGGTGGAAACTACGCAACATCGCTACTAGGTAGCCTGAAAGTCGACTAGCGACATTTTACACCACAAAGTTGTATCGCGTTTCTGTTAGTAAATAAACAAACAAAAATTTGACACCTTCATAAACATTGGTCTGAAATTACTTCTTGAGGTAAAAGTTCTTTGGGTTAATGGGTTGATTGTTGGAAAAGGAGGAACCCATGGAAATAGAGGTACTGCAATTTTTGTTGGAGCTCTTAGTGCTCAGCCTCATTTGCGGCCAGTAAGAAAGAACTTGTTTATTTTTTAGGTATTGCGTATTTTACCACCAATGTGTGTTACAAAAGATAATGCAGATTGTACTGTTTAAATTTTAAAAGAAGCATTTCCTTATGTGGAGATCACTTCGTTCACAGAATTTTTTTTTCTGTTCAGACCTTATGTTTTTGTGCTTTGATCAGGAATTTTAAAGTTTAAGGGAAACCTTTATATAGCATTATTTATAGCATTATATAATAGTTATCTTACTTTAAAGAAATATTGATGATTTGTCCAAACAAAAAATATTGTATATTTATAAACAAAACTTATAATCTATAGATTATTTTTTGTTTATAATTAAACAATTTTTTTTTGCGAATGTATTTGCCTTATATTCCAACCAATATTTACATTCAAAATATCTCTTTTATCGTTTGTTCCTAATTCTTGACATCTCTTAAACATTTTAAATAGATACATATCTACTTTTTTAGAAATCGATTTTTTTTATTCGTCTTTGTGATAATAGTGTTGATTTAATTTGAACATATGCATTCATTTGATTACAATTAACAAAACAAGTAAGTATATGATAATTTATTACAAAATATTATTAAACAATGACAATGATATCTTTTTTTTTTAATTTTTAAGCCATATTTTAGTACCCAAAATTTAACTGTGTTACGAAAATGTTAAAGCAAATTATCAGAAAATATGCATCAGCAGCAAAAATGCCATCTTGTGATTTTCAACCTAAACCATACAAGGTAAATTATTATTATACTATTCACACGGACTGCGCTAGAATAGTATTATACGGTAGTTTCGAATTTTCCAAAATTTACAAAAATCGTCCTAGAGAAAAAATACTTGGATACAAGTTTGTTTGATGAAAAAATAAGAAACTTTTTTGCGTCTACCGATATCGCGATTTTTGTAGCCTCGATAACTCGAGAACGAATAATCCGATCGGCTTGAAATCTTCAGGAAAGATCAAATTCTATTAGGGAAAGATCCGTATTGTTTTTAAAAACAAAAACAACAAAAAAGTTATGGGGGGTTTTAAAAAATTTGAAAAAAGCTTCCGATTAACGTAACTTTTTCAGGTTTGGATGTTGATACTTTTATTATAAGGATCAATTCCACCAATGTTGAAAGTAATTCAACCAAAAACAATTGGGAGGTTAAACTTAAAAAAAAATGCAAAACTATCATTTTATTTATTCTTATTTTTCGTTTTTCGCAAAAACAATTTTTTTTTTCGAGTTTTTTATTTATTTAAAAAAAAGATCTTATTTAAAAAAAACAACATTTTTCTTTTTAATCTTAAAAAGAAAAAAAAATCAAAAATTATTCGTAAAAAGAAAATAACAAAATATTGTTGAATTCTTTTTACAGGTTTTTTCGTGAATTTTTTTTTTAAGTATTTGGGAAAAATTCAATTTGCGATTTTCTGTAGCATTACATATCTTCACGGCTTGTTTATATTGTATGCTAGGGGTAAACCGCTGAAGCAAATGTGTACACCTGAATTCCTTCTAGAAGGTATAATTTTTTTCCGAATTTATTTACCTCAAAAAATCTTGAAAATTAACTTAAAAAAGGTCCTACGTTTGGTAAAGATGGGATTTTCCCGGATTTCCTCAGGAGATTACCATCAAGATTTCCTCCAATTTGTATACCGGAAATCCTTAGCGGTTTATCTCTCGTTTTTATATATTTAAAATGCTGCTGCCAACAAATAATACTTAATATACCTAATAGGGCCATATAGGATCAAAAGGTAAGAAGTCCAAAATTTTCGAAAAAAAAATTAAATGAGAAAGACTAAAAATATATTTAAAAAATGTGAAGCTTTTATAATATTTAAAAATATAGACAATATTCCAAGGGGCCCGCTCCTCCCTTTTATGAGTCCAGGGGGGCCATGCCCTCCCGGCCCCCCGGAGTTGGCGCAATATTTAAACACATAAACACAATATTTAAACGCTTTGGCGTTTCCACTAGTAAAAATCCATTGACTACCAGTATAATAATATAACGAACAATTTTCCTAGTTATTTATGGAATTAACATAAAATCAAGCTCAACTTGAAATAAAATCACGAAAATATATTTTCTATAGGACAAATTTCACAAGTATGAATAATACTTTTTAAAGCACTTGTCTGTAAAAGACTTACCGCCTCTTACTATTGCATATGAGATAGTATTTATCCAATACATACAGATAATAAGACAATTACCAGCTTTATTTTAAATAGATAAACTTAATATTATATAATAACCCCCGCGTGGCTTGGACTTTATTGAGTGGATAATTATTTATTTTACCCACTCAACTGTCACTTGTCAAATTATTTTCTTGTAAATGTCATTAAAATTTTTAATAAAAATATGAATTCCTAAGCTATTTATTGGATAAAACCTTGTATGGCACTCGTGGGTAAATCGATATTGCCCTTTCGAAAATTAACCTGCTTGGCTGACGCCTCGCCAGGTTAATTTTCTCATGGGCAATATCTTTACCCACTAGTACCATAAATAACTATTTCCTACGAGCGTGCGGAAAGATATATTTTTCTGCACGCATGTGCGTGTGGAAAGGAGGCCTTTTTCGCACGCATAAATATTGTCTAATTTCTTAATTGCGTAGTGCTATTCTTGTTATATTTATTTATAATATCACAAAATTGTTCAAATTTCTTAACTGTTAATTGAAAAAATATAAAATAAGATTTATTTAATAAAATAAAAAAAGTATATTTTATTTTAACTTCGCTCGTAAGAAAAATATTGTTCCTAACGCATGCATAAAGAGGCTTTTCCGCACTTGTTAGTAAAATAACTATTTTGATTTAGGGACCAAGCTTAAATGATTTAAAATCAATAAGGAAAAGCCAATTGAGTCCTGGTTTGACGACATATTATAGTGAACCACTAGCTTTTCAACAAGGTCACAAACAATGGCTTTTTGATCTAAATGGAAACAGATATTTGGATATGTTTGGAGGAATTTGTACAGTTTCTGTTGGACATTGTCATCCGTAAGTTAAAAATAAATCTTTTAAGAAATACAACTAAGTATCTACACAGTGTGTAAATACGCACTGCGTTACAACCGGTTTGTTTAACGAAAATTTCAATAAACTGAACCTGACACATGCTACAGAATGATCTCTTAGTTTTTGAAAAAATATATATTAAAACTTCATTTTGATTATATTTATGGTTCGCACCTTGTTCCCAGTCCCATTTCTAAAATTTGTATGTGGCACGCGTGCAAAATCACTATGTTTTTAAACTAATAAATACAATTTTTCTGAGCTACGAAATTTCTCTAGGCTTCTATTACACCTAGGAGTGCACCAGTAATACCAACCAACTTTTCTAGTCCGAAATGCTACAATGCTGGTCTCTGTATAATATAATTTCAAAATATTTACTCTTCAGCGATTTAATAAGGTTGTATTAATATTTATTTGTTTTGTGTAACTGAATTATTTTTTTTAGACGTATTAATAAGGCTCTGATGGAACAAGCAGAAACTCTAGGGCATGTATCTAATGTTTATTACCATCCAAGAATACATGAGTATGCCTCCAGATTAGTGGAAAAAATGCCCGATAACTTGAAGGTAAATAACTGGCGCAGATAGACAGGTAGATGATTTTTATTTATGTGTATTTTTAGGTAGTATATTTCGTAAACAGTGGCTCAGAAGCAAATGATCTGGCGATATTAATGTCCCGAGCATATACCAAAAACGATGCTATTATGTCTCTAAAAAACAGCTATCATGGTATGACTTACCAAACTATGGGTATTAATTCTAATGTCCATTACAAATACCCAGTACCACAAGCATCTGGTTTTCACAAAGTAAGTCTTGAAAGGTGATTTAATTAAAATTTAATAAATGCACCAGTAAGCAGGAATAGGTACACTATATCTAGGTCTTAAGTTAGCAAGGCCTTGCTATCTAGTGTCCCTAAGCAGGAATGGTAATATAAAAAAATTTCATATGTAAAATATTTTAGACCATGAATCCAGATGTTTTTAGAGGACTTTGGGGAGGAGAAAATTGTAGAGATAGCCCGATTCAAACCGATAGGAAATGTTCCTGCTTAGCTGAACAATGTGAAGCAGGTGATAAATATATAGACCAACTCAAGAATGAGTTTAACCATGATATTCCAAAAAAAGGTTTAGCGGCGTTTTTTGCTGAATCCATACAAGGCGTCGGAGGTACTGTTCAGTATCCTAAAAATTATATCAAGGAGGCCTATAAAATTGTTAAGGAAAATGGTGGACTATTTGTATCAGACGAGGTACGACCAAAATTATAGCACACGGAGCCTCAACCTAAGTTACGATGGATTTTGTTAGATAAAGGTCATAGATCACTAATCACGAAAATCTCACCGCGCGGTGTTTAGACAGTATGTTAGAAGTTCTTTAGGAGCTTAGTACATAGTATAATTATTAAATCGCAACCGCTACAGAACAGTGGAATAACACAAAATTTTGAAAAATGTGTTTTTAGTGTATTATTACTGCTCTTATTGAATGCCATCTGTATAACTGGCATATTTCTAACTAGCATAGTTATATGTAATATTCCAGTTATACGGATCGGTAGACTCAATAAGAGCAGTAATAATACACTAAAAACACATTTTTTAAAATTTTGTGTTATGACACTGTTCTGTGACGGGTCCGAAATATCTACATATTATTATTATTAATAATTTTCTAAATAACTATAATGGTTATTTAGGAAATCATTGTAAAAAAATTGTCTTTTTTGGTTAACTTTGAATGAGTTTAGTTATAATACATTGTTTAGCCTTTTATTCAGGCTTGAATTTATTAAAAGTTAACAAAAAAAAAATCGAAAACCGACTGGTTGCTGGAACAAGGAAGGACTGCACTCAGATAACTAAGGATTTTTTTTTTGTTTTCAGCTATTAACAGGTCATTTAGGCCCAGAGCTTCTGGCGAGAGGAAGGTCACGTCTTCCTTAACCTCGCCCCCACGAACCCGGATGTCGCATATCTTATGATATGGGATGATGTGGTTAACATCACGCCTTAGGCATCCGTCTTATTCCCCCTAAGGCTTGTTCTTAACGAACGCAGGTACCCAATTCTTTATAGTAGCTGGGTAGCCGACTTCGCCATATTTGCACTTCCACTCAACGTAACTGAATGAATGCAAAGCGTATAGCACAAGCAGAGTCGAATTTTCAATTAAAATTTTTTTTTTCTTCTACTCCGCGGGGAATCGAACCACCGCCCCTTGTGTCTAACAGCTAAGGAAATATCTGGCAGTAATGCGGCTTATAGAGAGTCCAGAATGCGAAGAGGATGAAACATGCTCTCATTACTCAGCAGAGTGTGTGAGATACAGGATTAGGTTGCAAGTCATTGAGACTTAAAAACTTAACCAAGAGGAACTAAGAGACCTCCCCTGGGCTAATATCCTGACATTTATTGAAAGGACGGGCAGGTTTAAGGAGGACTCATATTAGTAAATGGCTGGGATTGCCTGGGGTGACAAAAAGGGCCATAAATTACCTAGTTGTCTGGTTTTGGCCAACCCAAAAAAATCTACTACTAACCAAAAAAGACAAATTTGATTTTTCTACATTTCTACATTGATTTTCTAAATATCTATAATATGTAGATATTTTTATTTAAAATCTGCCTGAAAAATACTGTAATTATAGTATTTTATACTATAACACCATAATTATAGTATTTAGCTTCTATAATGTCTTAAAAAGCGTTTCGCGTTTACCGTGGAGGCTCCTAAAGAACTTTTTCTATCTAGTGAGTATAAACCTTTATCTAACTAAATCCATCATATGATTTTACTGAGATACAAGCGCAACCTAATTTAGGTTGGCGCTCACTGTACATTTTTTAACTAAAATTTTGAAACTGAAATTGTTTTTGTAGGTTCAAACTGGTTTTGGCAGAACTGGTGACCATTTCTGGGGATTTGAGATGCATGGTATTAAACCGGACATCGTGACCATGGCTAAAGGAATAGGCAATGGTTTTCCGTTGGGTGCTGTAGTCACAACCCCTGAGGTGGCTACTGCTCTAAGTCACGCTAGCCATTTTAATACTTTTGGGGGAAACCCACTGTCTTGTGCGGTTGGAATTGCAGTTTTGGACGTAAGTAATTTATTTTAGTTTATTCTTTAAAGTCTTTTTGAACTATTTTATAAATTTATTGAGCTATTATCCATAAAATAGTTATTTATAATAAAGGGCGAAAAGTTACATTTTTCGATTGAGTAGGTTTTTGGAAAGCCGAGGGCCGGCCGATAGGGACGGCCCGAGGGTAATAAACCTACGAAATCGAAATTTAACTTTTTGCCTGTGTATTATACAATATTTTTTATTCGATTGTTACTAATTATAATAAATTATTAAAATATACTTAATTTTAAATTGCACAAAATATTTCTTTTTACTGTCTTATTACTTATCTAGTTATCTATGACAAATTGCTATCCAATCACATCGCTAAAAAAAACAATTGAATCGTTTTTTTTTGCGTGCGGTTTTATTTTTAAATTAAAAAATCTATAGTTGGTGTTTTGATTCATTTCTTTTAAAATGTGTCTGTTATAAAAAAAATAATACTTCTGAAACGGTTCTATGCATATTATAAATATTGAAATTGATTTTACAATTGAAATTTTGTGTTTGTAATTTATTTTAGTGTATGAGTACAGATTAATCGTTTAACAAATATTTCGAAGTTATCTTGAAGAATAAATTTTTATTTTGTATGAAATGATTATAATAACTGTATCTGTTCAAAAAGAACAGTTAGTTCAAGACCAAAAGTGACCAAAAGGTCACATTTCTTTATAAATATTGCAGTAAAGGTAGAGCATCTTCTTTTAAAAAGCTTAAAAACAACAAGTTTTTGTTAGCGGGCGAAAAAAACCTTTAGGCCCTAGAGCCACAAAGTTTAACTTTTTACCCGTAAAACATAAACGAAAAGTGTCGCTTAAAAATCAATCGAATAAAAAAGCTTTATCTTATATTGAACGTTGGTTCTATTATTTTGCAATGAAATCAAAATTTGTAAAATTAATTTTTAAGTCGTCATATCTGCAAAAGAATCCCCTTGAAAGTCTCTGTAAGAAAACCTACGCTGTGCCAACGTTTTATCACGCACCCACGCATTAAAACTACAAGTCTATTCTATGGTCCAAAGCCTATCTAGTGTTTTTAACTGTAAGAACTAAATGCTTCCTTTTTACTTTCGAGCGACCTCGAGAAGGAAGTATGGTTATGGCGAAAATAAAAATTTTCCACATTTTAATGTAATTATCCGTTTTAAGGTACATTCCGGTTTTTCGATGTCCGTCCGTCCGTCTGTCCGTCGAGGCTTATACTGCCCTACTACGCTAGAAAGCAGTAACTCCATTTGTCGACTAGCAGCGTTTTTAAAATATTACATCAGAATTGACGTCAAAACGTCGGTAGGCGACAAATGGAGTTACTACGTTCTAGCGTAGTAGGGCAGTATAGGCCATGCCGTTTAATATACCAAAACCAAACTTTAAACTTGAGGTTTTAGGGGATTGTACAGGGCGCACTATGGGCCAGGAGCTCCCTAAAATTGGCCAAAAGTCTCCTATAGATTTCAGAAAAACAAATAAGAGTATCACATTCTACAATAGTTGTTTTATACAGGGTGATCAATAACTGGCATGCCGAAAATTTAAGAGGTGATTCTATATCCAAAAATATAAAAAAAATCTATAAGGGTTGGTCCGCAAATAAGCCCTAAGGGAGCAATGGCCCTTTAAAATTGTAATAAAAATAAGGTTTTTAATTAATAACTCTGGGAGCGACGAGCTTTTGCATGTATACTAGTATTACTAAGGTCAATAAGTTTATGTTAACTCATTTTTTTGAATTTATTCAGAGGCGTCCCTAGACGGAAAAATATATTAGGCTTAACATATTTTTGCCCAAAACTTTTTATGTGTACTTTTTTTGGATTAAAAAAAAATGGATTCCTTGAGTAAAAATACATCAAAAATGTCATATAGTGTACCACTTTAGGAGCAAACGTTAAAAAAAAAAGGAAATAAAGTAACATTTTGTGCAACAAAAACGTTAATTTTTAAAAGGCTATTACTCCTGTAATATTAAATTTAGGTGTTTTGGTGAAGAATACTTTTTTGCTCAGTTTTAAATGAAGAATCACCCTGCAGCATTAAAATTTTATTGATGCTTTGTTTTTGTTCTCCATTCAATATGTCATCTTTAAAGGGCCGTAGCTTCCTTAGGGCTCATTTCCGGACCAACCTTTATGGAAGGTTTTTTTCATATTTTTGGATTAAGAATCACGTCTTAAATTTTGGCATGCCAGTTACTGATCACCCTGTATATACATAAAATTTTAGTTAAATTCGTTAAAAATTATCTTTGTTATAACTACTTTAAGTTAAAAACTCAATATATTCTTTTTTTTCTATAAATAAATTTATGATGGTCTTTTAGTGTGCAAAATGCATTCTATTTAAATGGCTTTTTGTGCACTTATAAATCAAAATAAGCTTAATAATCACCTAAAATCTGCAAAAGTTGGATTTCATAAAATTAACACATAATTTCGTATTTTATATTAAATATTTAATAAATTTTAGTATATTGCCACCCTTTAAATTTAAAATTCCCCGTGATTCCCCAGCCAATCAAGCTTTTTTTTATATAATCTTGTACAATATTAGCTGTACATATCCAACATTTTCCAACTTTTTAGATTTCAAAAAGAAAATATTTTTTTTGCAATTTTGGCGAGACGATTAAAATTAACATTTGCTGTTTACTTTTTAGGATAACCGAAAATAAACGGATTTTTTTTTATTAATATAAAAACAAAATAATTAAGATCTCTAATTATCCGAAACTTTTCGTGGAACCGTACCGTTTGCGGTTTATTAAAAATGATCTAGGGTGATCAAAGAAGAAGTTCTCCTCAAGCCTATAAACCAACCAATTAAAAAATAACTAATCAAAGATTAATTTTTTTTTAGATTATTAAAGACGAAAGTCTTCAACAAAATAGCAAGTTAGTTGGCACACATTTACTTAAAAAACTGAGTGATTTAAAAAACGAATTTAAAACTATAGGTGATGTCAGAGGAAAAGGTTTGATGATTGGTGTTGAAATGATTCAGGAGAAGGATGGTATCACTCCATTGGAACCTGGTAGAGTTATGAAAATGTGGGAATATTGTAGGGATAATGGCTTGATCGTTGGAAAAGGAGGAATTCATGGAAATGTAAGTATTGCATTGTTTTAGTCTGTCCTTTTTAGAGCTTAACAAATGGTTTGCTGCTTTGAAAGCATTCTTATTTATTTTTTTAGGTATTACGTATTAAACCACCAATGTGTATTACAAAAGATGATGCAGATTTTACTATTGAAATTTTAAAAGAAGCATTTCATAACATTAAATAAATGGAGATGTAATTTACATTAAATTTTGAATGTTTAAGTTACAACGCGCCGTTTTTAGGTATTTTTTTCTGCTTAGCCTTATTTCTGTTTTAAGAACGTATGGCTAGGTGCATATATGTATACAAGGTCTATATTTTATATATTAACTTTTGGTTAATGAAGAGGGTTTTATTTTGTTTTTTTTATGAATATATTTCAACCGGTGAGAGCAAGAAGGGAAAAATTACAATTTTTGGACGAAATTGACTGAGATAGACATTTTGTTGTTTGCTTTGAAACACATCTGTTGACACAAAAAAGGTAAACATATCACAAACTATTATGCATCAGTAAAACATTAAATATGTGTTTGAGACAAAGAAGGGAAACATTCCAGGAATTTCATAAAATATGAATATTTTTTTTAACTTGCCACAAGAAAAAGATGATGACTTTGAATAAGACTTTAAGGACTAAAAACCTAAGCAAACATCAATAGGTTAAGAATGTATATAGTTTATTTAAAATTAAGCATGTATTATTATATAATCTGTTTGTTTGTTACAAGACAGTCTTGTAATTAACAGTAAAAAATGTTTTTTTTAATTATCCTAAAACTTTAGTCAGTTGAGATCAAGAAGGGAAAGATTGCACCAATGTTTACTATGGTCTGTTTTTTCAAGCAAGGTAGTAAATTAAAAATCGCACGGTAAACATTTTTATAACAGGTTTGAATAGTATAGTATGTTTGTGTATAGCATATAGTTATGTTTTATAAAATAAACTACGCAGTATATTCGTACATCCAATATTCCAATCTGTTTTAAAAATATTCACTGTGAGATTTTTAATTTACTCTCTTGCTTGATGAAACAGACCATAAACTAAAGGTTTTAAAAAGAAACCACTTATTAAACATTGTTACTATGGTTACGATAAACAAGTTTGTAATGTGTTTCTTTATTGAGGTTATGGTTTGGTTTCTATGGTCTGTTTCATCAAGCAAGATAGTAAATTAAAAATCGCACAGTAAATATTTTTACAACTGGTTTGAATAGTATATGTTTGTGTATAGAATATAGTTATGTTTTATAAAATAAACTACGCAGTATATTCGCACATCCAATATACCAATGTGTTTTAAAAATATTAATAATAATAATAAAATAAGATTTATTCGTCCACAAGAAACTAACGTAATATAAAGTTTATGGAGGGATACCTCTAATAATTAGCCTAAATATTTCACATTAAATTTGATTTCCTTAGATATATTAACTAAATCACAGATAAAGTTATATTCACTGTGATATTTTTAATTTACTATCTTGCTTGATGAAACAGACCATAAAAAGTTTTTTGTTAATTCCCGAAAGTTGGACCGAGTGTAATCTTTCCCTTCTTGCTCTCTTCGGTTCATTTGTACAGTGACGAATTTTAAGTTTGACTAAGAAAATATAAAATAATCAATTTTTGAGTCAAACTGCATGATAAATAATTAATTTATTTTATTCTAGTAGTTTAAAAGTATTAATACAATAAAGGATACTTTTAATCTCAAGGGTATAATATTTTGGGCTAAAACGCGTGCAACGATAAGACATTACATAGTTCACGGTGGATTTTTAGGGTATTTGTTTTTGGGTCATCTGGCAACCACGATTTTCTTTTATTAATGAGTCTTGTGGGCAATTTCTGCAAAAAATTAAAAAAATCTATCTGTTGCTTCGTTTTTTATAGACAAAAATGTTAATTTAATTGGCATAATCACAGTTCGTCTAAAAAAAAATTGTCTAAAATTTTCATTTCCAAAAAAATTCATATAGGGGAGAGTGGGGATGTTTCGACCTCCTAATGTTTAAATCGTTTTATAAAATATTTAATAAATTATTTTATTTTATTTTTTTATACCAATCTATAGTTTAATATGTTTTCTATTAAATAATATAGTACAAGTTGTATTAATTTAAAGAATAATTAGTTTTATAAATTAAAATAAAAATAGTTACATTTGGTTGAAACATCCCTCTAGGGTGGGAGGTTTCAACCAGATGGTGGGGATGATTAAACCAGGGTAAATAAAATTAAAATTTTTATTAAAATATTTAAAATTTATTATTAAAACTTTATAATATAGTTCTAATATAGTTATAAAAATATAAAACCAACATTAAAATGAACCAAAAATTATTAATGTTTTATTAAAAATAACTAACATGAACAAATAATATTAGACTAATATTAAAAGGAACCAGAAACTATTTAACTAATATAAAAAAAAACAATACAAAACAACCTAGTAAGTAGCAGGTAATCTGATATATTAAAATTATATTGGAAAACTAAAAAACGGATTGGATTTTTAATATTATTTTAATTGTTTCATCCAGTGGCCGAATCATCCCTATACGCTCATATTTTAAATAATGATGATACCCGGTAATAAAACGAATTAGGTTAGATTTAGTGCATGAAAATGAAGCCAATAAAACACTTGTTTAATCATATAAAACCGATTTTGAATAGATTTTACCACTATGAAAATATCAGTAAAAAAATGTAGAACCAAAACCATACCTGATTTTCACAAAAAATTGATTTTTTCGTAATTTTTCTTAGACCTTTCCGAATTTGACAAATACTCGTGGGGGAGAATTTTGAGAAAATCGATCTTCTTTTGTTTTTCTTGAACATGTGTTTATTTTAAGATTCTGGCTTAATTTATTTATTATTATATATACGGGAGTACCCCATTACAGTTTTATTACAAAATGAGTTATGTTAATACTTATAATATAAAAAAGGAAAAACTAATAAAGAATTGGTATAAACATAATAATATGTTTAAGTAAATAATATTTATGCATGTATACATACACATATTATGTGTACATATACATGCACAAAATATACACATTGTGCACCTATAGATCCATACAAAAATAAAATTTAAAATCAAAATAAAAAAAAATACAATAGGTAAATGCATGAGTGAAATCTAAACTCTTGTGGCTATTAAACTCTTGAACCTGTTAAAGGAATATCTAAAAATATCAATGTTGTTGTTATTGAGAAAAGTTAATGCCCTATTCCAGGGTGTATATAAGCAGTAATTCGTTCTATGATTTTCTATCACGAAAGTGCGAGTCTCACGTAATAATACAGTACCAGGAACTACAAGCTTTACGAGTTCGAATAGATCTGGGCTATCCAAAAGACCATGAACCAGTTTATAAATGAACAGAATATGAGATAGAGATCTTCTAGACTGTAATGTTTTTAAATTTGTTATTTGTTCAATATGGGTATAATCGTGATTCATTATTCTAATATTCATCTTGAATGCAAGAAAACGAAGAGCTCTGTGTTGAACCCTCTCAATTAGCACAGTATCATTGCTATAAAATGGCGACCATATGATCGTACAATATTCAAGATTAGATCTAATTAGTGATTTATATACATTTATGATACTATTAAGAGAGAACTCAGATAAATTACGAGTAACAAAGCCTAACATTTTGCTAGATTGAGAGCAAATATTTTTAATATGATTTGAAAAATTTGCATTTTCATCAAAAAGTATGCCCAGATCTTTCATTGAGCTTACATAGCTTAAGGCAGTATTATTAATAGAGTAATGAGTATCAACTTTCTTACTACCAGTGAAAAAACTAATAGAACAGCACTTAGTTATATTTAAATCCAGTTTGTTTTGAATTGACCAAGTATAAATTGTGTTAAGATCATGTTGCAACAATAACATATCTGCATCAGATTTAATAGTACGGAAAAGTTTTAAATCATCTGCGAACATTAATATCTCGCTAAAAAGTATATTATCACCGATCTCGTTAACAAAAATCAAAAAAATTAAAGGCGCATTGTTGGAAAAAAAGTGTAATTAACAAAGATTTTTCATTTTAAACACGCTTTCATTTGGTTTTTAAATTATTTAAGTCGCTTTTTAAATAAAAGAGTTTATTTAAGTTTGAAAATTTATATTTTTGATTTTTCCTAAACAAACATTTGTGTGTTTTTTTTTTAAATTCTAGCATAAATATTATATTTTTTAAAAAACTTTTTTAACAAAAGTTGCTCTTTTTAATAGAAGCTTTTGACTGTTTTTCGAATCATTTAAATTAATTTATAAATAAAAAGTTATATGCCTTTAAATTTGAAAGTATTTTATTTATTTTGTGTTTATTTTGAAACAAAAAATAGGGTTTTATATTATCCTGGCTTAACTGCCCTCCTTCAAAAAAAAAAACATTAAATAAAAAAATATTGTATTTTGAATTAGCTTTCAATAGTTTTATCAGTCATCCAAATCGGTTGGTAAATAAAAACGTCATAGTTTGTTAAATTGTCCAGGCATGGCCACTTAATATGTACATCTTATGAATAAAAGAAAAAAAATATATACGTTCAAAGTTAGATATAGGGGTAAGGAATCTTTAAACGCTTATAGGTTTTCACGATTATTCAATGATATGTTAACTTCAGCATAATTTTAAACACATGTTCATTATTCGGAATAAATTCAGTTATGACTCATCAATGTTGAAAATAAACACAGAAACATAGGCTTACGGAATAATTTTGCCGAATTATGAGGGAAATTTTTATAAAAGTCACTAAATCGAAACATTTGACGACTAATTTGTTACACACAACAATATTGAATATACAGATTAACTATAAATATGTAAATATATCGGTGTTTTTCGAAGAAAATAAAAATGTAAATATTTAAAACCTCGCGTCAACGATAGAATCGACGCGGCGCTTATGCGAGCACTGGAAATTCGCCGATGACTGCACATGTTTATAGCGAGAAACCGGGCCGGATTCAGGGGTGTGCAGATTACCCGGGGCCCGGGCTCGAGGGGGGCCCGGTGTCGGAGATTTACAATAAACAGTTTATTTATGTATACTCCCCCCAAAAAAAAAGCGTAAAAACGAGCAAATATGCAGAGCCCTTTCCAAGTGGACCATAGACCCTCAAATTCGTAAAAATTGTCGCCTGCGGCGCGGCGCTAGGGCTAATTTACCTTTTTTTAAATTCAAGCTTGTAAAACTTAAGCGTAAAATTTGTAAAAAAATGCCTGCGGCGCCAGAGCTTGCATTTTTTTGAAATTTAAAGTACTGTTTTAAAATTAAAATGGACTATCAAAATTTTAAAAATTTTCTTTTTTTAATTTAAGACTGTAAAACTTGAGTTTGAGATATGAAATTATAAAAAGTCGGATATTATCATTCGTAAAAAATTTCGCCTGCGGCGCGAACTTAGATAATGAATAGGGGCGCCACTTCAGCCCCCCAGCGTACAAGTGCCTTAGCTGCGGCCCTACATGGGACAGTTATGTTTAGGAAAAATGGAGGGCTCGGGTAAAAAGTTTTACTCGGTCCGGCCCTGGCGAGAAATATATTATTTTAGCAGTGCTGCAAAACAATAAGGTTAAACCATTAATAGGTTTCATTAAATAAATCATTCAATATTATTATATTTTAGGTAAAAGTAGTCTTTTTTTGGCGGTTTTTGAACACCGATTTTAATCTATACTGAAAAATCACAAATACCAACATAACATGTTGAAAAGTACTAATATATACGTCTAGGTAGTTAAATAACAGCGGGTCTCAAACTTTTTAACTTTAAAATATTAATAAAGTTATTAAATGAATGTAAATAAACTAGTGCATTTGTTCAAAGTTTACCCCACAGTTCAAAGTATCCCCTTACGGTATTACAAAAATATAGTTTAAAAATAGTATATTGTTTTACTAAGAGGAAAAGTGAAGCTTTTTTTTACTAGTCTGTAGAATTTACGGACGACGCGAAGCGGAGTCCGGACACTACAGACGAGTAAAAAAGCACTTTTCCTCTGAGTGAAACATACTATTTTTTCTTCAAGCATCCTATATATATTTTTTTAAATATTAATTTTTGAATTTAATTTATTCAATAATAAAGTATGTTTTTTTTATTACAATAGGCCAATAAAACCCTTTCGAAATAAAATTAAACCTTACTTAGCTCATATTAAATTTTTTTCGTAGGCTAAATCGTACACTTTTCGCGATTTCGATGGTAACTTGTCTAATGTAGCATTTGCAATTTCGGAGAGATTTGTAGGTGTATAAACCATATATTCTCCTTCAATCATTTTTAATCAATTTCACACAAGGTTTTTGCACAGAATCTCGAGTCAACCACCAGTTTACATAATAAACAAACAAGTTTGAAGTATGGTTGTCATCAAAGTCAAAGAGTGCTGCCGCCAGTGGTGGTTTTGCTAAATAACTTTTTTTTACGGCGTTCAACAATGAACTCATTTTTTTACTGTAAAAAAATAAATCACTTCTAACTAGTGTGTTCAGTTATAAAATATGATCATTTTAGTACGCTTGAAGAAAAAGAATATTTGCATAGCTTAATTCTTTATATAATTTAGAAAACACAGATTTGTTATTTAACCTATAGATAATAACTGCATGCGCCTTCATTTTGAACACAATAATGCGGCATTACACTGTCAGACTTAACACCTCTTTTTATCAATCTTTCCCTGTGCAAGTAGAACCTGGCTTGCGCTTCGTATGATGTAATGCTCGGATTGGACCACATTCTTTCGGCAAATGCCGCTGCTCTGGGCCAAGTCCTTTCCAAAACGTTGCTGTCATCAACCAGTTCTCCCCACATACAAATCTGAAAAATATTTGTAAAAACACTTTAAAAATATTTTCGAAAGGAGGATATATTTTTGGGGGGGTATTTTGGGCCACATAAAAAGTGTTTGTTTTTAGGTTTAAAATGATAAGAAATGAAGAATTAATCAATTTAAACTGTTTATTTAGTAGTAAGTGTTAAAAAAAAATATTTTAATAAAATTAACTAAAAATGTACATTTTGGCAATATTGCTTTTTATTACAAGATAACGTCAACTAGTCAAGCTTTTCTGACATGACTTGAATGAAAACTATGATAATAATTGCCAAGTAAATTATAGTTGCATACGTTTTATCGTTATTTAAATTAATAATTTCTGATTGTATTTAATAATTTTAACAATTTAACGTATTATTAATTATTTAAAGTACCTAATAACTACTCATATAACGATCGTTTTTGGTTTTTTAATAGAAATACTAAGGTAACTATTTATGTTATAAAAAATATCATTAAAATACATAAAAATGCCGTTTTTATAAGGGCCACTTACACCAAAGGTGGTTTAACTTTAAACTTGGATTAAATGGACGGTCAACCAATCAGAATGCAGTATTTTTAACTTAAACTCAGTTTAGTTGAGATAATCCCGGTTTAAGAGTTGGTGCAAGTGGCCCTAAATGCACTGTTTTTTTTAATGTTATATTTTTACTTTTATTTGAAAGAACCTGGCACACATATAGGGGGGTTTCTGGGCCTTAGTCAAACTGCCTAAAATTTTGATATTTTGTAATTTCGGGGGTAAACATTAAATTAGGAAAATTGCAGCCAAATTAAATGACCAGTTTCGGAGAAAAACGCTTTTAAAAATCTAATTTTATGACAGATTTTTTGACGTATATTAAGGTTATTTTTTACTTACGTAAATATTAACTTAATTAGCCGTTTTAAGTTTATTATACTCTATTAATTAAAGAACAGGCAAGACAACTATTACATAAAAGGCTTTATTAGCATTTACTTACATGTGTTTCTATAAAAATTTTAAAACTTTGTGAAACTTCCACATGCTGGCATTTTCCACGTGTTTGCTAATTATCTTCATATTTTCTGTTAGATTTTTGCTTGATTATGTTGAAACATGGTTTGGTACATCGACAAATATTTTATAATTATATATTTTAGATTTTCTGATATATTTTTCCAAAAATACGTGAGGCTTGACAAATCTGTCATCATATTTTCATAGTTAAATTTATTATTGAGATTGCCTAGCAACAACTTAATTCATTAGTGAACCCTTTATAGTAATATTTATTAAAAGTTGTTGCTAGGCAATCTCAATAATATATTTTACCTATGAAAATATGATGACAGATTTGTCAAGCCTCAGACGTATTTTTGGAAAAATATATCAAGAAAATCTAAAATATATAATTATAAAATATTTGTCGATGTACCAAACCATGTTTCAACATAATCAAGCAAAAATCTAACAGAAAATATGCAGATAATTAGCAAACACGTGGAAAATGCCGGCATGTGGAAGTTTCACAAAGTTTTAAAAATTTTATAGAAACATATGTAAGTAAATGATAATAAAAGCCTTTTATGTAATATTTGTCTTGCCTGTTCTTTAATTAATATAATAAACTTAAAACGGCTAATTAAGTTTAATATTTACGTAAGTAAAAAATAACCTTAATATACGACAAAAAATCTGTCATAAAATTAGATTTTTAAAAGCGTTTTTCTCCGAAACTGGTCATTTAATTTGGCTGCAATTTTCCTAATTTAATGTTTACCCCCGAAATTACAAAATATCAAAATTTGAGACAGTTTGACTGAGGCCCAGGAATCCCCCTATATGTGTGCCAGGTTCTTTAACTTAAAAAATATTAACACTTAGAACAGGAACAATAACTGACTAAAAAATTGTTTTATTGTTGATTTTTATTTTTTATTTATTTTTAATAGTAATTTATTGCCAATAAATTTTGATATGGGTATTAATCTTTTAAGAAAAAAATATGTGATTTAATGGTACTAGTACCTTTCCATTTTAAAAAATTGAGTTTTATTGAAAAAAAATATTTTTCTAGTTTTAAAGAGCTCCAAATTGGTTAATAATTAAATACAACGTTGATTCATTTTTTTCGTAAGAAAATGACTACGACAAGAATAATTTTGCATATTTCAAAGCTAGCTAGATTTAAAATTAAAACTTAATTAAAAAATGATATGTTCTGTCAAAAATTTACAAGTTATACATGGTTGTACTCAGAATTCAATCTTGAATCAAAATATGTAATAATATACAGGGTGTTCAATTTAAAAATCAAAGTGGAGGTCATTTCCGGCGAAATCGGAAGTGACAGAATATTTTGTACAATGTCGAAATATGCAGTTTATTCAATTATTTACATCCTACAAATTTCATTTTGATAAGTTAATAAACAAAAAAGTTATAAGGGTGTACCACTATTTTGTGGCACCCGGTATATGCCATAATATTCCAAAACATACCTCTCCTTCTAATTATTGTACT